>CM048753.1:15029099-15623628 GCA_026315105.1 Locusta migratoria | reverse complement strand
AGCAAATGAACACACATCCCCCTACGAAATAAGCAGCCCTCCTGGCGTTGCTGGCCGACTGGTGGAGTCTGCACAGGGCCGAAATTTGCCACTCTTCCTGCGAACAGCTCTTGTTGTCGCTTGTAAGCAAGTGACAAGCGGAAAACGTACGACTCGCAGAGTGAGATCACTTGTGCGACACCTGGCGGCAAGTGACACAACTAGTGATCCTGGCAGTGGCCGACTGGACGCGGAAGAGAGAAACGTGTACTGGAGGTTTATGTAGCTTTTTCTGACGTAGGTTTCCCTATCTGACAGAAGTACTACCTATTTGCCACCTATGGAGTGTGGTACATGTGGATTATCAGATGTAGGTCGAAACTTATCGCTACCTATTCGATGCTAGCTGTCAATTCTTAAGCGTTGCCTTGATTTCAGCTCACTGGTACCTCGTTTTTCTACGATAACGCCAGAGTGCGTGCATTAAAAACGTTGGATGCGCCGGGTATCGATCCCGGTACCTCTCGCATGCTAAGCGAGCGCTGTACCATCTGAGCTACGCCCCCACTGCGAAAACAGTGTCGTGTCGTGGCCTATTCTCTGACACAGATGACACTTTGCCCTTACTGCCACTGTTTTAAACGCGTACAGCGAAGACTTGGTTCACTGCTTTCCGCACATTAGATCGAATCTCAGCTGTTACACACACACAGAGAAGCACTCGCAATGTCCAAAAAAAAAATATCGGTGAAGGACACTCGCTTCCAAAAGCGACCGTTCTGCCTGGCCGACGACCTAGAGACATTTGAAAGGTACCGCCTCTACTGCAAATCTCGTCAGTTCCCTTTCTGCACGAATATGACGTTGCCTTTCCACATGTTGCGTCCTTACATGACGTCGCCAACAAGCGCTTTCACGTAGCAAATCCAAAATTTGCAGGCGCCGGGGCTTGAACCCGGGACCTTTCACATGCAAAGCGAACGCTCTACCATCTGAGCTACGCCCCCACTGCGAAAGCAGTGTCGTGTCGTGGCCTATTCTGTGACACAGATGACACTTTGCCCTTACTGCCACTGTTTTAAACGCGTACAGCGAAGACTTGGTTCACTGCTTTCTGCACATTAGATCGAATCTCAGCTGTTACACACACACAGAGAAGCACTCGCAATGTCCAAAAAAAAAAAATATCGGTGAAGGACACTCGCTTCCAAAAGCGACCGTTCTGCCTGGCCGACGACCTAGAGACATTTGAAAGGTACCGCCTCTACTGCAAATCTCGTCAGTTCCCTTTCTGCACGAATATGAGGTTGCCTTTCCACATGTTGCGTCCTTACATGACGTCGCCAACAAGCGCTTTCACGTAGCAAATCCAAAATTTGGAGGCGCCGGGGCTTGAACCCCGGGACCTTTCACATGCAAAGCGAACGCTCTACCAACTGAGCTACGCCCCCGCCTGCAAGCGCCGTTTCTACTTCACCCAATTCTCAAGTTCCGCACTTCACTAAAGCAGCCATTCCTCCACAGACGACTTTTCCGACTTTGCACGACTCTCACGCACGCTCACGCTAGCAAAATCACTTGTTAAAGGCCCATGTCGCACCTAAGCAAATGAACACACATCCCCCTACGAAATAAGCAGCCCTCCTGGCGTTGCTGGCCGACTGGTGGAGTCTGCACAGGGCCGAAATTTGCCACTCTTCCTGCGAACAGCTCTTGTTGTCGCTTGTAAGCAAGTGACAAGCGGAAAACGTACGACTCGCAGAGTGAGATCACTTGTGCGACACCTGGCGGCAAGTGACACAACTAGTGATCCTGGCAGTGGCCGACTGGACGCGGAAGAGAGAAACGTGTACTGGAGGTTTATGTAGCTTTTTCTGACGTAGGTTTCCCTATCTGACAGAAGTACTACCTATTTGCCACCTATGGAGTGTGGTACATGTGGATTATCAGATGTAGGTCGAAACTTATCGCTACCTATTCGATGCTAGCTGTCAATTCTTAAGCGTTGCCTTGATTTCAGCTCACTGGTACCTCGTTTTTCTACGATAACGCCAGAGTGCGTGCATTAAAAACGTTGGATGCGCCGGGTATCGATCCCGGTACCTCTCGCATGCTAAGCGAGCGCTGTACCATCTGAGCTACGCCCCCACTGCGAAAACAGTGTCGTGTCGTGGCCTATTCTCTGACACAGATGACACTTTGCCCTTACTGCCACTGTTTTAAACGCGTACAGCGAAGACTTGGTTCACTGCTTTCCGCACATTAGATCGAATCTCAGCTGTTACACACACACAGAGAAGCACTCGCAATGTCCAAAAAAAAAAATATCGGTGAAGGACACTCGCTTCCAAAAGCGACCGTTCTGCCTGGCCGACGACCTAGAGACATTTGAAAGGTACCGCCTCTACTGCAAATCTCGTCAGTTCCCTTTCTGCACGAATATGACGTTGCCTTTCCACATGTTGCGTCCTTACATGACGTCGCCAACAAGCGCTTTCACGTAGCAAATCCAAAATTTGCAGGCGCCGGGGCTTGAACCCGGGACCTTTCACATGCAAAGCGAACGCTCTACCATCTGAGCTACGCCCCCCACTGCGAAAGCAGTGTCGTGTCGTGGCCTATTCTGTGACACAGATGACACTTTGCCCTTACTGCCACTGTTTTAAACGCGTACAGCGAAGACTTGGTTCACTGCTTTCTGCACATTAGATCGAATCTCAGCTGTTACACACACACAGAGAAGCACTCGCAATGTCCAAAAAAAAAAAATATCGGTGAAGGACACTCGCTTCCAAAAGCGACCGTTCTGCCTGGCCGACGACCTAGAGACATTTGAAAGGTACCGCCTCTACTGCAAATCTCGTCAGTTCCCTTTCTGCACGAATATGAGGTTGCCTTTCCACATGTTGCGTCCTTACATGACGTCGCCAACAAGCGCTTTCACGTAGCAAATCCAAAATTTGGAGGCGCCGGGGCTTGAACCCGGGACCTTTCACATGCAAAGCGAACGCTCTACCAACTGAGCTACGCCCCCGCCTGCAAGCGCCGTTTCTACTTCACCCAATTCTCAAGTTCCGCACTTCACTAAAGCAGCCATTCCTCCACAGACGACTTTTCCGACTTTGCACGACTCTCACGCACGCTCACGCTAGCAAAATCACTTGTTAAAGGCCCATGTCGCTAAGCAAATGAACACACATCCCCCTACGAAATAAGCAGCCCTCCTGGCGTTGCTGGCCGACTGGTGGAGTCTGCACAGGGCCGAAATTTGCCACTCTTCCTGCGAACAGCTCTTGTTGTCGCTTGTAAGCAAGTGACAAGCGGAAAACGTACGACTCGCAGAGTGAGATCACTTGTGCGACACCTGGCGGCAAGTGACACAACTAGTGATCCTGGCAGTGGCCGACTGGACGCGGAAGAGAGAAACGTGTACTGGAGGTTTATGTAGCTTTTTCTGACGTAGGTTTCCCTATCTGACAGAAGTACTACCTATTTGCCACCTATGGAGTGTGGTACATGTGGATTATCAGATGTAGGTCGAAACTTATCGCTACCTATTCGATGCTAGCTGTCAATTCTTAAGCGTTGCCTTGATTTCAGCTCACTGGTACCTCGTTTTTCTACGATAACGCCAGAGTGCGTGCATTAAAAACGTTGGATGCGCCGGGTATCGATCCCGGTACCTCTCGCATGCTAAGCGAGCGCTGTACCATCTGAGCTACGCCCCCACTGCGAAAACAGTGTCGTGTCGTGGCCTATTCTCTGACACAGATGACACTTTGCCCTTACTGCCACTGTTTTAAACGCGTACAGCGAAGACTTGGTTCACTGCTTTCCGCACATTAGATCGAATCTCAGCTGTTACACACACACAGAGAAGCACTCGCAATGTCCAAAAAAAAAATATCGGTGAAGGACACTCGCTTCCAAAAGCGACCGTTCTGCCTGGCCGACGACCTAGAGACATTTGAAAGGTACCGCCTCTACTGCAAATCTCGTCAGTTCCCTTTCTGCACGAATATGACGTTGCCTTTCCACATGTTGCGTCCTTACATGACGTCGCCAACAAGCGCTTTCACGTAGCAAATCCAAAATTTGCAGGCGCCGGGGCTTGAACCCGGGACCTTTCACATGCAAAGCGAACGCTCTACCATCTGAGCTACGCCCCCACTGCGAAAGCAGTGTCGTGTCGTGGCCTATTCTGTGACACAGATGACACTTTGCCCTTACTGCCACTGTTTTAAACGCGTACAGCGAAGACTTGGTTCACTGCTTTCTGCACATTAGATCGAATCTCAGCTGTTACACACACACAGAGAAGCACTCGCAATGTCCAAAAAAAAAAATATCGGTGAAGGACACTCGCTTCCAAAAGCGACCGTTCTGCCTGGCCGACGACCTAGAGACATTTGAAAGGTACCGCCTCTACTGCAAATCTCGTCAGTTCCCTTTCTGCACGAATATGAGGTTGCCTTTCCACATGTTGCGTCCTTACATGACGTCGCCAACAAGCGCTTTCACGTAGCAAATCCAAAATTTGGAGGCGCCGGGGCTTGAACCCGGGACCTTTCACATGCAAAGCGAACGCTCTACCAACTGAGCTACGCCCCCGCCTGCAAGCGCCGTTTCTACTTCACCCAATTCTCAAGTTCCGCACTTCACTAAAGCAGCCATTCCTCCACAGACGACTTTTCCGACTTTGCACGACTCTCACCGCACGCTCACGCTAGCAAAATCACTTGTTAAAGGCCCATGTCGCACCTAAGCAAATGAACACACATCCCCCTACGAAATAAGCAGCCCTCCTGGCGTTGCTGGCCGACTGGTGGAGTCTGCACAGGGCCGAAATTTGCCACTCTTCCTGCGAACAGCTCTTGTTGTCGCTTGTAAGCAAGTGACAAGCGGAAAACGTACGACTCGCAGAGTGAGATCACTTGTGCGACACCTGGCGGCAAGTGACACAACTAGTGATCCTGGCAGTGGCCGACTGGACGCGGAAGAGAGAAACGTGTACTGGAGGTTTATGTAGCTTTTTCTGACGTAGGTTTCCCTATCTGACAGAAGTACTACCTATTTGCCACCTATGGAGTGTGGTACATGTGGATTATCAGATGTAGGTCGAAACTTATCGCTACCTATTCGATGCTAGCTGTCAATTCTTAAGCGTTGCCTTGATTTCAGCTCACTGGTACCCTCGTTTTTCTACGATAACGCCAGAGTGCGTGCATTAAAAACGTTGGATGCGCCGGGTATCGATCCCGGTACCTCTCGCATGCTAAGCGAGCGCTGTACCATCTGAGCTACGCCCCCCACTGCGAAAACAGTGTCGTGTCGTGGCCTATTCTCTGACACAGATGACACTTTGCCCTTACTGCCACTGTTTTCAACGCGTACAGCGAAGACTTGGTTCACTGCTTTCCGCACATTAGATCGAATCTCAGCTGTTACACACACACAGAGAAGCACTCGCAATGTCCAAAAAAAAAATATCGGTGAAGGACACTCGCTCCAAAAGCGACCGTTCTGCCTGGCCGACGACCTAGAGACATTTGAAAGGTACCGCCTCTACTGCAAATCTCGTCAGTTCCCTTTCTGCACGAATATGACGTTGCCTTTCCACATGTTGCGTCCTTACATGACGTCGCCAACAAGCGCTTTCACGTAGCAAATCCAAAATTTGCAGGCGCCGGGGCTTGAACCCGGGACCTTTCACATGCAAAGCGAACGCTCTACCATCTGAGCTACGCCCCCCACTGCGAAAGCAGTGTCGTGTCGTGGCCTATTCTGTGACACAGATGACACTTTGCCCTTACTGCCACTGTTTTAAACGCGTACAGCGAAGACTTGGTTCACTGCTTTCTGCACATTAGATCGAATCTCAGCTGTTACACACACACAGAGAAGCACTCGCAATGTCCAAAAAAAAAAATATCGGTGAAGGACACTCGCTTCCAAAAGCGACCGTTCTGCCTGGCCGACGACCTAGAGACATTTGAAAGGTACCGCCTCTACTGCAAATCTCGTCAGTTCCCTTTCTGCACGAATATGAGGTTGCCTTTCCACATGTTGCGTCCTTACATGACGTCGCCAACAAGCGCTTTCACGTAGCAAATCCAAAATTTGGAGGCGCCGGGGCTTGAACCCGGGACCTTTCACATGCAAAGCGAACGCTCTACCAACTGAGCTACGCCCCCGCCTGCAAGCGCCGTTTCTACTTCACCCAATTCTCAAGTTCCGCACTTCACTAAAGCAGCCATTCCTCCACAGACGACTTTTCCGACTTTGCACGACTCTCACGCACGCTCACGCTAGCAAAATCACTTGTTAAAGGCCCATGTCGCACCTAAGCAAATGAACACACATCCCCCTACGAAATAAGCAGCCCTCCTGGCGTTGCTGGCCGACTGGTGGAGTCTGCACAGGGCCGAAATTTGCCACTCTTCCTGCGAACAGCTCTTGTTGTCGCTTGTAAGCAAGTGACAAGCGGAAAACGTACGACTCGCAGAGTGAGATCACTTGTGCGACACCTGGCGGCAAGTGACACAACTAGTGATCCTGGCAGTGGCCGACTGGACGCGGAAGAGAGAAACGTGTACTGGAGGTTTATGTAGCTTTTTCTGACGTAGGTTTCCCTATCTGACAGAAGTACTACCTATTTGCCACCTATGGAGTGTGGTACATGTGGATTATCAGATGTAGGTCGAAACTTATCGCTACCTATTCGATGCTAGCTGTCAATTCTTAAGCGTTGCCTTGATTTCAGCTCACTGGTACCTCGTTTTTCTACGATAACGCCAGAGTGCGTGCATTAAAAACGTTGGATGCGCCGGGTATCGATCCCGGTACCTCTCGCATGCTAAGCGAGCGCTGTACCATCTGAGCTACGCCCCCACTGCGAAAACAGTGTCGTGTCGTGGCCTATTCTCTGACACAGATGACACTTTGCCCTTACTGCCACTGTTTTAAACGCGTACAGCGAAGACTTGGTTCACTGCTTTCCGCACATTAGATCGAATCTCAGCTGTTACACACACACAGAGAAGCACTCGCAATGTCCAAAAAAAAAATATCGGTGAAGGACACTCGCTTCCAAAAGCGACCGTTCTGCCTGGCCGACGACCTAGAGACATTTGAAAGGTACCGCCTCTACTGCAAATCTCGTCAGTTCCCTTTCTGCACGAATATGACGTTGCCTTTCCACATGTTGCGTCCTTACATGACGTCGCCAACAAGCGCTTTCACGTAGCAAATCCAAAATTTGCAGGCGCCGGGGCTTGAACCCGGGACCTTTCACATGCAAAGCGAACGCTCTACCATCTGAGCTACGCCCCCACTGCGAAAGCAGTGTCGTGTCGTGGCCTATTCTGTGACACAGATGACACTTTGCCCTTACTGCCACTGTTTTAAACGCGTACAGCGAAGACTTGGTTCACTGCTTTCTGCACATTAGATCGAATCTCAGCTGTTACACACACACAGAGAAGCACTCGCAATGTCCAAAAAAAAAAATATCGGTGAAGGACACTCGCTTCCAAAAGCGACCGTTCTGCCTGGCCGACGACCTAGAGACATTTGAAAGGTACCGCCTCTACTGCAAATCTCGTCAGTTCCCTTTCTGCACGAATATGAGGTTGCCTTTCCACATGTTGCGTCCTTACATGACGTCGCCAACAAGCGCTTTCACGTAGCAAATCCAAAATTTGGAGGCGCCGGGGCTTGAACCCGGGACCTTTCACATGCAAAGCGAACGCTCTACCAACTGAGCTACGCCCCCGCCTGCAAGCGCCGTTTCTACTTCACCCAATTCTCAAGTTCCGCACTTCACTAAAGCAGCCATTCCTCCACAGACGACTTTTCCGACTTTGCACGACTCTCACGCACGCTCACGCTAGCAAAATCACTTGTTAAAGGCCCATGTCGCACCTAAGCAAATGAACACACATCCCCCTACGAAATAAGCAGCCCTCCTGGCGTTGCTGGCCGACTGGTGGAGTCTGCACAGGGCCGAAATTTGCCACTCTTCCTGCGAACAGCTCTTGTTGTCGCTTGTAAGCAAGTGACAAGCGGAAAACGTACGACTCGCAGAGTGAGATCACTTGTGCGACACCTGGCGGCAAGTGACACAACTAGTGATCCTGGCAGTGGCCGACTGGACGCGGAAGAGAGAAACGTGTACTGGAGGTTTATGTAGCTTTTTCTGACGTAGGTTTCCCTATCTGACAGAAGTACTACCTATTTGCCACCTATGGAGTGTGGTACATGTGGATTATCAGATGTAGGTCGAAACTTATCGCTACCTATTCGATGCTAGCTGTCAATTCTTAAGCGTTGCCTTGATTTCAGCTCACTGGTACCTCGTTTTTCTACGATAACGCCAGAGTGCGTGCATTAAAAACGTTGGATGCGCCGGGTATCGATCCCGGTACCTCTCGCATGCTAAGCGAGCGCTGTACCATCTGAGCTACGCCCCCACTGCGAAAACAGTGTCGTGTCGTGGCCTATTCTCTGACACAGATGACACTTTGCCCTTACTGCCACTGTTTTAAACGCGTACAGCGAAGACTTGGTTCACTGCTTTCCGCACATTAGATCGAATCTCAGCTGTTACACACACACAGAGAAGCACTCGCAATGTCCAAAAAAAAAATATCGGTGAAGGACACTCGCTTCCAAAAGCGACCGTTCTGCCTGGCCGACGACCTAGAGACATTTGAAAGGTACCGCCTCTACTGCAAATCTCGTCAGTTCCCTTTCTGCACGAATATGACGTTGCCTTTCCACATGTTGCGTCCTTACATGACGTCGCCAACAAGCGCTTTCACGTAGCAAATCCAAAATTTGCAGGCGCCGGGGCTTGAACCCGGGACCTTTCACATGCAAAGCGAACGCTCTACCATCTGAGCTACGCCCCCACTGCGAAAGCAGTGTCGTGTCGTGGCCTATTCTGTGACACAGATGACACTTTGCCCTTACTGCCACTGTTTTAAACGCGTACAGCGAAGACTTGGTTCACTGCTTTCTGCACATTAGATCGAATCTCAGCTGTTACACACACACAGAGAAGCACTCGCAATGTCCAAAAAAAAAAATATCGGTGAAGGACACTCGCTTCCAAAAGCGACCGTTCTGCCTGGCCGACGACCTAGAGACATTTGAAAGGTACCGCCTCTACTGCAAATCTCGTCAGTTCCCTTTCTGCACGAATATGAGGTTGCCTTTCCACATGTTGCGTCCTTACATGACGTCGCCAACAAGCGCTTTCACGTAGCAAATCCAAAATTTGGAGGCGCCGGGGCTTGAACCCGGGACCTTTCACATGCAAAGCGAACGCTCTACCAACTGAGCTACGCCCCCGCCTGCAAGCGCCGTTTCTACTTCACCCAATTCTCAAGTTCCGCACTTCACTAAAGCAGCCATTCCTCCACAGACGACTTTTCCGACTTTGCACGACTCTCACGCACGCTCACGCTAGCAAAATCACTTGTTAAAGGCCCATGTCGCACCTAAGCAAATGAACACACATCCCCCTACGAAATAAGCAGCCCTCCTGGCGTTGCTGGCCGACTGGTGGAGTCTGCACAGGGCCGAAATTTGCCACTCTTCCTGCGAACAGCTCTTGTTGTCGCTTGTAAGCAAGTGACAAGCGGAAAACGTACGACTCGCAGAGTGAGATCACTTGTGCGACACCTGGCGGCAAGTGACACAACTAGTGATCCTGGCAGTGGCCGACTGGACGCGGAAGAGAGAAACGTGTACTGGAGGTTTATGTAGCTTTTTCTGACGTAGGTTTCCCTATCTGACAGAAGTACTACCTATTTGCCACCTATGGAGTGTGGTACATGTGGATTATCAGATGTAGGTCGAAACTTATCGCTACCTATTCGATGCTAGCTGTCAATTCTTAAGCGTTGCCTTGATTTCAGCTCACTGGTACCTCGTTTTTCTACGATAACGCCAGAGTGCGTGCATTAAAAACGTTGGATGCGCCGGGTATCGATCCCGGTACCTCTCGCATGCTAAGCGAGCGCTGTACCATCTGAGCTACGCCCCCACTGCGAAAACAGTGTCGTGTCGTGGCCTATTCTCTGACACAGATGACACTTTGCCCTTACTGCCACTGTTTTAAACGCGTACAGCGAAGACTTGGTTCACTGCTTTCCGCACATTAGATCGAATCTCAGCTGTTACACACACACAGAGAAGCACTCGCAATGTCCAAAAAAAAAATATCGGTGAAGGACACTCGCTTCCAAAAGCGACCGTTCTGCCTGGCCGACGACCTAGAGACATTTGAAAGGTACCGCCTCTACTGCAAATCTCGTCAGTTCCCTTTCTGCACGAATATGAC
This sequence comes from Locusta migratoria, assembly GCA_026315105.1. Taxonomy (NCBI): domain Eukaryota; kingdom Metazoa; phylum Arthropoda; class Insecta; order Orthoptera; family Acrididae; genus Locusta; species Locusta migratoria. Next base: position 15,613,301 of record CM048753.1, on the reverse strand, counting down.
GTTGCCTTTCCACATGTTGCGTCCTTACATGACGTCGCCAACAAGCGCTTTCACGTAGCAAATCCAAAATTTGCAGGCGCCGGGGCTTGAACCCGGGACCTTTCACATGCAAAGCGAACGCTCTACCATCTGAGCTACGCCCCCACTGCGAAAGCAGTGTCGTGTCGTGGCCTATTCTGTGACACAGATGACACTTTGCCCTTACTGCCACTGTTTTAAACGCGTACAGCGAAGACTTGGTTCACTGCTTTCTGCACATTAGATCGAATCTCAGCTGTTACACACACACAGAGAAGCACTCGCAATGTCCAAAAAAAAAATATCGGTGAAGGACACTCGCTTCCAAAAGCGACCGTTCTGCCTGGCCGACGACCTAGAGACATTTGAAAGGTACCGCCTCTACTGCAAATCTCGTCAGTTCCCTTTCTGCACGAATATGAGGTTGCCTTTCCACATGTTGCGTCCTTACATGACGTCGCCAACAAGCGCTTTCACGTAGCAAATCCAAAATTTGGAGGCGCCGGGGCTTGAACCCGGGACCTTTCACATGCAAAGCGAACGCTCTACCAACTGAGCTACGCCCCCGCCTGCAAGCGCCGTTTCTACTTCACCCAATTCTCAAGTTCCGCACTTCACTAAAGCAGCCATTCCTCCACAGACGACTTTTCCGACTTTGCACGACTCTCACGCACGCTCACGCTAGCAAAATCACTTGTTAAAGGCCCATGTCGCACCTAAGCAAATGAACACACATCCCCCTACGAAATAAGCAGCCCTCCTGGCGTTGCTGGCCGACTGGTGGAGTCTGCACAGGGCCGAAATTTGCCACTCTTCCTGCGAACAGCTCTTGTTGTCGCTTGTAAGCAAGTGACAAGCGGAAAACGTACGACTCGCAGAGTGAGATCACTTGTGCGACACCTGGCGGCAAGTGACACAACTAGTGATCCTGGCAGTGGCCGACTGGACGCGGAAGAGAGAAACGTGTACTGGAGGTTTATGTAGCTTTTTCTGACGTAGGTTTCCCTATCTGACAGAAGTACTACCTATTTGCCACCTATGGAGTGTGGTACATGTGGATTATCAGATGTAGGTCGAAACTTATCGCTACCTATTCGATGCTAGCTGTCAATTCTTAAGCGTTGCCTTGATTTCAGCTCACTGGTACCTCGTTTTTCTACGATAACGCCAGAGTGCGTGCATTAAAAACGTTGGATGCGCCGGGTATCGATCCCGGTACCTCTCGCATGCTAAGCGAGCGCTGTACCATCTGAGCTACGCCCCCACTGCGAAAACAGTGTCGTGTCGTGGCCTATTCTCTGACACAGATGACACTTTGCCCTTACTGCCACTGTTTTAAACGCGTACAGCGAAGACTTGGTTCACTGCTTTCCGCACATTAGATCGAATCTCAGCTGTTACACACACACAGAGAAGCACTCGCAATGTCCAAAAAAAAAATATCGGTGAAGGACACTCGCTTCCAAAAGCGACCGTTCTGCCTGGCCGACGACCTAGAGACATTTGAAAGGTACCGCCTCTACTGCAAATCTCGTCAGTTCCCTTTCTGCACGAATATGACGTTGCCTTTCCACATGTTGCGTCCTTACATGACGTCGCCAACAAGCGCTTTCACGTAGCAAATCCAAAATTTGCAGGCGCCGGGGCTTGAACCCGGGACCTTTCACATGCAAAGCGAACGCTCTACCATCTGAGCTACGCCCCCACTGCGAAAGCAGTGTCGTGTCGTGGCCTATTCTGTGACACAGATGACACTTTGCCCTTACTGCCACTGTTTTAAACGCGTACAGCGAAGACTTGGTTCACTGCTTTCTGCACATTAGATCGAATCTCAGCTGTTACACACACACAGAGAAGCACTCGCAATGTCCAAAAAAAAAAATATCGGTGAAGGACACTCGCTTCCAAAAGCGACCGTTCTGCCTGGCCGACGACCTAGAGACATTTGAAAGGTACCGCCTCTACTGCAAATCTCGTCAGTTCCCTTTCTGCACGAATATGAGGTTGCCTTTCCACATGTTGCGTCCTTACATGACGTCGCCAACAAGCGCTTTCACGTAGCAAATCCAAAATTTGGAGGCGCCGGGGCTTGAACCCGGGACCTTTCACATGCAAAGCGAACGCTCTACCAACTGAGCTACGCCCCCGCCTGCAAGCGCCGTTTCTACTTCACCCAATTCTCAAGTTCCGCACTTCACTAAAGCAGCCATTCCTCCACAGACGACTTTTCCGACTTTGCACGACTCTCACGCACGCTCACGCTAGCAAAATCACTTGTTAAAGGCCCATGTCGCACCTAAGCAAATGAACACACATCCCCCTACGAAATAAGCAGCCCTCCTGGCGTTGCTGGCCGACTGGTGGAGTCTGCACAGGGCCGAAATTTGCCACTCTTCCTGCGAACAGCTCTTGTTGTCGCTTGTAAGCAAGTGACAAGCGGAAAACGTACGACTCGCAGAGTGAGATCACTTGTGCGACACCTGGCGGCAAGTGACACAACTAGTGATCCTGGCAGTGGCCGACTGGACGCGGAAGAGAGAAACGTGTACTGGAGGTTTATGTAGCTTTTTCTGACGTAGGTTTCCCTATCTGACAGAAGTACTACCTATTTGCCACCTATGGAGTGTGGTACATGTGGATTATCAGATGTAGGTCGAAACTTATCGCTACCTATTCGATGCTAGCTGTCAATTCTTAAGCGTTGCCTTGATTTCAGCTCACTGGTACCTCGTTTTTCTACGATAACGCCAGAGTGCGTGCATTAAAAACGTTGGATGCGCCGGGTATCGATCCCGGTACCTCTCGCATGCTAAGCGAGCGCTGTACCATCTGAGCTACGCCCCCACTGCGAAAACAGTGTCGTGTCGTGGCCTATTCTCTGACACAGATGACACTTTGCCCTTACTGCCACTGTTTTAAACGCGTACAGCGAAGACTTGGTTCACTGCTTTCCGCACATTAGATCGAATCTCAGCTGTTACACACACACAGAGAAGCACTCGCAATGTCCAAAAAAAAAATATCGGTGAAGGACACTCGCTTCCAAAAGCGACCGTTCTGCCTGGCCGACGACCTAGAGACATTTGAAAGGTACCGCCTCTACTGCAAATCTCGTCAGTTCCCTTTCTGCACGAATATGACGTTGCCTTTCCACATGTTGCGTCCTTACATGACGTCGCCAACAAGCGCTTTCACGTAGCAAATCCAAAATTTGCAGGCGCCGGGGCTTGAACCCGGGACCTTTCACATGCAAAGCGAACGCTCTACCAACTGAGCTACGCCCCCGCCTGCAAGCGCCGTTTCTACTTCACCCAATTCTCAAGTTCCGCACTTCACTAAAGCAGCCATTCCTCCACAGACGACTTTTCCGACTTTGCACGACTCTCACGCACGCTCACGCTAGCAAAATCACTTGTTAAAGGCCCATGTCGCACCTAAGCAAATGAACACACATCCCCCTACGAAATAAGCAGCCCTCCTGGCGTTGCTGGCCGACTGGTGGAGTCTGCACAGGGCCGAAATTTGCCACTCTTCCTGCGAACAGCTCTTGTTGTCGCTTGTAAGCAAGTGACAAGCGGAAAACGTACGACTCGCAGAGTGAGATCACTTGTGCGACACCTGGCGGCAAGTGACACAACTAGTGATCCTGGCAGTGGCCGACTGGACGCGGAAGAGAGAAACGTGTACTGGAGGTTTATGTAGCTTTTTCTGACGTAGGTTTCCCTATCTGACAGAAGTACTACCTATTTGCCACCTATGGAGTGTGGTACATGTGGATTATCAGATGTAGGTCGAAACTTATCGCTACCTATTCGATGCTAGCTGTCAATTCTTAAGCGTTGCCTTGATTTCAGCTCACTGGTACCTCGTTTTTCTACGATAACGCCAGAGTGCGTGCATTAAAAACGTTGGATGCGCCGGGTATCGATCCCGGTACCTCTCGCATGCTAAGCGAGCGCTGTACCATCTGAGCTACGCCCCCACTGCGAAAACAGTGTCGTGTCGTGGCCTATTCTCTGACACAGATGACACTTTGCCCTTACTGCCACTGTTTTAAACGCGTACAGCGAAGACTTGGTTCACTGCTTTCCGCACATTAGATCGAATCTCAGCTGTTACACACACACAGAGAAGCACTCGCAATGTCCAAAAAAAAAATATCGGTGAAGGACACTCGCTTCCAAAAGCGACCGTTCTGCCTGGCCGACGACCTAGAGACATTTGAAAGGTACCGCCTCTACTGCAAATCTCGTCAGTTCCCTTTCTGCACGAATATGACGTTGCCTTTCCACATGTTGCGTCCTTACATGACGTCGCCAACAAGCGCTTTCACGTAGCAAATCCAAAATTTGCAGGCGCCGGGGCTTGAACCCGGGACCTTTCACATGCAAAGCGAACGCTCTACCATCTGAGCTACGCCCCCACTGCGAAAGCAGTGTCGTGTCGTGGCCTATTCTGTGACACAGATGACACTTTGCCCTTACTGCCACTGTTTTAAACGCGTACAGCGAAGACTTGGTTCACTGCTTTCTGCACATTAGATCGAATCTCAGCTGTTACACACACACAGAGAAGCACTCGCAATGTCCAAAAAAAAAAATATCGGTGAAGGACACTCGCTTCCAAAAGCGACCGTTCTGCCTGGCCGACGACCTAGAGACATTTGAAAGGTACCGCCTCTACTGCAAATCTCGTCAGTTCCCTTTCTGCACGAATATGAGGTTGCCTTTCCACATGTTGCGTCCTTACATGACGTCGCCAACAAGCGCTTTCACGTAGCAAATCCAAAATTTGGAGGCGCCGGGGCTTGAACCCGGGACCTTTCACATGCAAAGCGAACGCTCTACCAACTGAGCTACGCCCCCGCCTGCAAGCGCCGTTTCTACTTCACCCAATTCTCAAGTTCCGCACTTCACTAAAGCAGCCATTCCTCCACAGACGACTTTTCCGACTTTGCACGACTCTCACGCACGCTCACGCTAGCAAAATCACTTGTTAAAGGCCCATGTCGCACCTAAGCAAATGAACACACATCCCCCTACGAAATAAGCAGCCCTCCTGGCGTTGCTGGCCGACTGGTGGAGTCTGCACAGGGCCGAAATTTGCCACTCTTCCTGCGAACAGCTCTTGTTGTCGCTTGTAAGCAAGTGACAAGCGGAAAACGTACGACTCGCAGAGTGAGATCACTTGTGCGACACCTGGCGGCAAGTGACACAACTAGTGATCCTGGCAGTGGCCGACTGGACGCGGAAGAGAGAAACGTGTACTGGAGGTTTATGTAGCTTTTTCTGACGTAGGTTTCCCTATCTGACAGAAGTACTACCTATTTGCCACCTATGGAGTGTGGTACATGTGGATTATCAGATGTAGGTCGAAACTTATCGCTACCTATTCGATGCTAGCTGTCAATTCTTAAGCGTTGCCTTGATTTCAGCTCACTGGTACCTCGTTTTTCTACGATAACGCCAGAGTGCGTGCATTAAAAACGTTGGATGCGCCGGGTATCGATCCCGGTACCTCTCGCATGCTAAGCGAGCGCTGTACCATCTGAGCTACGCCCCCACTGCGAAAACAGTGTCGTGTCGTGGCCTATTCTCTGACACAGATGACACTTTGCCCTTACTGCCACTGTTTTAAACGCGTACAGCGAAGACTTGGTTCACTGCTTTCCGCACATTAGATCGAATCTCAGCTGTTACACACACACAGAGAAGCACTCGCAATGTCCAAAAAAAAAATATCGGTGAAGGACACTCGCTTCCAAAAGCGACCGTTCTGCCTGGCCGACGACCTAGAGACATTTGAAAGGTACCGCCTCTACTGCAAATCTCGTCAGTTCCCTTTCTGCACGAATATGACGTTGCCTTTCCACATGTTGCGTCCTTACATGACGTCGCCAACAAGCGCTTTCACGTAGCAAATCCAAAATTTGCAGGCGCCGGGGCTTGAACCCGGGACCTTTCACTTGCAAAGCGAACGCTCTACCAACTGAGCTACGCCCCCGCCTGCAAGCGCCGTTTCTACTTCACCCAATTCTCAAGTTCCGCACTTCACTAAAGCAGCCATTCCTCCACAGACGACTTTTCCGACTTTGCACGACTCTCACGCACGCTCACGCTAGCAAAATCACTTGTTAAAGGCCCATGTCGCACCTAAGCAAATGAACACACATCCCCCTACGAAATAAGCAGCCCTCCTGGCGTTGCTGGCCGACTGGTGGAGTCTGCACAGGGCCGAAATTTGCCACTCTTCCTGCGAACAGCTCTTGTTGTCGCTTGTAAGCAAGTGACAAGCGGAAAACGTACGACTCGCAGAGTGAGATCACTTGTGCGACACCTGGCGGCAAGTGACACAACTAGTGATCCTGGCAGTGGCCGACTGGACGCGGAAGAGAGAAACGTGTACTGGAGGTTTATGTAGCTTTTTCTGACGTAGGTTTCCCTATCTGACAGAAGTACTACCTATTTGCCACCTATGGAGTGTGGTACATGTGGATTATCAGATGTAGGTCGAAACTTATCGCTACCTATTCGATGCTAGCTGTCAATTCTTAAGCGTTGCCTTGATTTCAGCTCACTGGTACCTCGTTTTTCTACGATAACGCCAGAGTGCGTGCATTAAAAACGTTGGATGCGCCGGGTATCGATCCCGGTACCTCTCGCATGCTAAGCGAGCGCTGTACCATCTGAGCTACGCCCCCACTGCGAAAACAGTGTCGTGTCGTGGCCTATTCTCTGACACAGATGACACTTTGCCCTTACTGCCACTGTTTTAAACGCGTACAGCGAAGACTTGGTTCACTGCTTTCCGCACATTAGATCGAATCTCAGCTGTTACACACACACAGAGAAGCACTCGCAATGTCCAAAAAAAAAATATCGGTGAAGGACACTCGCTTCCAAAAGCGACCGTTCTGCCTGGCCGACGACCTAGAGACATTTGAAAGGTACCGCCTCTACTGCAAATCTCGTCAGTTCCCTTTCTGCACGAATATGACGTTGCCTTTCCACATGTTGCGTCCTTACATGACGTCGCCAACAAGCGCTTTCACGTAGCAAATCCAAAATTTGCAGGCGCCGGGGCTTGAACCCGGGACCTTTCACATGCAAAGCGAACGCTCTACCATCTGAGCTACGCCCCCACTGCGAAAGCAGTGTCGTGTCGTGGCCTATTCTGTGACACAGATGACACTTTGCCCTTACTGCCACTGTTTTAAACGCGTACAGCGAAGACTTGGTTCACTGCTTTCTGCACATTAGATCGAATCTCAGCTGTTACACACACACAGAGAAGCACTCGCAATGTCCAAAAAAAAAAATATCGGTGAAGGACACTCGCTTCCAAAAGCGACCGTTCTGCCTGGCCGACGACCTAGAGACATTTGAAAGGTACCGCCTCTACTGCAAATCTCGTCAGTTCCCTTTCTGCACGAATATGAGGTTGCCTTTCCACATGTTGCGTCCTTACATGACGTCGCCAACAAGCGCTTTCACGTAGCAAATCCAAAATTTGGAGGCGCCGGGGCTTGAACCCGGGACCTTTCACATGCAAAGCGAACGCTCTACCAACTGAGCTACGCCCCCGCCTGCAAGCGCCGTTTCTACTTCACCCAATTCTCAAGTTCCGCACTTCACTAAAGCAGCCATTCCTCCACAGACGACTTTTCCGACTTTGCACGACTCTCACGCACGCTCACGCTAGCAAAATCACTTGTTAAAGGCCCATGTCGCACCTAAGCAAATGAACACACATCCCCCTACGAAATAAGCAGCCCTCCTGGCGTTGCTGGCCGACTGGTGGAGTCTGCACAGGGCCGAAATTTGCCACTCTTCCTGCGAACAGCTCTTGTTGTCGCTTGTAAGCAAGTGACAAGCGGAAAACGTACGACTCGCAGAGTGAGATCACTTGTGCGACACCTGGCGGCAAGTGACACAACTAGTGATCCTGGCAGTGGCCGACTGGACGCGGAAGAGAGAAACGTGTACTGGAGGTTTATGTAGCTTTTTCTGACGTAGGTTTCCCTATCTGACAGAAGTACTACCTATTTGCCACCTATGGAGTGTGGTACATGTGGATTATCAGATGTAGGTCGAAACTTATCGCTACCTATTCGATGCTAGCTGTCAATTCTTAAGCGTTGCCTTGATTTCAGCTCACTGGTACCTCGTTTTTCTACGATAACGCCAGAGTGCGTGCATTAAAAACGTTGGATGCGCCGGGTATCGATCCCGGTACCTCTCGCATGCTAAGCGAGCGCTGTACCATCTGAGCTACGCCCCCACTGCGAAAACAGTGTCGTGTCGTGGCCTATTCTCTGACACAGATGACACTTTGCCCTTACTGCCACTGTTTTAAACGCGTACAGCGAAGACTTGGTTCACTGCTTTCCGCACATTAGATCGAATCTCAGCTGTTACACACACACAGAGAAGCACTCGCAATGTCCAAAAAAAAAATATCGGTGAAGGACACTCGCTTCCAAAAGCGACCGTTCTGCCTGGCCGACGACCTAGAGACATTTGAAAGGTACCGCCTCTACTGCAAATCTCGTCAGTTCCCTTTCTGCACGAATATGACGTTGCCTTTCCACATGTTGCGTCCTTACATGACGTCGCCAACAAGCGCTTTCACGTAGCAAATCCAAAATTTGCAGGCGCCGGGGCTTGAACCCGGGACCTTTCACATGCAAAGCGAACGCTCTACCAACTGAGCTACGCCCCCGCCTGCAAGCGCCGTTTCTACTTCACCCAATTCTCAAGTTCCGCACTTCACTAAAGCAGCCATTCCTCCACAGACGACTTTTCCGACTTTGCACGACTCTCACGCACGCTCACGCTAGCAAAATCACTTGTTAAAGGCCCATGTCGCACCTAAGCAAATGAACACACATCCCCCTACGAAATAAGCAGCCCTCCTGGCGTTGCTGGCCGACTGGTGGAGTCTGCACAGGGCCGAAATTTGCCACTCTTCCTGCGAACAGCTCTTGTTGTCGCTTGTAAGCAAGTGACAAGCGGAAAACGTACGACTCGCAGAGTGAGATCACTTGTGCGACACCTGGCGGCAAGTGACACAACTAGTGATCCTGGCAGTGGCCGACTGGACGCGGAAGAGAGAAACGTGTACTGGAGGTTTATGTAGCTTTTTCTGACGTAGGTTTCCCTATCTGACAGAAGTACTACCTATTTGCCACCTATGGAGTGTGGTACATGTGGATTATCAGATGTAGGTCGAAACTTATCGCTACCTATTCGATGCTAGCTGTCAATTCTTAAGCGTTGCCTTGATTTCAGCTCACTGGTACCTCGTTTTTCTACGATAACGCCAGAGTGCGTGCATTAAAAACGTTGGATGCGCCGGGTATCGATCCCGGTACCTCTCGCATGCTAAGCGAGCGCTGTACCATCTGAGCTACGCCCCCACTGCGAAAACAGTGTCGTGTCGTGGCCTATTCTCTGACACAGATGACACTTTGCCCTTACTGCCACTGTTTTAAACGCGTACAGCGAAGACTTGGTTCACTGCTTTCCGCACATTAGATCGAATCTCAGCTGTTACACACACACAGAGAAGCACTCGCAATGTCCAAAAAAAAAAATATCGGTGAAGGACACTCGCTTCCAAAAGCGACCGTTCTGCCTGGCCGACGACCTAGAGACATTTGAAAGGTACCGCCTCTACTGCAAATCTCGTCAGTTCCCTTTCTGCACGAATATGACGTTGCCTTTCCACATGTTGCGTCCTTACATGACGTCGCCAACAAGCGCTTTCACGTAGCAAATCCAAAATTTGCAGGCGCCGGGGCTTGAACCCGGGACCTTTCACATGCAAAGCGAACGCTCTACCATCTGAGCTACGCCCCCACTGCGAAAGCAGTGTCGTGTCGTGGCCTATTCTGTGACACAGATGACACTTTGCCCTTACTGCCACTGTTTTAAACGCGTACAGCGAAGACTTGGTTCACTGCTTTCTGCACATTAGATCGAATCTCAGCTGTTACACACACACAGAGAAGCACTCGCAATGTCCAAAAAAAAAAATATCGGTGAAGGACACTCGCTTCCAAAAGCGACCGTTCTGCCTGGCCGACGACCTAGAGACATTTGAAAGGTACCGCCTCTACTGCAAATCTCGTCAGTTCCCTTTCTGCACGAATATGAGGTTGCCTTTCCACATGTTGCGTCCTTACATGACGTCGCCAACAAGCGCTTTCACGTAGCAAATCCAAAATTTGGAGGCGCCGGGGCTTGAACCCGGGACCTTTCACATGCAAAGCGAACGCTCTACCAACTGAGCTACGCCCCCGCCTGCAAGCGCCGTTTCTACTTCACCCAATTCTCAAGTTCCGCACTTCACTAAAGCAGCCATTCCTCCACAGACGACTTTTCCGACTTTGCACGACTCTCACGCACGCTCACGCTAGCAAAATCACTTGTTAAAGGCCCATGTCGCACCTAAGCAAATGAACACACATCCCCCTACGAAATAAGCAGCCCTCCTGGCGTTGCTGGCCGACTGGTGGAGTCTGCACAGGGCCGAAATTTGCCACTCTTCCTGCGAACAGCTCTTGTTGTCGCTTGTAAGCAAGTGACAAGCGGAAAACGTACGACTCGCAGAGTGAGATCACTTGTGCGACACCTGGCGGCAAGTGACACAACTAGTGATCCTGGCAGTGGCCGACTGGACGCGGAAGAGAGAAACGTGTACTGGAGGTTTATGTAGCTTTTTCTGACGTAGGTTTCCCTATCTGACAGAAGTACTACCTATTTGCCACCTATGGAGTGTGGTACATGTGGATTATCAGATGTAGGTCGAAACTTATCGCTACCTATTCGATGCTAGCTGTCAATTCTTAAGCGTTGCCTTGATTTCAGCTCACTGGTACCTCGTTTTTCTACGATAACGCCAGAGTGCGTGCATTAAAAACGTTGGATGCGCCGGGTATCGATCCCGGTACCTCTCGCATGCTAAGCGAGCGCTGTACCATCTGAGCTACGCCCCCACTGCGAAAACAGTGTCGTGTCGTGGCCTATTCTCTGACACAGATGACACTTTGCCCTTACTGCCACTGTTTTAAACGCGTACAGCGAAGACTTGGTTCACTGCTTTCCGCACATTAGATCGAATCTCAGCTGTTACACACACACAGAGAAGCACTCGCAATGTCCAAAAAAAAAATATCGGTGAAGGACACTCGCTTCCAAAAGCGACCGTTCTGCCTGGCCGACGACCTAGAGACATTTGAAAGGTACCGCCTCTACTGCAAATCTCGTCAGTTCCCTTTCTGCACGAATATGACGTTGCCTTTCCACATGTTGCGTCCTTACATGACGTCGCCAACAAGCGCTTTCACGTAGCAAATCCAAAATTTGCAGGCGCCGGGGCTTGAACCCGGGACCTTTCACATGCAAAGCGAACGCTCTACCATCTGAGCTACGCCCCCACTGCGAAAGCAGTGTCGTGTCGTGGCCTATTCTGTGACACAGATGACACTTTGCCCTTACTGCCACTGTTTTAAACGCGTACAGCGAAGACTTGGTTCACTGCTTTCTGCACATTAGATCGAATCTCAGCTGTTACACACACACAGAGAAGCACTCGCAATGTCCAAAAAAAAAAATATCGGTGAAGGACACTCGCTTCCAAAAGCGACCGTTCTGCCTGGCCGACGACCTAGAGACATTTGAAAGGTACCGCCTCTACTGCAAATCTCGTCAGTTCCCTTTCTGCACGAATATGAGGTTGCCTTTCCACATGTTGCGTCCTTACATGACGTCGCCAACAAGCGCTTTCACGTAGCAAATCCAAAATTTGGAGGCGCCGGGGCTTGAACCCGGGACCTTTCACATGCAAAGCGAACGCTCTACCAACTGAGCTACGCCCCCGCCTGCAAGCGCCGTTTCTACTTCACCCAATTCTCAAGTTCCGCACTTCACTAAAGCAGCCATTCCTCCACAGACGACTTTTCCGACTTTGCACGACTCTCACGCACGCTCACGCTAGCAAAATCACTTGTTAAAGGCCCATGTCGCACCTAAGCAAATGAACACACATCCCCCTACGAAATAAGCAGCCCTCCTGGCGTTGCTGGCCGACTGGTGGAGTCTGCACAGGGCCGAAATTTGCCACTCTTCCTGCGAACAGCTCTTGTTGTCGCTTGTAAGCAAGTGACAAGCGGAAAACGTACGACTCGCAGAGTGAGATCACTTGTGCGACACCTGGCGGCAAGTGACACAACTAGTGATCCTGGCAGTGGCCGACTGGACGCGGAAGAGAGAAACGTGTACTGGAGGTTTATGTAGCTTTTTCTGACGTAGGTTTCCCTATCTGACAGAAGTACTACCTATTTGCCACCTATGGAGTGTGGTACATGTGGATTATCAGATGTAGGTCGAAACTTATCGCTACCTATTCGATGCTAGCTGTCAATTCTTAAGCGTTGCCTTGATTTCAGCTCACTGGTACCTCGTTTTTCTACGATAACGCCAGAGTGCGTGCATTAAAAACGTTGGATGCGCCGGGTATCGATCCCGGTACCTCTCGCATGCTAAGCGAGCGCTGTACCATCTGAGCTACGCCCCCACTGCGAAAACAGTGTCGTGTCGTGGCCTATTCTCTGACACAGATGACACTTTGCCCTTACTGCCACTGTTTTAAACGCGTACAGCGAAGACTTGGTTCACTGCTTTCCGCACATTAGATCGAATCTCAGCTGTTACACACACACAGAGAAGCACTCGCAATGTCCAAAAAAAAAATATCGGTGAAGGACACTCGCTTCCAAAAGCGACCGTTCTGCCTGGCCGACGACCTAGAGACATTTGAAAGGTACCGCCTCTACTGCAAATCTCGTCAGTTCCCTTTCTGCACGAATATGACGTTGCCTTTCCACATGTTGCGTCCTTACATGACGTCGCCAACAAGCGCTTTCACGTAGCAAATCCAAAATTTGCAGGCGCCGGGGCTTGAACCCGGGACCTTTCACATGCAAAGCGAACGCTCTACCATCTGAGCTACGCCCCCACTGCGAAAGCAGTGTCGTGTCGTGGCCTATTCTGTGACACAGATGACACTTTGCCCTTACTGCCACTGTTTTAAACGCGTACAGCGAAGACTTGGTTCACTGCTTTCTGCACATTAGATCGAATCTCAGCTGTTACACACACACAGAGAAGCACTCGCAATGTCCAAAAAAAAAAATATCGGTGAAGGACACTCGCTTCCAAAAGCGACCGTTCTGCCTGGCCGACGACCTAGAGACATTTGAAAGGTACCGCCTCTACTGCAAATCTCGTCAGTTCCCTTTCTGCACGAATATGAGGTTGCCTTTCCACATGTTGCGTCCTTACATGACGTCGCCAACAAGCGCTTTCACGTAGCAAATCCAAAATTTGGAGGCGCCGGGGCTTGAACCCGGGACCTTTCACATGCAAAGCGAACGCTCTACCAACTGAGCTACGCCCCCGCCTGCAAGCGCCGTTTCTACTTCACCCAATTCTCAAGTTCCGCACTTCACTAAAGCAGCCATTCCTCCACAGACGACTTTTCCGACTTTGCACGACTCTCACGCACGCTCACGCTAGCAAAATCACTTGTTAAAGGCCCATGTCGCACCTAAGCAAATGAACACACATCCCCCTACGAAATAAGCAGCCCTCCTGGCGTTGCTGGCCGACTGGTGGAGTCTGCACAGGGCCGAAATTTGCCACTCTTCCTGCGAACAGCTCTTGTTGTCGCTTGTAAGCAAGTGACAAGCGGAAAACGTACGACTCGCAGAGTGAGATCACTTGTGCGACACCTGGCGGCAAGTGACACAACTAGTGATCCTGGCAGTGGCCGACTGGACGCGGAAGAGAGAAACGTGTACTGGAGGTTTATGTAGCTTTTTCTGACGTAGGTTTCCCTATCTGACAGAAGTACTACCTATTTGCCACCTATGGAGTGTGGTACATGTGGATTATCAGATGTAGGTCGAAACTTATCGCTACCTATTCGATGCTAGCTGTCAATTCTTAAGCGTTGCCTTGATTTCAGCTCACTGGTACCTCGTTTTTCTACGATAACGCCAGAGTGCGTGCATTAAAAACGTTGGATGCGCCGGGTATCGATCCCGGTACCTCTCGCATGCTAAGCGAGCGCTGTACCATCTGAGCTACGCCCCCACTGCGAAAACAGTGTCGTGTCGTGGCCTATTCTCTGACACAGATGACACTTTGCCCTTACTGCCACTGTTTTAAACGCGTACAGCGAAGACTTGGTTCACTGCTTTCCGCACATTAGATCGAATCTCAGCTGTTACACACACACAGAGAAGCACTCGCAATGTCCAAAAAAAAAATATCGGTGAAGGACACTCGCTTCCAAAAGCGACCGTTCTGCCTGGCCGACGACCTAGAGACATTTGAAAGGTACCGCCTCTACTGCAAATCTCGTCAGTTCCCTTTCTGCACGAATATGACGTTGCCTTTCCACATGTTGCGTCCTTACATGACGTCGCCAACAAGCGCTTTCACGTAGCAAATCCAAAATTTGCAGGCGCCGGGGCTTGAACCCGGGACCTTTCACATGCAAAGCGAACGCTCTACCATCTGAGCTACGCCCCCACTGCGAAAGCAGTGTCGTGTCGTGGCCTATTCTGTGACACAGATGACACTTTGCCCTTACTGCCACTGTTTTAAACGCGTACAGCGAAGACTTGGTTCACTGCTTTCTGCACATTAGATCGAATCTCAGCTGTTACACACACACAGAGAAGCACTCGCAATGTCCAAAAAAAAAAATATCGGTGAAGGACACTCGCTTCCAAAAGCGACCGTTCTGCCTGGCCGACGACCTAGAGACATTTGAAAGGTACCGCCTCTACTGCAAATCTCGTCAGTTCCCTTTCTGCACGAATATGAGGTTGCCTTTCCACATGTTGCGTCCTTACATGACGTCGCCAACAAGCGCTTTCACGTAGCAAATCCAAAATTTGGAGGCGCCGGGGCTTGAACCCGGGACCTTTCACATGCAAAGCGAACGCTCTACCAACTGAGCTACGCCCCCGCCTGCAAGCGCCGTTTCTACTTCACCCAATTCTCAAGTTCCGCACTTCACTAAAGCAGCCATTCCTCCACAGACGACTTTTCCGACTTTGCACGACTCTCACGCACGCTCACGCTAGCAAAATCACTTGTTAAAGGCCCATGTCGCACCTAAGCAAATGAACACACATCCCCCTACGAAATAAGCAGCCCTCCTGGCGTTGCTGGCCGACTGGTGGAGTCTGCACAGGGCCGAAATTTGCCACTCTTCCTGCGAACAGCTCTTGTTGTCGCTTGTAAGCAAGTGACAAGCGGAAAACGTACGACTCGCAGAGTGAGATCACTTGTGCGACACCTGGCGGCAAGTGACACAACTAGTGATCCTGGCAGTGGCCGACTGGACGCGGAAGAGAGAAACGTGTACTGGAGGTTTATGTAGCTTTTTCTGACGTAGGTTTCCCTATCTGACAGAAGTACTACCTATTTGCCACCTATGGAGTGTGGTACATGTGGATTATCAGATGTAGGTCGAAACTTATCGCTACCTATTCGATGCTAGCTGTCAATTCTTAAGCGTTGCCTTGATTTCAGCTCACTGGTACCTCGTTTTTCTACGATAACGCCAGAGTGCGTGCATTAAAAACGTTGGATGCGCCGGGTATCGATCCCGGTACCTCTCGCATGCTAAGCGAGCGCTGTACCATCTGAGCTACGCCCCCACTGCGAAAACAGTGTCGTGTCGTGGCCTATTCTCTGACACAGATGACACTTTGCCCTTACTGCCACTGTTTTAAACGCGTACAGCGAAGACTTGGTTCACTGCTTTCCGCACATTAGATCGAATCTCAGCTGTTACACACACACAGAGAAGCACTCGCAATGTCCAAAAAAAAAATATCGGTGAAGGACACTCGCTTCCAAAAGCGACCGTTCTGCCTGGCCGACGACCTAGAGACATTTGAAAGGTACCGCCTCTACTGCAAATCTCGTCAGTTCCCTTTCTGCACGAATATGACGTTGCCTTTCCACATGTTGCGTCCTTACATGACGTCGCCAACAAGCGCTTTCACGTAGCAAATCCAAAATTTGCAGGCGCCGGGGCTTGAACCCGGGACCTTTCACATGCAAAGCGAACGCTCTACCATCTGAGCTACGCCCCCACTGCGAAAGCAGTGTCGTGTCGTGGCCTATTCTGTGACACAGATGACACTTTGCCCTTACTGCCACTGTTTTAAACGCGTACAGCGAAGACTTGGTTCACTGCTTTCTGCACATTAGATCGAATCTCAGCTGTTACACACACACAGAGAAGCACTCGCAATGTCCAAAAAAAAAAATATCGGTGAAGGACACTCGCTTCCAAAAGCGACCGTTCTGCCTGGCCGACGACCTAGAGACATTTGAAAGGTACCGCCTCTACTGCAAATCTCGTCAGTTCCCTTTCTGCACGAATATGAGGTTGCCTTTCCACATGTTGCGTCCTTACATGACGTCGCCAACAAGCGCTTTCACGTAGCAAATCCAAAATTTGGAGGCGCCGGGGCTTGAACCCGGGACCTTTCACATGCAAAGCGAACGCTCTACCAACTGAGCTACGCCCCCGCCTGCAAGCGCCGTTTCTACTTCACCCAATTCTCAAGTTCCGCACTTCACTAAAGCAGCCATTCCTCCACAGACGACTTTTCCGACTTTGCACGACTCTCACGCACGCTCACGCTAGCAAAATCACTTGTTAAAGGCCCATGTCGCACCTAAGCAAATGAACACACATCCCCCTACGAAATAAGCAGCCCTCCTGGCGTTGCTGGCCGACTGGTGGAGTCTGCACAGGGCCGAAATTTGCCACTCTTCCTGCGAACAGCTCTTGTTGTCGCTTGTAAGCAAGTGACAAGCGGAAAACGTACGACTCGCAGAGTGAGATCACTTGTGCGACACCTGGCGGCAAGTGACACAACTAGTGATCCTGGCAGTGGCCGACTGGACGCGGAAGAGAGAAACGTGTACTGGAGGTTTATGTAGCTTTTTCTGACGTAGGTTTCCCTATCTGACAGAAGTACTACCTATTTGCCACCTATGGAGTGTGGTACATGTGGATTATCAGATGTAGGTCGAAACTTATCGCTACCTATTCGATGCTAGCTGTCAATTCTTAAGCGTTGCCTTGATTTCAGCTCACTGGTACCTCGTTTTTCTACGATAACGCCAGAGTGCGTGCATTAAAAACGTTGGATGCGCCGGGTATCGATCCCGGTACCTCTCGCATGCTAAGCGAGCGCTGTACCATCTGAGCTACGCCCCCACTGCGAAAACAGTGTCGTGTCGTGGCCTATTCTCTGACACAGATGACACTTTGCCCTTACTGCCACTGTTTTAAACGCGTACAGCGAAGACTTGGTTCACTGCTTTCCGCACATTAGATCGAATCTCAGCTGTTACACACACACAGAGAAGCACTCGCAATGTCCAAAAAAAAAATATCGGTGAAGGACACTCGCTTCCAAAAGCGACCGTTCTGCCTGGCCGACGACCTAGAGACATTTGAAAGGTACCGCCTCTACTGCAAATCTCGTCAGTTCCCTTTCTGCACGAATATGACGTTGCCTTTCCACATGTTGCGTCCTTACATGACGTCGCCAACAAGCGCTTTCACGTAGCAAATCCAAAATTTGCAGGCGCCGGGGCTTGAACCCGGGACCTTTCACATGCAAAGCGAACGCTCTACCATCTGAGCTACGCCCCCACTGCGAAAGCAGTGTCGTGTCGTGGCCTATTCTGTGACACAGATGACACTTTGCCCTTACTGCCACTGTTTTAAACGCGTACAGCGAAGACTTGGTTCACTGCTTTCTGCACATTAGATCGAATCTCAGCTGTTACACACACACAGAGAAGCACTCGCAATGTCCAAAAAAAAAAATATCGGTGAAGGACACTCGCTTCCAAAAGCGACCGTTCTGCCTGGCCGACGACCTAGAGACATTTGAAAGGTACCGCCTCTACTGCAAATCTCGTCAGTTCCCTTTCTGCACGAATATGAGGTTGCCTTTCCACATGTTGCGTCCTTACATGACGTCGCCAACAAGCGCTTTCACGTAGCAAATCCAAAATTTGGAGGCGCCGGGGCTTGAACCCGGGACCTTTCACATGCAAAGCGAACGCTCTACCAACTGAGCTACGCCCCCGCCTGCAAGCGCCGTTTCTACTTCACCCAATTCTCAAGTTCCGCACTTCACTAAAGCAGCCATTCCTCCACAGACGACTTTTCCGACTTTGCACGACTCTCACGCACGCTCACGCTAGCAAAATCACTTGTTAAAGGCCCATGTCGCACCTAAGCAAATGAACACACATCCCCCTACGAAATAAGCAGCCCTCCTGGCGTTGCTGGCCGACTGGTGGAGTCTGCACAGGGCCGAAATTTGCCACTCTTCCTGCGAACAGCTCTTGTTGTCGCTTGTAAGCAAGTGACAAGCGGAAAACGTACGACTCGCAGAGTGAGATCACTTGTGCGACACCTGGCGGCAAGTGACACAACTAGTGATCCTGGCAGTGGCCGACTGGACGCGGAAGAGAGAAACGTGTACTGGAGGTTTATGTAGCTTTTTCTGACGTAGGTTTCCCTATCTGACAGAAGTACTACCTATTTGCCACCTATGGAGTGTGGTACATGTGGATTATCAGATGTAGGTCGAAACTTATCGCTACCTATTCGATGCTAGCTGTCAATTCTTAAGCGTTGCCTTGATTTCAGCTCACTGGTACCTCGTTTTTCTACGATAACGCCAGAGTGCGTGCATTAAAAACGTTGGATGCGCCGGGTATCGATCCCGGTACCTCTCGCATGCTAAGCGAGCGCTGTACCATCTGAGCTACGCCCCCACTGCGAAAACAGTGTCGTGTCGTGGCCTATTCTCTGACACAGATGACACTTTGCCCTTACTGCCACTGTTTTCAACGCGTACAGCGAAGACTTGGTTCACTGCTTTCCGCACATTAGATCGAATCTCAGCTGTTACACACACACAGAGAAGCACTCGCAATGTCCAAAAAAAAAATATCGGTGAAGGACACTCGCTTCCAAAAGCGACCGTTCTGCCTGGCCGACGACCTAGAGACATTTGAAAGGTACCGCCTCTACTGCAAATCTCGTCAGTTCCCTTTCTGCACGAATATGACGTTGCCTTTCCACATGTTGCGTCCTTACATGACGTCGCCAACAAGCGCTTTCACGTAGCAAATCCAAAATTTGCAGGCGCCGGGGCTTGAACCCGGGACCTTTCACATGCAAAGCGAACGCTCTACCATCTGAGCTACGCCCCCACTGCGAAAGCAGTGTCGTGTCGTGGCCTATTCTGTGACACAGATGACACTTTGCCCTTACTGCCACTGTTTTAAACGCGTACAGCGAAGACTTGGTTCACTGCTTTCTGCACATTAGATCGAATCTCAGCTGTTACACACACACAGAGAAGCACTCGCAATGTCCAAAAAAAAAAATATCGGTGAAGGACACTCGCTTCCAAAAGCGACCGTTCTGCCTGGCCGACGACCTAGAGACATTTGAAAGGTACCGCCTCTACTGCAAATCTCGTCAGTTCCCTTTCTGCACGAATATGAGGTTGCCTTTCCACATGTTGCGTCCTTACATGACGTCGCCAACAAGCGCTTTCACGTAGCAAATCCAAAATTTGGAGGCGCCGGGGCTTGAACCCGGGACCTTTCACATGCAAAGCGAACGCTCTACCAACTGAGCTACGCCCCCGCCTGCAAGCGCCGTTTCTACTTCACCCAATTCTCAAGTTCCGCACTTCACTAAAGCAGCCATTCCTCCACAGACGACTTTTCCGACTTTGCACGACTCTCACGCACGCTCACGCTAGCAAAATCACTTGTTAAAGGCCCATGTCGCACCTAAGCAAATGAACACACATCCCCCTACGAAATAAGCAGCCCTCCTGGCGTTGCTGGCCGACTGGTGGAGTCTGCACAGGGCCGAAATTTGCCACTCTTCCTGCGAACAGCTCTTGTTGTCGCTTGTAAGCAAGTGACAAGCGGAAAACGTACGACTCGCAGAGTGAGATCACTTGTGCGACACCTGGCGGCAAGTGACACAACTAGTGATCCTGGCAGTGGCCGACTGGACGCGGAAGAGAGAAACGTGTACTGGAGGTTTATGTAGCTTTTTCTGACGTAGGTTTCCCTATCTGACAGAAGTACTACCTATTTGCCACCTATGGAGTGTGGTACATGTGGATTATCAGATGTAGGTCGAAACTTATCGCTACCTATTCGATGCTAGCTGTCAATTCTTAAGCGTTGCCTTGATTTCAGCTCACTGGTACCTCGTTTTTCTACGATAACGCCAGAGTGCGTGCATTAAAAACGTTGGATGCGCCGGGTATCGATCCCGGTACCTCTCGCATGCTAAGCGAGCGCTGTACCATCTGAGCTACGCCCCCACTGCGAAAACAGTGTCGTGTCGTGGCCTATTCTCTGACACAGATGACACTTTGCCCTTACTGCCACTGTTTTCAACGAGTACAGCGAAGACTTGGTTCACTGCTTTCCGCACATTAGATCGAATCTCAGCTGTTACACACACACAGAGAAGCACTCGCAATGTCCAAAAAAAAAATATCGGTGAAGGACACTCGCTTCCAAAAGCGACCGTTCTGCCTGGCCGACGACCTAGAGACATTTGAAAGGTACCGCCTCTACTGCAAATCTCGTCAGTTCCCTTTCTGCACGAATATGACGTTGCCTTTCCACATGTTGCGTCCTTACATGACGTCGCCAACAAGCGCTTTCACGTAGCAAATCCAAAATTTGCAGGCGCCGGGGCTTGAACCCGGGACCTTTCACATGCAAAGCGAACGCTCTACCATCTGAGCTACGCCCCCACTGCGAAAGCAGTGTCGTGTCGTGGCCTATTCTGTGACACAGATGACACTTTGCCCTTACTGCCACTGTTTTAAACGCGTACAGCGAAGACTTGGTTCACTGCTTTCTGCACATTAGATCGAATCTCAGCTGTTACACACACACAGAGAAGCACTCGCAATGTCCAAAAAAAAAAATATCGGTGAAGGACACTCGCTTCCAAAAGCGACCGTTCTGCCTGGCCGACGACCTAGAGACATTTGAAAGGTACCGCCTCTACTGCAAATCTCGTCAGTTCCCTTTCTGCACGGATATGAGGTTGCCTTTCCACATGTTGCGTCCTTACATGACGTCGCCAACAAGCGCTTTCACGTAGCAAATCCAAAATTTGGAGGCGCCGGGGCTTGAACCCGGGACCTTTCACATGCAAAGCGAACGCTCTACCAACTGAGCTACGCCCCCGCCTGCAAGCGCCGTTTCTACTTCACCCAATTCTCAAGTTCCGCACTTCACTAAAGCAGCCATTCCTCCACAGACGACTTTTCCGACTTTGCACGACTCTCACGCACGCTCACGCTAGCAAAATCACTTGTTAAAGGCCCATGTCGCACCTAAGCAAATGAACACACATCCCCCTACGAAATAAGCAGCCCTCCTGGCGTTGCTGGCCGACTGGTGGAGTCTGCACAGGGCCGAAATTTGCCACTCTTCCTGCGAACAGCTCTTGTTGTCGCTTGTAAGCAAGTGACAAGCGGAAAACGTACGACTCGCAGAGTGAGATCACTTGTGCGACACCTGGCGGCAAGTGACACAACTAGTGATCCTGGCAGTGGCCGACTGGACG
Organism: Locusta migratoria; assembly: GCA_026315105.1. Lineage (NCBI taxonomy): Eukaryota > Metazoa > Arthropoda > Insecta > Orthoptera > Acrididae > Locusta > Locusta migratoria. Next base: position 15,591,539 of record CM048753.1, on the reverse strand, counting down.
CGGAAGAGAGAAACGTGTACTGGAGGTTTATGTAGCTTTTTCTGACGTAGGTTTCCCTATCTGACAGAAGTACTACCTATTTGCCACCTATGGAGTGTGGTACATGTGGATTATCAGATGTAGGTCGAAACTTATCGCTACCTATTCGATGCTAGCTGTCAATTCTTAAGCGTTGCCTTGATTTCAGCTCACTGGTACCTCGTTTTTCTACGATAACGCCAGAGTGCGTGCATTAAAAACGTTGGATGCGCCGGGTATCGATCCCGGTACCTCTCGCATGCTAAGCGAGCGCTGTACCATCTGAGCTACGCCCCCACTGCGAAAACAGTGTCGTGTCGTGGCCTATTCTCTGACACAGATGACACTTTGCCCTTACTGCCACTGTTTTAAACGCGTACAGCGAAGACTTGGTTCACTGCTTTCCGCACATTAGATCGAATCTCAGCTGTTACACACACACAGAGAAGCACTCGCAATGTCCAAAAAAAAAATATCGGTGAAGGACACTCGCTTCCAAAAGCGACCGTTCTGCCTGGCCGACGACCTAGAGACATTTGAAAGGTACCGCCTCTACTGCAAATCTCGTCAGTTCCCTTTCTGCACGAATATGACGTTGCCTTTCCACATGTTGCGTCCTTACATGACGTCGCCAACAAGCGCTTTCACGTAGCAAATCCAAAATTTGCAGGCGCCGGGGCTTGAACCCGGGACCTTTCACATGCAAAGCGAACGCTCTACCATCTGAGCTACGCCCCCACTGCGAAAGCAGTGTCGTGTCGTGGCCTATTCTGTGACACAGATGACACTTTGCCCTTACTGCCACTGTTTTAAACGCGTACAGCGAAGACTTGGTTCACTGCTTTCTGCACATTAGATCGAATCTCAGCTGTTACACACACACAGAGAAGCACTCGCAATGTCCAAAAAAAAAAATATCGGTGAAGGACACTCGCTTCCAAAAGCGACCGTTCTGCCTGGCCGACGACCTAGAGACATTTGAAAGGTACCGCCTCTACTGCAAATCTCGTCAGTTCCCTTTCTGCACGAATATGAGGTTGCCTTTCCACATGTTGCGTCCTTACATGACGTCGCCAACAAGCGCTTTCACGTAGCAAATCCAAAATTTGGAGGCGCCGGGGCTTGAACCCGGGACCTTTCACATGCAAAGCGAACGCTCTACCAACTGAGCTACGCCCCCGCCTGCAAGCGCCGTTTCTACTTCACCCAATTCTCAAGTTCCGCACTTCACTAAAGCAGCCATTCCTCCACAGACGACTTTTCCGACTTTGCACGACTCTCACGCACGCTCACGCTAGCAAAATCACTTGTTAAAGGCCCATGTCGCACCTAAGCAAATGAACACACATCCCCCTACGAAATAAGCAGCCCTCCTGGCGTTGCTGGCCGACTGGTGGAGTCTGCACAGGGCCGAAATTTGCCACTCTTCCTGCGAACAGCTCTTGTTGTCGCTTGTAAGCAAGTGACAAGCGGAAAACGTACGACTCGCAGAGTGAGATCACTTGTGCGACACCTGGCGGCAAGTGACACAACTAGTGATCCTGGCAGTGGCCGACTGGACGCGGAAGAGAGAAACGTGTACTGGAGGTTTATGTAGCTTTTTCTGACGTAGGTTTCCCTATCTGACAGAAGTACTACCTATTTGCCACCTATGGAGTGTGGTACATGTGGATTATCAGATGTAGGTCGAAACTTATCGCTACCTATTCGATGCTAGCTGTCAATTCTTAAGCGTTGCCTTGATTTCAGCTCACTGGTACCTCGTTTTTCTACGATAACGCCAGAGTGCGTGCATTAAAAACGTTGGATGCGCCGGGTATCGATCCCGGTACCTCTCGCATGCTAAGCGAGCGCTGTACCATCTGAGCTACGCCCCCACTGCGAAAACAGTGTCGTGTCGTGGCCTATTCTCTGACACAGATGACACTTTGCCCTTACTGCCACTGTTTTAAACGCGTACAGCGAAGACTTGGTTCACTGCTTTCCGCACATTAGATCGAATCTCAGCTGTTACACACACACAGAGAAGCACTCGCAATGTCCAAAAAAAAAATATCGGTGAAGGACACTCGCTTCCAAAAGCGACCGTTCTGCCTGGCCGACGACCTAGAGACATTTGAAAGGTACCGCCTCTACTGCAAATCTCGTCAGTTCCCTTTCTGCACGAATATGACGTTGCCTTTCCACATGTTGCGTCCTTACATGACGTCGCCAACAAGCGCTTTCACGTAGCAAATCCAAAATTTGCAGGCGCCGGGGCTTGAACCCGGGACCTTTCACATGCAAAGCGAACGCTCTACCATCTGAGCTACGCCCCCACTGCGAAAGCAGTGTCGTGTCGTGGCCTATTCTGTGACACAGATGACACTTTGCCCTTACTGCCACTGTTTTAAACGCGTACAGCGAAGACTTGGTTCACTGCTTTCTGCACATTAGATCGAATCTCAGCTGTTACACACACACAGAGAAGCACTCGCAATGTCCAAAAAAAAAAATATCGGTGAAGGACACTCGCTTCCAAAAGCGACCGTTCTGCCTGGCCGACGACCTAGAGACATTTGAAAGGTACCGCCTCTACTGCAAATCTCGTCAGTTCCCTTTCTGCACGAATATGAGGTTGCCTTTCCACATGTTGCGTCCTTACATGACGTCGCCAACAAGCGCTTTCACGTAGCAAATCCAAAATTTGGAGGCGCCGGGGCTTGAACCCGGGACCTTTCACATGCAAAGCGAACGCTCTACCAACTGAGCTACGCCCCCGCCTGCAAGCGCCGTTTCTACTTCACCCAATTCTCAAGTTCCGCACTTCACTAAAGCAGCCATTCCTCCACAGACGACTTTTCCGACTTTGCACGACTCTCACGCACGCTCACGCTAGCAAAATCACTTGTTAAAGGCCCATGTCGCACCTAAGCAAATGAACACACATCCCCCTACGAAATAAGCAGCCCTCCTGGCGTTGCTGGCCGACTGGTGGAGTCTGCACAGGGCCGAAATTTGCCACTCTTCCTGCGAACAGCTCTTGTTGTCGCTTGTAAGCAAGTGACAAGCGGAAAACGTACGACTCGCAGAGTGAGATCACTTGTGCGACACCTGGCGGCAAGTGACACAACTAGTGATCCTGGCAGTGGCCGACTGGACGCGGAAGAGAGAAACGTGTACTGGAGGTTTATGTAGCTTTTTCTGACGTAGGTTTCCCTATCTGACAGAAGTACTACCTATTTGCCACCTATGGAGTGTGGTACATGTGGATTATCAGATGTAGGTCGAAACTTATCGCTACCTATTCGATGCTAGCTGTCAATTCTTAAGCGTTGCCTTGATTTCAGCTCACTGGTACCTCGTTTTTCTACGATAACGCCAGAGTGCGTGCATTAAAAACGTTGGATGCGCCGGGTATCGATCCCGGTACCTCTCGCATGCTAAGCGAGCGCTGTACCATCTGAGCTACGCCCCCACTGCGAAAACAGTGTCGTGTCGTGGCCTATTCTCTGACACAGATGACACTTTGCCCTTACTGCCACTGTTTTCAACGCGTACAGCGAAGACTTGGTTCACTGCTTTCCGCACATTAGATCGAATCTCAGCTGTTACACACACACAGAGAAGCACTCGCAATGTCCAAAAAAAAAATATCGGTGAAGGACACTCGCTTCCAAAAGCGACCGTTCTGCCTGGCCGACGACCTAGAGACATTTGAAAGGTACCGCCTCTACTGCAAATCTCGTCAGTTCCCTTTCTGCACGAATATGACGTTGCCTTTCCACATGTTGCGTCCTTACATGACGTCGCCAACAAGCGCTTTCACGTAGCAAATCCAAAATTTGCAGGCGCCGGGGCTTGAACCCGGGACCTTTCACATGCAAAGCGAACGCTCTACCATCTGAGCTACGCCCCCACTGCGAAAGCAGTGTCGTGTCGTGGCCTATTCTGTGACACAGATGACACTTTGCCCTTACTGCCACTGTTTTAAACGCGTACAGCGAAGACTTGGTTCACTGCTTTCTGCACATTAGATCGAATCTCAGCTGTTACACACACACAGAGAAGCACTCGCAATGTCCAAAAAAAAAAATATCGGTGAAGGACACTCGCTTCCAAAAGCGACCGTTCTGCCTGGCCGACGACCTAGAGACATTTGAAAGGTACCGCCTCTACTGCAAATCTCGTCAGTTCCCTTTCTGCACGAATATGAGGTTGCCTTTCCACATGTTGCGTCCTTACATGACGTCGCCAACAAGCGCTTTCACGTAGCAAATCCAAAATTTGGAGGCGCCGGGGCTTGAACCCGGGACCTTTCACATGCAAAGCGAACGCTCTACCAACTGAGCTACGCCCCCGCCTGCAAGCGCCGTTTCTACTTCACCCAATTCTCAAGTTCCGCACTTCACTAAAGCAGCCATTCCTCCACAGACGACTTTTCCGACTTTGCACGACTCTCACGCACGCTCACGCTAGCAAAATCACTTGTTAAAGGCCCATGTCGCACCTAAGCAAATGAACACACATCCCCCTACGAAATAAGCAGCCCTCCTGGCGTTGCTGGCCGACTGGTGGAGTCTGCACAGGGCCGAAATTTGCCACTCTTCCTGCGAACAGCTCTTGTTGTCGCTTGTAAGCAAGTGACAAGCGGAAAACGTACGACTCGCAGAGTGAGATCACTTGTGCGACACCTGGCGGCAAGTGACACAACTAGTGATCCTGGCAGTGGCCGACTGGACGCGGAAGAGAGAAACGTGTACTGGAGGTTTATGTAGCTTTTTCTGACGTAGGTTTCCCTATCTGACAGAAGTACTACCTATTTGCCACCTATGGAGTGTGGTACATGTGGATTATCAGATGTAGGTCGAAACTTATCGCTACCTATTCGATGCTAGCTGTCAATTCTTAAGCGTTGCCTTGATTTCAGCTCACTGGTACCTCGTTTTTCTACGATAACGCCAGAGTGCGTGCATTAAAAACGTTGGATGCGCCGGGTATCGATCCCGGTACCTCTCGCATGCTAAGCGAGCGCTGTACCATCTGAGCTACGCCCCCACTGCGAAAACAGTGTCGTGTCGTGGCCTATTCTCTGACACAGATGACACTTTGCCCTTACTGCCACTGTTTTAAACGCGTACAGCGAAGACTTGGTTCACTGCTTTCCGCACATTAGATCGAATCTCAGCTGTTACACACACACAGAGAAGCACTCGCAATGTCCAAAAAAAAAATATCGGTGAAGGACACTCGCTTCCAAAAGCGACCGTTCTGCCTGGCCGACGACCTAGAGACATTTGAAAGGTACCGCCTCTACTGCAAATCTCGTCAGTTCCCTTTCTGCACGAATATGACGTTGCCTTTCCACATGTTGCGTCCTTACATGACGTCGCCAACAAGCGCTTTCACGTAGCAAATCCAAAATTTGCAGGCGCCGGGGCTTGAACCCGGGACCTTTCACATGCAAAGCGAACGCTCTACCATCTGAGCTACGCCCCCACTGCGAAAGCAGTGTCGTGTCGTGGCCTATTCTGTGACACAGATGACACTTTGCCCTTACTGCCACTGTTTTAAACGCGTACAGCGAAGACTTGGTTCACTGCTTTCTGCACATTAGATCGAATCTCAGCTGTTACACACACACAGAGAAGCACTCGCAATGTCCAAAAAAAAAAATATCGGTGAAGGACACTCGCTTCCAAAAGCGACCGTTCTGCCTGGCCGACGACCTAGAGACATTTGAAAGGTACCGCCTCTACTGCAAATCTCGTCAGTTCCCTTTCTGCACGAATATGAGGTTGCCTTTCCACATGTTGCGTCCTTACATGACGTCGCCAACAAGCGCTTTCACGTAGCAAATCCAAAATTTGGAGGCGCCGGGGCTTGAACCCGGGACCTTTCACATGCAAAGCGAACGCTCTACCAACTGAGCTACGCCCCCGCCTGCAAGCGCCGTTTCTACTTCACCCAATTCTCAAGTTCCGCACTTCACTAAAGCAGCCATTCCTCCACAGACGACTTTTCCGACTTTGCACGACTCTCACGCACGCTCACGCTAGCAAAATCACTTGTTAAAGGCCCATGTCGCACCTAAGCAAATGAACACACATCCCCCTACGAAATAAGCAGCCCTCCTGGCGTTGCTGGCCGACTGGTGGAGTCTGCACAGGGCCGAAATTTGCCACTCTTCCTGCGAACAGCTCTTGTTGTCGCTTGTAAGCAAGTGACAAGCGGAAAACGTACGACTCGCAGAGTGAGATCACTTGTGCGACACCTGGCGGCAAGTGACACAACTAGTGATCCTGGCAGTGGCCGACTGGACGCGGAAGAGAGAAACGTGTACTGGAGGTTTATGTAGCTTTTTCTGACGTAGGTTTCCCTATCTGACAGAAGTACTACCTATTTGCCACCTATGGAGTGTGGTACATGTGGATTATCAGATGTAGGTCGAAACTTATCGCTACCTATTCGATGCTAGCTGTCAATTCTTAAGCGTTGCCTTGATTTCAGCTCACTGGTACCTCGTTTTTCTACGATAACGCCAGAGTGCGTGCATTAAAAACGTTGGATGCGCCGGGTATCGATCCCGGTACCTCTCGCATGCTAAGCGAGCGCTGTACCATCTGAGCTACGCCCCCACTGCGAAAACAGTGTCGTGTCGTGGCCTATTCTCTGACACAGATGACACTTTGCCCTTACTGCCACTGTTTTAAACGCGTACAGCGAAGACTTGGTTCACTGCTTTCCGCACATTAGATCGAATCTCAGCTGTTACACACACACAGAGAAGCACTCGCAATGTCCAAAAAAAAAATATCGGTGAAGGACACTCGCTTCCAAAAGCGACCGTTCTGCCTGGCCGACGACCTAGAGACATTTGAAAGGTACCGCCTCTACTGCAAATCTCGTCAGTTCCCTTTCTGCACGAATATGACGTTGCCTTTCCACATGTTGCGTCCTTACATGACGTCGCCAACAAGCGCTTTCACGTAGCAAATCCAAAATTTGCAGGCGCCGGGGCTTGAACCCGGGACCTTTCACATGCAAAGCGAACGCTCTACCATCTGAGCTACGCCCCCACTGCGAAAGCAGTGTCGTGTCGTGGCCTATTCTGTGACACAGATGACACTTTGCCCTTACTGCCACTGTTTTAAACGCGTACAGCGAAGACTTGGTTCACTGCTTTCTGCACATTAGATCGAATCTCAGCTGTTACACACACACAGAGAAGCACTCGCAATGTCCAAAAAAAAAAATATCGGTGAAGGACACTCGCTTCCAAAAGCGACCGTTCTGCCTGGCCGACGACCTAGAGACATTTGAAAGGTACCGCCTCTACTGCAAATCTCGTCAGTTCCCTTTCTGCACGAATATGAGGTTGCCTTTCCACATGTTGCGTCCTTACATGACGTCGCCAACAAGCGCTTTCACGTAGCAAATCCAAAATTTGGAGGCGCCGGGGCTTGAACCCGGGACCTTTCACATGCAAAGCGAACGCTCTACCAACTGAGCTACGCCCCCGCCTGCAAGCGCCGTTTCTACTTCACCCAATTCTCAAGTTCCGCACTTCACTAAAGCAGCCATTCCTCCACAGACGACTTTTCCGACTTTGCACGACTCTCACGCACGCTCACGCTAGCAAAATCACTTGTTAAAGGCCCATGTCGCACCTAAGCAAATGAACACACATCCCCCTACGAAATAAGCAGCCCTCCTGGCGTTGCTGGCCGACTGGTGGAGTCTGCACAGGGCCGAAATTTGCCACTCTTCCTGCGAACAGCTCTTGTTGTCGCTTGTAAGCAAGTGACAAGCGGAAAACGTACGACTCGCAGAGTGAGATCACTTGTGCGACACCTGGCGGCAAGTGACACAACTAGTGATCCTGGCAGTGGCCGACTGGACGCGGAAGAGAGAAACGTGTACTGGAGGTTTATGTAGCTTTTTCTGACGTAGGTTTCCCTATCTGACAGAAGTACTACCTATTTGCCACCTATGGAGTGTGGTACATGTGGATTATCAGATGTAGGTCGAAACTTATCGCTACCTATTCGATGCTAGCTGTCAATTCTTAAGCGTTGCCTTGATTTCAGCTCACTGGTACCTCGTTTTTCTACGATAACGCCAGAGTGCGTGCATTAAAAACGTTGGATGCGCCGGGTATCGATCCCGGTACCTCTCGCATGCTAAGCGAGCGCTGTACCATCTGAGCTACGCCCCCACTGCGAAAACAGTGTCGTGTCGTGGCCTATTCTCTGACACAGATGACACTTTGCCCTTACTGCCACTGTTTTAAACGCGTACAGCGAAGACTTGGTTCACTGCTTTCCGCACATTAGATCGAATCTCAGCTGTTACACACACACAGAGAAGCACTCGCAATGTCCAAAAAAAAAATATCGGTGAAGGACACTCGCTTCCAAAAGCGACCGTTCTGCCTGGCCGACGACCTAGAGACATTTGAAAGGTACCGCCTCTACTGCAAATCTCGTCAGTTCCCTTTCTGCACGAATATGACGTTGCCTTTCCACATGTTGCGTCCTTACATGACGTCGCCAACAAGCGCTTTCACGTAGCAAATCCAAAATTTGCAGGCGCCGGGGCTTGAACCCGGGACCTTTCACATGCAAAGCGAACGCTCTACCATCTGAGCTACGCCCCCACTGCGAAAGCAGTGTCGTGTCGTGGCCTATTCTGTGACACAGATGACACTTTGCCCTTACTGCCACTGTTTTAAACGCGTACAGCGAAGACTTGGTTCACTGCTTTCTGCACATTAGATCGAATCTCAGCTGTTACACACACACAGAGAAGCACTCGCAATGTCCAAAAAAAAAAATATCGGTGAAGGACACTCGCTTCCAAAAGCGACCGTTCTGCCTGGCCGACGACCTAGAGACATTTGAAAGGTACCGCCTCTACTGCAAATCTCGTCAGTTCCCTTTCTGCACGAATATGAGGTTGCCTTTCCACATGTTGCGTCCTTACATGACGTCGCCAACAAGCGCTTTCACGTAGCAAATCCAAAATTTGGAGGCGCCGGGGCTTGAACCCGGGACCTTTCACATGCAAAGCGAACGCTCTACCAACTGAGCTACGCCCCCGCCTGCAAGCGCCGTTTCTACTTCACCCAATTCTCAAGTTCCGCACTTCACTAAAGCAGCCATTCCTCCACAGACGACTTTTCCGACTTTGCACGACTCTCACGCACGCTCACGCTAGCAAAATCACTTGTTAAAGGCCCATGTCGCACCTAAGCAAATGAACACACATCCCCCTACGAAATAAGCAGCCCTCCTGGCGTTGCTGGCCGACTGGTGGAGTCTGCACAGGGCCGAAATTTGCCACTCTTCCTGCGAACAGCTCTTGTTGTCGCTTGTAAGCAAGTGACAAGCGGAAAACGTACGACTCGCAGAGTGAGATCACTTGTGCGACACCTGGCGGCAAGTGACACAACTAGTGATCCTGGCAGTGGCCGACTGGACGCGGAAGAGAGAAACGTGTACTGGAGGTTTATGTAGCTTTTTCTGACGTAGGTTTCCCTATCTGACAGAAGTACTACCTATTTGCCACCTATGGAGTGTGGTACATGTGGATTATCAGATGTAGGTCGAAACTTATCGCTACCTATTCGATGCTAGCTGTCAATTCTTAAGCGTTGCCTTGATTTCAGCTCACTGGTACCTCGTTTTTCTACGATAACGCCAGAGTGCGTGCATTAAAAACGTTGGATGCGCCGGGTATCGATCCCGGTACCTCTCGCATGCTAAGCGAGCGCTGTACCATCTGAGCTACGCCCCCACTGCGAAAACAGTGTCGTGTCGTGGCCTATTCTCTGACACAGATGACACTTTGCCCTTACTGCCACTGTTTTCAACGCGTACAGCGAAGACTTGGTTCACTGCTTTCCGCACATTAGATCGAATCTCAGCTGTTACACACACACAGAGAAGCACTCGCAATGTCCAAAAAAAAAATATCGGTGAAGGACACTCGCTTCCAAAAGCGACCGTTCTGCCTGGCCGACGACCTAGAGACATTTGAAAGGTACCGCCTCTACTGCAAATCTCGTCAGTTCCCTTTCTGCACGAATATGACGTTGCCTTTCCACATGTTGCGTCCTTACATGACGTCGCCAACAAGCGCTTTCACGTAGCAAATCCAAAATTTGCAGGCGCCGGGGCTTGAACCCGGGACCTTTCACATGCAAAGCGAACGCTCTACCATCTGAGCTACGCCCCCACTGCGAAAGCAGTGTCGTGTCGTGGCCTATTCTGTGACACAGATGACACTTTGCCCTTACTGCCACTGTTTTAAACGCGTACAGCGAAGACTTGGTTCACTGCTTTCTGCACATTAGATCGAATCTCAGCTGTTACACACACACAGAGAAGCACTCGCAATGTCCAAAAAAAAAAATATCGGTGAAGGACACTCGCTTCCAAAAGCGACCGTTCTGCCTGGCCGACGACCTAGAGACATTTGAAAGGTACCGCCTCTACTGCAAATCTCGTCAGTTCCCTTTCTGCACGAATATGAGGTTGCCTTTCCACATGTTGCGTCCTTACATGACGTCGCCAACAAGCGCTTTCACGTAGCAAATCCAAAATTTGGAGGCGCCGGGGCTTGAACCCGGGACCTTTCACATGCAAAGCGAACGCTCTACCAACTGAGCTACGCCCCCGCCTGCAAGCGCCGTTTCTACTTCACCCAATTCTCAAGTTCCGCACTTCACTAAAGCAGCCATTCCTCCACAGACGACTTTTCCGACTTTGCACGACTCTCACGCACGCTCACGCTAGCAAAATCACTTGTTAAAGGCCCATGTCGCACCTAAGCAAATGAACACACATCCCCCTACGAAATAAGCAGCCCTCCTGGCGTTGCTGGCCGACTGGTGGAGTCTGCACAGGGCCGAAATTTGCCACTCTTCCTGCGAACAGCTCTTGTTGTCGCTTGTAAGCAAGTGACAAGCGGAAAACGTACGACTCGCAGAGTGAGATCACTTGTGCGACACCTGGCGGCAAGTGACACAACTAGTGATCCTGGCAGTGGCCGACTGGACGCGGAAGAGAGAAACGTGTACTGGAGGTTTATGTAGCTTTTTCTGACGTAGGTTTCCCTATCTGACAGAAGTACTACCTATTTGCCACCTATGGAGTGTGGTACATGTGGATTATCAGATGTAGGTCGAAACTTATCGCTACCTATTCGATGCTAGCTGTCAATTCTTAAGCGTTGCCTTGATTTCAGCTCACTGGTACCTCGTTTTTCTACGATAACGCCAGAGTGCGTGCATTAAAAACGTTGGATGCGCCGGGTATCGATCCCGGTACCTCTCGCATGCTAAGCGAGCGCTGTACCATCTGAGCTACGCCCCCACTGCGAAAACAGTGTCGTGTCGTGGCCTATTCTCTGACACAGATGACACTTTGCCCTTACTGCCACTGTTTTCAACGCGTACAGCGAAGACTTGGTTCACTGCTTTCCGCACATTAGATCGAATCTCAGCTGTTACACACACACAGAGAAGCACTCGCAATGTCCAAAAAAAAAATATCGGTGAAGGACACTCGCTTCCAAAAGCGACCGTTCTGCCTGGCCGACGACCTAGAGACATTTGAAAGGTACCACCTCTACTGCAAATCTCGTCAGTTCCCTTTCTGCACGAATATGACGTTGCCTTTCCACATGTTGCGTCCTTACATGACGTCGCCAACAAGCGCTTTCACGTAGCAAATCCAAAATTTGCAGGCGCCGGGGCTTGAACCCGGGACCTTTCACATGCAAAGCGAACGCTCTACCATCTGAGCTACGCCCCCACTGCGAAAGCAGTGTCGTGTCGTGGCCTATTCTGTGACACAGATGACACTTTGCCCTTACTGCCACTGTTTTAAACGCGTACAGCGAAGACTTGGTTCACTGCTTTCTGCACATTAGATCGAATCTCAGCTGTTACACACACACAGAGAAGCACTCGCAATGTCCAAAAAAAAAAATATCGGTGAAGGACACTCGCTTCCAAAAGCGACCGTTCTGCCTGGCCGACGACCTAGAGACATTTGAAAGGTACCGCCTCTACTGCAAATCTCGTCAGTTCCCTTTCTGCACGAATATGAGGTTGCCTTTCCACATGTTGCGTCCTTACATGACGTCGCCAACAAGCGCTTTCACGTAGCAAATCCAAAATTTGGAGGCGCCGGGGCTTGAACCCGGGACCTTTCACATGCAAAGCGAACGCTCTACCAACTGAGCTACGCCCCCGCCTGCAAGCGCCGTTTCTACTTCACCCAATTCTCAAGTTCCGCACTTCACTAAAGCAGCCATTCCTCCACAGACGACTTTTCCGACTTTGCACGACTCTCACGCACGCTCACGCTAGCAAAATCACTTGTTAAAGGCCCATGTCGCACCTAAGCAAATGAACACACATCCCCCTACGAAATAAGCAGCCCTCCTGGCGTTGCTGGCCGACTGGTGGAGTCTGCACAGGGCCGAAATTTGCCACTCTTCCTGCGAACAGCTCTTGTTGTCGCTTGTAAGCAAGTGACAAGCGGAAAACGTACGACTCGCAGAGTGAGATCACTTGTGCGACACCTGGCGGCAAGTGACACAACTAGTGATCCTGGCAGTGGCCGACTGGACGCGGAAGAGAGAAACGTGTACTGGAGGTTTATGTAGCTTTTTCTGACGTAGGTTTCCCTATCTGACAGAAGTACTACCTATTTGCCACCTATGGAGTGTGGTACATGTGGATTATCAGATGTAGGTCGAAACTTATCGCTACCTATTCGATGCTAGCTGTCAATTCTTAAGCGTTGCCTTGATTTCAGCTCACTGGTACCTCGTTTTTCTACGATAACGCCAGAGTGCGTGCATTAAAAACGTTGGATGCGCCGGGTATCGATCCCGGTACCTCTCGCATGCTAAGCGAGCGCTGTACCATCTGAGCTACGCCCCCACTGCGAAAACAGTGTCGTGTCGTGGCCTATTCTCTGACACAGATGACACTTTGCCCTTACTGCCACTGTTTTAAACGCGTACAGCGAAGACTTGGTTCACTGCTTTCCGCACATTAGATCGAATCTCAGCTGTTACACACACACAGAGAAGCACTCGCAATGTCCAAAAAAAAAATATCGGTGAAGGACACTCGCTTCCAAAAGCGACCGTTCTGCCTGGCCGACGACCTAGAGACATTTGAAAGGTACCGCCTCTACTGCAAATCTCGTCAGTTCCCTTTCTGCACGAATATGACGTTGCCTTTCCACATGTTGCGTCCTTACATGACGTCGCCAACAAGCGCTTTCACGTAGCAAATCCAAAATTTGCAGGCGCCGGGGCTTGAACCCGGGACCTTTCACATGCAAAGCGAACGCTCTACCATCTTTTTTTTTTTTTTTTTTTTTTTTTTTTTTTTTTTTTTTTCTTTTGGGTCTAGTGGTAGCATTTCTTATCGTATGTACTCTATTTAGTTAATGTATTACATTTATCTGAATCTTATTATTATTATATTCTTTTCATTGCTTTCTTGTTTTCTCTTTTTGATTAGTTTTACGATTTGTGTAATACGCACAAATCGTTATTCCTTTGTATTTTTATCCTATACCCATCCGCTCAAAATAATCTTCAACATATTTCCATATTTCTTTTTATGATCTTTATATTGTAGTCTGTGATACAGTGCACATTTCATAAAAAGGAGAAAGTCTACGATATCGGTAGTACCCAAACCATTTACAACATAGCTGACATATTGTCCCAATAACCAATGGACGGAATTATTTTTTGTCCTGGGAAAGTACTTCGTGTCCGGTCTAAGAATCGTCATTGGTGTAAAGTTTTCTGTTGAAGATCTTGTCAGAAAAGCCAACTGTTCCCTTATCCAATTGAAGTTTTGCATATTGCCAGCACAAGTAAACCTGTGTAGTAATGTGTCTATGAGATGACATGTAGAGCATAAGTCCGTCTCGCTAATTCTGATTGCATACAATCTTTCGTTCGTGCTGACGATATTGTTAACTGCTTTGTACCACGCTGTTACTACATCGGATGACATACCACTCATTCTGATGTTGCTCCATATAATGTTCCAATTGAATTGCGGAAATTTTTTCTCTATTTTGTTTTTCCCTTCAGTTTCTTTTCTGTAGACCATGATGTCACGTGCTGTTATTTCCGTCGAATTGTTTATGGCGTTACAGAGATAACTCCTTTCGACGTAGTACGTCCTTATGTGAAGAAGCTGACGATTAATTTTTTGAACATCGACAGGTGCTGTAAGACTGGCTGGCCTGACAACCTGGAATAGCTTTGCAGTGATGCTCTGTGGGGTTTCCTTGATAATGGCGGCAGTCCGCTTGATGTAGAGTGCGGAGGACTTGTTCTTTATATCCACCAGACCTAAACCTCCATTCTTTGGGTCAAGTGTTGCTGTCCGTGCATCCACTCTAAACACTTCTCCTCTCCATAAGTAATTCGTGACGGTTGACATAATATTTTTAGCAATCATTTTGGGAAGTGGGAATAACTGCGCAGTGTAGTAGGCTTTTGAGAGTATACAGTCGTTTATTAGCCTTACTCTTAACACTTGGTTGAGATTACGGTAAAGGTATTCTCTTGCGGCTCCTTGTATTTCTCCAGAAGTGTTTCTCCAGTTAATTGCTGCCATCTTTATTGTACATGGATTCAGAGTAATTCCCAGCGTTTTACACTGACTAACGGATCCTGCCCAGGCGAGAGTAATTTGATTAAACCCTCGCAGATTTAACAGTTTACTTTTGTTTTCATTTGTTGCTGCGCCCGAGACTAGACAGTACTTTTTAATAAGTACTTCTAAGTTCGAAACGTCATCATGATTCCTCACCACCACCCCGACATCATCAGCATATGCTCGTATGACAGTCCGCTGTCCTGACAGAGTTAGTCCTGTTAGTCGGTTATGTACATGTAGTAGGAAGGGTTCCAAGGAAAGCACAAACAGAAGCATAGAGAGCGGACTACCTTGTGGAACGCCTCTTCTTATGTGTATTGGTTCCGTCCTCTGACCATTAACCGATATTTTTGCACTGATTCCTGTGGCAATGTTCTTAATGACTGCTAGACTTCTTTCTTGGAAACCCATTTTTTCCATGGTTTTAAAAAGGTATCTGTGATCTACTCTGTCGAAAGCTTTATGGAAATCGATGAAAAGGAGTGCACATTTAATACTGGTGACGGAGGTGACGGCTATGATGTCTCGGTATTCCGCTATGGTATTAAATATCGTTCTGCCCTGTACACACGACTGATGTTGGCTGATAAATTTCTTAGTTAGATGTGAAACTCTATTTTTTATTAGTCGAGAAACTATTTTGTAGTCTGAGTTGAGCAGGGAGATAGGACGAAAGTTATTTAGGTGTTTCTTTGCATTATTCTTGGGAATTAGTACTATTGTACTGTCTTTAAATTCTGAGGGTATCGGTTTTCCTTGAAGTATTTCATTTATCACCTGCGTGAACTTACGACCGATAATCGGCCAAAAACGGATATAAAATTCGACTGGTAATCCATCCGGCCCAGGTGATTTTTTTAAAGGAGAATGGCATAGTATTTGATGGATTTCTTCTTCATCAATTTCGGTTACAAGTTCTTCGTTTTCTTCTCTAGATATCCGTGTGTCTACAATATCAACATAGTTTGTGAGGGCGTCTTCATCTATCCGACCTTCCGAGTACAGTTCCTTGTAATACTTGTTGATCTCTGCAACGATATCCTTCTGAATCTTGAGAGTCGCACCATTAACAGTTTGTAGTTCGTCAATGAAAGTACGCCGTCTATTCTTGGCGTGTCGCAAAAGATGGTAAAGAGAAGTTGTTTCTTCCTGCGATATAGATTTGACCTTGGATTTCACTTGCAGACCTTCCATTTGCTGACTCTTTATTTTGAGTAATTTCGCCTTAATTTTTTTGATATCTCCTAGTCGGATCGTGGAGGTATTGGCGAGATCATATAAATTCCGCAGGACTGCGTAATAAAATTCTATGGAGTTTTTTAAATCGCGTGATCGTTGTGTACTGTACTGAATAATAACTTTTCTCAATTTCGGTTTTGCTTTGAGACACCACCATTCAGTCACTGACATATATCTATTGATCGAACGCAGGCACATTTCCCATGCTTCCTTTATACAGTCGTCAATTCCATCGTCTCTCAAAACTGAAATATTCAGGTTCCATTGACCTTTGTAACGATGTGTCTGTTGTTTGTTTAAATTTATAGTAGCAAGCATGGTGCTGTGGTCAGAAAAATATACCGGGATGGTTTCGACTTTAATTAAAGATGATTCCAGGGTATGTGAGACATAAATCCTGTCAATCCGACTACGGGATTGTGAAGTCACGTAAGTAAACTCAACATACGTGGAATGTTTAACTTCCCAGGTATCTTTTAGTCTTAAATGAGTAATTAGCTGTTTTAATTCATGACAACCATTAAAATTGGGGGTCTGATCTTTCTTGTTCAGCACACAATTGAAATCGCCTCCAAATATAACATCTTGTGGATTTTTCCTTAGTAAATAAATAACTTCCTCTTTAAAAAAGGCTGCTCTCTCTGCCCTATTGGAAGTGCCTGAAGGGGCGTACAGATTGATGAGGGTGACACCTAGTACCTGGATACCAATCCCTCGACCAGATTCTAACATTTCTATATTTGTAACTGGAATGCCTTCTTTAACCAAAATTGCTGTCCCCACATTGGTTTCAAGTGATACATTCAAGATCTCCACATAACCCACTATTGTAAGATTTGTTATTGCTACTTCTTGCAAGAGAGCTATGTCTGTAGAAGATTGATATAAAAAGTCCTTCAGAGCAGCAATCTTCGTGTCTGATTGGATCTTATTTATATTAATAGTAGCTACAGTGTAAGCTTGCATGATTAGGTTAGCAAAAGATAAGCAACTTTATATTACCTTAAATTAAATATTGCAACAAAGATTACACTGTTTAAAACCAATACAAATCTGAAGTTACTTGATGTATAAAATTTATATCGAAAAGCTTGATTGATATGAAACACCTGAAAATTTGCAAGCAAAATAAAACAGAAAAATAACGAAACATGTCATTATTATAAGCACACCGTTTGAAATGCATGCTAAGTTTTTCCTCTAGACACCGATTCTTGGGATTCGTCTGTTTGATTACTATGTGGGGTATCTGGTAGAGAGTCATTTTTTGCGTGTTCTGGGGATGAATCTGCAGTGATAATTTCATATTTTATATTACGCGGCTTCTGACCGCTCCTGGTAGGTTGTTGCTTGCCTTGATTTCGAGTGACTTTCAGGTTCGGTTGCGGCTTTACTCGGCGGCGGTGGCCTTCCTGAGTCGCCGGCACCTCCTTCTCAGTTTCCTTGTTTACGTCCGCCGGTTGCGAGGGACGCTCAGGCGGGGCCTGGCGGCCACTGCCGCCCTGCTGTTCGCGCTCACGCGCGGCGGCTGTCACCGCGGCCGCGGCGTCTTCTTGCTGTTTTCCTGCTTCCTCTGTTTCCTCTACTTCTGCCGGCTCGTCGGAGTTTACTTCCTTCTCCTCCGCCCCAGGCAGAATCGTGACAGGTTCGTCTACTACCGCACCTTTTTCTTCCTCATCCAATGCCATGGACTCTTTCACTGCAGTCTCCACTTCCATAGCAGTGTTAGCTGTAGGCTCTTCTTCTCCCGCTTCGCACTGCTTTTGTTTGCGAACGGGAAGAGAGCAAGAGGAATCATCATCAGATCGATCTTCCGTTGTTTCGAGCGGTCTTTTTTTGGGTTGCTGGTCATTTTCTCGGACTGATTGACTATAATTTGCCAGTGTCTTCAAGGGTGGAAATTCCTTATCATCAACTATGGTCTTATCGGTGTTACTTTCCGTTACGTCAGCAACAGAGGAGGGTGGCACAGTAGGGGGCATCACCTCACCAAGGGTGAGCCGTTGCCGCTTTACATAATTACTTTTAAGTACAGTGAACCGGCGTGGACACTCTAACCTAAAATGACCAGATTCATTACATATCTGACAAGTTGGTTCTTGTCCTGAATACACAATGTGTGCTTTATATCCGTGGACTGTCATATATGACGGAATATTAGTCTTGACATCCATTTCTACAGCACGTATACCATTATAACACTGTAGTTTGTAATGTTTTGACCACCTTTCATTTTCAATCGAGAGCACGTCACCATACTTGGAAAGTGCCTCCTTAATTAAAATATTATCCATTTCTATCGGTAAATTTAAAACTCTAACTTTAATATACTTGGTATCAGCTTTTCTAATTGAAACCTTGCTTTTGGAACCATCTCTATGCACAAACTCAACAGAGCTACCCCACTTTCCCAAAATTTTATCAATAGTCCCAGAACTAAAAAACTTAATAAAAAGACAGTATTCATCAGCATCTAACTGAGTGGTATGTGCAAGATCATTATCAATGCCCATTACCTCATACAGCCAATCCAGGATTTCGAGTGCAGTTGGTTGAACATGCCGGGTTTCTTTCTGGAACGAGAAGATCAGTGTGTTCTTCCTCAGGGAATCAGCCATGACGATTCAGCAGTGTAGAGATTTCGGTGAAAACCGAGATCCCGCCAATAGGCGAACCGTGGACGTACGGCAAGCGTAGAGACGCACTTCCACAAATTTCAGATGTAAACACTCACAGAAATAACAATTCACTGAACGTAAACAAACACACACGAGAAGCTAAGTTACGCGCAGCACTAGCAGGCAGGTCTTCACTCGACGGCAGCTAGACGGCGAATGCCATCTGAGCTACGCCCCCACTGCGAAAGCAGTGTCGTGTCGTGGCCTATTCTGTGACACAGATGACACTTTGCCCTTACTGCCACTGTTTTAAACGCGTACAGCGAAGACTTGGTTCACTGCTTTCTGCACATTAGATCGAATCTCAGCTGTTACACACACACAGAGAAGCACTCGCAATGTCCAAAAAAAAAAAATATCGGTGAAGGACACTCGCTTCCAAAAGCGACCGTTCTGCCTGGCCGACGACCTAGAGACATTTGAAAGGTACCGCCTCTACTGCAAATCTCGTCAGTTCCCTTTCTGCACGAATATGAGGTTGCCTTTCCACATGTTGCGTCCTTACATGACGTCGCCAACAAGCGCTTTCACGTAGCAAATCCAAAATTTGGAGGCGCCGGGGCTTGAACCCGGGACCTTTCACATGCAAAGCGAACGCTCTACCAACTGAGCTACGCCCCCGCCTGCAAGCGCCGTTTCTACTTCACCCAATTCTCAAGTTCCGCACTTCACTAAAGCAGCCATTCCTCCACAGACGACTTTTCCGACTTTGCACGACTCTCACGCACGCTCACGCTAGCAAAATCACTTGTTAAAGGCCCATGTCGCACCTAAGCAAATGAACACACATCCCCCTACGAAATAAGCAGCCCTCCTGGCGTTGCTGGCCGACTGGTGGAGTCTGCACAGGGCCGAAATTTGCCACTCTTCCTGCGAACAGCTCTTGTTGTCGCTTGTAAGCAAGTGACAAGCGGAAAACGTACGACTCGCAGAGTGAGATCACTTGTGCGACACCTGGCGGCAAGTGACACAACTAGTGATCCTGGCAGTGGCCGACTGGACGCGGAAGAGAGAAACGTGTACTGGAGGTTTATGTAGCTTTTTCTGACGTAGGTTTCCCTATCTGACAGAAGTACTACCTATTTGCCACCTATGGAGTGTGGTACATGTGGATTATCAGATGTAGGTCGAAACTTATCGCTACCTATTCGATGCTAGCTGTCAATTCTTAAGCGTTGCCTTGATTTCAGCTCACTGGTACCTCGTTTTTCTACGATAACGCCAGAGTGCGTGCATTAAAAACGTTGGATGCGCCGGGTATCGATCCCGGTACCTCTCGCATGCTAAGCGAGCGCTGTACCATCTGAGCTACGCCCCCACTGCGAAAACAGTGTCGTGTCGTGGCCTATTCTCTGACACAGATGACACTTTGCCCTTACTGCCACTGTTTTAAACGCGTACAGCGAAGACTTGGTTCACTGCTTTCCGCACATTAGATCGAATCTCAGCTGTTACACACACACAGAGAAGCACTCGCAATGTCCAAAAAAAAAATATCGGTGAAGGACACTCGCTTCCAAAAGCGACCGTTCTGCCTGGCCGACGACCTAGAGACATTTGAAAGGTACCGCCTCTACTGCAAATCTCGTCAGTTCCCTTTCTGCACGAATATGACGTTGCCTTTCCACATGTTGCGTCCTTACATGACGTCGCCAACAAGCGCTTTCACGTAGCAAATCCAAAATTTGCAGGCGCCGGGGCTTGAACCCGGGACCTTTCACATGCAAAGCGAACGCTCTACCATCTGAGCTACGCCCCCACTGCGAAAGCAGTGTCGTGTCGTGGCCTATTCTGTGACACAGATGACACTTTGCCCTTACTGCCACTGTTTTAAACGCGTACAGCGAAGACTTGGTTCACTGCTTTCTGCACATTAGATCGAATCTCAGCTGTTACACACACACAGAGAAGCACTCGCAATGTCCAAAAAAAAAAATATCGGTGAAGGACACTCGCTTCCAAAAGCGACCGTTCTGCCTGGCCGACGACCTAGAGACATTTGAAAGGTACCGCCTCTACTGCAAATCTCGTCAGTTCCCTTTCTGCACGAATATGGAGGTTGCCTTTCCACATGTTGCGTCCTTACATGACGTCGCCAACAAGCGCTTTCACGTAGCAAATCCAAAATTTGGAGGCGCCGGGGCTTGAACCCGGGACCTTTCACATGCAAAGCGAACGCTCTACCAACTGAGCTACGCCCCCGCCTGCAAGCGCCGTTTCTACTTCACCCAATTCTCAAGTTCCGCACTTCACTAAAGCAGCCATTCCTCCACAGACGACTTTTCCGACTTTGCACGACTCTCACGCACGCTCACGCTAGCAAAATCACTTGTTAAAGGCCCATGTCGCACCTAAGCAAATGAACACACATCCCCCTACGAAATAAGCAGCCCTCCTGGCGTTGCTGGCCGACTGGTGGAGTCTGCACAGGGCCGAAATTTGCCACTCTTCCTGCGAACAGCTCTTGTTGTCGCTTGTAAGCAAGTGACAAGCGGAAAACGTACGACTCGCAGAGTGAGATCACTTGTGCGACACCTGGCGGCAAGTGACACAACTAGTGATCCTGGCAGTGGCCGACTGGACGCGGAAGAGAGAAACGTGTACTGGAGGTTTATGTAGCTTTTTCTGACGTAGGTTTCCCTATCTGACAGAAGTACTACCTATTTGCCACCTATGGAGTGTGGTACATGTGGATTATCAGATGTAGGTCGAAACTTATCGCTACCTATTCGATGCTAGCTGTCAATTCTTAAGCGTTGCCTTGATTTCAGCTCACTGGTACCTCGTTTTTCTACGATAACGCCAGAGTGCGTGCATTAAAAACGTTGGATGCGCCGGGTATCGATCCCGGTACCTCTCGCATGCTAAGCGAGCGCTGTACCATCTGAGCTACGCCCCCACTGCGAAAACAGTGTCGTGTCGTGGCCTATTCTCTGACACAGATGACACTTTGCCCTTACTGCCACTGTTTTAAACGCGTACAGCGAAGACTTGGTTCACTGCTTTCCGCACATTAGATCGAATCTCAGCTGTTACACACACACAGAGAAGCACTCGCAATGTCCAAAAAAAAAATATCGGTGAAGGACACTCGCTTCCAAAAGCGACCGTTCTGCCTGGCCGACGACCTAGAGACATTTGAAAGGTACCGCCTCTACTGCAAATCTCGTCAGTTCCCTTTCTGCACGAATATGACGTTGCCTTTCCACATGTTGCGTCCTTACATGACGTCGCCAACAAGCGCTTTCACGTAGCAAATCCAAAATTTGCAGGCGCCGGGGCTTGAACCCGGGACCTTTCACATGCAAAGCGAACGCTCTACCATCTTTTTTTTTTTTTTTTTTTTTTTTTTTTTTTTTTTTTTTTTTTCTTTTGGGTCTAGTGGTAGCATTTCTTATCGTATGTACTCTATTTAGTTAATGTATTACATTTATCTGAATCTTATTATTATTATATTCTTTTCATTGCTTTCTTGTTTTCTCTTTTTGATTAGTTTTACGATTTGTGTAATACGCACAAATCGTTATTCCTTTGTATTTTTATCCTATACCCATCCGCTCAAAATAATCTTCAACATATTTCCATATTTCTTTTTATGATCTTTATATTGTAGTCTGTGATACAGTGCACATTTCATAAAAAGGAGAAAGTCTACGATATCGGTAGTACCCAAACCATTTACAACATAGCTGACATATTGTCCCAATAACCAATGGACGGAATTATTTTTTGTCCTGGGAAAGTACTTCGTGTCCGGTCTAAGAATCGTCATTGGTGTAAAGTTTTCTGTTGAAGATCTTGTCAGAAAAGCCAACTGTTCCCTTATCCAATTGAAGTTTTGCATATTGCCAGCACAAGTAAACCTGTGTAGTAATGTGTCTATGAGATGACATGTAGAGCATAAGTCCGTCTCGCTAATTCTGATTGCATACAATCTTTCGTTCGTGCTGACGATATTGTTAACTGCTTTGTACCACGCTGTTACTACATCGGATGACATACCACTCATTCTGATGTTGCTCCATATAATGTTCCAATTGAATTGCGGAAATTTTTTCTCTATTTTGTTTTTCCCTTCAGTTTCTTTTCTGTAGACCATGATGTCACGTGCTGTTATTTCCGTCGAATTGTTTATGGCGTTACAGAGATAACTCCTTTCGACGTAGTACGTCCTTATGTGAAGAAGCTGACGATTAATTTTTTGAACATCGACAGGTGCTGTAAGACTGGCTGGCCTGACAACCTGGAATAGCTTTGCAGTGATGCTCTGTGGGGTTTCCTTGATAATGGCGGCAGTCCGCTTGATGTAGAGTGCGGAGGACTTGTTCTTTATATCCACCAGACCTAAACCTCCATTCTTTGGGTCAAGTGTTGCTGTCCGTGCATCCACTCTAAACACTTCTCCTCTCCATAAGTAATTCGTGACGGTTGACATAATATTTTTAGCAATCATTTTGGGAAGTGGGAATAACTGCGCAGTGTAGTAGGCTTTTGAGAGTATACAGTCGTTTATTAGCCTTACTCTTAACACTTGGTTGAGATTACGGTAAAGGTATTCTCTTGCGGCTCCTTGTATTTCTCCAGAAGTGTTTCTCCAGTTAATTGCTGCCATCTTTATTGTACATGGATTCAGAGTAATTCCCAGCGTTTTACACTGACTAACGGATCCTGCCCAGGCGAGAGTAATTTGATTAAACCCTCGCAGATTTAACAGTTTACTTTTGTTTTCATTTGTTGCTGCGCCCGAGACTAGACAGTACTTTTTAATAAGTACTTCTAAGTTCGAAACGTCATCATGATTCCTCACCACCACCCCGACATCATCAGCATATGCTCGTATGACAGTCCGCTGTCCTGACAGAGTTAGTCCTGTTAGTCGGTTATGTACATGTAGTAGGAAGGGTTCCAAGGAAAGCACAAACAGAAGCATAGAGAGCGGACTACCTTGTGGAACGCCTCTTCTTATGTGTATTGGTTCCGTCCTCTGACCATTAACCGATATTTTTGCACTGATTCCTGTGGCAATGTTCTTAATGACTGCTAGACTTCTTTCTTGGAAACCCATTTTTTCCATGGTTTTAAAAAGGTATCTGTGATCTACTCTGTCGAAAGCTTTATGGAAATCGATGAAAAGGAGTGCACATTTAATACTGGTGACGGAGGTGACGGCTATGATGTCTCGGTATTCCGCTATGGTATTAAATATCGTTCTGCCCTGTACACACGACTGATGTTGGCTGATAAATTTCTTAGTTAGATGTGAAACTCTATTTTTTATTAGTCGAGAAACTATTTTGTAGTCTGAGTTGAGCAGGGAGATAGGACGAAAGTTATTTAGGTGTTTCTTTGCATTATTCTTGGGAATTAGTACTATTGTACTGTCTTTAAATTCTGAGGGTATCGGTTTTCCTTGAAGTATTTCATTTATCACCTGCGTGAACTTACGACCGATAATCGGCCAAAAACGGATATAAAATTCGACTGGTAATCCATCCGGCCCAGGTGATTTTTTTAAAGGAGAATGGCATAGTATTTGATGGATTTCTTCTTCATCAATTTCGGTTACAAGTTCTTCGTTTTCTTCTCTAGATATCCGTGTGTCTACAATATCAACATAGTTTGTGAGGGCGTCTTCATCTATCCGACCTTCCGAGTACAGTTCCTTGTAATACTTGTTGATCTCTGCAACGATATCCTTCTGAATCTTGAGAGTCGCACCATTAACAGTTTGTAGTTCGTCAATGAAAGTACGCCGTCTATTCTTGGCGTGTCGCAAAAGATGGTAAAGAGAAGTTGTTTCTTCCTGCGATATAGATTTGACCTTGGATTTCACTTGCAGACCTTCCATTTGCTGACTCTTTATTTTGAGTAATTTCGCCTTAATTTTTTTGATATCTCCTAGTCGGATCGTGGAGGTATTGGCGAGATCATATAAATTCCGCAGGACTGCGTAATAAAATTCTATGGAGTTTTTTAAATCGCGTGATCGTTGTGTACTGTACTGAATAATAACTTTTCTCAATTTCGGTTTTGCTTTGAGACACCACCATTCAGTCACTGACATATATCTATTGATCGAACGCAGGCACATTTCCCATGCTTCCTTTATACAGTCGTCAATTCCATCGTCTCTCAAAACTGAAATATTCAGGTTCCATTGACCTTTGTAACGATGTGTCTGTTGTTTGTTTAAATTTATAGTAGCAAGCATGGTGCTGTGGTCAGAAAAATATACCGGGATGGTTTCGACTTTAATTAAAGATGATTCCAGGGTATGTGAGACATAAATCCTGTCAATCCGACTACGGGATTGTGAAGTCACGTAAGTAAACTCAACATACGTGGAATGTTTAACTTCCCAGGTATCTTTTAGTCTTAAATGAGTAATTAGCTGTTTTAATTCATGACAACCATTAAAATTGGGGGTCTGATCTTTCTTGTTCAGCACACAATTGAAATCGCCTCCAAATATAACATCTTGTGGATTTTTCCTTAGTAAATAAATAACTTCCTCTTTAAAAAAGGCTGCTCTCTCTGCCCTATTGGAAGTGCCTGAAGGGGCGTACAGATTGATGAGGGTGACACCTAGTACCTGGATACCAATCCCTCGACCAGATTCTAACATTTCTATATTTGTAACTGGAATGCCTTCTTTAACCAAAATTGCTGTCCCCACATTGGTTTCAAGTGATACATTCAAGATCTCCACATAACCCACTATTGTAAGATTTGTTATTGCTACTTCTTGCAAGAGAGCTATGTCTGTAGAAGATTGATATAAAAAGTCCTTCAGAGCAGCAATCTTCGTGTCTGATTGGATCTTATTTATATTAATAGTAGCTACAGTGTAAGCTTGCATGATTAGGTTAGCAAAAGATAAGCAACTTTATATTACCTTAAATTAAATATTGCAACAAAGATTACACTGTTTAAAACCAATACAAATCTGAAGTTACTTGATGTATAAAATTTATATCGAAAAGCTTGATTGATATGAAACACCTGAAAATTTGCAAGCAAAATAAAACAGAAAAATAACGAAACATGTCATTATTATAAGCACACCGTTTGAAATGCATGCTAAGTTTTTCCTCTAGACACCGATTCTTGGGATTCGTCTGTTTGATTACTATGTGGGGTATCTGGTAGAGAGTCATTTTTTGCGTGTTCTGGGGATGAATCTGCAGTGATAATTTCATATTTTATATTACGCGGCTTCTGACCGCTCCTGGTAGGTTGTTGCTTGCCTTGATTTCGAGTGACTTTCAGGTTCGGTTGCGGCTTTACTCGGCGGCGGTGGCCTTCCTGAGTCGCCGGCACCTCCTTCTCAGTTTCCTTGTTTACGTCCGCCGGTTGCGAGGGACGCTCAGGCGGGGCCTGGCGGCCACTGCCGCCCTGCTGTTCGCGCTCACGCGCGGCGGCTGTCACCGCGGCCGCGGCGTCTTCTTGCTGTTTTCCTGCTTCCTCTGTTTCCTCTACTTCTGCCGGCTCGTCGGAGTTTACTTCCTTCTCCTCCGCCCCAGGCAGAATCGTGACAGGTTCGTCTACTACCGCACCTTTTTCTTCCTCATCCAATGCCATGGACTCTTTCACTGCAGTCTCCACTTCCATAGCAGTGTTAGCTGTAGGCTCTTCTTCTCCCGCTTCGCACTGCTTTTGTTTGCGAACGGGAAGAGAGCAAGAGGAATCATCATCAGATCGATCTTCCGTTGTTTCGAGCGGTCTTTTTTTGGGTTGCTGGTCATTTTCTCGGACTGATTGACTATAATTTGCCAGTGTCTTCAAGGGTGGAAATTCCTTATCATCAACTATGGTCTTATCGGTGTTACTTTCCGTTACGTCAGCAACAGAGGAGGGTGGCACAGTAGGGGGCATCACCTCACCAAGGGTGAGCCGTTGCCGCTTTACATAATTACTTTTAAGTACAGTGAACCGGCGTGGACACTCTAACCTAAAATGACCAGATTCATTACATATCTGACAAGTTGGTTCTTGTCCTGAATACACAATGTGTGCTTTATATCCGTGGACTGTCATATATGACGGAATATTAGTCTTGACATCCATTTCTACAGCACGTATACCATTATAACACTGTAGTTTGTAATGTTTTGACCACCTTTCATTTTCAATCGAGAGCACGTCACCATACTTGGAAAGTGCCTCCTTAATTAAAATATTATCCATTTCTATCGGTAAATTTAAAACTCTAACTTTAATATACTTGGTATCAGCTTTTCTAATTGAAACCTTGCTTTTGGAACCATCTCTATGCACAAACTCAACAGAGCTACCCCACTTTCCCAAAATTTTATCAATAGTCCCAGAACTAAAAAACTTAATAAAAAGACAGTATTCATCAGCATCTAACTGAGTGGTATGTGCAAGATCATTATCAATGCCCATTACCTCATACAGCCAATCCAGGATTTCGAGTGCAGTTGGTTGAACATGCCGGGTTTCTTTCTGGAACGAGAAGATCAGTGTGTTCTTCCTCAGGGAATCAGCCATGACGATTCAGCAGTGTAGAGATTTCGGTGAAAACCGAGATCCCGCCAATAGGCGAACCGTGGACGTACGGCAAGCGTAGAGACGCACTTCCACAAATTTCAGATGTAAACACTCACAGAAATAACAATTCACTGAACGTAAACAAACACACACGAGAAGCTAAGTTACGCGCAGCACTAGCAGGCAGGTCTTCACTCGACGGCAGCTAGACGGCGAATGCCATCTGAGCTACGCCCCCACTGCGAAAGCAGTGTCGTGTCGTGGCCTATTCTGTGACACAGATGACACTTTGCCCTTACTGCCACTGTTTTAAACGCGTACAGCGAAGACTTGGTTCACTGCTTTCTGCACATTAGATCGAATCTCAGCTGTTACACACACACAGAGAAGCACTCGCAATGTCCAAAAAAAAAAAATATCGGTGAAGGACACTCGCTTCCAAAAGCGACCGTTCTGCCTGGCCGACGACCTAGAGACATTTGAAAGGTACCGCCTCTACTGCAAATCTCGTCAGTTCCCTTTCTGCACGAATATGAGGTTGCCTTTCCACATGTTGCGTCCTTACATGACGTCGCCAACAAGCGCTTTCACGTAGCAAATCCAAAATTTGGAGGCGCCGGGGCTTGAACCCGGGACCTTTCACATGCAAAGCGAACGCTCTACCAACTGAGCTACGCCCCCGCCTGCAAGCGCCGTTTCTACTTCACCCAATTCTCAAGTTCCGCACTTCACTAAAGCAGCCATTCCTCCACAGACGACTTTTCCGACTTTGCACGACTCTCACGCACGCTCACGCTAGCAAAATCACTTGTTAAAGGCCCATGTCGCACCTAAGCAAATGAACACACATCCCCCTACGAAATAAGCAGCCCTCCTGGCGTTGCTGGCCGACTGGTGGAGTCTGCACAGGGCCGAAATTTGCCACTCTTCCTGCGAACAGCTCTTGTTGTCGCTTGTAAGCAAGTGACAAGCGGAAAACGTACGACTCGCAGAGTGAGATCACTTGTGCGACACCTGGCGGCAAGTGACACAACTAGTGATCCTGGCAGTGGCCGACTGGACGCGGAAGAGAGAAACGTGTACTGGAGGTTTATGTAGCTTTTTCTGACGTAGGTTTCCCTATCTGACAGAAGTACTACCTATTTGCCACCTATGGAGTGTGGTACATGTGGATTATCAGATGTAGGTCGAAACTTATCGCTACCTATTCGATGCTAGCTGTCAATTCTTAAGCGTTGCCTTGATTTCAGCTCACTGGTACCTCGTTTTTCTACGATAACGCCAGAGTGCGTGCATTAAAAACGTTGGATGCGCCGGGTATCGATCCCGGTACCTCTCGCATGCTAAGCGAGCGCTGTACCATCTGAGCTACGCCCCCACTGCGAAAACAGTGTCGTGTCGTGGCCTATTCTCTGACACAGATGACACTTTGCCCTTACTGCCACTGTTTTAAACGCGTACAGCGAAGACTTGGTTCACTGCTTTCCGCACATTAGATCGAATCTCAGCTGTTACACACACACAGAGAAGCACTCGCAATGTCCAAAAAAAAAATATCGGTGAAGGACACTCGCTTCCAAAAGCGACCGTTCTGCCTGGCCGACGACCTAGAGACATTTGAAAGGTACCGCCTCTACTGCAAATCTCGTCAGTTCCCTTTCTGCACGAATATGACGTTGCCTTTCCACATGTTGCGTCCTTACATGACGTCGCCAACAAGCGCTTTCACGTAGCAAATCCAAAATTTGCAGGCGCCGGGGCTTGAACCCGGGACCTTTCACATGCAAAGCGAACGCTCTACCATCTGAGCTACGCCCCCACTGCGAAAGCAGTGTCGTGTCGTGGCCTATTCTGTGACACAGATGACACTTTGCCCTTACTGCCACTGTTTTAAACGCGTACAGCGAAGACTTGGTTCACTGCTTTCTGCACATTAGATCGAATCTCAGCTGTTACACACACACAGAGAAGCACTCGCAATGTCCAAAAAAAAAAATATCGGTGAAGGACACTCGCTTCCAAAAGCGACCGTTCTGCCTGGCCGACGACCTAGAGACATTTGAAAGGTACCGCCTCTACTGCAAATCTCGTCAGTTCCCTTTCTGCACGAATATGAGGTTGCCTTTCCACATGTTGCGTCCTTACATGACGTCGCCAACAAGCGCTTTCACGTAGCAAATCCAAAATTTGGAGGCGCCGGGGCTTGAACCCGGGACCTTTCACATGCAAAGCGAACGCTCTACCAACTGAGCTACGCCCCCGCCTGCAAGCGCCGTTTCTACTTCACCCAATTCTCAAGTTCCGCACTTCACTAAAGCAGCCATTCCTCCACAGACGACTTTTCCGACTTTGCACGACTCTCACGCACGCTCACGCTAGCAAAATCACTTGTTAAAGGCCCATGTCGCACCTAAGCAAATGAACACACATCCCCCTACGAAATAAGCAGCCCTCCTGGCGTTGCTGGCCGACTGGTGGAGTCTGCACAGGGCCGAAATTTGCCACTCTTCCTGCGAACAGCTCTTGTTGTCGCTTGTAAGCAAGTGACAAGCGGAAAACGTACGACTCGCAGAGTGAGATCACTTGTGCGACACCTGGCGGCAAGTGACACAACTAGTGATCCTGGCAGTGGCCGACTGGACGCGGAAGAGAGAAACGTGTACTGGAGGTTTATGTAGCTTTTTCTGACGTAGGTTTCCCTATCTGACAGAAGTACTACCTATTTGCCACCTATGGAGTGTGGTACATGTGGATTATCAGATGTAGGTCGAAACTTATCGCTACCTATTCGATGCTAGCTGTCAATTCTTAAGCGTTGCCTTGATTTCAGCTCACTGGTACCTCGTTTTTCTACGATAACGCCAGAGTGCGTGCATTAAAAACGTTGGATGCGCCGGGTATCGATCCCGGTACCTCTCGCATGCTAAGCGAGCGCTGTACCATCTGAGCTACGCCCCCACTGCGAAAACAGTGTCGTGTCGTGGCCTATTCTCTGACACAGATGACACTTTGCCCTTACTGCCACTGTTTTAAACGCGTACAGCGAAGACTTGGTTCACTGCTTTCCGCACATTAGATCGAATCTCAGCTGTTACACACACACAGAGAAGCACTCGCAATGTCCAAAAAAAAAATATCGGTGAAGGACACTCGCTTCCAAAAGCGACCGTTCTGCCTGGCCGACGACCTAGAGACATTTGAAAGGTACCGCCTCTACTGCAAATCTCGTCAGTTCCCTTTCTGCACGAATATGACGTTGCCTTTCCACATGTTGCGTCCTTACATGACGTCGCCAACAAGCGCTTTCACGTAGCAAATCCAAAATTTGCAGGCGCCGGGGCTTGAACCCGGGACCTTTCACATGCAAAGCGAACGCTCTACCATCTGAGCTACGCCCCCACTGCGAAAGCAGTGTCGTGTCGTGGCCTATTCTGTGACACAGATGACACTTTGCCCTTACTGCCACTGTTTTAAACGCGTACAGCGAAGACTTGGTTCACTGCTTTCTGCACATTAGATCGAATCTCAGCTGTTACACACACACAGAGAAGCACTCGCAATGTCCAAAAAAAAAAAATATCGGTGAAGGACACTCGCTTCCAAAAGCGACCGTTCTGCCTGGCCGACGACCTAGAGACATTTGAAAGGTACCGCCTCTACTGCAAATCTCGTCAGTTCCCTTTCTGCACGAATATGAGGTTGCCTTTCCACATGTTGCGTCCTTACATGACGTCGCCAACAAGCGCTTTCACGTAGCAAATCCAAAATTTGGAGGCGCCGGGGCTTGAACCCGGGACCTTTCACATGCAAAGCGAACGCTCTACCAACTGAGCTACGCCCCCGCCTGCAAGCGCCGTTTCTACTTCACCCAATTCTCAAGTTCCGCACTTCACTAAAGCAGCCATTCCTCCACAGACGACTTTGCACGACTCTCACGCACGCTCACGCTAGCAAAATCACTTGTTAAAGGCCCATGTCGCACCTAAGCAAATGAACACACATCCCCCTACGAAATAAGCAGCCCTCCTGGCGTTGCTGGCCGACTGGTGGAGTCTGCACAGGGCCGAAATTTGCCACTCTTCCTGCGAACAGCTCTTGTTGTCGCTTGTAAGCAAGTGACAAGCGGAAAACGTACGACTCGCAGAGTGAGATCACTTGTGCGACACCTGGCGGCAAGTGACACAACTAGTGATCCTGGCAGTGGCCGACTGGACGCGGAAGAGAGAAACGTGTACTGGAGGTTTATGTAGCTTTTTCTGACGTAGGTTTCCCTATCTGACAGAAGTACTACCTATTTGCCACCTATGGAGTGTGGTACATGTGGATTATCAGATGTAGGTCGAAACTTATCGCTACCTATTCGATGCTAGCTGTCAATTCTTAAGCGTTGCCTTGATTTCAGCTCACTGGTACCTCGTTTTTCTACGATAACGCCAGAGTGCGTGCATTAAAAACGTTGGATGCGCCGGGTATCGATCCCGGTACCTCTCGCATGCTAAGCGAGCGCTGTACCATCTGAGCTACGCCCCCACTGCGAAAACAGTGTCGTGTCGTGGCCTATTCTCTGACACAGATGACACTTTGCCCTTACTGCCACTGTTTTAAACGCGTACAGCGAAGACTTGGTTCACTGCTTTCCGCACATTAGATCGAATCTCAGCTGTTACACACACACAGAGAAGCACTCGCAATGTCCAAAAAAAAAATATCGGTGAAGGACACTCGCTTCCAAAAGCGACCGTTCTGCCTGGCCGACGACCTAGAGACATTTGAAAGGTACCGCCTCTACTGCAAATCTCGTCAGTTCCCTTTCTGCACGAATATGACGTTGCCTTTCCACATGTTGCGTCCTTACATGACGTCGCCAACAAGCGCTTTCACGTAGCAAATCCAAAATTTGCAGGCGCCGGGGCTTGAACCCGGGACCTTTCACATGCAAAGCGAACGCTCTACCAACTGAGCTACGCCCCCGCCTGCAAGCGCCGTTTCTACTTCACCCAATTCTCAAGTTCCGCACTTCACTAAAGCAGCCATTCCTCCACAGACGACTTTTCCGACTTTGCACGACTCTCACGCACGCTCACGCTAGCAAAATCACTTGTTAAAGGCCCATGTCGCACCTAAGCAAATGAACACACATCCCCCTACGAAATAAGCAGCCCTCCTGGCGTTGCTGGCCGACTGGTGGAGTCTGCACAGGGCCGAAATTTGCCACTCTTCCTGCGAACAGCTCTTGTTGTCGCTTGTAAGCAAGTGACAAGCGGAAAACGTACGACTCGCAGAGTGAGATCACTTGTGCGACACCTGGCGGCAAGTGACACAACTAGTGATCCTGGCAGTGGCCGACTGGACGCGGAAGAGAGAAACGTGTACTGGAGGTTTATGTAGCTTTTTCTGACGTAGGTTTCCCTATCTGACAGAAGTACTACCTATTTGCCACCTATGGAGTGTGGTACATGTGGATTATCAGATGTAGGTCGAAACTTATCGCTACCTATTCGATGCTAGCTGTCAATTCTTAAGCGTTGCCTTGATTTCAGCTCACTGGTACCTCGTTTTTCTACGATAACGCCAGAGTGCGTGCATTAAAAACGTTGGATGCGCCGGGTATCGATCCCGGTACCTCTCGCATGCTAAGCGAGCGCTGTACCATCTGAGCTACGCCCCCACTGCGAAAACAGTGTCGTGTCGTGGCCTATTCTCTGACACAGATGACACTTTGCCCTTACTGCCACTGTTTTAAACGCGTACAGCGAAGACTTGGTTCACTGCTTTCCGCACATTAGATCGAATCTCAGCTGTTACACACACACAGAGAAGCACTCGCAATGTCCAAAAAAAAAATATCGGTGAAGGACACTCGCTTCCAAAAGCGACCGTTCTGCCTGGCCGACGACCTAGAGACATTTGAAAGGTACCGCCTCTACTGCAAATCTCGTCAGTTCCCTTTCTGCACGAATATGACGTTGCCTTTCCACATGTTGCGTCCTTACATGACGTCGCCAACAAGCGCTTTCACGTAGCAAATCCAAAATTTGCAGGCGCCGGGGCTTGAACCCGGGACCTTTCACATGCAAAGCGAACGCTCTACCATCTGAGCTACGCCCCCACTGCGAAAGCAGTGTCGTGTCGTGGCCTATTCTGTGACACAGATGACACTTTGCCCTTACTGCCACTGTTTTAAACGCGTACAGCGAAGACTTGGTTCACTGCTTTCTGCACATTAGATCGAATCTCAGCTGTTACACACACACAGAGAAGCACTCGCAATGTCCAAAAAAAAAAATATCGGTGAAGGACACTCGCTTCCAAAAGCGACCGTTCTGCCTGGCCGACGACCTAGAGACATTTGAAAGGTACCGCCTCTACTGCAAATCTCGTCAGTTCCCTTTCTGCACGAATATGAGGTTGCCTTTCCACATGTTGCGTCCTTACATGACGTCGCCAACAAGCGCTTTCACGTAGCAAATCCAAAATTTGGAGGCGCCGGGGCTTGAACCCGGGACCTTTCACATGCAAAGCGAACGCTCTACCAACTGAGCTACGCCCCCGCCTGCAAGCGCCGTTTCTACTTCACCCAATTCTCAAGTTCCGCACTTCACTAAAGCAGCCATTCCTCCACAGACGACTTTTCCGACTTTGCACGACTCTCACGCACGCTCACGCTAGCAAAATCACTTGTTAAAGGCCCATGTCGCACCTAAGCAAATGAACACACATCCCCCTACGAAATAAGCAGCCCTCCTGGCGTTGCTGGCCGACTGGTGGAGTCTGCACAGGGCCGAAATTTGCCACTCTTCCTGCGAACAGCTCTTGTTGTCGCTTGTAAGCAAGTGACAAGCGGAAAACGTACGACTCGCAGAGTGAGATCACTTGTGCGACACCTGGCGGCAAGTGACACAACTAGTGATCCTGGCAGTGGCCGACTGGACGCGGAAGAGAGAAACGTGTACTGGAGGTTTATGTAGCTTTTTCTGACGTAGGTTTCCCTATCTGACAGAAGTACTACCTATTTGCCACCTATGGAGTGTGGTACATGTGGATTATCAGATGTAGGTCGAAACTTATCGCTACCTATTCGATGCTAGCTGTCAATTCTTAAGCGTTGCCTTGATTTCAGCTCACTGGTACCTCGTTTTTCTACGATAACGCCAGAGTGCGTGCATTAAAAACGTTGGATGCGCCGGGTATCGATCCCGGTACCTCTCGCATGCTAAGCGAGCGCTGTACCATCTGAGCTACGCCCCCACTGCGAAAACAGTGTCGTGTCATGGCCTATTCTCTGACACAGATGACACTTTGCCCTTACTGCCACTGTTTTAAACGCGTACAGCGAAGACTTGGTTCACTGCTTTCCGCACATTAGATCGAATCTCAGCTGTTACACACACACAGAGAAGCACTCGCAATGTCCAAAAAAAAAATATCGGTGAAGGACACTCGCTTCCAAAAGCGACCGTTCTGCCTGGCCGACGACCTAGAGACATTTGAAAGGTACCGCCTCTACTGCAAATCTCGTCAGTTCCCTTTCTGCACGAATATGACGTTGCCTTTCCACATGTTGCGTCCTTACATGACGTCGCCAACAAGCGCTTTCACGTAGCAAATCCAAAATTTGCAGGCGCCGGGGCTTGAACCCGGGACCTTTCACATGCAAAGCGAACGCTCTACCATCTGAGCTACGCCCCCACTGCGAAAGCAGTGTCGTGTCGTGGCCTATTCTGTGACACAGATGACACTTTGCCCTTACTGCCACTGTTTTAAACGCGTACAGCGAAGACTTGGTTCACTGCTTTCTGCACATTAGATCGAATCTCAGCTGTTACACACACACAGAGAAGCACTCGCAATGTCCAAAAAAAAAAATATCGGTGAAGGACACTCGCTTCCAAAAGCGACCGTTCTGCCTGGCCGACGACCTAGAGACATTTGAAAGGTACCGCCTCTACTGCAAATCTCGTCAGTTCCCTTTCTGCACGAATATGAGGTTGCCTTTCCACATGTTGCGTCCTTACATGACGTCGCCAACAAGCGCTTTCACGTAGCAAATCCAAAATTTGGAGGCGCCGGGGCTTGAACGCGGGACCTTTCACATGCAAAGCGAACGCTCTACCAACTGAGCTACGCCCCCGCCTGCAAGCGCCGTTTCTACTTCACCCAATTCTCAAGTTCCGCACTTCACTAAAGCAGCCATTCCTCCACAGACGACTTTTCCGACTTTGCACGACTCTCACGCACGCTCACGCTAGCAAAATCACTTGTTAAAGGCCCATGTCGCACCTAAGCAAATGAACACACATCCCCCTACGAAATAAGCAGCCCTCCTGGCGTTGCTGGCCGACTGGTGGAGTCTGCACAGGGCCGAAATTTGCCACTCTTCCTGCGAACAGCTCTTGTTGTCGCTTGTAAGCAAGTGACAAGCGGAAAACGTACGACTCGCAGAGTGAGATCACTTGTGCGACACCTGGCGGCAAGTGACACAACTAGTGATCCTGGCAGTGGCCGACTGGACGCGGAAGAGAGAAACGTGTACTGGAGGTTTATGTAGCTTTTTCTGACGTAGGTTTCCCTATCTGACAGAAGTACTACCTATTTGCCACCTATGGAGTGTGGTACATGTGGATTATCAGATGTAGGTCGAAACTTATCGCTACCTATTCGATGCTAGCTGTCAATTCTTAAGCGTTGCCTTGATTTCAGCTCACTGGTACCTCGTTTTTCTACGATAACGCCAGAGTGCGTGCATTAAAAACGTTGGATGCGCCGGGTATCGATCCCGGTACCTCTCGCATGCTAAGCGAGCGCTGTACCATCTGAGCTACGCCCCCACTGCGAAAACAGTGTCGTGTCGTGGCCTATTCTCTGACACAGATGACACTTTGCCCTTACTGCCACTGTTTTAAACGCGTACAGCGAAGACTTGGTTCACTGCTTTCCGCACATTAGATCGAATCTCAGCTGTTACACACACACAGAGAAGCACTCGCAATGTCCAAAAAAAAAATATCGGTGAAGGACACTCGCTTCCAAAAGCGACCGTTCTGCCTGGCCGACGACCTAGAGACATTTGAAAGGTACCGCCTCTACTGCAAATCTCGTCAGTTCCCTTTCTGCACGAATATGACGTTGCCTTTCCACATGTTGCGTCCTTACATGACGTCGCCAACAAGCGCTTTCACGTAGCAAATCCAAAATTTGCAGGCGCCGGGGCTTGAACCCGGGACCTTTCACATGCAAAGCGAACGCTCTACCATCTGAGCTACGCCCCCACTGCGAAAGCAGTGTCGTGTCGTGGCCTATTCTGTGACACAGATGACACTTTGCCCTTACTGCCACTGTTTTAAACGCGTACAGCGAAGACTTGGTTCACTGCTTTCTGCACATTAGATCGAATCTCAGCTGTTACACACACACAGAGAAGCACTCGCAATGTCCAAAAAAAAAAATATCGGTGAAGGACACTCGCTTCCAAAAGCGACCGTTCTGCCTGGCCGACGACCTAGAGACATTTGAAAGGTACCGCCTCTACTGCAAATCTCGTCAGTTCCCTTTCTGCACGAATATGAGGTTGCCTTTCCACATGTTGCGTCCTTACATGACGTCGCCAACAAGCGCTTTCACGTAGCAAATCCAAAATTTGGAGGCGCCGGGGCTTGAACCCGGGACCTTTCACATGCAAAGCGAACGCTCTACCAACTGAGCTACGCCCCCGCCTGCAAGCGCCGTTTCTACTTCACCCAATTCTCAAGTTCCGCACTTCACTAAAGCAGCCATTCCTCCACAGACGACTTTTCCGACTTTGCACGACTCTCACGCACGCTCACGCTAGCAAAATCACTTGTTAAAGGCCCATGTCGCACCTAAGCAAATGAACACACATCCCCCTACGAAATAAGCAGCCCTCCTGGCGTTGCTGGCCGACTGGTGGAGTCTGCACAGGGCCGAAATTTGCCACTCTTCCTGCGAACAGCTCTTGTTGTCGCTTGTAAGCAAGTGACAAGCGGAAAACGTACGACTCGCAGAGTGAGATCACTTGTGCGACACCTGGCGGCAAGTGACACAACTAGTGATCCTGGCAGTGGCCGACTGGACGCGGAAGAGAGAAACGTGTACTGGAGGTTTATGTAGCTTTTTCTGACGTAGGTTTCCCTATCTGACAGAAGTACTACCTATTTGCCACCTATGGAGTGTGGTACATGTGGATTATCAGATGTAGGTCGAAACTTATCGCTACCTATTCGATGCTAGCTGTCAATTCTTAAGCGTTGCCTTGATTTCAGCTCACTGGTACCTCGTTTTTCTACGATAACGCCAGAGTGCGTGCATTAAAAACGTTGGATGCGCCGGGTATCGATCCCGGTACCTCTCGCATGCTAAGCGAGCGCTGTACCATCTGAGCTACGCCCCCACTGCGAAAACAGTGTCGTGTCGTGGCCTATTCTCTGACACAGATGACACTTTGCCCTTACTGCCACTGTTTTAAACGCGTACAGCGAAGACTTGGTTCACTGCTTTCCGCACATTAGATCGAATCTCAGCTGTTACACACACACAGAGAAGCACTCGCAATGTCCAAAAAAAAAATATCGGTGAAGGACACTCGCTTCCAAAAGCGACCGTTCTGCCTGGCCGACGACCTAGAGACATTTGAAAGGTACCGCCTCTACTGCAAATCTCGTCAGTTCCCTTTCTGCACGAATATGACGTTGCCTTTCCACATGTTGCGTCCTTACATGACGTCGCCAACAAGCGCTTTCACGTAGCAAATCCAAAATTTGCAGGCGCCGGGGCTTGAACCCGGGACCTTTCACATGCAAAGCGAACGCTCTACCATCTGAGCTACGCCCCCACTGCGAAAGCAGTGTCGTGTCGTGGCCTATTCTGTGACACAGATGACACTTTGCCCTTACTGCCACTGTTTTAAACGCGTACAGCGAAGACTTGGTTCACTGCTTTCTGCACATTAGATCGAATCTCAGCTGTTACACACACACAGAGAAGCACTCGCAATGTCCAAAAAAAAAAATATCGGTGAAGGACACTCGCTTCCAAAAGCGACCGTTCTGCCTGGCCGACGACCTAGAGACATTTGAAAGGTACCGCCTCTACTGCAAATCTCGTCAGTTCCCTTTCTGCACGAATATGAGGTTGCCTTTCCACATGTTGCGTCCTTACATGACGTCGCCAACAAGCGCTTTCACGTAGCAAATCCAAAATTTGGAGGCGCCGGGGCTTGAACCCGGGACCTTTCACATGCAAAGCGAACGCTCTACCAACTGAGCTACGCCCCCGCCTGCAAGCGCCGTTTCTACTTCACCCAATTCTCAAGTTCCGCACTTCACTAAAGCAGCCATTCCTCCACAGACGACTTTTCCGACTTTGCACGACTCTCACGCACGCTCACGCTAGCAAAATCACTTGTTAAAGGCCCATGTCGCACCTAAGCAAATGAACACACATCCCCCTACGAAATAAGCAGCCCTCCTGGCGTTGCTGGCCGACTGGTGGAGTCTGCACAGGGCCGAAATTTGCCACTCTTCCTGCGAACAGCTCTTGTTGTCGCTTGTAAGCAAGTGACAAGCGGAAAACGTACGACTCGCAGAGTGAGATCACTTGTGCGACACCTGGCGGCAAGTGACACAACTAGTGATCCTGGCAGTGGCCGACTGGACGCGGAAGAGAGAAACGTGTACTGGAGGTTTATGTAGCTTTTTCTGACGTAGGTTTCCCTATCTGACAGAAGTACTACCTATTTGCCACCTATGGAGTGTGGTACATGTGGATTATCAGATGTAGGTCGAAACTTATCGCTACCTATTCGATGCTAGCTGTCAATTCTTAAGCGTTGCCTTGATTTCAGCTCACTGGTACCTCGTTTTTCTACGATAACGCCAGAGTGCGTGCATTAAAAACGTTGGATGCGCCGGGTATCGATCCCGGTACCTCTCGCATGCTAAGCGAGCGCTGTACCATCTGAGCTACGCCCCCACTGCGAAAACAGTGTCGTGTCGTGGCCTATTCTCTGACACAGATGACACTTTGCCCTTACTGCCACTGTTTTAAACGCGTACAGCGAAGACTTGGTTCACTGCTTTCCGCACATTAGATCGAATCTCAGCTGTTACACACACACAGAGAAGCACTCGCAATGTCCAAAAAAAAAATATCGGTGAAGGACACTCGCTTCCAAAAGCGACCGTTCTGCCTGGCCGACGACCTAGAGACATTTGAAAGGTACCGCCTCTACTGCAAATCTCGTCAGTTCCCTTTCTGCACGAATATGACGTTGCCTTTCCACATGTTGCGTCCTTACATGACGTCGCCAACAAGCGCTTTCACGTAGCAAATCCAAAATTTGCAGGCGCCGGGGCTTGAACCCGGGACCTTTCACATGCAAAGCGAACGCTCTACCATCTGAGCTACGCCCCCACTGCGAAAGCAGTGTCGTGTCGTGGCCTATTCTGTGACACAGATGACACTTTGCCCTTACTGCCACTGTTTTAAACGCGTACAGCGAAGACTTGGTTCACTGCTTTCTGCACATTAGATCGAATCTCAGCTGTTACACACACACAGAGAAGCACTCGCAATGTCCAAAAAAAAAAATATCGGTGAAGGACACTCGCTTCCAAAAGCGACCGTTCTGCCTGGCCGACGACCTAGAGACATTTGAAAGGTACCGCCTCTACTGCAAATCTCGTCAGTTCCCTTTCTGCACGAATATGAGGTTGCCTTTCCACATGTTGCGTCCTTACATGACGTCGCCAACAAGCGCTTTCACGTAGCAAATCCAAAATTTGGAGGCGCCGGGGCTTGAACCCGGGACCTTTCACATGCAAAGCGAACGCTCTACCAACTGAGCTACGCCCCCGCCTGCAAGCGCCGTTTCTACTTCACCCAATTCTCAAGTTCCGCACTTCACTAAAGCAGCCATTCCTCCACAGACGACTTTTCCGACTTTGCACGACTCTCACGCACGCTCACGCTAGCAAAATCACTTGTTAAAGGCCCATGTCGCACCTAAGCAAATGAACACACATCCCCCTACGAAATAAGCAGCCCTCCTGGCGTTGCTGGCCGACTGGTGGAGTCTGCACAGGGCCGAAATTTGCCACTCTTCCTGCGAACAGCTCTTGTTGTCGCTTGTAAGCAAGTGACAAGCGGAAAACGTACGACTCGCAGAGTGAGATCACTTGTGCGACACCTGGCGGCAAGTGACACAACTAGTGATCCTGGCAGTGGCCGACTGGACGCGGAAGAGAGAAACGTGTACTGGAGGTTTATGTAGCTTTTTCTGACGTAGGTTTCCCTATCTGACAGAAGTACTACCTATTTGCCACCTATGGAGTGTGGTACATGTGGATTATCAGATGTAGGTCGAAACTTATCGCTACCTATTCGATGCTAGCTGTCAATTCTTAAGCGTTGCCTTGATTTCAGCTCACTGGTACCTCGTTTTTCTACGATAACGCCAGAGTGCGTGCATTAAAAACGTTGGATGCGCCGGGTATCGATCCCGGTACCTCTCGCATGCTAAGCGAGCGCTGTACCATCTGAGCTACGCCCCCACTGCGAAAACAGTGTCGTGTCGTGGCCTATTCTCTGACACAGATGACACTTTGCCCTTACTGCCACTGTTTTAAACGCGTACAGCGAAGACTTGGTTCACTGCTTTCCGCACATTAGATCGAATCTCAGCTGTTACACACACACAGAGAAGCACTCGCAATGTCCAAAAAAAAAATATCGGTGAAGGACACTCGCTTCCAAAAGCGACCGTTCTGCCTGGCCGACGACCTAGAGACATTTGAAAGGTACCGCCTCTACTGCAAATCTCGTCAGTTCCCTTTCTGCACGAATATGAGGTTGCCTTTCCACATGTTGCGTCCTTACATGACGTCGCCAACAAGCGCTTTCACGTAGCAAATCCAAAATTTGCAGGCGCCGGGGCTTGAACCCGGGACCTTTCACATGCAAAGCGAACGCTCTACCATCTGAGCTACGCCCCCACTGCGAAAGCAGTGTCGTGTCGTGGCCTATTCTGTGACACAGATGACACTTTGCCCTTACTGCCACTGTTTTAAACGCGTACAGCGAAGACTTGGTTCACTGCTTTCTGCACATTAGATCGAATCTCAGCTGTTACACACACACAGAGAAGCACTCGCAATGTCCAAAAAAAAAAATATCGGTGAAGGACACTCGCTTCCAAAAGCGACCGTTCTGCCTGGCCGACGACCTAGAGACATTTGAAAGGTACCGCCTCTACTGCAAATCTCGTCAGTTCCCTTTCTGCACGAATATGAGGTTGCCTTTCCACATGTTGCGTCCTTACATGACGTCGCCAACAAGCGCTTTCACGTAGCAAATCCAAAATTTGGAGGCGCCGGGGCTTGAACCCGGGACCTTTCACATGCAAAGCGAACGCTCTACCAACTGAGCTACGCCCCCGCCTGCAAGCGCCGTTTCTACTTCACCCAATTCTCAAGTTCCGCACTTCACTAAAGCAGCCATTCCTCCACAGACGACTTTTCCGACTTTGCACGACTCTCACGCACGCTCACGCTAGCAAAATCACTTGTTAAAGGCCCATGTCGCACCTAAGCAAATGAACACACATCCCCCTACGAAATAAGCAGCCCTCCTGGCGTTGCTGGCCGACTGGTGGAGTCTGCACAGGGCCGAAATTTGCCACTCTTCCTGCGAACAGCTCTTGTTGTCGCTTGTAAGCAAGTGACAAGCGGAAAACGTACGACTCGCAGAGTGAGATCACTTGTGCGACACCTGGCGGCAAGTGACACAACTAGTGATCCTGGCAGTGGCCGACTGGACGCGGAAGAGAGAAACGTGTACTGGAGGTTTATGTAGCTTTTTCTGACGTAGGTTTCCCTATCTGACAGAAGTACTACCTATTTGCCACCTATGGAGTGTGGTACATGTGGATTATCAGATGTAGGTCGAAACTTATCGCTACCTATTCGATGCTAGCTGTCAATTCTTAAGCGTTGCCTTGATTTCAGCTCACTGGTACCTCGTTTTTCTACGATAACGCCAGAGTGCGTGCATTAAAAACGTTGGATGCGCCGGGTATCGATCCCGGTACCTCTCGCATGCTAAGCGAGCGCTGTACCATCTGAGCTACGCCCCCACTGCGAAAACAGTGTCGTGTCGTGGCCTATTCTCTGACACAGATGACACTTTGCCC
Source organism: Locusta migratoria (assembly GCA_026315105.1). Classification (NCBI taxonomy): domain Eukaryota; kingdom Metazoa; phylum Arthropoda; class Insecta; order Orthoptera; family Acrididae; genus Locusta; species Locusta migratoria. Next base: position 15,549,199 of record CM048753.1, on the reverse strand, counting down.
TTACTGCCACTGTTTTAAACGCGTACAGCGAAGACTTGGTTCACTGCTTTCCGCACATTAGATCGAATCTCAGCTGTTACACACACACAGAGAAGCACTCGCAATGTCCAAAAAAAAAATATCGGTGAAGGACACTCGCTTCCAAAAGCGACCGTTCTGCCTGGCCGACGACCTAGAGACATTTGAAAGGTACCGCCTCTACTGCAAATCTCGTCAGTTCCCTTTCTGCACGAATATGACGTTGCCTTTCCACATGTTGCGTCCTTACATGACGTCGCCAACAAGCGCTTTCACGTAGCAAATCCAAAATTTGCAGGCGCCGGGGCTTGAACCCGGGACCTTTCACATGCAAAGCGAACGCTCTACCATCTGAGCTACGCCCCCACTGCGAAAGCAGTGTCGTGTCGTGGCCTATTCTGTGACACAGATGACACTTTGCCCTTACTGCCACTGTTTTAAACGCGTACAGCGAAGACTTGGTTCACTGCTTTCTGCACATTAGATCGAATCTCAGCTGTTACACACACACAGAGAAGCACTCGCAATGTCCAAAAAAAAAAATATCGGTGAAGGACACTCGCTTCCAAAAGCGACCGTTCTGCCTGGCCGACGACCTAGAGACATTTGAAAGGTACCGCCTCTACTGCAAATCTCGTCAGTTCCCTTTCTGCACGAATATGAGGTTGCCTTTCCACATGTTGCGTCCTTACATGACGTCGCCAACAAGCGCTTTCACGTAGCAAATCCAAAATTTGGAGGCGCCGGGGCTTGAACCCGGGACCTTTCACATGCAAAGCGAACGCTCTACCAACTGAGCTACGCCCCCGCCTGCAAGCGCCGTTTCTACTTCACCCAATTCTCAAGTTCCGCACTTCACTAAAGCAGCCATTCCTCCACAGACGACTTTTCCGACTTTGCACGACTCTCACGCACGCTCACGCTAGCAAAATCACTTGTTAAAGGCCCATGTCGCACCTAAGCAAATGAACACACATCCCCCTACGAAATAAGCAGCCCTCCTGGCGTTGCTGGCCGACTGGTGGAGTCTGCACAGGGCCGAAATTTGCCACTCTTCCTGCGAACAGCTCTTGTTGTCGCTTGTAAGCAAGTGACAAGCGGAAAACGTACGACTCGCAGAGTGAGATCACTTGTGCGACACCTGGCGGCAAGTGACACAACTAGTGATCCTGGCAGTGGCCGACTGGACGCGGAAGAGAGAAACGTGTACTGGAGGTTTATGTAGCTTTTTCTGACGTAGGTTTCCCTATCTGACAGAAGTACTACCTATTTGCCACCTATGGAGTGTGGTACATGTGGATTATCAGATGTAGGTCGAAACTTATCGCTACCTATTCGATGCTAGCTGTCAATTCTTAAGCGTTGCCTTGATTTCAGCTCACTGGTACCTCGTTTTTCTACGATAACGCCAGAGTGCGTGCATTAAAAACGTTGGATGCGCCGGGTATCGATCCCGGTACCTCTCGCATGCTAAGCGAGCGCTGTACCATCTGAGCTACGCCCCCACTGCGAAAACAGTGTCGTGTCGTGGCCTATTCTCTGACACAGATGACACTTTGCCCTTACTGCCACTGTTTTAAACGCGTACAGCGAAGACTTGGTTCACTGCTTTCCGCACATTAGATCGAATCTCAGCTGTTACACACACACAGAGAAGCACTCGCAATGTCCAAAAAAAAAATATCGGTGAAGGACACTCGCTTCCAAAAGCGACCGTTCTGCCTGGCCGACGACCTAGAGACATTTGAAAGGTACCGCCTCTACTGCAAATCTCGTCAGTTCCCTTTCTGCACGAATATGAGGTTGCCTTTCCACATGTTGCGTCCTTACATGACGTCGCCAACAAGCGCTTTCACGTAGCAAATCCAAAATTTGCAGGCGCCGGGGCTTGAACCCGGGACCTTTCACATGCAAAGCGAACGCTCTACCATCTGAGCTACGCCCCCACTGCGAAAGCAGTGTCGTGTCGTGGCCTATTCTGTGACACAGATGACACTTTGCCCTTACTGCCACTGTTTTAAACGCGTACAGCGAAGACTTGGTTCACTGCTTTCTGCACATTAGATCGAATCTCAGCTGTTACACACACACAGAGAAGCACTCGCAATGTCCAAAAAAAAAAATATCGGTGAAGGACACTCGCTTCCAAAAGCGACCGTTCTGCCTGGCCGACGACCTAGAGACATTTGAAAGGTACCGCCTCTACTGCAAATCTCGTCAGTTCCCTTTCTGCACGAATATGAGGTTGCCTTTCCACATGTTGCGTCCTTACATGACGTCGCCAACAAGCGCTTTCACGTAGCAAATCCAAAATTTGGAGGCGCCGGGGCTTGAACCCGGGACCTTTCACATGCAAAGCGAACGCTCTACCAACTGAGCTACGCCCCCGCCTGCAAGCGCCGTTTCTACTTCACCCAATTCTCAAGTTCCGCACTTCACTAAAGCAGCCATTCCTCCACAGACGACTTTTCCGACTTTGCACGACTCTCACGCACGCTCACGCTAGCAAAATCACTTGTTAAAGGCCCATGTCGCACCTAAGCAAATGAACACACATCCCCCTACGAAATAAGCAGCCCTCCTGGCGTTGCTGGCCGACTGGTGGAGTCTGCACAGGGCCGAAATTTGCCACTCTTCCTGCGAACAGCTCTTGTTGTCGCTTGTAAGCAAGTGACAAGCGGAAAACGTACGACTCGCAGAGTGAGATCACTTGTGCGACACCTGGCGGCAAGTGACACAACTAGTGATCCTGGCAGTGGCCGACTGGACGCGGAAGAGAGAAACGTGTACTGGAGGTTTATGTAGCTTTTTCTGACGTAGGTTTCCCTATCTGACAGAAGTACTACCTATTTGCCACCTATGGAGTGTGGTACATGTGGATTATCAGATGTAGGTCGAAACTTATCGCTACCTATTCGATGCTAGCTGTCAATTCTTAAGCGTTGCCTTGATTTCAGCTCACTGGTACCTCGTTTTTCTACGATAACGCCAGAGTGCGTGCATTAAAAACGTTGGATGCGCCGGGTATCGATCCCGGTACCTCTCGCATGCTAAGCGAGCGCTGTACCATCTGAGCTACGCCCCCACTGCGAAAACAGTGTCGTGTCGTGGCCTATTCTCTGACACAGATGACACTTTGCCCTTACTGCCACTGTTTTAAACGCGTACAGCGAAGACTTGGTTCACTGCTTTCCGCACATTAGATCGAATCTCAGCTGTTACACACACACAGAGAAGCACTCGCAATGTCCAAAAAAAAAATATCGGTGAAGGACACTCGCTTCCAAAAGCGACCGTTCTGCCTGGCCGACGACCTAGAGACATTTGAAAGGTACCGCCTCTACTGCAAATCTCGTCAGTTCCCTTTCTGCACGAATATGACGTTGCCTTTCCACATGTTGCGTCCTTACATGACGTCGCCAACAAGCGCTTTCACGTAGCAAATCCAAAATTTGCAGGCGCCGGGGCTTGAACACGGGACCTTTCACATGCAAAGCGAACGCTCTACCATCTGAGCTACGCCCCCACTGCGAAAGCAGTGTCGTGTCGTGGCCTATTCTGTGACACAGATGACACTTTGCCCTTACTGCCACTGTTTTAAACGCGTACAGCGAAGACTTGGTTCACTGCTTTCTGCACATTAGATCGAATCTCAGCTGTTACACACACACAGAGAAGCACTCGCAATGTCCAAAAAAAAAAATATCGGTGAAGGACACTCGCTTCCAAAAGCGACCGTTCTGCCTGGCCGACGACCTAGAGACATTTGAAAGGTACCGCCTCTACTGCAAATCTCGTCAGTTCCCTTTCTGCACGAATATGAGGTTGCCTTTCCACATGTTGCGTCCTTACATGACGTCGCCAACAAGCGCTTTCACGTAGCAAATCCAAAATTTGGAGGCGCCGGGGCTTGAACCCGGGACCTTTCACATGCAAAGCGAACGCTCTACCAACTGAGCTACGCCCCCGCCTGCAAGCGCCGTTTCTACTTCACCCAATTCTCAAGTTCCGCACTTCACTAAAGCAGCCATTCCTCCACAGACGACTTTTCCGACTTTGCACGACTCTCACGCACGCTCACGCTAGCAAAATCACTTGTTAAAGGCCCATGTCGCACCTAAGCAAATGAACACACATCCCCCTACGAAATAAGCAGCCCTCCTGGCGTTGCTGGCCGACTGGTGGAGTCTGCACAGGGCCGAAATTTGCCACTCTTCCTGCGAACAGCTCTTGTTGTCGCTTGTAAGCAAGTGACAAGCGGAAAACGTACGACTCGCAGAGTGAGATCACTTGTGCGACACCTGGCGGCAAGTGACACAACTAGTGATCCTGGCAGTGGCCGACTGGACGCGGAAGAGAGAAACGTGTACTGGAGGTTTATGTAGCTTTTTCTGACGTAGGTTTCCCTATCTGACAGAAGTACTACCTATTTGCCACCTATGGAGTGTGGTACATGTGGATTATCAGATGTAGGTCGAAACTTATCGCTACCTATTCGATGCTAGCTGTCAATTCTTAAGCGTTGCCTTGATTTCAGCTCACTGGTACCTCGTTTTTCTACGATAACGCCAGAGTGCGTGCATTAAAAACGTTGGATGCGCCGGGTATCGATCCCGGTACCTCTCGCATGCTAAGCGAGCGCTGTACCATCTGAGCTACGCCCCCACTGCGAAAACAGTGTCGTGTCGTGGCCTATTCTCTGACACAGATGACACTTTGCCCTTACTGCCACTGTTTTAAACGCGTACAGCGAAGACTTGGTTCACTGCTTTCCGCACATTAGATCGAATCTCAGCTGTTACACACACACAGAGAAGCACTCGCAATGTCCAAAAAAAAAATATCGGTGAAGGACACTCGCTTCCAAAAGCGACCGTTCTGCCTGGCCGACGACCTAGAGACATTTGAAAGGTACCGCCTCTACTGCAAATCTCGTCAGTTCCCTTTCTGCACGAATATGACGTTGCCTTTCCACATGTTGCGTCCTTACATGACGTCGCCAACAAGCGCTTTCACGTAGCAAATCCAAAATTTGCAGGCGCCGGGGCTTGAACCCGGGACCTTTCACATGCAAAGCGAACGCTCTACCATCTGAGCTACGCCCCCACTGCGAAAGCAGTGTCGTGTCGTGGCCTATTCTGTGACACAGATGACACTTTGCCCTTACTGCCACTGTTTTAAACGCGTACAGCGAAGACTTGGTTCACTGCTTTCTGCACATTAGATCGAATCTCAGCTGTTACACACACACAGAGAAGCACTCGCAATGTCCAAAAAAAAAAATATCGGTGAAGGACACTCGCTTCCAAAAGCGACCGTTCTGCCTGGCCGACGACCTAGAGACATTTGAAAGGTACCGCCTCTACTGCAAATCTCGTCAGTTCCCTTTCTGCACGAATATGAGGTTGCCTTTCCACATGTTGCGTCCTTACATGACGTCGCCAACAAGCGCTTTCACGTAGCAAATCCAAAATTTGGAGGCGCCGGGGCTTGAACCCGGGACCTTTCACATGCAAAGCGAACGCTCTACCAACTGAGCTACGCCCCCGCCTGCAAGCGCCGTTTCTACTTCACCCAATTCTCAAGTTCCGCACTTCACTAAAGCAGCCATTCCTCCACAGACGACTTTTCCGACTTTGCACGACTCTCACGCACGCTCACGCTAGCAAAATCACTTGTTAAAGGCCCATGTCGCACCTAAGCAAATGAACACACATCCCCCTACGAAATAAGCAGCCCTCCTGGCGTTGCTGGCCGACTGGTGGAGTCTGCACAGGGCCGAAATTTGCCACTCTTCCTGCGAACAGCTCTTGTTGTCGCTTGTAAGCAAGTGACAAGCGGAAAACGTACGACTCGCAGAGTGAGATCACTTGTGCGACACCTGGCGGCAAGTGACACAACTAGTGATCCTGGCAGTGGCCGACTGGACGCGGAAGAGAGAAACGTGTACTGGAGGTTTATGTAGCTTTTTCTGACGTAGGTTTCCCTATCTGACAGAAGTACTACCTATTTGCCACCTATGGAGTGTGGTACATGTGGATTATCAGATGTAGGTCGAAACTTATCGCTACCTATTCGATGCTAGCTGTCAATTCTTAAGCGTTGCCTTGATTTCAGCTCACTGGTACCTCGTTTTTCTACGATAACGCCAGAGTGCGTGCATTAAAAACGTTGGATGCGCCGGGTATCGATCCCGGTACCTCTCGCATGCTAAGCGAGCGCTGTACCATCTGAGCTACGCCCCCACTGCGAAAACAGTGTCGTGTCGTGGCCTATTCTCTGACACAGATGACACTTTGCCCTTACTGCCACTGTTTTAAACGCGTACAGCGAAGACTTGGTTCACTGCTTTCCGCACATTAGATCGAATCTCAGCTGTTACACACACACAGAGAAGCACTCGCAATGTCCAAAAAAAAAATATCGGTGAAGGACACTCGCTTCCAAAAGCGACCGTTCTGCCTGGCCGACGACCTAGAGACATTTGAAAGGTACCGCCTCTACTGCAAATCTCGTCAGTTCCCTTTCTGCACGAATATGACGTTGCCTTTCCACATGTTGCGTCCTTACATGACGTCGCCAACAAGCGCTTTCACGTAGCAAATCCAAAATTTGCAGGCGCCGGGGCTTGAACCCGGGACCTTTCACATGCAAAGCGAACGCTCTACCATCTGAGCTACGCCCCCACTGCGAAAGCAGTGTCGTGTCGTGGCCTATTCTGTGACACAGATGACACTTTGCCCTTACTGCCACTGTTTTAAACGCGTACAGCGAAGACTTGGTTCACTGCTTTCTGCACATTAGATCGAATCTCAGCTGTTACACACACACAGAGAAGCACTCGCAATGTCCAAAAAAAAAAATATCGGTGAAGGACACTCGCTTCCAAAAGCGACCGTTCTGCCTGGCCGACGACCTAGAGACATTTGAAAGGTACCGCCTCTACTGCAAATCTCGTCAGTTCCCTTTCTGCACGAATATGAGGTTGCCTTTCCACATGTTGCGTCCTTACATGACGTCGCCAACAAGCGCTTTCACGTAGCAAATCCAAAATTTGGAGGCGCCGGGGCTTGAACCCGGGACCTTTCACATGCAAAGCGAACGCTCTACCAACTTTTTTTTTTTTTTTTTTTTTTTTTTTTTTTTTTTTTTTTTTTTTTTTTTTTTTCTTGAAAAGATTTAAATTGTCGTGAGGACTCCTTCTTCTAGAGTCTGTGAAAGAAAATGTTTTTCTGAAACTAAATTGATACTTCTTCGTCGAAGTTTTTGTTTTTAACGTTCTTCTGCGAAAGCCAAATTAAGTATAAACAGGACCTAAAATAAATAAATAAAATTGATCTTTCTCCTTCCTCCTGAACTTCTATGGATGCACATGAGCTGGAAATAAAGGGGCCTTGAAGAAGGGTGATATATCAATCACATCGTTTTATACAGGCGTTCCTTTTCCAGCACGGTGTATGCCCTCGGAGTTCGTCTTCTCGAAATTTATTTGTAGTTTACCGTTCATAATCGAATGCGAAATGTTCATCCTCTCATCTAATCAATATTTATTGCAAAACTGGAGCTTCTCTTAACACCGATTTCGCAACCGGCCGAAAATTTCAGCGCTTAATATTTCATTAAGAATGTATTGGTACAATCAGCGTTTCAGATGATTGTTCTTCTCAGAAAACAGGCATAATGCTTTTTGTAATTTTTTCTTCGAGTTAGTGTATGGTGCTGGGTCGTGATGTAGAGCCAGTAATCTTCCCTGCTCTTTTTATCGTGCGTCATGATATAGTGCACTGTGTGTCCTATTATCCAATTGACGGCATTTCGTTTGGTCATGGGGTAGGGATGTGCCTGTGGATTCAGAAAATCTGATGGTTTGTAGACATTAGGCGTTGTCCTATTGATAATCGCTAATTTCTGTGTGACCAACTGCCAAATGTCCTTGACGCTGTCACATACCAGCCTGTGTTCTTCTGTATCCGTAAGATGGCATGATGTACACAAGGGAGAGTTGACGAGATGTATGGCATAAAGTTTGTCGTTAGTTGTTATTTTCCGGTTTACAGCTTTGTACCATGTGGCTTTTACTTTAGAAGGAAGGTTGGGGTCGTGAATATTTTTCCAAATTATTGGCCAGTCGTAAACAGGATATTTTTGTTCGATGGCATTATTTCCCCTGTTTTTCATGAGTTCCTTGTAAACTTCCTTCACGATCATCATCTTCTGTCCTGTTATTGTCGAAGATAGATAGCTATATTCGACTAAAAAGTGTCTAAAATGATAAAAGCCAATAGGAATGTGATGTACATCAATTGGAGGTTGTATGCTGACAGGAGCTATTTCATTTAACAGATGGGCTGTGAGGCTGTTGGGCGACGTTTTCCATAGCTTGTACGTCTTGCACACATACAAAGATCTTAACTTATAGGTGACATCTGTGAGGTTCAGTCCACCTTTCTGTGTAGGAAGTGTGAGTGTGCTGAACTTCACTTTAAAAATATTGCCTTGGCTGACAAAGTTCCCCAATGCCGACATGATTCTGTTGGCGATGCCGTGCGGTACGGGAAAGGCTTGTGCAACATAATTAAGTTTCGATGTCATGTATACATTAACAAGCGTGGTTTTTTGAAGTTCGTCAAGGTGCCTCAGTCTGTTTTCTTGAATAACTGCACGTATTTTAGCAAGTAGTTGTCTGTAGTTTATAGCGATGGTATGCTGGATATTATTCCTGAATTCAATCCCTAAGCACTTGAGTTGGTCAACTTCTGGTAACTGTTCTAGGCTTGGCGTACATTTCCCTTTACCTATATTCATAATGCCTGACTTCCTTTTGTTTAGCTTCGCTCCGGATGCCAGTTCATACTTGTGCACGATCTGCAGAGCTTGCGCCAGTTCTTGCTCGTTCATAACCAGAAAACCAACATCGTCTGCATATGCGTTACACACTATTTTCTGGCTATTTATCTGCAATCCTTGTAGTTGTTGTGTAAGCGTGGAAAGCAGAGGTTCGATCGCAATGGCAAATAACGCCATTGACATGGGACATCCTTGTCTTACAGAGGAATCCATCATAATCGGCTGGCTTAATTGTCCATTTATCATTATACGTGCTACGCTATTACGTAATATTTGTTCAATTATCCGCAGGAAACCCGGAGAGAACCCCACTACTTTCATGGTATTAAGAAGGTATTGATGATTAACTCTGTCAAACGCCTTCTCAAAGTCTAACGACACTATTGCACACTTTATTCGACAGACTTCCGCAGTTGATATGATATCCCGGTATTCGCATATATTTTGTGAGATACTTCTGTCTTTACCGACACATTTTTGGTACTGGCCAGTTATTGAATTCATGATCAGTTTCATTCTTCTTGCCAGTATGCGTGCAAAAATCTTATAGTCACTATGCAATAGTGTGATCGGACGTAAATTTTCAATTCCTTTGCTTGCTGAGTTCTTTGGAATTAGGACTATAATGCCCTCCGGGAATTCTTTTGGGATGTCGACATCGCCGGTCAGAAGTTCGTTACACATACTTAGTAATTTGATCTTCAGTATAGGCCAGAACACTTGGTAAAATTCTATGGGGATCCCATCAGGTCCTGGGGATTTATTTTTAGGACTCCGTGCTATTGCATCTTTCAGCTCTTCCTCTTCTATATCCGTTGTGAGGTGTCCTCGTTCCTCCACAGTGAGTCTTCCTGTTATGTTCCTTGTCAGCTCATCCTGCATATTTTCATCAGTGGATTTATGTGACATTAGTTCCGATATATAGTTATGAATTGAGTCTTTAATTTCATTTTGTTTCGTAAGAGTTTGTCCATTAGGTAACTTAAGTTCTGTCAGGATTTTTCTACTCCCTCTCTTGTTTTCACGCATAACGTGGAATATTGACGGTTCTTCCCCGTCTATATTATTCTGCACTCTAGACCGTATTTTAAAACCTTCCGCTTGCTTCCGTTTTAGAGCTAAAATTTTTGCTTTGATTTTCTGAATCCTTGTGTAATTGTCTATCATTTGTTCATCCATGGTGTACAAATCCCTAAGACATTGAAAATAAAATTCAGTCGTTTTTTTATACCAAAAGTTCCTCTGTCGTGAGTATTCAATCAGCGTTTTACGTATCTTTGGCTTCGCACATTGCAGCCACCAAGCTGTGATCGAGCTGTATGACGGTATTCTGTTCTCACATTGTTGCCAGACATTGGTGATCACCACGCGACATTCTTCATCTTGCAGATGTGAGATGTTGAGTTTCCATAAGCCTCTAGCTCGGTAAGTCTCTTGTTTCTGCAAATTAATTGTTGTGATGTAAGCCGCATGATCAGAGAAGCAGGTGGGCCACACTTCAGACTGGAGAATGTGGTCCTTCATATCAGCTGATACATAAATTCTATCCAGCCTGCTGGCTGAATGACTAGTAAAGTGAGTAAACCCAGGTGCCGCACCGTGGGTATGCTCCCAGGTGTCGGTTAATTTCAGTTGTTGTACTATACGCTCAAGTTCGATGGATTTATTACAGTTCGGTATCTGATCTTTGGGGTTAAGAACACAATTGAAGTCACCGGCTAGGATAATATGATCTTTATGGTTACGGAAGAGAGGAACGATGTCACTTCTATAAAATTCCGCTCTCGCACGCCTGTTATTATTTCCGGACGGTGCGTACACATTGATAATGCGCGTGTTGTTGATAGTTGCCGCAAGTCCTCTGCTGCTTACAAGTTTTTCTATGTCTTCGACTCGAATGCCTTCTTTCGTTAGAATTGCGGTTCCTAGTTCTGCACCGTTGCCAGGGTTGGTGATTGCGTTATAGCCCTGTATCGCTTCGAGATTGATATCTGATACTTCCTGCAAAAGAAGTATGTCAATATCGGCTGCGTGCGCAAAATCTTTCACGTGTTGGAGACGGATGGAAGAGCGTATCTTATTAATATTTAGCGTGGCGACTTTGAAAGCTTGTGTTGCGTTCATATTGTTACTAATTTATGTTAAAATTCGTCATATGAGGTACTGTCGGAAACATCCCCTGTTCCACTCATCTGTTCCAAGGAAGTTGTATCCATCACGCGCAGTTCATCTTTTTGCTGATCAATGGGCTTCGCGATTGTAACAATATCCGCCATTTCCTCATCTGCACTTCTGTCTTTCAACTCCTCTGCCCAGCTTTTGTGCTGGTTACTCTTCAGGGTGTCCGAGTTCGAATCTCGTATTGCGGAAGAAAGCTTTACATCGCAAGGGGGTTTCTGCTGCATTTTTCCTTGTGGCAGCTGTTCCGGTGGGATATGACACAATGAACTGTGCTGCGTGCTCGCAACCGAGGTCTTTAGTGATTCCTCACGTTGCTTCTTGCTGATCTCCTTAGCTTTTTCTCTCAAGGGACGTGCTAGTTCTTCTGCATTCTTAGCAGCAAGTCTCCTCTTCTTATTTCTTCTTGTGGGACTTCGTTGTGGAGAAGCTCCACTGTCTTCTGTAGCGACAGTTGTTTCTCGAACATGGTCTTTGGCTTTTGTGGTTGAAGCCTCTAGCTTTTTGTCTTTTTCTCCGGTCAAGTCCTTCAGATTAATATTAGACTCTGCGCTCGGTGCCGTCTGAGTACCAGCAGTAGCCTCTTCTTCTTGACGGTTTGCTACTATCGCTGGACTAGTGTCCATTATTAAACCTGAAGCCTGTTCCTCCACAAATACAACAGATGTTGGAGTTTCAGTATGCGTAGAGGGGTTCTGTTGTGAAATTTCTACAGTCTCCATAACGTTATCTGGCTCAGGTACTTCATAAAACGTGCTGACTTCGGGGGCCGCAGTTGTAGCAGCGGGTCTGCGCGCCGCGGCGGCGTACGTCACGGGCATGGATGTCAACACGGGGGGCCTGTCTGCCTCGCCGGCGGGCAGCTGCGCCACGCGCCGCTGCAGGCACTCGGCTCGCACGTGGCCTGTTTTGCCACAAGCTGCACACGTCTTAGGCTGGTCATCGTACATAACTATCGCACGGTAACCACAAACCTCAATGTACGATGGAATGTGTCTCCGTAGATCGACTTTCAATTGGCGCACTCCGTTTAAAACCGGAAATTTATGGGAGTTGGACCATCTCTCGCCAACGTTACTGATAACCCTGCCATACTTCGAAATTACGTCGTCGATCTCTTCACTGGTTATTTCAAATGGAAGTTCAAATATGCGAACTGTCCGTATTCCAAAGCCAGCATGAGAGACGTAAACAGTGCCAACTTTTCCGTCACTGTATTTAAATTTTGCCTCGCCTCCACAAGATTCGACAATTTTCGAGCATAAATCAGATCGAGCTAATTTCACGAAAACCATGCTGCTTACAATCGACAGATGGATCCCAATTATGTCATCTAGTCCTAGTTTAAATTCAGCCTCTAACCATTCCTCAACTTCGAACGATTTTGGTCGAGTCAAGTTCTTATCAAACGTGAACCTCAGGGTATCTTTCCTATCCTTTACAACCGGTTGCGTCATCACGAAATCGTTCTCATTTTCTGTACAGCACAACGAATACCGCTACAGCAAGCGCAGCGACTCACCACTCGTAAACAGCGTCGGCGCAGCGTACAGCACGGCACAACCTTCCTCCTCGCCGTCCGCCGGCAGACTACGCCTGGCCGACGACCTAGAGACATTTGAAAGGTACCGCCTCTACTGCAAATCTCGTCAGTTCCCTTTCTGCACGAATATGACGTTGCCTTTCCACATGTTGCGTCCTTACATGACGTCGCCAACAAGCGCTTTCACGTAGCAAATCCAAAATTTGCAGGCGCCGGGGCTTGAACCCGGGACCTTTCACATGCAAAGCGAACGCTCTACCAACTGAGCTACGCCCCCGCCTGCAAGCGCCGTTTCTACTTCACCCAATTCTCAAGTTCCGCACTTCACTAAAGCAGCCATTCCTCCACAGACGACTTTTCCGACTTTGCACGACTCTCACGCACGCTCACGCTAGCAAAATCACTTGTTAAAGGCCCATGTCGCACCTAAGCAAATGAACACACATCCCCCTACGAAATAAGCAGCCCTCCTGGCGTTGCTGGCCGACTGGTGGAGTCTGCACAGGGCCGAAATTTGCCACTCTTCCTGCGAACAGCTCTTGTTGTCGCTTGTAAGCAAGTGACAAGCGGAAAACGTACGACTCGCAGAGTGAGATCACTTGTGCGACACCTGGCGGCAAGTGACACAACTAGTGATCCTGGCAGTGGCCGACTGGACGCGGAAGAGAGAAACGTGTACTGGAGGTTTATGTAGCTTTTTCTGACGTAGGTTTCCCTATCTGACAGAAGTACTACCTATTTGCCACCTATGGAGTGTGGTACATGTGGATTATCAGATGTAGGTCGAAACTTATCGCTACCTATTCGATGCTAGCTGTCAATTCTTAAGCGTTGCCTTGATTTCAGCTCACTGGTACCTCGTTTTTCTACGATAACGCCAGAGTGCGTGCATTAAAAACGTTGGATGCGCCGGGTATCGATCCCGGTACCTCTCGCATGCTAAGCGAGCGCTGTACCATCTGAGCTACGCCCCCACTGCGAAAACAGTGTCGTGTCGTGGCCTATTCTCTGACACAGATGACACTTTGCCCTTACTGCCACTGTTTTAAACGCGTACAGCGAAGACTTGGTTCACTGCTTTCCGCACATTAGATCGAATCTCAGCTGTTACACACACACAGAGAAGCACTCGCAATGTCCAAAAAAAAAATATCGGTGAAGGACACTCGCTTCCAAAAGCGACCGTTCTGCCTGGCCGACGACCTAGAGACATTTGAAAGGTACCGCCTCTACTGCAAATCTCGTCAGTTCCCTTTCTGCACGAATATGACGTTGCCTTTCCACATGTTGCGTCCTTACATGACGTCGCCAACAAGCGCTTTCACGTAGCAAATCCAAAATTTGCAGGCGCCGGGGCTTGAACCCGGGACCTTTCACATGCAAAGCGAACGCTCTACCATCTGAGCTACGCCCCCACTGCGAAAGCAGTGTCGTGTCGTGGCCTATTCTGTGACACAGATGACACTTTGCCCTTACTGCCACTGTTTTAAACGCGTACAGCGAAGACTTGGTTCACTGCTTTCTGCACATTAGATCGAATCTCAGCTGTTACACACACACAGAGAAGCACTCGCAATGTCCAAAAAAAAAAATATCGGTGAAGGACACTCGCTTCCAAAAGCGACCGTTCTGCCTGGCCGACGACCTAGAGACATTTGAAAGGTACCGCCTCTACTGCAAATCTCGTCAGTTCCCTTTCTGCACGAATATGAGGTTGCCTTTCCACATGTTGCGTCCTTACATGACGTCGCCAACAAGCGCTTTCACGTAGCAAATCCAAAATTTGCAGGCGCCGGGGCTTGAACCCGGGACCTTTCACATGCAAAGCGAACGCTCTACCAACTGAGCTACGCCCCCGCCTGCAAGCGCCGTTTCTACTTCACCCAATTCTCAAGTTCCGCACTTCACTAAAGCAGCCATTCCTCCACAGACGACTTTTCCGACTTTGCACGACTCTCACGCACGCTCACGCTAGCAAAATCACTTGTTAAAGGCCCATGTCGCACCTAAGCAAATGAACACACATCCCCCTACGAAATAAGCAGCCCTCCTGGCGTTGCTGGCCGACTGGTGGAGTCTGCACAGGGCCGAAATTTGCCACTCTTCCTGCGAACAGCTCTTGTTGTCGCTTGTAAGCAAGTGACAAGCGGAAAACGTACGACTCGCAGAGTGAGATCACTTGTGCGACACCTGGCGGCAAGTGACACAACTAGTGATCCTGGCAGTGGCCGACTGGACGCGGAAGAGAGAAACGTGTACTGGAGGTTTATGTAGCTTTTTCTGACGTAGGTTTCCCTATCTGACAGAAGTACTACCTATTTGCCACCTATGGAGTGTGGTACATGTGGATTATCAGATGTAGGTCGAAACTTATCGCTACCTATTCGATGCTAGCTGTCAATTCTTAAGCGTTGCCTTGATTTCAGCTCACTGGTACCTCGTTTTTCTACGATAACGCCAGAGTGCGTGCATTAAAAACGTTGGATGCGCCGGGTATCGATCCCGGTACCTCTCGCATGCTAAGCGAGCGCTGTACCATCTGAGCTACGCCCCCACTGCGAAAACAGTGTCGTGTCGTGGCCTATTCTCTGACACAGATGACACTTTGCCCTTACTGCCACTGTTTTAAACGCGTACAGCGAAGACTTGGTTCACTGCTTTCCGCACATTAGATCGAATCTCAGCTGTTACACACACACAGAGAAGCACTCGCAATGTCCAAAAAAAAAATATCGGTGAAGGACACTCGCTTCCAAAAGCGACCGTTCTGCCTGGCCGACGACCTAGAGACATTTGAAAGGTACCGCCTCTACTGCAAATCTCGTCAGTTCCCTTTCTGCACGAATATGACGTTGCCTTTCCACATGTTGCGTCCTTACATGACGTCGCCAACAAGCGCTTTCACGTAGCAAATCCAAAATTTGCAGGCGCCGGGGCTTGAACCCGGGACCTTTCACATGCAAAGCGAACGCTCTACCATCTGAGCTACGCCCCCACTGCGAAAGCAGTGTCGTGTCGTGGCCTATTCTGTGACACAGATGACACTTTGCCCTTACTGCCACTGTTTTAAACGCGTACAGCGAAGACTTGGTTCACTGCTTTCTGCACATTAGATCGAATCTCAGCTGTTACACACACACAGAGAAGCACTCGCAATGTCCAAAAAAAAAAATATCGGTGAAGGACACTCGCTTCCAAAAGCGACCGTTCTGCCTGGCCGACGACCTAGAGACATTTGAAAGGTACCGCCTCTACTGCAAATCTCGTCAGTTCCCTTTCTGCACGAATATGAGGTTGCCTTTCCACATGTTGCGTCCTTACATGACGTCGCCAACAAGCGCTTTCACGTAGCAAATCCAAAATTTGGAGGCGCCGGGGCTTGAACCCGGGACCTTTCACATGCAAAGCGAACGCTCTACCAACTGAGCTACGCCCCCGCCTGCAAGCGCCGTTTCTACTTCACCCAATTCTCAAGTTCCGCACTTCACTAAAGCAGCCATTCCTCCACAGACGACTTTTCCGACTTTGCACGACTCTCACGCACGCTCACGCTAGCAAAATCACTTGTTAAAGGCCCATGTCGCACCTAAGCAAATGAACACACATCCCCCTACGAAATAAGCAGCCCTCCTGGCGTTGCTGGCCGACTGGTGGAGTCTGCACAGGGCCGAAATTTGCCACTCTTCCTGCGAACAGCTCTTGTTGTCGCTTGTAAGCAAGTGACAAGCGGAAAACGTACGACTCGCAGAGTGAGATCACTTGTGCGACACCTGGCGGCAAGTGACACAACTAGTGATCCTGGCAGTGGCCGACTGGACGCGGAAGAGAGAAACGTGTACTGGAGGTTTATGTAGCTTTTTCTGACGTAGGTTTCCCTATCTGACAGAAGTACTACCTATTTGCCACCTATGGAGTGTGGTACATGTGGATTATCAGATGTAGGTCGAAACTTATCGCTACCTATTCGATGCTAGCTGTCAATTCTTAAGCGTTGCCTTGATTTCAGCTCACTGGTACCTCGTTTTTCTACGATAACGCCAGAGTGCGTGCATTAAAAACGTTGGATGCGCCGGGTATCGATCCCGGTACCTCTCGCATGCTAAGCGAGCGCTGTACCATCTGAGCTACGCCCCCACTGCGAAAACAGTGTCGTGTCGTGGCCTATTCTCTGACACAGATGACACTTTGCCCTTACTGCCACTGTTTTAAACGCGTACAGCGAAGACTTGGTTCACTGCTTTCCGCACATTAGATCGAATCTCAGCTGTTACACACACACAGAGAAGCACTCGCAATGTCCAAAAAAAAAATATCGGTGAAGGACACTCGCTTCCAAAAGCGACCGTTCTGCCTGGCCGACGACCTAGAGACATTTGAAAGGTACCGCCTCTACTGCAAATCTCGTCAGTTCCCTTTCTGCACGAATATGACGTTGCCTTTCCACATGTTGCGTCCTTACATGACGTCGCCAACAAGCGCTTTCACGTAGCAAATCCAAAATTTGCAGGCGCCGGGGCTTGAACCCGGGACCTTTCACATGCAAAGCGAACGCTCTACCATCTGAGCTACGCCCCCACTGCGAAAGCAGTGTCGTGTCGTGGCCTATTCTGTGACACAGATGACACTTTGCCCTTACTGCCACTGTTTTAAACGCGTACAGCGAAGACTTGGTTCACTGCTTTCTGCACATTAGATCGAATCTCAGCTGTTACACACACACAGAGAAGCACTCGCAATGTCCAAAAAAAAAAATATCGGTGAAGGACACTCGCTTCCAAAAGCGACCGTTCTGCCTGGCCGACGACCTAGAGACATTTGAAAGGTACCGCCTCTACTGCAAATCTCGTCAGTTCCCTTTCTGCACGAATATGAGGTTGCCTTTCCACATGTTGCGTCCTTACATGACGTCGCCAACAAGCGCTTTCACGTAGCAAATCCAAAATTTGGAGGCGCCGGGGCTTGAACCCGGGACCTTTCACATGCAAAGCGAACGCTCTACCAACTGAGCTACGCCCCCGCCTGCAAGCGCCGTTTCTACTTCACCCAATTCTCAAGTTCCGCACTTCACTAAAGCAGCCATTCCTCCACAGACGACTTTTCCGACTTTGCACGACTCTCACGCACGCTCACGCTAGCAAAATCACTTGTTAAAGGCCCATGTCGCACCTAAGCAAATGAACACACATCCCCCTACGAAATAAGCAGCCCTCCTGGCGTTGCTGGCCGACTGGTGGAGTCTGCACAGGGCCGAAATTTGCCACTCTTCCTGCGAACAGCTCTTGTTGTCGCTTGTAAGCAAGTGACAAGCGGAAAACGTACGACTCGCAGAGTGAGATCACTTGTGCGACACCTGGCGGCAAGTGACACAACTAGTGATCCTGGCAGTGGCCGACTGGACGCGGAAGAGAGAAACGTGTACTGGAGGTTTATGTAGCTTTTTCTGACGTAGGTTTCCCTATCTGACAGAAGTACTACCTATTTGCCACCTATGGAGTGTGGTACATGTGGATTATCAGATGTAGGTCGAAACTTATCGCTACCTATTCGATGCTAGCTGTCAATTCTTAAGCGTTGCCTTGATTTCAGCTCACTGGTACCTCGTTTTTCTACGATAACGCCAGAGTGCGTGCATTAAAAACGTTGGATGCGCCGGGTATCGATCCCGGTACCTCTCGCATGCTAAGCGAGCGCTGTACCATCTGAGCTACGCCCCCACTGCGAAAACAGTGTCGTGTCGTGGCCTATTCTCTGACACAGATGACACTTTGCCCTTACTGCCACTGTTTTAAACGCGTACAGCGAAGACTTGGTTCACTGCTTTCCGCACATTAGATCGAATCTCAGCTGTTACACACACACAGAGAAGCACTCGCAATGTCCAAAAAAAAAATATCGGTGAAGGACACTCGCTTCCAAAAGCGACCGTTCTGCCTGGCCGACGACCTAGAGACATTTGAAAGGTACCGCCTCTACTGCAAATCTCGTCAGTTCCCTTTCTGCACGAATATGACGTTGCCTTTCCACATGTTGCGTCCTTACATGACGTCGCCAACAAGCGCTTTCACGTAGCAAATCCAAAATTTGCAGGCGCCGGGGCTTGAACCCGGGACCTTTCACATGCAAAGCGAACGCTCTACCATCTGAGCTACGCCCCCACTGCGAAAGCAGTGTCGTGTCGTGGCCTATTCTGTGACACAGATGACACTTTGCCCTTACTGCCACTGTTTTAAACGCGTACAGCGAAGACTTGGTTCACTGCTTTCTGCACATTAGATCGAATCTCAGCTGTTACACACACACAGAGAAGCACTCGCAATGTCCAAAAAAAAAAATATCGGTGAAGGACACTCGCTTCCAAAAGCGACCGTTCTGCCTGGCCGACGACCTAGAGACATTTGAAAGGTACCGCCTCTACTGCAAATCTCGTCAGTTCCCTTTCTGCACGAATATGAGGTTGCCTTTCCACATGTTGCGTCCTTACATGACGTCGCCAACAAGCGCTTTCACGTAGCAAATCCAAAATTTGGAGGCGCCGGGGCTTGAACCCGGGACCTTTCACATGCAAAGCGAACGCTCTACCAACTGAGCTACGCCCCCGCCTGCAAGCGCCGTTTCTACTTCACCCAATTCTCAAGTTCCGCACTTCACTAAAGCAGCCATTCCTCCACAGACGACTTTTCCGACTTTGCACGACTCTCACGCACGCTCACGCTAGCAAAATCACTTGTTAAAGGCCCATGTCGCACCTAAGCAAATGAACACACATCCCCCTACGAAATAAGCAGCCCTCCTGGCGTTGCTGGCCGACTGGTGGAGTCTGCACAGGGCCGAAATTTGCCACTCTTCCTGCGAACAGCTCTTGTTGTCGCTTGTAAGCAAGTGACAAGCGGAAAACGTACGACTCGCAGAGTGAGATCACTTGTGCGACACCTGGCGGCAAGTGACACAACTAGTGATCCTGGCAGTGGCCGACTGGACGCGGAAGAGAGAAACGTGTACTGGAGGTTTATGTAGCTTTTTCTGACGTAGGTTTCCCTATCTGACAGAAGTACTACCTATTTGCCACCTATGGAGTGTGGTACATGTGGATTATCAGATGTAGGTCGAAACTTATCGCTACCTATTCGATGCTAGCTGTCAATTCTTAAGCGTTGCCTTGATTTCAGCTCACTGGTACCTCGTTTTTCTACGATAACGCCAGAGTGCGTGCATTAAAAACGTTGGATGCGCCGGGTATCGATCCCGGTACCTCTCGCATGCTAAGCGAGCGCTGTACCATCTGAGCTACGCCCCCACTGCGAAAACAGTGTCGTGTCGTGGCCTATTCTCTGACACAGATGACACTTTGCCCTTACTGCCACTGTTTTAAACGCGTACAGCGAAGACTTGGTTCACTGCTTTCCGCACATTAGATCGAATCTCAGCTGTTACACACACACAGAGAAGCACTCGCAATGTCCAAAAAAAAAATATCGGTGAAGGACACTCGCTTCCAAAAGCGACCGTTCTGCCTGGCCGACGACCTAGAGACATTTGAAAGGTACCGCCTCTACTGCAAATCTCGTCAGTTCCCTTTCTGCACGAATATGACGTTGCCTTTCCACATGTTGCGTCCTTACATGACGTCGCCAACAAGCGCTTTCACGTAGCAAATCCAAAATTTGCAGGCGCCGGGGCTTGAACACGGGACCTTTCACATGCAAAGCGAACGCTCTACCATCTGAGCTACGCCCCCACTGCGAAAGCAGTGTCGTGTCGTGGCCTATTCTGTGACACAGATGACACTTTGCCCTTACTGCCACTGTTTTAAACGCGTACAGCGAAGACTTGGTTCACTGCTTTCTGCACATTAGATCGAATCTCAGCTGTTACACACACACAGAGAAGCACTCGCAATGTCCAAAAAAAAAAATATCGGTGAAGGACACTCGCTTCCAAAAGCGACCGTTCTGCCTGGCCGACGACCTAGAGACATTTGAAAGGTACCGCCTCTACTGCAAATCTCGTCAGTTCCCTTTCTGCACGAATATGAGGTTGCCTTTCCACATGTTGCGTCCTTACATGACGTCGCCAACAAGCGCTTTCACGTAGCAAATCCAAAATTTGGAGGCGCCGGGGCTTGAACCCGGGACCTTTCACATGCAAAGCGAACGCTCTACCAACTGAGCTACGCCCCCGCCTGCAAGCGCCGTTTCTACTTCACCCAATTCTCAAGTTCCGCACTTCACTAAAGCAGCCATTCCTCCACAGACGACTTTTCCGACTTTGCACGACTCTCACGCACGCTCACGCTAGCAAAATCACTTGTTAAAGGCCCATGTCGCACCTAAGCAAATGAACACACATCCCCCTACGAAATAAGCAGCCCTCCTGGCGTTGCTGGCCGACTGGTGGAGTCTGCACAGGGCCGAAATTTGCCACTCTTCCTGCGAACAGCTCTTGTTGTCGCTTGTAAGCAAGTGACAAGCGGAAAACGTACGACTCGCAGAGTGAGATCACTTGTGCGACACCTGGCGGCAAGTGACACAACTAGTGATCCTGGCAGTGGCCGACTGGACGCGGAAGAGAGAAACGTGTACTGGAGGTTTATGTAGCTTTTTCTGACGTAGGTTTCCCTATCTGACAGAAGTACTACCTATTTGCCACCTATGGAGTGTGGTACATGTGGATTATCAGATGTAGGTCGAAACTTATCGCTACCTATTCGATGCTAGCTGTCAATTCTTAAGCGTTGCCTTGATTTCAGCTCACTGGTACCTCGTTTTTCTACGATAACGCCAGAGTGCGTGCATTAAAAACGTTGGATGCGCCGGGTATCGATCCCGGTACCTCTCGCATGCTAAGCGAGCGCTGTACCATCTGAGCTACGCCCCCACTGCGAAAACAGTGTCGTGTCGTGGCCTATTCTCTGACACAGATGACACTTTGCCCTTACTGCCACTGTTTTAAACGCGTACAGCGAAGACTTGGTTCACTGCTTTCCGCACATTAGATCGAATCTCAGCTGTTACACACACACAGAGAAGCACTCGCAATGTCCAAAAAAAAAATATCGGTGAAGGACACTCGCTTCCAAAAGCGACCGTTCTGCCTGGCCGACGACCTAGAGACATTTGAAAGGTACCGCCTCTACTGCAAATCTCGTCAGTTCCCTTTCTGCACGAATATGACGTTGCCTTTCCACATGTTGCGTCCTTACATGACGTCGCCAACAAGCGCTTTCACGTAGCAAATCCAAAATTTGCAGGCGCCGGGGCTTGAACCCGGGACCTTTCACATGCAAAGCGAACGCTCTACCATCTGAGCTACGCCCCCACTGCGAAAGCAGTGTCGTGTCGTGGCCTATTCTGTGACACAGATGACACTTTGCCCTTACTGCCACTGTTTTAAACGCGTACAGCGAAGACTTGGTTCACTGCTTTCTGCACATTAGATCGAATCTCAGCTGTTACACACACACAGAGAAGCACTCGCAATGTCCAAAAAAAAAAATATCGGTGAAGGACACTCGCTTCCAAAAGCGACCGTTCTGCCTGGCCGACGACCTAGAGACATTTGAAAGGTACCGCCTCTACTGCAAATCTCGTCAGTTCCCTTTCTGCACGAATATGAGGTTGCCTTTCCACATGTTGCGTCCTTACATGACGTCGCCAACAAGCGCTTTCACGTAGCAAATCCAAAATTTGGAGGCGCCGGGGCTTGAACCCGGGACCTTTCACATGCAAAGCGAACGCTCTACCAACTGAGCTACGCCCCCGCCTGCAAGCGCCGTTTCTACTTCACCCAATTCTCAAGTTCCGCACTTCACTAAAGCAGCCATTCCTCCACAGACGACTTTTCCGACTTTGCACGACTCTCACGCACGCTCACGCTAGCAAAATCACTTGTTAAAGGCCCATGTCGCACCTAAGCAAATGAACACACATCCCCCTACGAAATAAGCAGCCCTCCTGGCGTTGCTGGCCGACTGGTGGAGTCTGCACAGGGCCGAAATTTGCCACTCTTCCTGCGAACAGCTCTTGTTGTCGCTTGTAAGCAAGTGACAAGCGGAAAACGTACGACTCGCAGAGTGAGATCACTTGTGCGACACCTGGCGGCAAGTGACACAACTAGTGATCCTGGCAGTGGCCGACTGGACGCGGAAGAGAGAAACGTGTACTGGAGGTTTATGTAGCTTTTTCTGACGTAGGTTTCCCTATCTGACAGAAGTACTACCTATTTGCCACCTATGGAGTGTGGTACATGTGGATTATCAGATGTAGGTCGAAACTTATCGCTACCTATTCGATGCTAGCTGTCAATTCTTAAGCGTTGCCTTGATTTCAGCTCACTGGTACCTCGTTTTTCTACGATAACGCCAGAGTGCGTGCATTAAAAACGTTGGATGCGCCGGGTATCGATCCCGGTACCTCTCGCATGCTAAGCGAGCGCTGTACCATCTGAGCTACGCCCCCACTGCGAAAACAGTGTCGTGTCGTGGCCTATTCTCTGACACAGATGACACTTTGCCCTTACTGCCACTGTTTTAAACGCGTACAGCGAAGACTTGGTTCACTGCTTTCCGCACATTAGATCGAATCTCAGCTGTTACACACACACAGAGAAGCACTCGCAATGTCCAAAAAAAAAATATCGGTGAAGGACACTCGCTTCCAAAAGCGACCGTTCTGCCTGGCCGACGACCTAGAGACATTTGAAAGGTACCGCCTCTACTGCAAATCTCGTCAGTTCCCTTTCTGCACGAATATGACGTTGCCTTTCCACATGTTGCGTCCTTACATGACGTCGCCAACAAGCGCTTTCACGTAGCAAATCCAAAATTTGCAGGCGCCGGGGCTTGAACACGGGACCTTTCACATGCAAAGCGAACGCTCTACCATCTGAGCTACGCCCCCACTGCGAAAGCAGTGTCGTGTCGTGGCCTATTCTGTGACACAGATGACACTTTGCCCTTACTGCCACTGTTTTAAACGCGTACAGCGAAGACTTGGTTCACTGCTTTCTGCACATTAGATCGAATCTCAGCTGTTACACACACACAGAGAAGCACTCGCAATGTCCAAAAAAAAAAATATCGGTGAAGGACACTCGCTTCCAAAAGCGACCGTTCTGCCTGGCCGACGACCTAGAGACATTTGAAAGGTACCGCCTCTACTGCAAATCTCGTCAGTTCCCTTTCTGCACGAATATGAGGTTGCCTTTCCACATGTTGCGTCCTTACATGACGTCGCCAACAAGCGCTTTCACGTAGCAAATCCAAAATTTGGAGGCGCCGGGGCTTGAACCCGGGACCTTTCACATGCAAAGCGAACGCTCTACCAACTGAGCTACGCCCCCGCCTGCAAGCGCCGTTTCTACTTCACCCAATTCTCAAGTTCCGCACTTCACTAAAGCAGCCATTCCTCCACAGACGACTTTTCCGACTTTGCACGACTCTCACGCACGCTCACGCTAGCAAAATCACTTGTTAAAGGCCCATGTCGCACCTAAGCAAATGAACACACATCCCCCTACGAAATAAGCAGCCCTCCTGGCGTTGCTGGCCGACTGGTGGAGTCTGCACAGGGCCGAAATTTGCCACTCTTCCTGCGAACAGCTCTTGTTGTCGCTTGTAAGCAAGTGACAAGCGGAAAACGTACGACTCGCAGAGTGAGATCACTTGTGCGACACCTGGCGGCAAGTGACACAACTAGTGATCCTGGCAGTGGCCGACTGGACGCGGAAGAGAGAAACGTGTACTGGAGGTTTATGTAGCTTTTTCTGACGTAGGTTTCCCTATCTGACAGAAGTACTACCTATTTGCCACCTATGGAGTGTGGTACATGTGGATTATCAGATGTAGGTCGAAACTTATCGCTACCTATTCGATGCTAGCTGTCAATTCTTAAGCGTTGCCTTGATTTCAGCTCACTGGTACCTCGTTTTTCTACGATAACGCCAGAGTGCGTGCATTAAAAACGTTGGATGCGCCGGGTATCGATCCCGGTACCTCTCGCATGCTAAGCGAGCGCTGTACCATCTGAGCTACGCCCCCACTGCGAAAACAGTGTCGTGTCGTGGCCTATTCTCTGACACAGATGACACTTTGCCCTTACTGCCACTGTTTTAAACGCGTACAGCGAAGACTTGGTTCACTGCTTTCCGCACATTAGATCGAATCTCAGCTGTTACACACACACAGAGAAGCACTCGCAATGTCCAAAAAAAAAATATCGGTGAAGGACACTCGCTTCCAAAAGCGACCGTTCTGCCTGGCCGACGACCTAGAGACATTTGAAAGGTACCGCCTCTACTGCAAATCTCGTCAGTTCCCTTTCTGCACGAATATGACGTTGCCTTTCCACATGTTGCGTCCTTACATGACGTCGCCAACAAGCGCTTTCACGTAGCAAATCCAAAATTTGCAGGCGCCGGGGCTTGAACCCGGGACCTTTCACATGCAAAGCGAACGCTCTACCATCTGAGCTACGCCCCCACTGCGAAAGCAGTGTCGTGTCGTGGCCTATTCTGTGACACAGATGACACTTTGCCCTTACTGCCACTGTTTTAAACGCGTACAGCGAAGACTTGGTTCACTGCTTTCTGCACATTAGATCGAATCTCAGCTGTTACACACACACAGAGAAGCACTCGCAATGTCCAAAAAAAAAAATATCGGTGAAGGACACTCGCTTCCAAAAGCGACCGTTCTGCCTGGCCGACGACCTAGAGACATTTGAAAGGTACCGCCTCTACTGCAAATCTCGTCAGTTCCCTTTCTGCACGAATATGAGGTTGCCTTTCCACATGTTGCGTCCTTACATGACGTCGCCAACAAGCGCTTTCACGTAGCAAATCCAAAATTTGGAGGCGCCGGGGCTTGAACCCGGGACCTTTCACATGCAAAGCGAACGCTCTACCAACTGAGCTACGCCCCCGCCTGCAAGCGCC
The DNA here is from genome assembly GCA_026315105.1 of Locusta migratoria. Classification (NCBI taxonomy): domain Eukaryota; kingdom Metazoa; phylum Arthropoda; class Insecta; order Orthoptera; family Acrididae; genus Locusta; species Locusta migratoria. The sequence goes on along the minus strand of CM048753.1, from coordinate 15,523,683 downwards.
GTTTCTACTTCACCCAATTCTCAAGTTCCGCACTTCACTAAAGCAGCCATTCCTCCACAGACGACTTTTCCGACTTTGCACGACTCTCACGCACGCTCACGCTAGCAAAATCACTTGTTAAAGGCCCATGTCGCACCTAAGCAAATGAACACACATCCCCCTACGAAATAAGCAGCCCTCCTGGCGTTGCTGGCCGACTGGTGGAGTCTGCACAGGGCCGAAATTTGCCACTCTTCCTGCGAACAGCTCTTGTTGTCGCTTGTAAGCAAGTGACAAGCGGAAAACGTACGACTCGCAGAGTGAGATCACTTGTGCGACACCTGGCGGCAAGTGACACAACTAGTGATCCTGGCAGTGGCCGACTGGACGCGGAAGAGAGAAACGTGTACTGGAGGTTTATGTAGCTTTTTCTGACGTAGGTTTCCCTATCTGACAGAAGTACTACCTATTTGCCACCTATGGAGTGTGGTACATGTGGATTATCAGATGTAGGTCGAAACTTATCGCTACCTATTCGATGCTAGCTGTCAATTCTTAAGCGTTGCCTTGATTTCAGCTCACTGGTACCTCGTTTTTCTACGATAACGCCAGAGTGCGTGCATTAAAAACGTTGGATGCGCCGGGTATCGATCCCGGTACCTCTCGCATGCTAAGCGAGCGCTGTACCATCTGAGCTACGCCCCCACTGCGAAAACAGTGTCGTGTCGTGGCCTATTCTCTGACACAGATGACACTTTGCCCTTACTGCCACTGTTTTAAACGCGTACAGCGAAGACTTGGTTCACTGCTTTCCGCACATTAGATCGAATCTCAGCTGTTACACACACACAGAGAAGCACTCGCAATGTCCAAAAAAAAAATATCGGTGAAGGACACTCGCTTCCAAAAGCGACCGTTCTGCCTGGCCGACGACCTAGAGACATTTGAAAGGTACCGCCTCTACTGCAAATCTCGTCAGTTCCCTTTCTGCACGAATATGACGTTGCCTTTCCACATGTTGCGTCCTTACATGACGTCGCCAACAAGCGCTTTCACGTAGCAAATCCAAAATTTGCAGGCGCCGGGGCTTGAACACGGGACCTTTCACATGCAAAGCGAACGCTCTACCATCTGAGCTACGCCCCCACTGCGAAAGCAGTGTCGTGTCGTGGCCTATTCTGTGACACAGATGACACTTTGCCCTTACTGCCACTGTTTTAAACGCGTACAGCGAAGACTTGGTTCACTGCTTTCTGCACATTAGATCGAATCTCAGCTGTTACACACACACAGAGAAGCACTCGCAATGTCCAAAAAAAAAAATATCGGTGAAGGACACTCGCTTCCAAAAGCGACCGTTCTGCCTGGCCGACGACCTAGAGACATTTGAAAGGTACCGCCTCTACTGCAAATCTCGTCAGTTCCCTTTCTGCACGAATATGAGGTTGCCTTTCCACATGTTGCGTCCTTACATGACGTCGCCAACAAGCGCTTTCACGTAGCAAATCCAAAATTTGGAGGCGCCGGGGCTTGAACCCGGGACCTTTCACATGCAAAGCGAACGCTCTACCAACTGAGCTACGCCCCCGCCTGCAAGCGCCGTTTCTACTTCACCCAATTCTCAAGTTCCGCACTTCACTAAAGCAGCCATTCCTCCACAGACGACTTTTCCGACTTTGCACGACTCTCACGCACGCTCACGCTAGCAAAATCACTTGTTAAAGGCCCATGTCGCACCTAAGCAAATGAACACACATCCCCCTACGAAATAAGCAGCCCTCCTGGCGTTGCTGGCCGACTGGTGGAGTCTGCACAGGGCCGAAATTTGCCACTCTTCCTGCGAACAGCTCTTGTTGTCGCTTGTAAGCAAGTGACAAGCGGAAAACGTACGACTCGCAGAGTGAGATCACTTGTGCGACACCTGGCGGCAAGTGACACAACTAGTGATCCTGGCAGTGGCCGACTGGACGCGGAAGAGAGAAACGTGTACTGGAGGTTTATGTAGCTTTTTCTGACGTAGGTTTCCCTATCTGACAGAAGTACTACCTATTTGCCACCTATGGAGTGTGGTACATGTGGATTATCAGATGTAGGTCGAAACTTATCGCTACCTATTCGATGCTAGCTGTCAATTCTTAAGCGTTGCCTTGATTTCAGCTCACTGGTACCTCGTTTTTCTACGATAACGCCAGAGTGCGTGCATTAAAAACGTTGGATGCGCCGGGTATCGATCCCGGTACCTCTCGCATGCTAAGCGAGCGCTGTACCATCTGAGCTACGCCCCCACTGCGAAAACAGTGTCGTGTCGTGGCCTATTCTCTGACACAGATGACACTTTGCCCTTACTGCCACTGTTTTAAACGCGTACAGCGAAGACTTGGTTCACTGCTTTCCGCACATTAGATCGAATCTCAGCTGTTACACACACACAGAGAAGCACTCGCAATGTCCAAAAAAAAAATATCGGTGAAGGACACTCGCTTCCAAAAGCGACCGTTCTGCCTGGCCGACGACCTAGAGACATTTGAAAGGTACCGCCTCTACTGCAAATCTCGTCAGTTCCCTTTCTGCACGAATATGACGTTGCCTTTCCACATGTTGCGTCCTTACATGACGTCGCCAACAAGCGCTTTCACGTAGCAAATCCAAAATTTGCAGGCGCCGGGGCTTGAACCCGGGACCTTTCACATGCAAAGCGAACGCTCTACCATCTGAGCTACGCCCCCACTGCGAAAGCAGTGTCGTGTCGTGGCCTATTCTGTGACACAGATGACACTTTGCCCTTACTGCCACTGTTTTAAACGCGTACAGCGAAGACTTGGTTCACTGCTTTCTGCACATTAGATCGAATCTCAGCTGTTACACACACACAGAGAAGCACTCGCAATGTCCAAAAAAAAAAATATCGGTGAAGGACACTCGCTTCCAAAAGCGACCGTTCTGCCTGGCCGACGACCTAGAGACATTTGAAAGGTACCGCCTCTACTGCAAATCTCGTCAGTTCCCTTTCTGCACGAATATGAGGTTGCCTTTCCACATGTTGCGTCCTTACATGACGTCGCCAACAAGCGCTTTCACGTAGCAAATCCAAAATTTGGAGGCGCCGGGGCTTGAACCCGGGACCTTTCACATGCAAAGCGAACGCTCTACCAACTGAGCTACGCCCCCGCCTGCAAGCGCCGTTTCTACTTCACCCAATTCTCAAGTTCCGCACTTCACTAAAGCAGCCATTCCTCCACAGACGACTTTTCCGACTTTGCACGACTCTCACGCACGCTCACGCTAGCAAAATCACTTGTTAAAGGCCCATGTCGCACCTAAGCAAATGAACACACATCCCCCTACGAAATAAGCAGCCCTCCTGGCGTTGCTGGCCGACTGGTGGAGTCTGCACAGGGCCGAAATTTGCCACTCTTCCTGCGAACAGCTCTTGTTGTCGCTTGTAAGCAAGTGACAAGCGGAAAACGTACGACTCGCAGAGTGAGATCACTTGTGCGACACCTGGCGGCAAGTGACACAACTAGTGATCCTGGCAGTGGCCGACTGGACGCGGAAGAGAGAAACGTGTACTGGAGGTTTATGTAGCTTTTTCTGACGTAGGTTTCCCTATCTGACAGAAGTACTACCTATTTGCCACCTATGGAGTGTGGTACATGTGGATTATCAGATGTAGGTCGAAACTTATCGCTACCTATTCGATGCTAGCTGTCAATTCTTAAGCGTTGCCTTGATTTCAGCTCACTGGTACCTCGTTTTTCTACGATAACGCCAGAGTGCGTGCATTAAAAACGTTGGATGCGCCGGGTATCGATCCCGGTACCTCTCGCATGCTAAGCGAGCGCTGTACCATCTGAGCTACGCCCCCACTGCGAAAACAGTGTCGTGTCGTGGCCTATTCTCTGACACAGATGACACTTTGCCCTTACTGCCACTGTTTTAAACGCGTACAGCGAAGACTTGGTTCACTGCTTTCCGCACATTAGATCGAATCTCAGCTGTTACACACACACAGAGAAGCACTCGCAATGTCCAAAAAAAAAATATCGGTGAAGGACACTCGCTTCCAAAAGCGACCGTTCTGCCTGGCCGACGACCTAGAGACATTTGAAAGGTACCGCCTCTACTGCAAATCTCGTCAGTTCCCTTTCTGCACGAATATGACGTTGCCTTTCCACATGTTGCGTCCTTACATGACGTCGCCAACAAGCGCTTTCACGTAGCAAATCCAAAATTTGCAGGCGCCGGGGCTTGAACCCGGGACCTTTCACATGCAAAGCGAACGCTCTACCATCTGAGCTACGCCCCCACTGCGAAAGCAGTGTCGTGTCGTGGCCTATTCTGTGACACAGATGACACTTTGCCCTTACTGCCACTGTTTTAAACGCGTACAGCGAAGACTTGGTTCACTGCTTTCTGCACATTAGATCGAATCTCAGCTGTTACACACACACAGAGAAGCACTCGCAATGTCCAAAAAAAAAAATATCGGTGAAGGACACTCGCTTCCAAAAGCGACCGTTCTGCCTGGCCGACGACCTAGAGACATTTGAAAGGTACCGCCTCTACTGCAAATCTCGTCAGTTCCCTTTCTGCACGAATATGAGGTTGCCTTTCCACATGTTGCGTCCTTACATGACGTCGCCAACAAGCGCTTTCACGTAGCAAATCCAAAATTTGGAGGCGCCGGGGCTTGAACCCGGGACCTTTCACATGCAAAGCGAACGCTCTACCAACTGAGCTACGCCCCCGCCTGCAAGCGCCGTTTCTACTTCACCCAATTCTCAAGTTCCGCACTTCACTAAAGCAGCCATTCCTCCACAGACGACTTTTCCGACTTTGCACGACTCTCACGCACGCTCACGCTAGCAAAATCACTTGTTAAAGGCCCATGTCGCACCTAAGCAAATGAACACACATCCCCCTACGAAATAAGCAGCCCTCCTGGCGTTGCTGGCCGACTGGTGGAGTCTGCACAGGGCCGAAATTTGCCACTCTTCCTGCGAACAGCTCTTGTTGTCGCTTGTAAGCAAGTGACAAGCGGAAAACGTACGACTCGCAGAGTGAGATCACTTGTGCGACACCTGGCGGCAAGTGACACAACTAGTGATCCTGGCAGTGGCCGACTGGACGCGGAAGAGAGAAACGTGTACTGGAGGTTTATGTAGCTTTTTCTGACGTAGGTTTCCCTATCTGACAGAAGTACTACCTATTTGCCACCTATGGAGTGTGGTACATGTGGATTATCAGATGTAGGTCGAAACTTATCGCTACCTATTCGATGCTAGCTGTCAATTCTTAAGCGTTGCCTTGATTTCAGCTCACTGGTACCTCGTTTTTCTACGATAACGCCAGAGTGCGTGCATTAAAAACGTTGGATGCGCCGGGTATCGATCCCGGTACCTCTCGCATGCTAAGCGAGCGCTGTACCATCTGAGCTACGCCCCCACTGCGAAAACAGTGTCGTGTCGTGGCCTATTCTCTGACACAGATGACACTTTGCCCTTACTGCCACTGTTTTAAACGCGTACAGCGAAGACTTGGTTCACTGCTTTCCGCACATTAGATCGAATCTCAGCTGTTACACACACACAGAGAAGCACTCGCAATGTCCAAAAAAAAAATATCGGTGAAGGACACTCGCTTCCAAAAGCGACCGTTCTGCCTGGCCGACGACCTAGAGACATTTGAAAGGTACCGCCTCTACTGCAAATCTCGTCAGTTCCCTTTCTGCACGAATATGACGTTGCCTTTCCACATGTTGCGTCCTTACATGACGTCGCCAACAAGCGCTTTCACGTAGCAAATCCAAAATTTGCAGGCGCCGGGGCTTGAACACGGGACCTTTCACATGCAAAGCGAACGCTCTACCATCTGAGCTACGCCCCCACTGCGAAAGCAGTGTCGTGTCGTGGCCTATTCTGTGACACAGATGACACTTTGCCCTTACTGCCACTGTTTTAAACGCGTACAGCGAAGACTTGGTTCACTGCTTTCTGCACATTAGATCGAATCTCAGCTGTTACACACACACAGAGAAGCACTCGCAATGTCCAAAAAAAAAAATATCGGTGAAGGACACTCGCTTCCAAAAGCGACCGTTCTGCCTGGCCGACGACCTAGAGACATTTGAAAGGTACCGCCTCTACTGCAAATCTCGTCAGTTCCCTTTCTGCACGAATATGAGGTTGCCTTTCCACATGTTGCGTCCTTACATGACGTCGCCAACAAGCGCTTTCACGTAGCAAATCCAAAATTTGGAGGCGCCGGGGCTTGAACCCGGGACCTTTCACATGCAAAGCGAACGCTCTACCAACTGAGCTACGCCCCCGCCTGCAAGCGCCGTTTCTACTTCACCCAATTCTCAAGTTCCGCACTTCACTAAAGCAGCCATTCCTCCACAGACGACTTTTCCGACTTTGCACGACTCTCACGCACGCTCACGCTAGCAAAATCACTTGTTAAAGGCCCATGTCGCACCTAAGCAAATGAACACACATCCCCCTACGAAATAAGCAGCCCTCCTGGCGTTGCTGGCCGACTGGTGGAGTCTGCACAGGGCCGAAATTTGCCACTCTTCCTGCGAACAGCTCTTGTTGTCGCTTGTAAGCAAGTGACAAGCGGAAAACGTACGACTCGCAGAGTGAGATCACTTGTGCGACACCTGGCGGCAAGTGACACAACTAGTGATCCTGGCAGTGGCCGACTGGACGCGGAAGAGAGAAACGTGTACTGGAGGTTTATGTAGCTTTTTCTGACGTAGGTTTCCCTATCTGACAGAAGTACTACCTATTTGCCACCTATGGAGTGTGGTACATGTGGATTATCAGATGTAGGTCGAAACTTATCGCTACCTATTCGATGCTAGCTGTCAATTCTTAAGCGTTGCCTTGATTTCAGCTCACTGGTACCTCGTTTTTCTACGATAACGCCAGAGTGCGTGCATTAAAAACGTTGGATGCGCCGGGTATCGATCCCGGTACCTCTCGCATGCTAAGCGAGCGCTGTACCATCTGAGCTACGCCCCCACTGCGAAAACAGTGTCGTGTCGTGGCCTATTCTCTGACACAGATGACACTTTGCCCTTACTGCCACTGTTTTAAACGCGTACAGCGAAGACTTGGTTCACTGCTTTCCGCACATTAGATCGAATCTCAGCTGTTACACACACACACAGAGAAGCACTCGCAATGTCCAAAAAAAAAATATCGGTGAAGGACACTCGCTTCCAAAAGCGACCGTTCTGCCTGGCCGACGACCTAGAGACATTTGAAAGGTACCGCCTCTACTGCAAATCTCGTCAGTTCCCTTTCTGCACGAATATGACGTTGCCTTTCCACATGTTGCGTCCTTACATGACGTCGCCAACAAGCGCTTTCACGTAGCAAATCCAAAATTTGCAGGCGCCGGGGCTTGAACACGGGACCTTTCACATGCAAAGCGAACGCTCTACCATCTGAGCTACGCCCCCACTGCGAAAGCAGTGTCGTGTCGTGGCCTATTCTGTGACACAGATGACACTTTGCCCTTACTGCCACTGTTTTAAACGCGTACAGCGAAGACTTGGTTCACTGCTTTCTGCACATTAGATCGAATCTCAGCTGTTACACACACACAGAGAAGCACTCGCAATGTCCAAAAAAAAAAATATCGGTGAAGGACACTCGCTTCCAAAAGCGACCGTTCTGCCTGGCCGACGACCTAGAGACATTTGAAAGGTACCGCCTCTACTGCAAATCTCGTCAGTTCCCTTTCTGCACGAATATGAGGTTGCCTTTCCACATGTTGCGTCCTTACATGACGTCGCCAACAAGCGCTTTCACGTAGCAAATCCAAAATTTGGAGGCGCCGGGGCTTGAACCCGGGACCTTTCACATGCAAAGCGAACGCTCTACCAACTGAGCTACGCCCCCGCCTGCAAGCGCCGTTTCTACTTCACCCAATTCTCAAGTTCCGCACTTCACTAAAGCAGCCATTCCTCCACAGACGACTTTTCCGACTTTGCACGACTCTCACGCACGCTCACGCTAGCAAAATCACTTGTTAAAGGCCCATGTCGCACCTAAGCAAATGAACACACATCCCCCTACGAAATAAGCAGCCCTCCTGGCGTTGCTGGCCGACTGGTGGAGTCTGCACAGGGCCGAAATTTGCCACTCTTCCTGCGAACAGCTCTTGTTGTCGCTTGTAAGCAAGTGACAAGCGGAAAACGTACGACTCGCAGAGTGAGATCACTTGTGCGACACCTGGCGGCAAGTGACACAACTAGTGATCCTGGCAGTGGCCGACTGGACGCGGAAGAGAGAAACGTGTACTGGAGGTTTATGTAGCTTTTTCTGACGTAGGTTTCCCTATCTGACAGAAGTACTACCTATTTGCCACCTATGGAGTGTGGTACATGTGGATTATCAGATGTAGGTCGAAACTTATCGCTACCTATTCGATGCTAGCTGTCAATTCTTAAGCGTTGCCTTGATTTCAGCTCACTGGTACCTCGTTTTTCTACGATAACGCCAGAGTGCGTGCATTAAAAACGTTGGATGCGCCGGGTATCGATCCCGGTACCTCTCGCATGCTAAGCGAGCGCTGTACCATCTGAGCTACGCCCCCACTGCGAAAACAGTGTCGTGTCGTGGCCTATTCTCTGACACAGATGACACTTTGCCCTTACTGCCACTGTTTTAAACGCGTACAGCGAAGACTTGGTTCACTGCTTTCCGCACATTAGATCGAATCTCAGCTGTTACACACACACAGAGAAGCACTCGCAATGTCCAAAAAAAAAATATCGGTGAAGGACACTCGCTTCCAAAAGCGACCGTTCTGCCTGGCCGACGACCTAGAGACATTTGAAAGGTACCGCCTCTACTGCAAATCTCGTCAGTTCCCTTTCTGCACGAATATGACGTTGCCTTTCCACATGTTGCGTCCTTACATGACGTCGCCAACAAGCGCTTTCACGTAGCAAATCCAAAATTTGCAGGCGCCGGGGCTTGAACCCGGGACCTTTCACATGCAAAGCGAACGCTCTACCATCTGAGCTACGCCCCCACTGCGAAAGCAGTGTCGTGTCGTGGCCTATTCTGTGACACAGATGACACTTTGCCCTTACTGCCACTGTTTTAAACGCGTACAGCGAAGACTTGGTTCACTGCTTTCTGCACATTAGATCGAATCTCAGCTGTTACACACACACAGAGAAGCACTCGCAATGTCCAAAAAAAAAAATATCGGTGAAGGACACTCGCTTCCAAAAGCGACCGTTCTGCCTGGCCGACGACCTAGAGACATTTGAAAGGTACCGCCTCTACTGCAAATCTCGTCAGTTCCCTTTCTGCACGAATATGAGGTTGCCTTTCCACATGTTGCGTCCTTACATGACGTCGCCAACAAGCGCTTTCACGTAGCAAATCCAAAATTTGGAGGCGCCGGGGCTTGAACCCGGGACCTTTCACATGCAAAGCGAACGCTCTACCAACTGAGCTACGCCCCCGCCTGCAAGCGCCGTTTCTACTTCACCCAATTCTCAAGTTCCGCACTTCACTAAAGCAGCCATTCCTCCACAGACGACTTTTCCGACTTTGCACGACTCTCACGCACGCTCACGCTAGCAAAATCACTTGTTAAAGGCCCATGTCGCACCTAAGCAAATGAACACACATCCCCCTACGAAATAAGCAGCCCTCCTGGCGTTGCTGGCCGACTGGTGGAGTCTGCACAGGGCCGAAATTTGCCACTCTTCCTGCGAACAGCTCTTGTTGTCGCTTGTAAGCAAGTGACAAGCGGAAAACGTACGACTCGCAGAGTGAGATCACTTGTGCGACACCTGGCGGCAAGTGACACAACTAGTGATCCTGGCAGTGGCCGACTGGACGCGGAAGAGAGAAACGTGTACTGGAGGTTTATGTAGCTTTTTCTGACGTAGGTTTCCCTATCTGACAGAAGTACTACCTATTTGCCACCTATGGAGTGTGGTACATGTGGATTATCAGATGTAGGTCGAAACTTATCGCTACCTATTCGATGCTAGCTGTCAATTCTTAAGCGTTGCCTTGATTTCAGCTCACTGGTACCTCGTTTTTCTACGATAACGCCAGAGTGCGTGCATTAAAAACGTTGGATGCGCCGGGTATCGATCCCGGTACCTCTCGCATGCTAAGCGAGCGCTGTACCATCTGAGCTACGCCCCCACTGCGAAAACAGTGTCGTGTCGTGGCCTATTCTCTGACACAGATGACACTTTGCCCTTACTGCCACTGTTTTAAACGCGTACAGCGAAGACTTGGTTCACTGCTTTCCGCACATTAGATCGAATCTCAGCTGTTACACACACACAGAGAAGCACTCGCAATGTCCAAAAAAAAAATATCGGTGAAGGACACTCGCTTCCAAAAGCGACCGTTCTGCCTGGCCGACGACCTAGAGACATTTGAAAGGTACCGCCTCTACTGCAAATCTCGTCAGTTCCCTTTCTGCACGAATATGACGTTGCCTTTCCACATGTTGCGTCCTTACATGACGTCGCCAACAAGCGCTTTCACGTAGCAAATCCAAAATTTGCAGGCGCCGGGGCTTGAACCCGGGACCTTTCACATGCAAAGCGAACGCTCTACCATCTGAGCTACGCCCCCACTGCGAAAGCAGTGTCGTGTCGTGGCCTATTCTGTGACACAGATGACACTTTGCCCTTACTGCCACTGTTTTAAACGCGTACAGCGAAGACTTGGTTCACTGCTTTCTGCACATTAGATCGAATCTCAGCTGTTACACACACACAGAGAAGCACTCGCAATGTCCAAAAAAAAAAAATATCGGTGAAGGACACTCGCTTCCAAAAGCGACCGTTCTGCCTGGCCGACGACCTAGAGACATTTGAAAGGTACCGCCTCTACTGCAAATCTCGTCAGTTCCCTTTCTGCACGAATATGAGGTTGCCTTTCCACATGTTGCGTCCTTACATGACGTCGCCAACAAGCGCTTTCACGTAGCAAATCCAAAATTTGGAGGCGCCGGGGCTTGAACCCGGGACCTTTCACATGCAAAGCGAACGCTCTACCAACTGAGCTACGCCCCCGCCTGCAAGCGCCGTTTCTACTTCACCCAATTCTCAAGTTCCGCACTTCACTAAAGCAGCCATTCCTCCACAGACGACTTTTCCGACTTTGCACGACTCTCACGCACGCTCACGCTAGCAAAATCACTTGTTAAAGGCCCATGTCGCACCTAAGCAAATGAACACACATCCCCCTACGAAATAAGCAGCCCTCCTGGCGTTGCTGGCCGACTGGTGGAGTCTGCACAGGGCCGAAATTTGCCACTCTTCCTGCGAACAGCTCTTGTTGTCGCTTGTAAGCAAGTGACAAGCGGAAAACGTACGACTCGCAGAGTGAGATCACTTGTGCGACACCTGGCGGCAAGTGACACAACTAGTGATCCTGGCAGTGGCCGACTGGACGCGGAAGAGAGAAACGTGTACTGGAGGTTTATGTAGCTTTTTCTGACGTAGGTTTCCCTATCTGACAGAAGTACTACCTATTTGCCACCTATGGAGTGTGGTACATGTGGATTATCAGATGTAGGTCGAAACTTATCGCTACCTATTCGATGCTAGCTGTCAATTCTTAAGCGTTGCCTTGATTTCAGCTCACTGGTACCTCGTTTTTCTACGATAACGCCAGAGTGCGTGCATTAAAAACGTTGGATGCGCCGGGTATCGATCCCGGTACCTCTCGCATGCTAAGCGAGCGCTGTACCATCTGAGCTACGCCCCCACTGCGAAAACAGTGTCGTGTCGTGGCCTATTCTCTGACACAGATGACACTTTGCCCTTACTGCCACTGTTTTAAACGCGTACAGCGAAGACTTGGTTCACTGCTTTCCGCACATTAGATCGAATCTCAGCTGTTACACACACACAGAGAAGCACTCGCAATGTCCAAAAAAAAAATATCGGTGAAGGACACTCGCTTCCAAAAGCGACCGTTCTGCCTGGCCGACGACCTAGAGACATTTGAAAGGTACCGCCTCTACTGCAAATCTCGTCAGTTCCCTTTCTGCACGAATATGACGTTGCCTTTCCACATGTTGCGTCCTTACATGACGTCGCCAACAAGCGCTTTCACGTAGCAAATCCAAAATTTGCAGGCGCCGGGGCTTGAACCCGGGACCTTTCACATGCAAAGCGAACGCTCTACCATCTGAGCTACGCCCCCACTGCGAAAGCAGTGTCGTGTCGTGGCCTATTCTGTGACACAGATGACACTTTGCCCTTACTGCCACTGTTTTAAACGCGTACAGCGAAGACTTGGTTCACTGCTTTCTGCACATTAGATCGAATCTCAGCTGTTACACACACACAGAGAAGCACTCGCAATGTCCAAAAAAAAAAATATCGGTGAAGGACACTCGCTTCCAAAAGCGACCGTTCTGCCTGGCCGACGACCTAGAGACATTTGAAAGGTACCGCCTCTACTGCAAATCTCGTCAGTTCCCTTTCTGCACGAATATGAGGTTGCCTTTCCACATGTTGCGTCCTTACATGACGTCGCCAACAAGCGCTTTCACGTAGCAAATCCAAAATTTGGAGGCGCCGGGGCTTGAACCCGGGACCTTTCACATGCAAAGCGAACGCTCTACCAACTGAGCTACGCCCCCGCCTGCAAGCGCCGTTTCTACTTCACCCAATTCTCAAGTTCCGCACTTCACTAAAGCAGCCATTCCTCCACAGACGACTTTTCCGACTTTGCACGACTCTCACGCACGCTCACGCTAGCAAAATCACTTGTTAAAGGCCCATGTCGCACCTAAGCAAATGAACACACATCCCCCTACGAAATAAGCAGCCCTCCTGGCGTTGCTGGCCGACTGGTGGAGTCTGCACAGGGCCGAAATTTGCCACTCTTCCTGCGAACAGCTCTTGTTGTCGCTTGTAAGCAAGTGACAAGCGGAAAACGTACGACTCGCAGAGTGAGATCACTTGTGCGACACCTGGCGGCAAGTGACACAACTAGTGATCCTGGCAGTGGCCGACTGGACGCGGAAGAGAGAAACGTGTACTGGAGGTTTATGTAGCTTTTTCTGACGTAGGTTTCCCTATCTGACAGAAGTACTACCTATTTGCCACCTATGGAGTGTGGTACATGTGGATTATCAGATGTAGGTCGAAACTTATCGCTACCTATTCGATGCTAGCTGTCAATTCTTAAGCGTTGCCTTGATTTCAGCTCACTGGTACCTCGTTTTTCTACGATAACGCCAGAGTGCGTGCATTAAAAACGTTGGATGCGCCGGGTATCGATCCCGGTACCTCTCGCATGCTAAGCGAGCGCTGTACCATCTGAGCTACGCCCCCACTGCGAAAACAGTGTCGTGTCGTGGCCTATTCTCTGACACAGATGACACTTTGCCCTTACTGCCACTGTTTTAAACGCGTACAGCGAAGACTTGGTTCACTGCTTTCCGCACATTAGATCGAATCTCAGCTGTTACACACACACAGAGAAGCACTCGCAATGTCCAAAAAAAAAATATCGGTGAAGGACACTCGCTTCCAAAAGCGACCGTTCTGCCTGGCCGACGACCTAGAGACATTTGAAAGGTACCGCCTCTACTGCAAATCTCGTCAGTTCCCTTTCTGCACGAATATGACGTTGCCTTTCCACATGTTGCGTCCTTACATGACGTCGCCAACAAGCGCTTTCACGTAGCAAATCCAAAATTTGCAGGCGCCGGGGCTTGAACCCGGGACCTTTCACATGCAAAGCGAACGCTCTACCATCTGAGCTACGCCCCCACTGCGAAAGCAGTGTCGTGTCGTGGCCTATTCTGTGACACAGATGACACTTTGCCCTTACTGCCACTGTTTTAAACGCGTACAGCGAAGACTTGGTTCACTGCTTTCTGCACATTAGATCGAATCTCAGCTGTTACACACACACAGAGAAGCACTCGCAATGTCCAAAAAAAAAAATATCGGTGAAGGACACTCGCTTCCAAAAGCGACCGTTCTGCCTGGCCGACGACCTAGAGACATTTGAAAGGTACCGCCTCTACTGCAAATCTCGTCAGTTCCCTTTCTGCACGAATATGAGGTTGCCTTTCCACATGTTGCGTCCTTACATGACGTCGCCAACAAGCGCTTTCACGTAGCAAATCCAAAATTTGGAGGCGCCGGGGCTTGAACCCGGGACCTTTCACATGCAAAGCGAACGCTCTACCAACTGAGCTACGCCCCCGCCTGCAAGCGCCGTTTCTACTTCACCCAATTCTCAAGTTCCGCACTTCACTAAAGCAGCCATTCCTCCACAGACGACTTTTCCGACTTTGCACGACTCTCACGCACGCTCACGCTAGCAAAATCACTTGTTAAAGGCCCATGTCGCACCTAAGCAAATGAACACACATCCCCCTACGAAATAAGCAGCCCTCCTGGCGTTGCTGGCCGACTGGTGGAGTCTGCACAGGGCCGAAATTTGCCACTCTTCCTGCGAACAGCTCTTGTTGTCGCTTGTAAGCAAGTGACAAGCGGAAAACGTACGACTCGCAGAGTGAGATCACTTGTGCGACACCTGGCGGCAAGTGACACAACTAGTGATCCTGGCAGTGGCCGACTGGACGCGGAAGAGAGAAACGTGTACTGGAGGTTTATGTAGCTTTTTCTGACGTAGGTTTCCCTATCTGACAGAAGTACTACCTATTTGCCACCTATGGAGTGTGGTACATGTGGATTATCAGATGTAGGTCGAAACTTATCGCTACCTATTCGATGCTAGCTGTCAATTCTTAAGCGTTGCCTTGATTTCAGCTCACTGGTACCTCGTTTTTCTACGATAACGCCAGAGTGCGTGCATTAAAAACGTTGGATGCGCCGGGTATCGATCCCGGTACCTCTCGCATGCTAAGCGAGCGCTGTACCATCTGAGCTACGCCCCCACTGCGAAAACAGTGTCGTGTCGTGGCCTATTCTCTGACACAGATGACACTTTGCCCTTACTGCCACTGTTTTAAACGCGTACAGCGAAGACTTGGTTCACTGCTTTCTGCACATTAGATCGAATCTCAGCTGTTACACACACACAGAGAAGCACTCGCAATGTCCACAAAAAAAAAATATCGGTGAAGGACACTCGCTTCCAAAAGCGACCGTTCTGCCTGGCCGACGACCTAGAGACATTTGAAAGGTACCGCCTCTACTGCAAATCTCGTCAGTTCCCTTTCTGCACGAATATGAGGTTGCCTTTCCACATGTTGCGTCCTTACATGACGTCGCCAACAAGCGCTTTCACGTAGCAAATCCAAAATTTGGAGGCGCCGGGGCTTGAACCCGGGACCTTTCACATGCAAAGCGAACGCTCTACCAACTGAGCTACGCCCCCGCCTGCAAGCGCCGTTTCTACTTCACCCAATTCTCAAGTTCCGCACTTCACTAAAGCAGCCATTCCTCCACAGACGACTTTTCCGACTTTGCACGACTCTCACGCACGCTCACGCTAGCAAAATCACTTGTTAAAGGCCCATGTCGCACCTAAGCAAATGAACACACATCCCCCTACGAAATAAGCAGCCCTCCTGGCGTTGCTGGCCGACTGGTGGAGTCTGCACAGGGCCGAAATTTGCCACTCTTCCTGCGAACAGCTCTTGTTGTCGCTTGTAAGCAAGTGACAAGCGGAAAACGTACGACTCGCAGAGTGAGATCACTTGTGCGACACCTGGCGGCAAGTGACACAACTAGTGATCCTGGCAGTGGCCGACTGGACGCGGAAGAGAGAAACGTGTACTGGAGGTTTATGTAGCTTTTTCTGACGTAGGTTTCCCTATCTGACAGAAGTACTACCTATTTGCCACCTATGGAGTGTGGTACATGTGGATTATCAGATGTAGGTCGAAACTTATCGCTACCTATTCGATGCTAGCTGTCAATTCTTAAGCGTTGCCTTGATTTCAGCTCACTGGTACCTCGTTTTTCTACGATAACGCCAGAGTGCGTGCATTAAAAACGTTGGATGCGCCGGGTATCGATCCCGGTACCTCTCGCATGCTAAGCGAGCGCTGTACCATCTGAGCTACGCCCCCACTGCGAAAACAGTGTCGTGTCGTGGCCTATTCTCTGACACAGATGACACTTTGCCCTTACTGCCACTGTTTTAAACGCGTACAGCGAAGACTTGGTTCACTGCTTTCCGCACATTAGATCGAATCTCAGCTGTTACACACACACAGAGAAGCACTCGCAATGTCCAAAAAAAAAATATCGGTGAAGGACACTCGCTTCCAAAAGCGACCGTTCTGCCTGGCCGACGACCTAGAGACATTTGAAAGGTACCGCCTCTACTGCAAATCTCGTCAGTTCCCTTTCTGCACGAATATGACGTTGCCTTTCCACATGTTGCGTCCTTACATGACGTCGCCAACAAGCGCTTTCACGTAGCAAATCCAAAATTTGCAGGCGCCGGGGCTTGAACCCGGGACCTTTCACATGCAAAGCGAACGCTCTACCATCTGAGCTACGCCCCCACTGCGAAAGCAGTGTCGTGTCGTGGCCTATTCTGTGACACAGATGACACTTTGCCCTTACTGCCACTGTTTTAAACGCGTACAGCGAAGACTTGGTTCACTGCTTTCTGCACATTAGATCGAATCTCAGCTGTTACACACACACAGAGAAGCACTCGCAATGTCCAAAAAAAAAAATATCGGTGAAGGACACTCGCTTCCAAAAGCGACCGTTCTGCCTGGCCGACGACCTAGAGACATTTGAAAGGTACCGCCTCTACTGCAAATCTCGTCAGTTCCCTTTCTGCACGAATATGAGGTTGCCTTTCCACATGTTGCGTCCTTACATGACGTCGCCAACAAGCGCTTTCACGTAGCAAATCCAAAATTTGGAGGCGCCGGGGCTTGAACCCGGGACCTTTCACATGCAAAGCGAACGCTCTACCAACTGAGCTACGCCCCCGCCTGCAAGCGCCGTTTCTACTTCACCCAATTCTCAAGTTCCGCACTTCACTAAAGCAGCCATTCCTCCACAGACGACTTTTCCGACTTTGCACGACTCTCACGCACGCTCACGCTAGCAAAATCACTTGTTAAAGGCCCATGTCGCACCTAAGCAAATGAACACACATCCCCCTACGAAATAAGCAGCCCTCCTGGCGTTGCTGGCCGACTGGTGGAGTCTGCACAGGGCCGAAATTTGCCACTCTTCCTGCGAACAGCTCTTGTTGTCGCTTGTAAGCAAGTGACAAGCGGAAAACGTACGACTCGCAGAGTGAGATCACTTGTGCGACACCTGGCGGCAAGTGACACAACTAGTGATCCTGGCAGTGGCTGACTGGACGCGGAAGAGAGAAACGTGTACTGGAGGTTTATGTAGCTTTTTCTGACGTAGGTTTCCCTATCTGACAGAAGTACTACCTATTTGCCACCTATGGAGTGTGGTACATGTGGATTATCAGATGTAGGTCGAAACTTATCGCTACCTATTCGATGCTAGCTGTCAATTCTTAAGCGTTGCCTTGATTTCAGCTCACTGGTACCTCGTTTTTCTACGATAACGCCAGAGTGCGTGCATTAAAAACGTTGGATGCGCCGGGTATCGATCCCGGTACCTCTCGCATGCTAAGCGAGCGCTGTACCATCTGAGCTACGCCCCCACTGCGAAAACAGTGTCGTGTCGTGGCCTATTCTCTGACACAGATGACACTTTGCCCTTACTGCCACTGTTTTAAACGCGTACAGCGAAGACTTGGTTCACTGCTTTCCGCACATTAGATCGAATCTCAGCTGTTACACACACACAGAGAAGCACTCGCAATGTCCAAAAAAAAAAATATCGGTGAAGGACACTCGCTTCCAAAAGCGACCGTTCTGCCTGGCCGACGACCTAGAGACATTTGAAAGGTACCGCCTCTACTGCAAATCTCGTCAGTTCCCTTTCTGCACGAATATGACGTTGCCTTTCCACATGTTGCGTCCTTACATGACGTCGCCAACAAGCGCTTTCACGTAGCAAATCCAAAATTTGCAGGCGCCGGGGCTTGAACCCGGGACCTTTCACATGCAAAGCGAACGCTCTACCATCTGAGCTACGCCCCCACTGCGAAAGCAGTGTCGTGTCGTGGCCTATTCTGTGACACAGATGACACTTTGCCCTTACTGCCACTGTTTTAAACGCGTACAGCGAAGACTTGGTTCACTGCTTTCTGCACATTAGATCGAATCTCAGCTGTTACACACACACAGAGAAGCACTCGCAATGTCCAAAAAAAAAAATATCGGTGAAGGACACTCGCTTCCAAAAGCGACCGTTCTGCCTGGCCGACGACCTAGAGACATTTGAAAGGTACCGCCTCTACTGCAAATCTCGTCAGTTCCCTTTCTGCACGAATATGAGGTTGCCTTTCCACATGTTGCGTCCTTACATGACGTCGCCAACAAGCGCTTTCACGTAGCAAATCCAAAATTTGGAGGCGCCGGGGCTTGAACCCGGGACCTTTCACATGCAAAGCGAACGCTCTACCAACTGAGCTACGCCCCCGCCTGCAAGCGCCGTTTCTACTTCACCCAATTCTCAAGTTCCGCACTTCACTAAAGCAGCCATTCCTCCACAGACGACTTTTCCGACTTTGCACGACTCTCACGCACGCTCACGCTAGCAAAATCACTTGTTAAAGGCCCATGTCGCACCTAAGCAAATGAACACACATCCCCCTACGAAATAAGCAGCCCTCCTGGCGTTGCTGGCCGACTGGTGGAGTCTGCACAGGGCCGAAATTTGCCACTCTTCCTGCGAACAGCTCTTGTTGTCGCTTGTAAGCAAGTGACAAGCGGAAAACGTACGACTCGCAGAGTGAGATCACTTGTGCGACACCTGGCGGCAAGTGACACAACTAGTGATCCTGGCAGTGGCCGACTGGACGCGGAAGAGAGAAACGTGTACTGGAGGTTTATGTAGCTTTTTCTGACGTAGGTTTCCCTATCTGACAGAAGTACTACCTATTTGCCACCTATGGAGTGTGGTACATGTGGATTATCAGATGTAGGTCGAAACTTATCGCTACCTATTCGATGCTAGCTGTCAATTCTTAAGCGTTGCCTTGATTTCAGCTCACTGGTACCTCGTTTTTCTACGATAACGCCAGAGTGCGTGCATTAAAAACGTTGGATGCGCCGGGTATCGATCCCGGTACCTCTCGCATGCTAAGCGAGCGCTGTACCATCTGAGCTACGCCCCCACTGCGAAAACAGTGTCGTGTATTCTGTGACACAGATGACACTTTGCCCTTACTGCCACTGTTTTAAACGCGTACAGCGAAGACTTGGTTCACTGCTTTCTGCACATTAGATCGAATCTCAGCTGTTACACACACACAGAGAAGCACTCGCAATGTCCAAAAAAAAAAATATCGGTGAAGGACACTCGCTTCCAAAAGCGACCGTTCTGCCTGGCCGACGACCTAGAGACATTTGAAAGGTACCGCCTCTACTGCAAATCTCGTCAGTTCCCTTTCTGCACGAATATGAGGTTGCCTTTCCACATGTTGCGTCCTTACATGACGTCGCCAACAAGCGCTTTCACGTAGCAAATCCAAAATTTGGAGGCGCCGGGGCTTGAACCCGGGACCTTTCACATGCAAAGCGAACGCTCTACCAACTGAGCTACGCCCCCGCCTGCAAGCGCCGTTTCTACTTCACCCAATTCTCAAGTTCCGCACTTCACTAAAGCAGCCATTCCTCCACAGACGACTTTTCCGACTTTGCACGACTCTCACGCACGCTCACGCTAGCAAAATCACTTGTTAAAGGCCCATGTCGCACCTAAGCAAATGAACACACATCCCCCTACGAAATAAGCAGCCCTCCTGGCGTTGCTGGCCGACTGGTGGAGTCTGCACAGGGCCGAAATTTGCCACTCTTCCTGCGAACAGCTCTTGTTGTCGCTTGTAAGCAAGTGACAAGCGGAAAACGTACGACTCGCAGAGTGAGATCACTTGTGCGACACCTGGCGGCAAGTGACACAACTAGTGATCCTGGCAGTGGCCGACTGGACGCGGAAGAGAGAAACGTGTACTGGAGGTTTATGTAGCTTTTTCTGACGTAGGTTTCCCTATCTGACAGAAGTACTACCTATTTGCCACCTATGGAGTGTGGTACATGTGGATTATCAGATGTAGGTCGAAACTTATCGCTACCTATTCGATGCTAGCTGTCAATTCTTAAGCGTTGCCTTGATTTCAGCTCACTGGTACCTCTCGTTTTTCTACGATAACGCCAGAGTGCGTGCATTAAAAACGTTGGATGCGCCGGGTATCGATCCCGGTACCTCTCGCATGCTAAGCGAGCGCTGTACCATCTGAGCTACGCCCCCCACTGCGAAAACAGTGTCGTGTCGTGGCCTATTCTCTGACACAGATGACACTTTGCCCTTACTGCCACTGTTTTAAACGCGTACAGCGAAGACTTGGTTCACTGCTTTCCGCACATTAGATCGAATCTCAGCTGTTACACACACACAGAGAAGCACTCGCAATGTCCAAAAAAAAAAATATCGGTGAAGGACACTCGCTTCCAAAAGCGACCGTTCTGCCTGGCCGACGACCTAGAGACATTTGAAAAGGTACCGCCTCTACTGCAAATCTCGTCAGTTCCCTTTCTGCACGAATATGACGTTGCCTTTCCACATGTTGCGTCCTTACATGACGTCGCCAACAAGCGCTTTCACGTAGCAAATCCAAAATTTGCAGGCGCCGGGGCTTGAACCCGGGACCTTTCACATGCAAAGCGAACGCTCTACCATCTGAGCTACGCCCCCACTGCGAAAGCAGTGTCGTGTCGTGGCCTATTCTGTGACACAGATGACACTTTGCCCTTACTGCCACTGTTTTAAACGCGTACAGCGAAGACTTGGTTCACTGCTTTCTGCACATTAGATCGAATCTCAGCTGTTACACACACACAGAGAAGCACTCGCAATGTCCAAAAAAAAAAAATATCGGTGAAGGACACTCGCTTCCAAAAGCGACCGTTCTGCCTGGCCGACGACCTAGAGACATTTGAAAGGTACCGCCTCTACTGCAAATCTCGTCAGTTCCCTTTCTGCACGAATATGAGGTTGCCTTTCCACATGTTGCGTCCTTACATGACGTCGCCAACAAGCGCTTTCACGTAGCAAATCCAAAATTTTGGAGGCGCCGGGGCTTGAACCCGGGACCTTTCACATGCAAAGCGAACGCTCTACCAACTGAGCTACGCCCCCGCCTGCAAGCGCCGTTTCTACTTCACCCAATTCTCAAGTTCCGCACTTCACTAAAGCAGCCATTCCTCCACAGACGACTTTTCCGACTTTGCACGACTCTCACGCACGCTCACGCTAGCAAAATCACTTGTTAAAGGCCCATGTCGCACCTAAGCAAATGAACACACATCCCCCTACGAAATAAGCAGCCCTCCTGGCGTTGCTGGCCGACTGGTGGAGTCTGCACAGGGCCGAAATTTGCCACTCTTCCTGCGAACAGCTCTTGTTGTCGCTTGTAAGCAAGTGACAAGCGGAAAACGTACGACTCGCAGAGTGAGATCACTTGTGCGACACCTGGCGGCAAGTGACACAACTAGTGATCCTGGCAGTGGCCGACTGGACGCGGAAGAGAGAAACGTGTACTGGAGGTTTATGTAGCTTTTTCTGACGTAGGTTTCCCTATCTGACAGAAGTACTACCTATTTGCCACCTATGGAGTGTGGTACATGTGGATTATCAGATGTAGGTCGAAACTTATCGCTACCTATTCGATGCTAGCTGTCAATTCTTAAGCGTTGCCTTGATTTCAGCTCACTGGTACCTCGTTTTTCTACGATAACGCCAGAGTGCGTGCATTAAAAACGTTGGATGCGCCGGGTATCGATCCCGGTACCTCTCGCATGCTAAGCGAGCGCTGTACCATCTGAGCTACGCCCCCACTGCGAAAACAGTGTCGTGTCGTGGCCTATTCTCTGACACAGATGACACTTTGCCCTTACTGCCACTGTTTTAAACGCGTACAGCGAAGACTTGGTTCACTGCTTTCCGCACATTAGATCGAATCTCAGCTGTTACACACACACAGAGAAGCACTCGCAATGTCCAAAAAAAAAATATCGGTGAAGGACACTCGCTTCCAAAAGCGACCGTTCTGCCTGGCCGACGACCTAGAGACATTTGAAAGGTACCGCCTCTACTGCAAATCTCGTCAGTTCCCTTTCTGCACGAATATGACGTTGCCTTTCCACATGTTGCGTCCTTACATGACGTCGCCAACAAGCGCTTTCACGTAGCAAATCCAAAATTTGCAGGCGCCGGGGCTTGAACCCGGGACCTTTCACATGCAAAGCGAACGCTCTACCATCTGAGCTACGCCCCCACTGCGAAAGCAGTGTCGTGTCGTGGCCTATTCTGTGACACAGATGACACTTTGCCCTTACTGCCACTGTTTTAAACGCGTACAGCGAAGACTTGGTTCACTGCTTTCTGCACATTAGATCGAATCTCAGCTGTTACACACACACAGAGAAGCACTCGCAATGTCCAAAAAAAAAAATATCGGTGAAGGACACTCGCTTCCAAAAGCGACCGTTCTGCCTGGCCGACGACCTAGAGACATTTGAAAGGTACCGCCTCTACTGCAAATCTCGTCAGTTCCCTTTCTGCACGAATATGAGGTTGCCTTTCCACATGTTGCGTCCTTACATGACGTCGCCAACAAGCGCTTTCACGTAGCAAATCCAAAATTTGGAGGCGCCGGGGCTTGAACCCGGGACCTTTCACATGCAAAGCGAACGCTCTACCAACTGAGCTACGCCCCCGCCTGCAAGCGCCGTTTCTACTTCACCCAATTCTCAAGTTCCGCACTTCACTAAAGCAGCCATTCCTCCACAGACGACTTTTCCGACTTTGCACGACTCTCACGCACGCTCACGCTAGCAAAATCACTTGTTAAAGGCCCATGTCGCACCTAAGCAAATGAACACACATCCCCCTACGAAATAAGCAGCCCTCCTGGCGTTGCTGGCCGACTGGTGGAGTCTGCACAGGGCCGAAATTTGCCACTCTTCCTGCGAACAGCTCTTGTTGTCGCTTGTAAGCAAGTGACAAGCGGAAAACGTACGACTCGCAGAGTGAGATCACTTGTGCGACACCTGGCGGCAAGTGACACAACTAGTGATCCTGGCAGTGGCCGACTGGACGCGGAAGAGAGAAACGTGTACTGGAGGTTTATGTAGCTTTTTCTGACGTAGGTTTCCCTATCTGACAGAAGTACTACCTATTTGCCACCTATGGAGTGTGGTACATGTGGATTATCAGATGTAGGTCGAAACTTATCGCTACCTATTCGATGCTAGCTGTCAATTCTTAAGCGTTGCCTTGATTTCAGCTCACTGGTACCTCGTTTTTCTACGATAACGCCAGAGTGCGTGCATTAAAAACGTTGGATGCGCCGGGTATCGATCCCGGTACCTCTCGCATGCTAAGCGAGCGCTGTACCATCTGAGCTACGCCCCCACTGCGAAAACAGTGTCGTGTCGTGGCCTATTCTCTGACACAGATGACACTTTGCCCTTACTGCCACTGTTTTAAACGCGTACAGCGAAGACTTGGTTCACTGCTTTCCGCACATTAGATCGAATCTCAGCTGTTACACACACACAGAGAAGCACTCGCAATGTCCAAAAAAAAAATATCGGTGAAGGACACTCGCTTCCAAAAGCGACCGTTCTGCCTGGCCGACGACCTAGAGACATTTGAAAGGTACCGCCTCTACTGCAAATCTCGTCAGTTCCCTTTCTGCACGAATATGACGTTGCCTTTCCACATGTTGCGTCCTTACATGACGTCGCCAACAAGCGCTTTCACGTAGCAAATCCAAAATTTGCAGGCGCCGGGGCTTGAACCCGGGACCTTTCACATGCAAAGCGAACGCTCTACCATCTGAGCTACGCCCCCACTGCGAAAGCAGTGTCGTGTCGTGGCCTATTCTGTGACACAGATGACACTTTGCCCTTACTGCCACTGTTTTAAACGCGTACAGCGAAGACTTGGTTCACTGCTTTCTGCACATTAGATCGAATCTCAGCTGTTACACACACACAGAGAAGCACTCGCAATGTCCAAAAAAAAAAAATATCGGTGAAGGACACTCGCTTCCAAAAGCGACCGTTCTGCCTGGCCGACGACCTAGAGACATTTGAAAGGTACCGCCTCTACTGCAAATCTCGTCAGTTCCCTTTCTGCACGAATATGAGGTTGCCTTTCCACATGTTGCGTCCTTACATGACGTCGCCAACAAGCGCTTTCACGTAGCAAATCCAAAATTTGGAGGCGCCGGGGCTTGAACCCGGGACCTTTCACATGCAAAGCGAACGCTCTACCAACTGAGCTACGCCCCCGCCTGCAAGCGCCGTTTCTACTTCACCCAATTCTCAAGTTCCGCACTTCACTAAAGCAGCCATTCCTCCACAGACGACTTTTCCGACTTTGCACGACTCTCACGCACGCTCACGCTAGCAAAATCACTTGTTAAAGGCCCATGTCGCACCTAAGCAAATGAACACACATCCCCCTACGAAATAAGCAGCCCTCCTGGCGTTGCTGGCCGACTGGTGGAGTCTGCACAGGGCCGAAATTTGCCACTCTTCCTGCGAACAGCTCTTGTTGTCGCTTGTAAGCAAGTGACAAGCGGAAAACGTACGACTCGCAGAGTGAGATCACTTGTGCGACACCTGGCGGCAAGTGACACAACTAGTGATCCTGGCAGTGGCCGACTGGACGCGGAAGAGAGAAACGTGTACTGGAGGTTTATGTAGCTTTTTCTGACGTAGGTTTCCCTATCTGACAGAAGTACTACCTATTTGCCACCTATGGAGTGTGGTACATGTGGATTATCAGATGTAGGTCGAAACTTATCGCTACCTATTCGATGCTAGCTGTCAATTCTTAAGCGTTGCCTTGATTTCAGCTCACTGGTACCTCGTTTTTCTACGATAACGCCAGAGTGCGTGCATTAAAAACGTTGGATGCGCCGGGTATCGATCCCGGTACCTCTCGCATGCTAAGCGAGCGCTGTACCATCTGAGCTACGCCCCCACTGCGAAAACAGTGTCGTGTCGTGGCCTATTCTCTGACACAGATGACACTTTGCCCTTACTGCCACTGTTTTAAACGCGTACAGCGAAGACTTGGTTCACTGCTTTCCGCACATTAGATCGAATCTCAGCTGTTACACACACACAGAGAAGCACTCGCAATGTCCAAAAAAAAAATATCGGTGAAGGACACTCGCTTCCAAAAGCGACCGTTCTGCCTGGCCGACGACCTAGAGACATTTGAAAGGTACCGCCTCTACTGCAAATCTCGTCAGTTCCCTTTCTGCACGAATATGACGTTGCCTTTCCACATGTTGCGTCCTTACATGACGTCGCCAACAAGCGCTTTCACGTAGCAAATCCAAAATTTGCAGGCGCCGGGGCTTGAACCCGGGACCTTTCACATGCAAAGCGAACGCTCTACCATCTGAGCTACGCCCCCACTGCGAAAGCAGTGTCGTGTCGTGGCCTATTCTGTGACACAGATGACACTTTGCCCTTACTGCCACTGTTTTAAACGCGTACAGCGAAGACTTGGTTCACTGCTTTCTGCACATTAGATCGAATCTCAGCTGTTACACACACACAGAGAAGCACTCGCAATGTCCAAAAAAAAAAATATCGGTGAAGGACACTCGCTTCCAAAAGCGACCGTTCTGCCTGGCCGACGACCTAGAGACATTTGAAAGGTACCGCCTCTACTGCAAATCTCGTCAGTTCCCTTTCTGCACGAATATGAGGTTGCCTTTCCACATGTTGCGTCCTTACATGACGTCGCCAACAAGCGCTTTCACGTAGCAAATCCAAAATTTGGAGGCGCCGGGGCTTGAACCCGGGACCTTTCACATGCAAAGCGAACGCTCTACCAACTGAGCTACGCCCCCGCCTGCAAGCGCCGTTTCTACTTCACCCAATTCTCAAGTTCCGCACTTCACTAAAGCAGCCATTCCTCCACAGACGACTTTTCCGACTTTGCACGACTCTCACGCACGCTCACGCTAGCAAAATCACTTGTTAAAGGCCCATGTCGCACCTAAGCAAATGAACACACATCCCCCTACGAAATAAGCAGCCCTCCTGGCGTTGCTGGCCGACTGGTGGAGTCTGCACAGGGCCGAAATTTGCCACTCTTCCTGCGAACAGCTCTTGTTGTCGCTTGTAAGCAAGTGACAAGCGGAAAACGTACGACTCGCAGAGTGAGATCACTTGTGCGACACCTGGCGGCAAGTGACACAACTAGTGATCCTGGCAGTGGCCGACTGGACGCGGAAGAGAGAAACGTGTACTGGAGGTTTATGTAGCTTTTTCCTGACGTAGGTTTCCCTATCTGACAGAAGTACTACCTATTTGCCACCTATGGAGTGTGGTACATGTGGATTATCAGATGTAGGTCGAAACTTATCGCTACCTATTCGATGCTAGCTGTCAATTCTTAAGCGTTGCCTTGATTTCAGCTCACTGGTACCTCGTTTTTCTACGATAACGCCAGAGTGCGTGCATTAAAAACGTTGGATGCGCCGGGTATCGATCCCGGTACCTCTCGCATGCTAAGCGAGCGCTGTACCATCTGAGCTACGCCCCCACTGCGAAAACAGTGTCGTGTCGTGGCCTATTCTCTGACACAGATGACACTTTGCCCTTACTGCCACTGTTTTAAACGCGTACAGCGAAGACTTGGTTCACTGCTTTCCGCACATTAGATCGAATCTCAGCTGTTACACACACACAGAGAAGCACTCGCAATGTCCAAAAAAAAAATATCGGTGAAGGACACTCGCTTCCAAAAGCGACCGTTCTGCCTGGCCGACGACCTAGAGACATTTGAAAGGTACCGCCTCTACTGCAAATCTCGTCAGTTCCCTTTCTGCACGAATATGACGTTGCCTTTCCACATGTTGCGTCCTTACATGACGTCGCCAACAAGCGCTTTCACGTAGCAAATCCAAAATTTGCAGGCGCCGGGGCTTGAACCCGGGACCTTTCACATGCAAAGCGAACGCTCTACCATCTGAGCTACGCCCCCACTGCGAAAGCAGTGTCGTGTCGTGGCCTATTCTGTGACACAGATGACACTTTGCCCTTACTGCCACTGTTTTAAACGCGTACAGCGAAGACTTGGTTCACTGCTTTCTGCACATTAGATCGAATCTCAGCTGTTACACACACACAGAGAAGCACTCGCAATGTCCAAAAAAAAAAATATCGGTGAAGGACACTCGCTTCCAAAAGCGACCGTTCTGCCTGGCCGACGACCTAGAGACATTTGAAAGGTACCGCCTCTACTGCAAATCTCGTCAGTTCCCTTTCTGCACGAATATGAGGTTGCCTTTCCACATGTTGCGTCCTTACATGACGTCGCCAACAAGCGCTTTCACGTAGCAAATCCAAAATTTGGAGGCGCCGGGGCTTGAACCCGGGACCTTTCACATGCAAAGCGAACGCTCTACCAACTGAGCTACGCCCCCGCCTGCAAGCGCCGTTTCTACTTCACCCAATTCTCAAGTTCCGCACTTCACTAAAGCAGCCATTCCTCCACAGACGACTTTTCCGACTTTGCACGACTCTCACGCACGCTCACGCTAGCAAAATCACTTGTTAAAGGCCCATGTCGCACCTAAGCAAATGAACACACATCCCCCTACGAAATAAGCAGCCCTCCTGGCGTTGCTGGCCGACTGGTGGAGTCTGCACAGGGCCGAAATTTGCCACTCTTCCTGCGAACAGCTCTTGTTGTCGCTTGTAAGCAAGTGACAAGCGGAAAACGTACGACTCGCAGAGTGAGATCACTTGTGCGACACCTGGCGGCAAGTGACACAACTAGTGATCCTGGCAGTGGCCGACTGGACGCGGAAGAGAGAAACGTGTACTGGAGGTTTATGTAGCTTTTTCTGACGTAGGTTTCCCTATCTGACAGAAGTACTACCTATTTGCCACCTATGGAGTGTGGTACATGTGGATTATCAGATGTAGGTCGAAACTTATCGCTACCTATTCGATGCTAGCTGTCAATTCTTAAGCGTTGCCTTGATTTCAGCTCACTGGTACCTCGTTTTTCTACGATAACGCCAGAGTGCGTGCATTAAAAACGTTGGATGCGCCGGGTATCGATCCCGGTACCTCTCGCATGCTAAGCGAGCGCTGTACCATCTGAGCTACGCCCCCACTGCGAAAACAGTGTCGTGTCGTGGCCTATTCTCTGACACAGATGACACTTTGCCCTTACTGCCACTGTTTTAAACGCGTACAGCGAAGACTTGGTTCACTGCTTTCCGCACATTAGATCGAATCTCAGCTGTTACACACACACAGAGAAGCACTCGCAATGTCCAAAAAAAAAATATCGGTGAAGGACACTCGCTTCCAAAAGCGACCGTTCTGCCTGGCCGACGACCTAGAGACATTTGAAAGGTACCGCCTCTACTGCAAATCTCGTCAGTTCCCTTTCTGCACGAATATGACGTTGCCTTTCCACATGTTGCGTCCTTACATGACGTCGCCAACAAGCGCTTTCACGTAGCAAATCCAAAATTTGCAGGCGCCGGGGCTTGAACCCGGGACCTTTCACATGCAAAGCGAACGCTCTACCATCTGAGCTACGCCCCCACTGCGAAAGCAGTGTCGTGTCGTGGCCTATTCTGTGACACAGATGACACTTTGCCCTTACTGCCACTGTTTTAAACGCGTACAGCGAAGACTTGGTTCACTGCTTTCTGCACATTAGATCGAATCTCAGCTGTTACACACACACAGAGAAGCACTCGCAATGTCCAAAAAAAAAAATATCGGTGAAGGACACTCGCTTCCAAAAGCGACCGTTCTGCCTGGCCGACGACCTAGAGACATTTGAAAGGTACCGCCTCTACTGCAAATCTCGTCAGTTCCCTTTCTGCACGAATATGAGGTTGCCTTTCCACATGTTGCGTCCTTACATGACGTCGCCAACAAGCGCTTTCACGTAGCAAATCCAAAATTTGGAGGCGCCGGGGCTTGAACCCGGGACCTTTCACATGCAAAGCGAACGCTCTACCAACTGAGCTACGCCCCCGCCTGCAAGCGCCGTTTCTACTTCACCCAATTCTCAAGTTCCGCACTTCACTAAAGCAGCCATTCCTCCACAGACGACTTTTCCGACTTTGCACGACTCTCACGCACGCTCACGCTAGCAAAATCACTTGTTAAAGGCCCATGTCGCACCTAAGCAAATGAACACACATCCCCCTACGAAATAAGCAGCCCTCCTGGCGTTGCTGGCCGACTGGTGGAGTCTGCACAGGGCCGAAATTTGCCACTCTTCCTGCGAACAGCTCTTGTTGTCGCTTGTAAGCAAGTGACAAGCGGAAAACGTACGACTCGCAGAGTGAGATCACTTGTGCGACACCTGGCGGCAAGTGACACAACTAGTGATCCTGGCAGTGGCCGACTGGACGCGGAAGAGAGAAACGTGTACTGGAGGTTTATGTAGCTTTTTCTGACGTAGGTTTCCCTATCTGACAGAAGTACTACCTATTTGCCACCTATGGAGTGTGGTACATGTGGATTATCAGATGTAGGTCGAAACTTATCGCTACCTATTCGATGCTAGCTGTCAATTCTTAAGCGTTGCCTTGATTTCAGCTCACTGGTACCTCGTTTTTCTACGATAACGCCAGAGTGCGTGCATTAAAAACGTTGGATGCGCCGGGTATCGATCCCGGTACCTCTCGCATGCTAAGCGAGCGCTGTACCATCTGAGCTACGCCCCCACTGCGAAAACAGTGTCGTGTCGTGGCCTATTCTCTGACACAGATGACACTTTGCCCTTACTGCCACTGTTTTAAACGCGTACAGCGAAGACTTGGTTCACTGCTTTCCGCACATTAGATCGAATCTCAGCTGTTACACACACACAGAGAAGCACTCGCAATGTCCAAAAAAAAAATATCGGTGAAGGACACTCGCTTCCAAAAGCGACCGTTCTGCCTGGCCGACGACCTAGAGACATTTGAAAGGTACCGCCTCTACTGCAAATCTCGTCAGTTCCCTTTCTGCACGAATATGACGTTGCCTTTCCACATGTTGCGTCCTTACATGACGTCGCCAACAAGCGCTTTCACGTAGCAAATCCAAAATTTGCAGGCGCCGGGGCTTGAACCCGGGACCTTTCACATGCAAAGCGAACGCTCTACCATCTGAGCTACGCCCCCACTGCGAAAGCAGTGTCGTGTCGTGGCCTATTCTGTGACACAGATGACACTTTGCCCTTACTGCCACTGTTTTAAACGCGTACAGCGAAGACTTGGTTCACTGCTTTCTGCACATTAGATCGAATCTCAGCTGTTACACACACACAGAGAAGCACTCGCAATGTCCAAAAAAAAAAATATCGGTGAAGGACACTCGCTTCCAAAAGCGACCGTTCTGCCTGGCCGACGACCTAGAGACATTTGAAAGGTACCGCCTCTACTGCAAATCTCGTCAGTTCCCTTTCTGCACGAATATGAGGTTGCCTTTCCACATGTTGCGTCCTTACATGACGTCGCCAACAAGCGCTTTCACGTAGCAAATCCAAAATTTGGAGGCGCCGGGGCTTGAACCCGGGACCTTTCACATGCAAAGCGAACGCTCTACCAACTGAGCTACGCCCCCGCCTGCAAGCGCCGTTTCTACTTCACCCAATTCTCAAGTTCCGCACTTCACTAAAGCAGCCATTCCTCCACAGACGACTTTTCCGACTTTGCACGACTCTCACGCACGCTCACGCTAGCAAAATCACTTGTTAAAGGCCCATGTCGCACCTAAGCAAATGAACACACATCCCCCTACGAAATAAGCAGCCCTCCTGGCGTTGCTGGCCGACTGGTGGAGTCTGCACAGGGCCGAAATTTGCCACTCTTCCTGCGAACAGCTCTTGTTGTCGCTTGTAAGCAAGTGACAAGCGGAAAACGTACGACTCGCAGAGTGAGATCACTTGTGCGACACCTGGCGGCAAGTGACACAACTAGTGATCCTGGCAGTGGCCGACTGGACGCGGAAGAGAGAAACGTGTACTGGAGGTTTATGTAGCTTTTTCTGACGTAGGTTTCCCTATCTGACAGAAGTACTACCTATTTGCCACCTATGGAGTGTGGTACATGTGGATTATCAGATGTAGGTCGAAACTTATCGCTACCTATTCGATGCTAGCTGTCAATTCTTAAGCGTTGCCTTGATTTCAGCTCACTGGTACCTCGTTTTTCTACGATAACGCCAGAGTGCGTGCATTAAAAACGTTGGATGCGCCGGGTATCGATCCCGGTACCTCTCGCATGCTAAGCGAGCGCTGTACCATCTGAGCTACGCCCCCACTGCGAAAACAGTGTCGTGTCGTGGCCTATTCTCTGACACAGATGACACTTTGCCCTTACTGCCACTGTTTTAAACGCGTACAGCGAAGACTTGGTTCACTGCTTTCCGCACATTAGATCGAATCTCAGCTGTTACACACACACAGAGAAGCACTCGCAATGTCCAAAAAAAAAATATCGGTGAAGGACACTCGCTTCCAAAAGCGACCGTTCTGCCTGGCCGACGACCTAGAGACATTTGAAAGGTACCGCCTCTACTGCAAATCTCGTCAGTTCCCTTTCTGCACGAATATGACGTTGCCTTTCCACATGTTGCGTCCTTACATGACGTCGCCAACAAGCGCTTTCACGTAGCAAATCCAAAATTTGCAGGCGCCGGGGCTTGAACCCGGGACCTTTCACATGCAAAGCGAACGCTCTACCATCTGAGCTACGCCCCCACTGCGAAAGCAGTGTCGTGTCGTGGCCTATTCTGTGACACAGATGACACTTTGCCCTTACTGCCACTGTTTTAAACGCGTACAGCGAAGACTTGGTTCACTGCTTTCTGCACATTAGATCGAATCTCAGCTGTTACACACACACAGAGAAGCACTCGCAATGTCCAAAAAAAAAAATATCGGTGAAGGACACTCGCTTCCAAAAGCGACCGTTCTGCCTGGCCGACGACCTAGAGACATTTGAAAGGTACCGCCTCTACTGCAAATCTCGTCAGTTCCCTTTCTGCACGAATATGAGGTTGCCTTTCCACATGTTGCGTCCTTACATGACGTCGCCAACAAGCGCTTTCACGTAGCAAATCCAAAATTTGGAGGCGCCGGGGCTTGAACCCGGGACCTTTCACATGCAAAGCGAACGCTCTACCAACTGAGCTATGCCCCCGCCTGCAAGCGCCGTTTCTACTTCACCCAATTCTCAAGTTCCGCACTTCACTAAAGCAGCCATTCCTCCACAGACGACTTTTCCGACTTTGCACGACTCTCACGCACGCTCACGCTAGCAAAATCACTTGTTAAAGGCCCATGTCGCACCTAAGCAAATGAACACACATCCCCCTACGAAATAAGCAGCCCTCCTGGCGTTGCTGGCCGACTGGTGGAGTCTGCACAGGGCCGAAATTTGCCACTCTTCCTGCGAACAGCTCTTGTTGTCGCTTGTAAGCAAGTGACAAGCGGAAAACGTACGACTCGCAGAGTGAGATCACTTGTGCGACACCTGGCGGCAAGTGACACAACTAGTGATCCTGGCAGTGGCCGACTGGACGCGGAAGAGAGAAACGTGTACTGGAGGTTTATGTAGCTTTTTCTGACGTAGGTTTCCCTATCTGACAGAAGTACTACCTATTTGCCACCTATGGAGTGTGGTACATGTGGATTATCAGATGTAGGTCGAAACTTATCGCTACCTATTCGATGCTAGCTGTCAATTCTTAAGCGTTGCCTTGATTTCAGCTCACTGGTACCTCGTTTTTCTACGATAACGCCAGAGTGCGTGCATTAAAAACGTTGGATGCGCCGGGTATCGATCCCGGTACCTCTCGCATGCTAAGCGAGCGCTGTACCATCTGAGCTACGCCCCCACTGCGAAAACAGTGTCGTGTCGTGGCCTATTCTCTGACACAGATGACACTTTGCCCTTACTGCCACTGTTTTAAACGCGTACAGCGAAGACTTGGTTCACTGCTTTCCGCACATTAGATCGAATCTCAGCTGTTACACACACACAGAGAAGCACTCGCAATGTCCAAAAAAAAAATATCGGTGAAGGACACTCGCTTCCAAAAGCGACCGTTCTGCCTGGCCGACGACCTAGAGACATTTGAAAGGTACCGCCTCTACTGCAAATCTCGTCAGTTCCCTTTCTGCACGAATATGACGTTGCCTTTCCACATGTTGCGTCCTTACATGACGTCGCCAACAAGCGCTTTCACGTAGCAAATCCAAAATTTGCAGGCGCCGGGGCTTGAACCCGGGACCTTTCACATGCAAAGCGAACGCTCTACCATCTGAGCTACGCCCCCACTGCGAAAGCAGTGTCGTGTCGTGGCCTATTCTGTGACACAGATGACACTTTGCCCTTACTGCCACTGTTTTAAACGCGTACAGCGAAGACTTGGTTCACTGCTTTCTGCACATTAGATCGAATCTCAGCTGTTACACACACACAGAGAAGCACTCGCAATGTCCAAAAAAAAAAATATCGGTGAAGGACACTCGCTTCCAAAAGCGACCGTTCTGCCTGGCCGACGACCTAGAGACATTTGAAAGGTACCGCCTCTACTGCAAATCTCGTCAGTTCCCTTTCTGCACGAATATGAGGTTGCCTTTCCACATGTTGCGTCCTTACATGACGTCGCCAACAAGCGCTTTCACGTAGCAAATCCAAAATTTGGAGGCGCCGGGGCTTGAACCCGGGACCTTTCACATGCAAAGCGAACGCTCTACCAACTGAGCTACGCCCCCGCCTGCAAGCGCCGTTTCTACTTCACCCAATTCTCAAGTTCCGCACTTCACTAAAGCAGCCATTCCTCCACAGACGACTTTTCCGACTTTGCACGACTCTCACGCACGCTCACGCTAGCAAAATCACTTGTTAAAGGCCCATGTCGCACCTAAGCAAATGAACACACATCCCCCTACGAAATAAGCAGCCCTCCTGGCGTTGCTGGCCGACTGGTGGAGTCTGCACAGGGCCGAAATTTGCCACTCTTCCTGCGAACAGCTCTTGTTGTCGCTTGTAAGCAAGTGACAAGCGGAAAACGTACGACTCGCAGAGTGAGATCACTTGTGCGACACCTGGCGGCAAGTGACACAACTAGTGATCCTGGCAGTGGCCGACTGGACGCGGAAGAGAGAAACGTGTACTGGAGGTTTATGTAGCTTTTTCTGACGTAGGTTTCCCTATCTGACAGAAGTACTACCTATTTGCCACCTATGGAGTGTGGTACATGTGGATTATCAGATGTAGGTCGAAACTTATCGCTACCTATTCGATGCTAGCTGTCAATTCTTAAGCGTTGCCTTGATTTCAGCTCACTGGTACCTCGTTTTTCTACGATAACGCCAGAGTGCGTGCATTAAAAACGTTGGATGCGCCGGGTATCGATCCCGGTACCTCTCGCATGCTAAGCGAGCGCTGTACCATCTGAGCTACGCCCCCACTGCGAAAACAGTGTCGTGTCGTGGCCTATTCTCTGACACAGATGACACTTTGCCCTTACTGCCACTGTTTTAAACGCGTACAGCGAAGACTTGGTTCACTGCTTTCCGCACATTAGATCGAATCTCAGCTGTTACACACACACAGAGAAGCACTCGCAATGTCCAAAAAAAAAATATCGGTGAAGGACACTCGCTTCCAAAAGCGACCGTTCTGCCTGGCCGACGACCTAGAGACATTTGAAAGGTACCGCCTCTACTGCAAATCTCGTCAGTTCCCTTTCTGCACGAATATGACGTTGCCTTTCCACATGTTGCGTCCTTACATGACGTCGCCAACAAGCGCTTTCACGTAGCAAATCCAAAATTTGCAGGCGCCGGGGCTTGAACCCGGGACCTTTCACATGCAAAGCGAACGCTCTACCATCTGAGCTACGCCCCCACTGCGAAAGCAGTGTCGTGTCGTGGCCTATTCTGTGACACAGATGACACTTTGCCCTTACTGCCACTGTTTTAAACGCGTACAGCGAAGACTTGGTTCACTGCTTTCTGCACATTAGATCGAATCTCAGCTGTTACACACACACAGAGAAGCACTCGCAATGTCCAAAAAAAAAAATATCGGTGAAGGACACTCGCTTCCAAAAGCGACCGTTCTGCCTGGCCGACGACCTAGAGACATTTGAAAGGTACCGCCTCTACTGCAAATCTCGTCAGTTCCCTTTCTGCACGAATATGAGGTTGCCTTTCCACATGTTGCGTCCTTACATGACGTCGCCAACAAGCGCTTTCACGTAGCAAATCCAAAATTTGGAGGCGCCGGGGCTTGAACCCGGGACCTTTCACATGCAAAGCGAACGCTCTACCAACTGAGCTATGCCCCCGCCTGCAAGCGCCGTTTCTACTTCACCCAATTCTCAAGTTCCGCACTTCACTAAAGCAGCCATTCCTCCACAGACGACTTTTCCGACTTTGCACGACTCTCACGCACGCTCACGCTAGCAAAATCACTTGTTAAAGGCCCATGTCGCACCTAAGCAAATGAACACACATCCCCCTACGAAATAAGCAGCCCTCCTGGCGTTGCTGGCCGACTGGTGGAGTCTGCACAGGGCCGAAATTTGCCACTCTTCCTGCGAACAGCTCTTGTTGTCGCTTGTAAGCAAGTGACAAGCGGAAAACGTACGACTCGCAGAGTGAGATCACTTGTGCGACACCTGGCGGCAAGTGACACAACTAGTGATCCTGGCAGTGGCCGACTGGACGCGGAAGAGAGAAACGTGTACTGGAGGTTTATGTAGCTTTTTCTGACGTAGGTTTCCCTATCTGACAGAAGTACTACCTATTTGCCACCTATGGAGTGTGGTACATGTGGATTATCAGATGTAGGTCGAAACTTATCGCTACCTATTCGATGCTAGCTGTCAATTCTTAAGCGTTGCCTTGATTTCAGCTCACTGGTACCTCGTTTTTCTACGATAACGCCAGAGTGCGTGCATTAAAAACGTTGGATGCGCCGGGTATCGATCCCGGTACCTCTCGCATGCTAAGCGAGCGCTGTACCATCTGAGCTACGCCCCCACTGCGAAAACAGTGTCGTGTCGTGGCCTATTCTCTGACACAGATGACACTTTGCCCTTACTGCCACTGTTTTAAACGCGTACAGCGAAGACTTGGTTCACTGCTTTCCGCACATTAGATCGAATCTCAGCTGTTACACACACACAGAGAAGCACTCGCAATGTCCAAAAAAAAAATATCGGTGAAGGACACTCGCTTCCAAAAGCGACCGTTCTGCCTGGCCGACGACCTAGAGACATTTGAAAGGTACCGCCTCTACTGCAAATCTCGTCAGTTCCCTTTCTGCACGAATATGACGTTGCCTTTCCACATGTTGCGTCCTTACATGACGTCGCCAACAAGCGCTTTCACGTAGCAAATCCAAAATTTGCAGGCGCCGGGGCTTGAACCCGGGACCTTTCACATGCAAAGCGAACGCTCTACCATCTGAGCTACGCCCCCACTGCGAAAGCAGTGTCGTGTCGTGGCCTATTCTGTGACACAGATGACACTTTGCCCTTACTGCCACTGTTTTAAACGCGTACAGCGAAGACTTGGTTCACTGCTTTCTGCACATTAGATCGAATCTCAGCTGTTACACACACACAGAGAAGCACTCGCAATGTCCAAAAAAAAAAATATCGGTGAAGGACACTCGCTTCCAAAAGCGACCGTTCTGCCTGGCCGACGACCTAGAGACATTTGAAAGGTACCGCCTCTACTGCAAATCTCGTCAGTTCCCTTTCTGCACGAATATGAGGTTGCCTTTCCACATGTTGCGTCCTTACATGACGTCGCCAACAAGCGCTTTCACGTAGCAAATCCAAAATTTGGAGGCGCCGGGGCTTGAACCCGGGACCTTTCACATGCAAAGCGAACGCTCTACCAACTGAGCTACGCCCCCGCCTGCAAGCGCCGTTTCTACTTCACCCAATTCTCAAGTTCCGCACTTCACTAAAGCAGCCATTCCTCCACAGACGACTTTTCCGACTTTGCACGACTCTCACGCACGCTCACGCTAGCAAAATCACTTGTTAAAGGCCCATGTCGCACCTAAGCAAATGAACACACATCCCCCTACGAAATAAGCAGCCCTCCTGGCGTTGCTGGCCGACTGGTGGAGTCTGCACAGGGCCGAAATTTGCCACTCTTCCTGCGAACAGCTCTTGTTGTCGCTTGTAAGCAAGTGACAAGCGGAAAACGTACGACTCGCAGAGTGAGATCACTTGTGCGACACCTGGCGGCAAGTGACACAACTAGTGATCCTGGCAGTGGCCGACTGGACGCGGAAGAGAGAAACGTGTACTGGAGGTTTATGTAGCTTTTTCTGACGTAGGTTTCCCTATCTGACAGAAGTACTACCTATTTGCCACCTATGGAGTGTGGTACATGTGGATTATCAGATGTAGGTCGAAACTTATCGCTACCTATTCGATGCTAGCTGTCAATTCTTAAGCGTTGCCTTGATTTCAGCTCACTGGTACCTCGTTTTTCTACGATAACGCCAGAGTGCGTGCATTAAAAACGTTGGATGCGCCGGGTATCGATCCCGGTACCTCTCGCATGCTAAGCGAGCGCTGTACCATCTGAGCTACGCCCCCACTGCGAAAACAGTGTCGTGTCGTGGCCTATTCTCTGACACAGATGACACTTTGCCCTTACTGCCACTGTTTTAAACGCGTACAGCGAAGACTTGGTTCACTGCTTTCCGCACATTAGATCGAATCTCAGCTGTTACACACACACAGAGAAGCACTCGCAATGTCCAAAAAAAAAATATCGGTGAAGGACACTCGCTTCCAAAAGCGACCGTTCTGCCTGGCCGACGACCTAGAGACATTTGAAAGGTACCGCCTCTACTGCAAATCTCGTCAGTTCCCTTTCTGCACGAATATGACGTTGCCTTTCCACATGTTGCGTCCTTACATGACGTCGCCAACAAGCGCTTTCACGTAGCAAATCCAAAATTTGCAGGCGCCGGGGCTTGAACCCGGGACCTTTCACATGCAAAGCGAACGCTCTACCATCTGAGCTACGCCCCCACTGCGAAAGCAGTGTCGTGTCGTGGCCTATTCTGTGACACAGATGACACTTTGCCCTTACTGCCACTGTTTTAAACGCGTACAGCGAAGACTTGGTTCACTGCTTTCTGCACATTAGATCGAATCTCAGCTGTTACACACACACAGAGAAGCACTCGCAATGTCCAAAAAAAAAAATATCGGTGAAGGACACTCGCTTCCAAAAGCGACCGTTCTGCCTGGCCGACGACCTAGAGACATTTGAAAGGTACCGCCTCTACTGCAAATCTCGTCAGTTCCCTTTCTGCACGAATATGAGGTTGCCTTTCCACATGTTGCGTCCTTACATGACGTCGCCAACAAGCGCTTTCACGTAGCAAATCCAAAATTTGGAGGCGCCGGGGCTTGAACCCGGGACCTTTCACATGCAAAGCGAACGCTCTACCAACTGAGCTATGCCCCCGCCTGCAAGCGCCGTTTCTACTTCACCCAATTCTCAAGTTCCGCACTTCACTAAAGCAGCCATTCCTCCACAGACGACTTTTCCGACTTTGCACGACTCTCACGCACGCTCACGCTAGCAAAATCACTTGTTAAAGGCCCATGTCGCACCTAAGCAAATGAACACACATCCCCCTACGAAATAAGCAGCCCTCCTGGCGTTGCTGGCCGACTGGTGGAGTCTGCACAGGGCCGAAATTTGCCACTCTTCCTGCGAACAGCTCTTGTTGTCGCTTGTAAGCAAGTGACAAGCGGAAAACGTACGACTCGCAGAGTGAGATCACTTGTGCGACACCTGGCGGCAAGTGACACAACTAGTGATCCTGGCAGTGGCCGACTGGACGCGGAAGAGAGAAACGTGTACTGGAGGTTTATGTAGCTTTTTCTGACGTAGGTTTCCCTATCTGACAGAAGTACTACCTATTTGCCACCTATGGAGTGTGGTACATGTGGATTATCAGATGTAGGTCGAAACTTATCGCTACCTATTCGATGCTAGCTGTCAATTCTTAAGCGTTGCCTTGATTTCAGCTCACTGGTACCTCGTTTTTCTACGATAACGCCAGAGTGCGTGCATTAAAAACGTTGGATGCGCCGGGTATCGATCCCGGTACCTCTCGCATGCTAAGCGAGCGCTGTACCATCTGAGCTACGCCCCCACTGCGAAAACAGTGTCGTGTCGTGGCCTATTCTCTGACACAGATGACACTTTGCCCTTACTGCCACTGTTTTAAACGCGTACAGCGAAGACTTGGTTCACTGCTTTCCGCACATTAGATCGAATCTCAGCTGTTACACACACACAGAGAAGCACTCGCAATGTCCAAAAAAAAAATATCGGTGAAGGACACTCGCTTCCAAAAGCGACCGTTCTGCCTGGCCGACGACCTAGAGACATTTGAAAGGTACCGCCTCTACTGCAAATCTCGTCAGTTCCCTTTCTGCACGAATATGACGTTGCCTTTCCACATGTTGCGTCCTTACATGACGTCGCCAACAAGCGCTTTCACGTAGCAAATCCAAAATTTGCAGGCGCCGGGGCTTGAACCCGGGACCTTTCACATGCAAAGCGAACGCTCTACCATCTGAGCTACGCCCCCACTGCGAAAGCAGTGTCGTGTCGTGGCCTATTCTGTGACACAGATGACACTTTGCCCTTACTGCCACTGTTTTAAACGCGTACAGCGAAGACTTGGTTCACTGCTTTCTGCACATTAGATCGAATCTCAGCTGTTACACACACACAGAGAAGCACTCGCAATGTCCAAAAAAAAAAATATCGGTGAAGGACACTCGCTTCCAAAAGCGACCGTTCTGCCTGGCCGACGACCTAGAGACATTTGAAAGGTACCGCCTCTACTGCAAATCTCGTCAGTTCCCTTTCTGCACGAATATGAGGTTGCCTTTCCACATGTTGCGTCCTTACATGACGTCGCCAACAAGCGCTTTCACGTAGCAAATCCAAAATTTGGAGGCGCCGGGGCTTGAACCCGGGACCTTTCACATGCAAAGCGAACGCTCTACCAACTGAGCTACGCCCCCGCCTGCAAGCGCCGTTTCTACTTCACCCAATTCTCAAGTTCCGCACTTCACTAAAGCAGCCATTCCTCCACAGACGACTTTTCCGACTTTGCACGACTCTCACGCACGCTCACGCTAGCAAAATCACTTGTTAAAGGCCCATGTCGCACCTAAGCAAATGAACACACATCCCCAGACCCTGTGTTTCAGACCCACTGTTTCTATTTCAGAAATACAGATTCTGCTTCAGGCCCACCGTTTCTGTTTCAGAAACACTGTTACTGTTTCGGAAACAGTTACTGTATGAAGAAAATTGTTTGAGAAACACTGTATATGTATCGGAATCACTGTTTCAGAAACACTGTTTCAGCAACCACATTTCGGTTTCAGAGACACTGTGTCAAAAGTACTTTTTCTGTTTTTGAAACACTGTTTCAATAACACAGTTTCTGTTTCAGAAACACTGTTTCAGAAACAATTTTTCAGAAACAGTTTCAGAAACAGTGTTTCAGAACACTGTTTCGGAAACACTGTTTCTTTTCCAAAACACTGTTTCCGTTTCAGAAATACTGTTTCTTTTTCTGAAACACTGTTTCTCTCTCAGAAACACTGTTTCTGTCTCAAACACAATTTCTGTTCCAGAAACACTGATTTTGTTTCAGTAACAGTGTATCAGAAACACTATCTGAGAAAAAATGTTTCAGGTACATCATGAAATATCAGAAACATTTATGATCCATCACTGTAATATCCATATTGCAGTTTCTGAATTCTTAATGGGGTAAATTTTTACCTACCATACTGGTGGCCACGTGTGACTATTTTGCCAACACGGGACAGAATCTTCATCAACATTTTCCATACAGAGGAAGAAGTAAATATACACTCTATGGTTGACAATTCTTAGTGTTGCAGACATGCTGTTAAAGAACCACTGTTTCAGATACATTTTCAGACATGCAGTTTCAGACACATAGTTTCAGACAAACGAATTCAGAACCAGTGTTTCAGAGCCACTGTTTCAGAACCACTGTTTCAGACACTGTTTCTGTTTCTTTTTCAGAAACAGTGTTTCTTTCAGAAAGACTGTTTTTTTCCGTTTCATAAAAAACACCGTTTTAGATACACTGTTTTTGTTTCAGAAACACTGTATCTGTTTCAGGAACACTGCTTTAGAAAAAGTGTTTCTCTTTCAGGTCTGATACTGTTTCAGAAACACTGTTTCTGTTTAAGAATCACTGTTTCTGTTTTAGAAACACTGTTTCAGAAACATCATAAACCATTTGAAACATTTACAATACATCACTGTAATATGCGTATTGCAGTTTGTGAATTGCTAGCAGGGGAAATTTACCTACCATACCAGCGGCCTCATAAGACTATGTTTGCAACATCAACAACACTGGAGAGAATCTTTATCTACATGTTCCATACAGACCAAGAAGTAAATATATACTCTATGGTTAACAGGTTCTTAGTGTTTCAGACACACATTTTCAGGCCCACTGTTTCAGACCCACTGTTTCAGACCCACTGTTTCAGACCCACTGTTTCAGTCCCACTGTTTCAGACCCGCTGTTTCTGTTTCAGAAACACTGTTTCTGATTCAGACCCACTATTTCTTTTTCAGAAACACTGTTACTGTTTCAAAAACATTGCTACTGTTTCAGAAACACTGTATCAAACACGCTGTTTCTTTTTCAGAAACAGTGTTTCTGTTTCACGAACGCTGTTTCACAAACACTATTTCTGTTTCAGATACACTATTTCCGTTTCAGAAATACTATATCTATTTCAAAACACTGTTTCTGTTTCATAAAGACTGTTTCAGAAACACTTTCTGTTTCATAAACACTGTTGTTATTTTCTTCCACGTTGTTTCTGTTTCAGAAACACTTCTTCAGATACACCGTTTCAGAAACATTATCTCAGAAACACTGTTTCAGTTTCAGATACAGTGTTTCAGCCACGTTGATTCTGTTTCACAAAAACTTTCTGTTACAGGCATGCAGTTTCTGTTTCAGAACCACTGTTTCAGAACCACTGTTTCAGAACCATTGTTTCAGACATGCATTTTCAGACATGCGATTTCAGAACCACTTTTTGAGAACCACTGTTTAGACCCGCTGTTTGAGACATGCTGTTTCAGATACGCTGTTTCAGACACGCTGTTTCAGAACCACTGTTTCAGAACCACTGTTACAGAACCACTGTTTCAGAATCACTATTTCACAACCACTGTTTCACAACCACTGTATCAGAACCACTGTTTCAGAACCACTGTTACGGTGTTTCCAGGGACAGTGTTTCAGGGGACAGTGTTTCTGGGGACAGAGTTTTTTGGGGACAGCGTTTCCAGGGACAGCGCTTCTGGAGAATGTGTTTCTGGGGCCAGTGTTTCTGGGGACAGACACGCTGATTGAGAACTACTGTTTCAGAACCACTGTTTCAGAACCACATTTTCTTAACACTGTTTCAGAAACACTGTTTCAGCAACCACATTTCGGTTTCAGAATCACAGTTTCAAAATTACTGTTTCTGTTTCAGAAATACTGTTTCAAAAACACTGTTTCTATTTCAGAAACACTATTTCTATTTCAGAAACACTTTTACGGAAACAGTTTCTGTTTCAGAACCACTGTTTCAGAACCACTGTTTTAGAATCACTGTTTCACAACCACTGTTTCACAACCACTGTATCAGAACCACTGTTTCAGAACCACTGTTATGGTGTTTCCAGGGACAGTGTTTCAGGGGACAGTGTTTCTGGGGACAGAGTTTCTGGGGACAGCGTTTCCAGGGACAGCGCTTCTGGAGAATGTGTTTCTGGGGCCAGTGTTTCTGGGGACAGACACGCTGTTTGAGAACCACTGTTTCAGAACCACTGTTTCAGAACCACTTTTTCATAAACACTGTTTAAGAAACACTTTCAGTAACATCATATAACATCAAAAACATTTGTGATCATCACTGTAATATGCGTTTTGGAAACAGTTACTGTATGAGAAACATTGTTTCAAAAACACTGTATATGTTTCGGAATCACTGTTTCAGAAACACCGTTTCAGCAACCACATTTCGGTTTCAGAATCACAGTTTCAAAATTACTGTTTCTCTTTCAGAAATACTGTTTCAAAACACTGTTTCTATTTCAGAACGCTGTTTCTATTTCAGAAACACTTTTATGGAAACAGTTTCTGTTTCAGAAACACTTTTTCAGAAACACTATTTCAGTTTCAGAAAGACTATTTCTGTTTCAGATACACAGTTTGTATTTCAGGAACACTGTATCTGTTTTAGAAACACTGTCTCAGGAGCACTGTTTTTGTTTCAGAAACACTGTACTGTTTCTGTTTCAGAAACACTGTTTCTGTTTCGGAAATACTTTTTTAGAAAAACTGCTTCTGTTTCAGAAACACTGTATCTGCTTTCAAAACACTGTTTCTGTCTCAGAAACACTGTTTCTGTCTCAAACACTCTTTCTGTTTCGGAAACACTGATTCTGTTTCAGAAACAGTTTATGAGAAACACTATCTCAGAAAAACTGTTTCAGAAACATCATGAAACATCAGAAACATTTATGATCCATCACTGTAATATCCATATTGCACTTTCTCAATTCCTAATGGGGTAAATTTTTACCTACCATAACGGGGGGGCACTTGTGACTATGTTGCCATCACGGGAGAGAATCTACATCAACATGTTCCATACAGACAGAGAAGTAAATATATACTCTATGGTTGACAATTCTTAGTATTTCAGACATGCTGTTTCAGAACCACTGTTTCAGACATGCAGTTTCAGACACGCAGTTTCAGTCACACAGTTTCAGAACCAATGTTTCAGAGCCACTGTTTCAGAACCACTGTTTCAGAACCACTGTTTCAGACCCTCTGTTTCAGACACACTGTTTCAGAACCACTGTTTCAGAACCACTGATTCAGAACCACTGTTTCAGAATCACTGTTACAGTGTTTTGGGGGACAGTGTTTCCGGGAACAGTGTTTCCAGGAACAGGCTTTCCGGGGACAGTCTTTCCGGAACAGTCTTTCTGTTGACAGTATTTCCAGGGACAGTCTTTCTAGGGACAGTCTTTAAAGGGACAGTCTTTCCTGGGAAAGTGTTTCTGGGGACTGTTTCTGGGGACACAGTTTCCGCACACAGCATTTCCAGGGACAGTGTTTCCAAGGACAGCGTTTCAGAAACACTGTTTCAGTAACACTACTTCCGTTTCAGAAGCACAGTCTCAGAAACACTGATTCTGTTTC
Organism: Locusta migratoria; assembly: GCA_026315105.1. Classification (NCBI taxonomy): domain Eukaryota; kingdom Metazoa; phylum Arthropoda; class Insecta; order Orthoptera; family Acrididae; genus Locusta; species Locusta migratoria. The sequence continues at coordinate 15,479,242 of CM048753.1, read as the reverse complement.
TGCTTCACAAACAATGTTTTATCAGAAACACTGTTTTAGAAACACTGTTTCTGGTTCTGTTTTAGGAACACTGTTTCTGTTTCAGAAACAATGTCTGAGATACGCTGTTTCCGTTTCATAAAAAACACCGTTTGAGATACACTGTTTTTCTTTCAGAAACACTGTTTCCGTTTCAGAAACACTGCTTCAGTAAAAGTGTTTCTCTTTCAGAAACACTCCTTCTGTTTCAGAAATACTGTTTCTGTTTCAGAATCACTGTTTTAGAAACACTGTTACGGAAACACTGATTCAGCTTCATTGTCTCAGAAACGCTGTTTATATTTCAGAAACACTATTTAAGAAAAACTGTATCTGTTTCAAAAACACTGTTTCAAAAACACTGCTTCTGTTTAACAAACAATATTTCAGAAACACTATTTCTGTTTCATAAACACTATTTCCTTTTCAGAAATACTATTTTTGTCTCAGAAACACTATTTATGTTTGAAAAACACTGTTGTTATTTTAGAAACACTGTTTCAGGAACACTCTTTTTGTTTTGAAAAACATTGTTTCAGATACACTGTTTCAGAAACACTATTTCAGAAACATTGTTTGAGAAACATATTCAGATACACTGTTTCAGAAACATCATATAACATCAAAAATACTTATGATCCATCACTGTAATATGCATATTGTAGTTTGTGAATTCCTACCAGGGTAAACTTTTACCTACCATACCGGCAGCCTCGTGTGACTATGTTGGCAACATCTACAACACTGGAGAAAATCTTTATCAACATGTTCCGTACAGACAAAGAAGTAAATATATACTCAATTGTTGACAGGTTCTTAGAGTTTTAGACCCACTGCTTCAGACCCACTGTTTCAGATCCACTGTTTCAGACCCACTGTTTTTGTTTCAGAAACACTGTTGCTTTTTCAGAAACACTGTTTCCGTTTCAGAAACACTGTATCTGTTATGGAAACACTCTTTCTGTCCCAGTAACTCCATTCCTGTTTTAGAAACACTGTTTATGTTTCAGAAACACAGTTTCCTTTCCAGCAACAGGGTTTCAGAAAAACTGTTTCTCTTTCAGAAGCACTGTTTCTGTTTCAGTAACAGGGTTTTTTCCATGTTGTTTCTGTTTCAGAAACACTGTTTCTGTTTCAGTCACACTGGTTCTGTTTCAGAAACTATGTTTCAGCAACACTGTCTCAGAAACACTGTTTCAGAAATATCATGAAACATCAGAAACATTTATGATCCATCATGGTAATATGCATATTGCAGGTTGTGAATACCTAATGTGGTAAATTTTTACATACCATACCGGTGGCCATGTGTGACTATGTTGGCAACATCAACAACACAGGAGAAAATCTTCATCAACATGTTCTGTACAGACCGAGAAGTAAATTATACTCTATGGTTGACAGGTTCTTAGTGTTTCTGACACGCTGTTTCAGAACCACTGTTTTGGAGAGATTGTTTCAGACACGCAGTTTCAGACATGCAATTTCAGAACCACTGTTTCAGACACGCTGTTTCTGAAATGCTGTTTCAGACGCGCTGTTTCAGAACCTCTATCACAGAACCACTGTTTCATAAATACTTTATCAGAAACACTGTTCCAGAAACATTTCAACAAACACTGTTTCAGAAACATTGTTTCAGAAACACTGTTTCAGAAACACTATTTCAGAAACATTGTTTGAGAAACATATTCAGATACGCTGTTTCAGAAACATCATATAACATCAAAAACATTTATGATCCATCACTGTAATATGCATATTGTAGTTTGTGAATTCCTAGCAGAGTAAACTTTTACCTACCATACAAGCAGCCTCGTGTGACTGTTGGCAACATCTACAACACTGGAGAAAATCTTTATCAACATGTTCCGTACAGAGTGAGAAATAAATATATACTCAATTGTTGACAGGTTCTTAGAGTTTTAGACCCACTGCTTCAGACCCACTGTTTCAGACCCACTGTTTTTGTTTCAGAAACACTGTTACTTTTTCAGCAACACTGTTTCTGTATCAGCAACACTGTTTCTGATTCAGAAAAACTGTTTCCATTTCAGAAACACTGTTTCTGTGTCAGAAACACAGTTTCTGCTTCAGAAACACATTTTCAGCCAGGGTCTTTCGGTCCCAGAAACACTGTTTCTGTTTCAGTTGTGCTGTTTCTGTTTCAGTAACACTGTTTCTGTTTCTGAAACACTGTTTCTGTTCACTGTTTCTGTTTCATAAACACGGTCTCTGTTTCAGATACACTGTTTCTGTTTCAGAAGCACTGTTTCTGTTTCAGTAACAGTAAACACTGTTTCTGTTTCAGTAACAGTGTTTCTGCCATGTTGTATCCGTTTCAGAAACAATGTTTCTGTTTCAGTCACGCTGTTTCTGTTTCAGAAACATTGTTACTGTTTCAGAAATGCTCTTTCTGTTTGAGAAACACTGTTTCTGTTTCAGAAAGACTGTTTCAGAAACCCTTTTTCTGTGTTTAAAAACTGTTGTTTTAGAAACACTGTTTCAGGAACACTGTTTTTGCTTCAGAAAAACTGTTTCAGAAACACTATTTTAGAAACACTGTTTCTGTTTCGGAAATATTGTTTCTGTTTCAGAAACACTGTTTCTGTCCCAGAAACACTGTTCCTGTTTCAGAAACACTATTTGTTTCATAAACGCAGATTCTGTTTTAGAAACACTGCTTCTGTTTAAAAAACACTGTTTTAGAAACATTTATGGTGCATCTCTGTAATGTGTGTATTACAGTTTGTAAATTCCTAACGGGGTAAACTTTTACTTACAATACCGGTGGCCACGTGTGACTGTTGGCAACATCAACAACATGGGAGAAAATCTTCATCAACATGTTCCGTTCAGACCGAGAAGTAAATATATACTCTATGGTTGACAGGTTCTTAGTGTTTTAGACCCACTCTTTCAGACCCACTCTTTCAAACCCACTGTTTCTGTTTCAGAAACATGGTTACTTTTTCAGCAACAGCGTTCTGTTTCAGCAATACTGTTTCTGGTTCAGAAACACTGCTTCCGTCTCAGAAACGCTATTTCTGTTTCAGAAACTCTGTTAATGTTTCAGAAACACTGTTTCTATTTCAGAAACACTGTTTCTGTTTCAGAACCACTGTTTCTGTTTCAGAATCACTGTTTCCCTTTCAGTAACACTGTTTCTGTTTCAGAACCACTGTTTCTGTATCAGAATCACTCTTTGTGTTTCAGAAACACTTTTCCAGATACCCTGTTTCTTTTTCAGAAACACTGATTCTGTTTCAGAAACACTGATTCTGTTTCAAAAACACTGTTTCAGTTACACTGTTTCTGTTTCAGAAACTCTGTTACAGAAGCACTGTGTCTGTTTTAGAAATACTGTTTCTGTTTCAGTAACACTGTTTCTGTTTCAGAAATACTGTTTTCGTTTCAGAAACACTGTTTGAGATAGACGTTTTCTGTTTCAGAAACACTGATTCTGTTTCAGTAACATTGTTTCTGAAACACTGTTTCTTTAGCAGAAACACTTTTGCAGAAACACTGTTTCTGTTTCAGAAACAGTTTCAGTTACACTGTTTCTGTTTCAGTAACTCTGTTACAGAAGCACTGTGTCTGTTTTAGGAATAGTGTTTCTGTTTCAGAAACATTGTTTCAGAAACACTGTTTCAGTTTAGAAACACTGTTTCTTTTTCAGAAACTCTGTTTTCTGTTTCAGAAACATCATGAAACATCAGAAACATTTATGGTCCATCACTGTAATATGCATATGTGAATTCCTAAAGAGGTATGCTTTTACCTACCATACTGGCGGCCTCGTGTGACTATGTTGGCATCATCAACAACATGGGAGAATATCTTTGTCAACATGTTCCATACAGACCAAGAAGTAAATATATACTCTATGGCTCTTAGTGTTTCAGAAACCCTGTCCCCAGAAACACTGTCGCCGGAGACACTGTCCCCAGAAACTCTGGGGGAAATTTTGAAATATTTCCATGAGTGAAAAGTGTGGGCTCTGTCGTAGGGTCGTGCGTAGTGGGCTGCAGTGTGGGATTTGTAGTAAGTATTTTCATGGGAGGAGTGCAGTGGGGAAGCCAGTGGGCATTGTGGTGAGGTTCTCTCCTGAACTGTAGGATTTGCAGCAGGAATAAGATGTTAGAGGAGCAGGAGCGTTTGATCTGTGCCCTTCAGGTGCAGTTGAAAAATTCTGAAGAGGAACTATGTTGGTTGAGGAGGAGAAGGGGGGCTGGGGAATGGGAACTGGCAGTTGGCAATAAGGTACCTAGGAGAAGGTATTCAGATAGATATACATTGCAAGTTGCAAATAGGTTTGACCAACTGTCAAAGTTGAGTGGAGATGAAATCTCCTGTAGCTGTAGGTGTGGGATGTACGCAGCAGACCTCAGCTTTTAGGTCGCCGAATTCTGTAGAGAGCTTTCTTAGGAAGAAGAAGGTTCTGCTGCTAGGCAGTTCTCATCACAAAAAATGTTCAAATGTTTGTTAAGCTTATGGGACTTAACTACGGGGTCATCAGTCCCTAAACTTACAAACGACTTATGAACTACTTACGAACTAGGACGGCACAAATATCCATGCCCGAGGGGGGATTCGAACCCCCGACCGTAGTGGCCGTGCTGACCGTGACTGGAGCGCCTCAGTCACCTCGGCCACCGCGGCCGGCGCAGTTCTCATGGCAGAGGTGTTGGCCAACAATTGGAGGAAGTACATGGGAGTGAGTACCAGGTCACCAGCATAGTGAAGCCTAGTGCAGGGTTAGCTCAGGTCACTTGTAACATAGGGGACTTATGTAGGAATTTTTCAAAAGAGGATCATGTAGTTATAGTGTGTGGGGTCGGGAATAGTCTTGATAGGGACGGGGAATATGATATAGGTGGTGATCTGGAAAGAATAGCAACTCAAACTGGTGGCACGAATGTGCATTTCGTGCAGCTGTTTCAGCGTCATGATAGGCCTTGTCTTAATACAGCTGTCAGCCATGTTAACATGGGGCTTGAGAAGGCGCTGACTTCGGAGGGCATAGATCACATTGCAGTGGTGCCATTTGAGACTATCCAAAGGTCGGATTTTACTAGGCACGGTCTGTACCTCAATAGGTACGGGAAGGGGAAGGTGGCAACGCTCATAGGTGACAGTATAGTAGGGAGTGGGGGTGTCACTCATGGAAAAATTCCTTGGTGTTAGTGCTGCACCTTTTTTAGACTGAAGACAGCTGATAGGTATTCCTGCTTAAAGGAAGTCCCTCTAAGAAAGGAACCACCTTTGACAAAGTCTAAGAATATAAGTAATATGGAAATTACTGTTTTTCATCAAAATATATAGGGTATCACAGATAAAGTTAATGAACTGCTTATTGATACTGATTCTGACATTACTGGTATTTCAGAGCACTTTTTAAATGGTGTGAATATTCAGAGACTTCCTTTGCCAGGATACAGGTTAGCTGCCTTCTACTCTAGGAGTTCCTTGCAGTGCGGGGGAATGGCCATGTATGTAAAAAACGATTTAGTCGGAGTCAATCGATTTTTCTAAACACTGCACAGAACTGATATTTGAATGTTGTGCTGGAGTTGTTAATGTTAATGGAACTAAACTAGTAATTGTTATTATTTATAGATCCCCTGACTCAGATTTTAAAATGTTTCTGCCCAAGCTGGAATTGGTTCTGGGTTCACTGTATAGGAAGTATAAAAGTTTAATTGTGTGTGGAGATTTCAACATTAATTGTGTAGGTGATAGCTCAAAGAAAAGTCAACTGTTAGATCTATTTAATTCCTATAACATGATGCAAACAGTACTTTTTCCAACGAGAGTGCAAGGAAATAGCAGTTCTACCATTGACAATATTTTTGTTCATTCTTCATTATTAGAGGGGCACTCTGTTAGCAGAATAGTACATGGCCTATCAGACCCTATGCCCAACTTTTAATTCTAAAAAGTATTTGTTCTCAAACAAATGTTAAACATAAATATCAACTACTCAGGAAAGTTAATCCAGTTGCAATTGAGACCTTTTTAAGCTTAATTAAGGAACAAGAATGGCAGGATATTTATAGTGCTGATAATTCAGATGATAAATATAATGCTTTTCTGAACACATTTCCTATGCTGTTTGAAAGTTGCTTTCCGCTAGAACGCTCAAAACAGGGTACTTCCCGTAACAGACAGTCAGGGTGGCTGACAAAGGGGATAAGAGTATCATGTAGAACTAAGTGGGAGTTGTATCAAAATGTTAGAAGCAGTCAATATGAAGATGCAATATCTCATTACAAACAGTACTGTAAAGATCTGAAAAATGTCATTAAGAATGCAAAAAGTATGTGGTATGCAAAAAGAGTAGCAAACTCTCGAGATAAAATTAAAACTATCTGGTCAGTTGTGAAGGAAGTGTCTGGTCAGCAGCAGCAGGCAGAAGATATAACGTCAGTGCGTAGTAGGAATGTTTCTGTTACTGACAAGTTAGATATATGTGCAATATTCAATAATCACTTTCTGGATATAGTAGGGGAACTAAACTAAACTCTAGTTTCTACAGGTAATCATATAACGTTTTTAGATAATGCCTTTCCGAGACTGTTACCTGAAATGGTTCTTTATGATTCTTCCAAAGGTGAGATTAAGTCAATAATTAAATCACTAAAGACTAAGGACTTTTGTGGATATGATGGGGTATCTAGCAGAATTCTAAAGTACTGTTCTCCATATTTTAGCCCAGTACTAAGCCATATTTGTAATTTTCCTTTCAGAATGGTCAGTTTCCTAACAGATTAAAGTACTCAGTAGTGAAACCACTTTACAGGAAAGGAGAAAGGGATAATGTAGACAACTATAGACCTATTTCTATGCCATCGGTTTTTTCTAAAGTTATTGAAAAGGCTGTATATTCAAGATTAATTGATCATTTCAGTTCACATAATTTATTGTCAAACATACAGTTTGGTTTTAGAAGTGGTTTAACGAATGAAAATGCTATATTTTCGTTTCTCTGTGAGGCACTTAATGGGTTAAATAAGAGGCTACGAACATTAGGCGTCTTCTTTGATTTAACAAAAGCGTTTGATTGTGTTGATCACAAAATATTGTTGCAGAAGTTGGAACATTATGGAATACGGGGAGTAGCCCACAACTGGTTCACCTCTTACTTTAATAATAGACAAAAGAAGCTAATTCTCCGCAGTGTAGAAAATGGCTATGACGTGCAATTCCAATGGGGCACAATTAAGTATGGGGTGCCCCAGGGGTCTGTTTTGGGACCGTTGCTGTTTCTTGTTTATATAAATAATATGCCTTCGAGTATAACAGGTGATTGTAAAATATTTTTGTTTGCTGATGATACCAGCTTGGTAGTGAGGGAAGTTGCTCATAATATTGACACAGTATCAAATAATGCAGTTTAAGAGATAAGTTCATGGCTTGTAGAAAACAAGTTGATGTTAAATCACAGTATAACTCAGTTTTTACAATTTCTAACACATAATTTGACGAAATCTGACATTCTGATTACACATAATGGGCATGTGATAAGTGAGACTGAACAGTTCAAATTTCTAGGTGTTCATATAGACAGTAAGATTTCATGGAAAGCACATGTTCAGGATCTTGTTCCAAAACTAAATTCTGCTATATTTACCATTAGAACAATATCTGAGATAAGTGATTTTAACACTTGTGCAGAAAGTATTCTGCGGCGTCCATTTTCAATAAGCTGCCACAAGAACTAAAGAATCATAGCACTAATCCATACGCTTTCAAATCTAAATTGAAGAGTTACCTCATGGATCACTCCTTTTATTCTGTCAAGGAACTCCTAGAAAAGTTAGACAATTAAGCTAATTCATTTTTCTTTATTGATTCTTTTCACTTTGACTTAAGATTGTCGTGTGCAAAGGACTACTTAAAAATTTTCTACAGTATTACATTTCTTGTGTAACAATTAATGTGTTGACTTGTTCCATGACCATGGAGTTTCACTCCTTAATTGGGTCTTATGGAACAGAAAAAAACAATAAATAAATAAAATAAAAACACAGTCCCCAGAAACACTGTCCCCGGAAACACTGTCCCCGGAAACACTGTCCCAGAAACACCGTCTCAGAAAGACTGTCTTAGAAACACTGTTTCAGAAACATCAGAAACATTTATGATCCATCACTGTTATATGCGTATTGCAATTTGTGAATTCCTAACGGGGTAAACTTTTACCTACCATACCGGCCGCCTCATGTGACTATGTTGACAACATCAACAACACGGGAGAAAATCGTCATCAACATGTTCCGTACAGACCAAGAAGTAAATATATACTCTATGGTTGACAGGTTCTTAGTGTTTCAGACACACTGCTTCAGACACTGCTACAGACACACAGCTTCAGAAACACTGCTTCAGGAACACTGCTTTCAGCTAGTACTAAATATTCCGATACCACCCGTTTTCTTAGACAGATGACGTCAGGCACAACGTCATGACGATAACAGACATTTTTATTTCAATGCGAATCTAATGTGGCGTCGATTACAACATGAAATACACAACGACACAAATATAAATGTAAGCGAAAAAAAGGAAAAAGGAAGGAAAAGAGTTTCGCGAGATTCCTGTGGGAATTAGGGGGTTTTGGGTGGTGAGATTCTAAACAGAAAAACAATAGAAATAGCAATACTGAAATAAAAATGAAACGTCGAAAAAAGTCCAATGATAACATTTCACTGTATGTAAATAGCACTTCCGGACAATGTAGGACACAAAATCAACCTGAAAATGGCTCGTTTATTGGAGTTCTTGAATACCATCTAAACTCAGGAGAGCTTTTTTTTTCGTAATAATGAGGTACAATTACGAAACTAGGTGAAATACGGCAGCGAGGGACTAGCGAAGTGTGAAAGTGAAGAGCCACGTTTTGCGATGTTCTTTTGTTAAAAAATGAAGCCGAGGGAACGGAGTATGTGTCGGAAAAAAAAAAAAAAAAAAAGTTCCCAGAAATGTTACGCACACGCTATCGCTTGTGCGTTTAAGAACGACGTAAATCTTCATGTTTCAGTTTATTTAAAAAAATCACGGGATGCAGACAGATCTGTCCTTTACTGCAGTCATAGGAATGCCCTGATTAATGTGCTGTGTAAAATTAAAGAAAAAAAGGAGGTGCGGGCAGAACGATGTTTAATAAGCAGACACGAACTTTAACGCCTATACATGAAACACCACTCGCGGACTCAAACTGCTCTTCAGCTCTTATAACTCAGGTCGTTTTTAAATATTTTTCAAGTATTTCCTATCGCTGTAGTAACTGATCAACACAAAATGCGCAGGTAAACAAATGCATTCTAATAAATATTACCTCTGACATATTTACAATATAATCAGAGACTAGTAATAAACAAATAGAAACACATCGATGACAAAATGACGTAATACATGGCGCTAAGGCTCCTATAAACCCGAGCTGAACTGTCCGCCATTTTTCCCCAAGCTGTAGGATTTGCAACGTTCCGGACGAAGCTCACGCGTTACCTCGCGTTTCATTCAACTCGCTCACACTCGCAAACTACTCACTGTATCAACTTGGAATTTTCGTCAATGTCTTCGTTAAGAAGTACACTACATTTTCTTTTTAGTCTTATTTATGGCAATAATTTATAAACAGCATATACTGATAGTTTACTAACATGCACTTTCTGACGACTTACGGAATTTTCGACATGAGACGAACTTTTTTTCTGTTGAAGTTAGGAGAACACATTAAGCGAATGAATAGTTCAAAATACATCAAATTTTCATCCTCTCCAAACAGCAACTCTGTGAGAAATGATAACTGGAGATAATGTCAGTTAAATACGACGCACTGGGATCCGCCCAGCCGTCTAGTAGTAACACGTCTTCCGTATTAGAGCTCCTAATAATTAGGTACATGTTGTTACTGCATAACACCCATACTTGAAGATGGGAAATGAGAACAAGTCAGTTTGTTAGCTAGTGAAGAGATCCTTGCTATCTGTCATTTTCATGTATTCTCACATAAAATCCTAATTAGGTCTAGTAACTTCCGTTCTGTTACTGCTAGGATTTAAACTGAAGGAAATGCAACTCCTATTAGGTTTGGATACTGAGTAGTAGCTCTGAAACACAATGGACAAGAAGCAAAAAAATAAACATTTGTGAGTTACGCAGAAATGTCTGCAAATCGAATAATAATTCACTAACTTTACTCTTTTTCATTGTACAACTATATATATATCCTTGAATAACGCGAAAGTTAATGAAGTTTTGCGTAGTAACCATGTGGCAAAATACTCCCCTCTTTGCATGTTATCATTTGTCAAAATATCATTTTGATACCTGTAACCGTGAATGAAATACTCAATGATTCATTCTGGCCTTATAGCCATCGGAAATGAGTGCGCTAAATAAAATAAAAGTTCAGCGGTATGAGAGAAAGGTAAAGATCTCCTAAGTAGAAAATAAAATTCAATCCATTAGGAAAGTTTCATCCACAGCAACAAATGGTGCAACAAGCACCAAACGGAATATCACAGCAGCCTCTATTTTTTACTGCAAACTTTTCCTAATGTAGCGCAGTCTCTTGTTTCGAAGCCAATATCTTATCAACTATAAGTATTAACGAAATGACGAGTATTTCATCACAATGCTGACATATAAAGATTTAAGTAGTGGAAAATTAAATATTTCTAGCAATTAGTTTTTGGGAAATCGTTTGTGAAAGATGGCAGGGCACACGCCTCTACGCTGTTAGTACAGCGCGATTCCAACCGTGTTGGGGAAAACATGGCGGACGATTCAGCCTGGGACCAGAATGGACTGCGCAGTCCGAGGCAGAAATTGGTCGTACTGCGCATGACGTCACCGCTGAAGCATGCGGCGGCAGTGGTAGCGGTAGCCCTGCAGTAGCTTGTTGTTTACAGTGTATGTTTTGTTTCGTTTATGCGTGTGTTTTACGACAGAAAATTCGATTAATATATTAATGATACATTTGATATTTTAAATTCTCCCAGAATCGTTGACAAAAAGACATTATCAAGTGCCTATGGAACAAACGAGCAGCTCCAAAAAACAATTCTCAGCATAAGGTTTTTGTGCTGTGAAACAATACAGATTGGAATCCGAAGGAAGCTGTTACAATTTCAGAAAGGACTCTTAATGTCAATTAATTCTTTACTTGGCCTTCATTCTGATCTTTTGTCACTAGGCATTAAGTGTATATTAACCCGCGAGAGCATGCTCCTTTAAAAGTTAAGCGATCGATTACGTGTATAGTATTTTCTGACAGTCAAAGAAGAGTTTGTAATGAAACTTTTCACTCTGGAGCGGAGTGTGCGCTGATATGAAACTTCCTGGCAGATTCATTCTCGAAACATCCCTTAGGCTGTGGCTACGCCATGTCTCCACCATATCCTGTCTTCCAGGACTGCTAGTCTTGCATGGTTCGCAGGAGAGCTTCTGTGGAGTTTGGAAAGTAGGAGGCGAGGTACTGGCGGAAGTAAAGTTGTGAGGCGGCATCGTGAGTCGTGTCAGGATAGCACAGTCGGTAGTGCGCTTGCTTGCGAAAGGCAAAGGTCCCAGGTTAGAGTCCCGGTTCCGGCACACAATTTTAATCTGCCAGGAAGTTTCATATCAGCGTACACTCCGCTGCAAAGTGAAAAGTTTCATTCGGAATACTGAGTAAGTTAAATATTTACTAACCTGGTATAAGAATATCAGTATTAGATACGATTGCATAATATTGTACTTAACTACAGCATACCCACAATTTTTAGGCGCGAGGAGAGACTCCTAGGCGTTAAACGTGGGTCTGTCTGGCGACAGTACGCACTTGGCTGTTCGGACGTTTAGTTGCTGGAAATTTACGTCACGTGACTGTCCCACATGGAAACACAAGGCTGCAGTCCTGCTCCTAACGGAATTTGTTGTTCAAACTATTGAAGAATTCAGTTTAACGGGAGCTGTGCAATTTTCTTAGGTTATGTTACATGTGCAGAGGATGCCAAAAATAGTCAACGGAAACGTGTTTGTTTTCTTTTCCCCTGCGATTATCTGGAACTTTTAAGTCTTATAATGAAATGTGATTAACATTTCAAACACGTGTGGCGAAAACGTCGACACTTCCCTACACTGCAGATCAGGTTACCACCACGACTTATTTCGCACGCACATTTGTTGGCTTCGCCAACTCAAAATTAGCTGTCACTGTTCAATGCAACCTGCACCACAGTCCAGAGCATATTTTAAGGGATTTTCACTGGGCGACATGGGAAGGTGATGCGGGGGTTCCGGGGGCCCTCCCCCGGAAAATTTCAAAATATTGATGCCTAAAACCGTATTTGGAAGCCTTTTTTTAAATTAAAATCAAAGCTTCTTAATTTTTCCTTAATAGATTTATAGTCATATATGTTTTTAATGATAAATAAAAATGTTTGTGGAACAATACTAAATTTGGAATTTGAAGATATCATTTACGTCTCCTAATTTTGTTAAACAATCTTTCAATTGCTTTTGTTGTTTTCTTTTTATTTCTTAAACAGTTAAATAGAATACATTACCTGTTATAAGTTCACTTTAATTTGATATGGCTATTAAATGAAAATAGTATTAAATTAAACTAATATAAGTACTATGATTACTTAAAATACCATCCTGTGCACTTTCTGTAAAAGTTAATAAATCATTATTTGTCTTAAAAGCTCATATTACGTTATGGTTCCTCAATCTGTATTTTTGCTCTAGAGAATTTTGTACACTAACGGTAAAGAGACACAATTACAATTTTAAGCTATCCAAGAAAAGTACCTAATTCTGAAGAAAATGAGTCATGAGATTGCTGGTGCTAAAAACGTCTTTAAAGAACGTAAAATTCTAGTGTAACTGTTTTCTTTCAAAGAGTATTGAACAGTAATTTTGTACCTTCACTGGTAAAATTGTAGGTAAAAACAATTCTTCTGGCGTTTTTATAAATGTTTTAATGCACACAAGAAACAATTTTCAAGAAATATTTTAAAATAGGCCTACAACAAAATTTTAAGGGATAATTAAATTACTGGATTTACAAAATCTTTTGATAAAAAAGTTAAAAAGTCCCTAAATAAGAGAAACGAAGAACATCAAATTTAAAGGTAACTGTCATTTGCAAAAAAACATTTTTAAAAACTCTTGGTCTTGATACAGTTCAAAATCGGGCAGCTTCTTTCTTCTCTAGGAACTTCGCCACAGATGGCCTTGGGTCGAGAAAGGCTGTCCCAACACCGTTGAGAGCGATGCGCATTCTAATGTTGAGAGCTTCTCGTGACAGGCCAGATTGTTTGTTTGATTTTAAAGTCGTATGTAGTGACACTGCTCTTTCAGGACCTGCACTGTGCGGTGTCAGAGAAATATACGACTGTACCAACTTTCTTAGGATCGAGTGAGGTTGAGGTACATTCAAAAAGTGGTACAGCTTTCCAGTATATGATGTCATACTAGACGGAGCAGGGAGCTTTTCTGCTGCAAACAACTCTACAACGTCATCAGTAAAATCTGATACTTTATCTCTACCAAACAGGACTACAACGTCTGCACGAACTGTGTTCACAGGCTCAATAGGATTTTTAGAATTTGATAATCTATTAATCCTACTGCAGATTTTCTTCTGGTCTTCGGGAAGCCGTTGTAAGATAAACTCTTTGCAGCTCATTACAGCCTCTCTTCTCGCTGCAGGCCAGTGTCGCTTTACTTGTCTTTTAGGCAGATCTTCAGTATCTGATTCGTCACTTTCAAGTTCTCTTCCACCTTATCATTCCAACTTTTCTTCATATACACCAGGATAACAGTCTTCTTCCATCAAAGATAATGAATCAACAAATATATTTTTAGATACTTCAATATCAGGAATTGTAACAAATGACCTCCGACAATCTTTTTGCAGTTTTTCCAGACGTTTCAGAAGGTCTAGCGTAAGACTGGTAAGTCGCTGTTGTTCACCACCTGTCTCCCACAAACGTAGAAACCCACGTGCTGAAGCTTTTTCAACTTTTGAGGAATCAGTCTTTCCAATGTCTTTCCAATGTTGTTGCATTAATGGAAGGTTGTTCCAAACTGCTTTGGCTAAATTGTTGAGGTGTTCTACAAACCTCACATCAAAGTCTGCTGGAAAGCGGTAGACAGTTTTCTAGGTTAACGCAGCAAGCTCTTCAAGTTCTTCAAAGCGTAAAGCCGATGCCCTATAAAACCTTCCACGGCTTTTAAATTTGTCTTCAAGTGCTGAACTTCAAAGACTGCTAATTCTGATATGGCTAGATCAGATCGATGAGCCACACACCAAATACAAAGTAAGTCTCTTCCTAAGAACTCTTCCATTCGAACCCGTAGGCCACTGGATTTGCCTGGATTAGCACTCTCTCCATCTGTAGTCAATCCTGTCAACTTATCTTTTGCTGTATCACCAAGGTGTAAATATTCCAATAAAACTTTGACCGATTCCGTAAGACGTTCTGTCCCTCGCAGACTCGATTTGCTTTCACCTAGAAACACAGATTTCATTTCGTTATCTTTTGTAATGAACCGTGCAGTAATAAACTTGTTAACTCCGTATTTGTCTACGGAGCCATCAACCTGAATGGAAAAGCATTCCGAATTTTTAACTGTGTGACCACTCCTTCCATTATCATTTCCCCTACAACATCAAGCATCTCGCGATACATTACAGGGTTTCTGTACTGCAATAAAGCTGGAGAATGAGTGAGAGGAGAAAACTCGGATTCCAAACCATTGTCTTTGTATGACGAAATTTGGGTGTCACTGTGAATCTTTGTTAGTGATCGTGACGGCCAAGAATGAGCATTAAGAGTCATTGTACGACTGTCATTATACACATCCAATGCTAGTTCAGTCAGTAGTGTTATTTTCTCTTCAGTGTAAAACTTAAGGGTTTTAACCCAAGGGTGCTTATCAGATTGTGCTATCCATTTTTCTTCCATTTCATTAAGGTTGACAGCAGCTTTGTGAGCTTCGCTGCCAAAATTGTCAATAATTCTTTCCAATTCCTTTTTTCCGTCACATCGGACGTCATCAGCAATGGGCAAAGTACCCTTTTTTGAAAATTTCAGTGCTTATTGAATATGTTTAGAGCAAATTTCACATTTTACACCAGAACGCTTATTTCCTAGTTTTACTTTTGCAAGAAAGTCGTAGGTTTTTAACAGCCAAGACGAATCTAATATATTACCCTTATACCATTCAACATATTTATCTTACTACTGCAACCTGGTTTATTATCGTCACTTGAGATATTGACTGGGCTTGCAGTTTCATCTTCTTTAATTTCCCGGTCGTTTTTTGAGCGTTTTTTTAACCAACCGTTATTGTTGTTCTCTTAGCCAGGGCGTATGTTCGTATAGTTATCTGAAGCCATTGAAAAGTTAATAGCATGACATACACCTAAAATTAAAAAAAATAGTATTTTAGTTTTAAAAATAAATGTTTATAGCTAAAATTAGGAGTGAAAATTTTTGTTACGAAAGCAATAATAAAACATCAAAAGGGTCCTCTGCCAGGCTCCCATTTCGAAACAAATGCATTACCGTAATTTTTATAATTAATGATATATTTATATATACAGTAAAACATGCTCAAAGCGGAACGTGTATAATTCGGAAATCCCCTCAGTCAGTACAAGCATTTCAGTCAGATGACCGTATTAGTCTGTTTTAATGAAAGAACATGGCAACGAGGATTTATTTTACTTTGCATAGCAACATCACATCACTTTAGTGCTGATTCTCTCTGCCCATTTACAAATAGGACTCCTTCTGGGAAAGCAAGGAACACAAAAAGAGAAAGATTTTACTCGAAAGTAAAAGAAAATCTGTCGAAATGTTGGCATATCTTTCTGACTTTTTCAGTGAAATTTAGTCCGAGTATTTCATTGCAAGAAAATACGACTAAAATTTTGACAGCGCAGGATAAAATTTCAATTTACGCCCATAAACTGGAACTGGGTTCAAGTTGGAGATCTATCGATGTTTAAGCAACTGTGTGATCAATGAGTAGGCGAGGAAAATAAAAGAATCGTGTTTTAAACGTCCGTTATTTAACATCCGTCTGCAGTTATAAACACAATTAAGCAATATTCCTCAGCTATGGATAATCAGCTCGTCAACACTTGGATATTGAGACCATTTTCTGTTAAAGACGGAATTTTCAAAGATGTTTCAGCCAAAGAAGAATCCTTCCCATTGCTCGAAGAAAGCACATTCAAAATGGAATTTCAAAATTATGACCTTGGTTCATTTTGGTGGAAAGCAGAAGCAGAATATCCTGTTATAGCTGACAGAGTTCTAAGAACGTTAAGACAGTTCGGTACCACTTAGAGATATCAGAGTGGCTTCTCAAAGCTACTGACAATAAAAAGTAAAACCAGAAACCGCCTCAATGTGGAACATGATCTGAGATGCGCCTTAAGTAAAACAAACCCAAACATTAAAAAACTTGCGACTTTTCATTGAATGTAATTGTTTCATTGCTGCATCGAAAGTGTAAAAGATATGTGTCTTATGCAGTGTATTATGATTAACAAAGATTGGTAGTGTTTTCATTTATTGCTTTGTTTGATGATATTTTAATGGATGATGTCTTTTTTTTTGGGGGGGGGGGGTAATATGAGTTTCCCTGGTAGGTCTTAGGGGTAACAAGACTGGAAAGATTTACAAGAGGTTATTTTTTAATACCCGGTATATTTGATATGTCATTCAATAAAAATAAATTGCCGGCACTACCCACAGCCACTGGGCGTCAAAATCTCAGCACTGGGCGACACAAGTGTCGCCCGGTCAACATGTTATTTTATGCCCTGCATGTTGCGTCCTTACATGACGTCGCCAACAAACGCTTACACGTAGCAAATCCAAAATTTGGAGGCGCCAGGGCTTGAAACCGGGACCTTTCACATGCAAAGCCAACGCTCTACCAACTGAGCTACGCCCCCATCTGCAAGCGCCGTTTCTACTTCATCCAATTCTCATGTTGCACACTTCACTAAAGCAGTCGGCCTACAATTCCAAAATGTTTCGTACAAATTCGGCCAGCAGATACGTCTTACGGTGGAACACGGCCTACATACATTTTCTCTCGCACTCCTGGATGACAATGAAACGCAATAAACCATCACGCAGGGCAGCCTCTCCTCCACAGACGACTTTTCTGACTTTGCACGACTCTCACGCTAGCAAAATCACTAGATGACAATAAAACGGAAGAAACCCTCACAAGCCACACTCGAGCCGATGTTGTTCATCTAACGTGCGAAATTTGGTGAACTTGTTTATGAAACTTGTTCGTTGAACGTTTGATGAATTAGTTTGACAAACAAGATTGACAAAGAATTGTGACAAGTAAATTTGAGAACACTCTAGGCAAAATGTTAGGCAAAAAAGTTAAGCAAAAAAGTTTTGGCACTCAAATTTAGCAAAATGTTCGAAAAACAAGTTCAACAATTACGATTCATAAACTACTTTGACAAACAAGTTTCAAAATTGACATATGATTTTAAAACGTTCGGCAAACGAATTTGATGATATAGTTGACAAATACTTTGATAAGTTAAACAAACAAGTATGCCAAAAAAATTTCTGAATGAAGTTTGACAAACAAGTTTCATGTTAAGTTTGGCAAACAACCTTTGGAAGTCAGTCTGGCAAAAAGTTTTGTAAAACATGTTTGATATACAGGTTGATGTAAAAGTTTGACAAACCACTTTAAAAAAAGATGTTGACAAATAAGTTTGTTCACAGGTTTGACCATTAAGTTTGCGAATATGTTTGGCAATCAAATGCATGAAAGATCTTTGGCAAACAAAATTAATGAAACAGTAATACAAACTTGTTTGACAATTTTGGAAAATAAGTGTGACAAACTAATGCACAAAACAAAATTGACACAGAATTTCAACAAGAAAGTTAGATGAACAAGTTTAACAAATTTGACAAACAAGTTAGTCAAACAATTTCAACTAAGAAGTTTGATAAACAAGTATGATCACCAAGTTCGACCAACAAGTTTGGCAAATACGTTTGGCATCAAGGTTCTCAAACAAGTTCAGTGAAGATGTTTGATATACTTGTTTAGCAAACAAGTTGGGCAAACATCTTTGACAAGCAAGACTCGACATATGATTGAAAAAATAATTTGGGAGCAAGTTTGATAAATAAGTTTTCCAAATAGTTATGCGAATCAGTTTGGTAAAAAAGTTTTATGTTCGACTGTGACAAATAAGGTTGACAAACAAGTTTTTAAAATGTGATCATAATTTTGTTAAATAAGGATGACAATTAATTTTGTCAGTTAAGATGGAAAAGCTAGTTGGACAAACAAGTTTCACATAAAACTTTGACAAAGAAATTTGACAAACTAGTTTTACAAACTTCTTTGGCAACAAAGTTTGACCATTACATTTTAACAAGTATGACAAACAAAACACAATTGGCAAAAAATTCGGCAAGAAAGTGTAGCAAAACAAGTTTGGAGAATACTTTTGATAATTTTGATAACTAGATCTACAAATTACACAAAAAGTTTGAAAAATAGATTTGACAAACAAAGTTGATTAAATGTCACAAATTAGTACAACAAACAAGTACAACAATAGTGTTTAACAAACAATCAACTTCAACAATGAAGTTTGACCACATATTTTGGAAACAAGATCAGCAAGAAAGTATGGGAACCAGTTTAAAGAACAAGTTTAGAGAAAACGTTACACAAACAAGATTAATGAAAAAGTTGACAAACAAATACAAAATTAATGAACACATTTGACATCAGGTTTGCCAAACAAGTTTGGCAAGGAAATTTGCTGAAATTGTTTGCCAAATGTGTTGCCTACATTATTGGTCAAACTTGTGTTAAAACCAGTTCATCAGAATTGTTTATCAAACGTTTTCATCACCTATTAGTCGAACTTGTTTGTTAAATATCTTTTCGAAATCTAATTTTCAAAGTTGTTTGGCAAACTTACTTGCCAATCTGGTTGCCAAATTTGTTTGACAAACGTGATTTTTAAACTTGTTTTTCCAACCTGTTCATCAAAATTCTATGTCAAACTTCCTTTCAAATTTGTTTGCCAAACTAGATTTTTTAAGTATGGCAGACTTAATTCCCAAACTTGTTTCGTTAACTTGTAAGATATACTTCTTTGGCGAATTTGTTTCCCAATCATTTTACCAAATGTGTTTGCCAAAGTTGTTGGTCAAAGTTACTTGTGGAAAATGTTTGTAATACTTGTGTCAAAATTCTTTGTCAAACTTTTTTCTGCAACTTCATTGTTAAACTTGTTGCCAAACTAGTATATCAAATTTCTCTATACTATTTTATGTCAAACTTGTTTGTCAAATTAATCATGGAATTTGAAGAACGTGTTTGTCAAACGTGTTCATGAAGCTTGTTTGCCAAACTTATATGCAAAATTTGTTTGCCAAAAATGTTTACCTAACTTGTTTACCAAATGTGTGCCAAAATTGTTGCCAAATATGTTTGTCAAACTTAATGGTAACTCCTGCATGTGAGAGATTTTTGTCCAACTTACTTGCCAAACATATTGCACACTCTTGCAACTCAAAGATGTTTCTAATCATTGCTTTTTTAACTTGGTTGGCAAACGTCCTTGAAGAACATGATTGCCAAACTTGTTGCGAAATGTGTTAGAAAAAACTTTTATGTTGAATTTCTTTGTCATACATTTTCATGAAACTTCTTTCTCTAATTTTTTGGCTACACTTCTTTTCAAAACTACATTACATACTTCCTTGCCAAACCTGTTTACAAAACTTGTAACCAAATTTCTTTTTCAAACTAGCTTGTCAAACATGTTTGCAAATGTGCTTGGGAAACTTACTTGATAAACTTGTTTGCAAAATTTTTTCAGTGTTATTTGACGAGCTCATTCATAAAACTTGTTTGTCTAAATTAATAGTCAGACTTGTTTCCAATCTTGTTTGCTTAACTCGTTTGCCATACTTGTTGAACAACTGTCTTTCTTAAACTTGTTTTTAACGTCTTTGGCAAACATCCTATCTGAACCTGTTTGGCAAACATGTTTGTCAAACTTGATGGCCAAACTTTCAACCAAAATTTTATTGATCTGGATACTAACTTCCGTGTCAAACTTTTCCATTGAACTGGTTTGTCAATGATTTTTTACAACTTCTATGTCAAACTTCTTTTGTAACTTCATGGCTAAACTTGATTGCCTAACATGTTGCCAAAATTGATTGTCAAACTTGATGGTGAAACTTGTTTCTAAACCTGTTTGTCAACCTTAACTATTGATCGTGTTTATCAAACTTATTCATAAATTTATTGTCAAACGTGTTGAATGTTGCTTGTCAAATATGTTTGTATGATATGTTACACAAACTTGTTTCTGAAACTTCTTAGTCGATCTTCTTTTTCAAAATTGTGGAACTTGTTAGTCAAACATACCATCATATTTATTTCTAGAAATTTTTTATTGAAAACCTGTTTGGCAAACATGTTTGTCAAACTTAATGCGCAAACTTTTGCGACCGAAATTTTATTGAACTGGTTTGTCTGACTTCCATGTCAAACTTATCCTTTGTACTTATTTGTCAATGATTTTATTCCAACATGTATGCCAAACGTCTTTTGAAGCTTTATTGCTCAACTTGATTGCCTAACATGTTGCCAAAACTGATTGTCAAACTTGATGGTCAAACTTGTTTCTAAACATGTTTGTTAACCTTAACTGTTGTTCGTGTTTATCAAACTTATTCGTACATTTATTGTCAAATGTGTTGAATGTTGCTTGACAAATAGGTTTGTAAGATTTGTTTCTGAAACTTCTTAGTCCATCTTCTTTTTCAAAATTGTGAAACCTGTTAGTCAAACATACCATCATATTTATTTCTATAACTTTTTTATCGAAGTTGTTTGTTAAACCTCGAGCGGTCGCGCTGGCGCACTGAGTGCGCCATACTTAAATAAACATGATTCTCATTATGTTGGTAACAATGGAGACGTTTGAAACTCTAGCTATTCCTCCACCGTTATCCTCACTATTGTTGTGTGGAGTCTGGTAATTGTCGGTGCTCAAGAAAATTCTTAACAGGAGAATTTGTGAAGCGTTGTCATAACCTTGCGACTGGTCATGCAAGTATTTTTTTTTACTTTCTCAAACGTAGTGTTGTATTTCATTTGCGTTATTCCTATGGTCCGTGTTCATGAGAATATTTTAGGGCAAGGAAGCGTTTAACCAGCGAGGAATTCGAGTGGTTCTTGAATGAAAATCCAGATTTTTTGAAAGATGTATCGGATGATGATACTGATCATGAAGAAGAGGTAATTACTCAAAGTGACCACTACACCGAAAGTGAACAAGAGTACGAGTTTGATGAAAATGAAGATAGTAACTGTCAGATTGTACTGGTAATTGGTTAGTGGGAAGGGACAAAACAACTATGAGGATGAAAGTAGTTAGCACAGCCACAAGCAAAGCCAGTAGTAGAAATAGAGTGAAAACATTTCCAGGACCAAGGGCTATTGCTAGGGATGTAACAACCGAGATTTCTGGATTCAGTAAGATAATTAGCAGGTAAATGATTAATATAATTATACATTACACAAACAAATACATTCAGCTCATACCTGATTACGAAAGAGAAAGGGATAAACAAGAAACGACGAGAACTGAAATACTGACACTACTTCGTTTACTTTATCTTTTCGGAATAAAGAATGCTAATCATACGAATGTAATGGAGATGTGGAATACCGATGGATCAGGAATCGGAACTGCAAGAGCTGTGATGAGCAACAGGCGATTCCTGTGGTACATTGTATTCGTTTTGATGATAAAACAACTAGAGCAGAGAGAAGAAAATTTGATAAGTTGGCTGCAGTACGCTTCATCTTGGAAGAGTTTGTCACCAATTGTAAAAGTACGTACAATCTCATTGAGTTTGTAACCATTGATGAAAAACTTCAAGCTTTTTGGGGACGTTGTGGATTTGTAGAATATATTCCGAACAAACCTGCCAATTATGGCATCAAAATATTTGCACTTTTTGGCGCAAAAACATTTTTTAAAAGCAACCTCGAGATATATTGTGGAAAGCAACCTGAAGGACCTTACGCAGTCTCCAATTCTTGATTAGACATGTAGTATTTGGAATTGTGGTGTCGAAATAAATTCGTATTAATTAGCCAAAAATGTGTAATATTTCGATACTTTTAGTAACTGAGTGAATGATAGCACATCTACGTTTTGGAAAATTAACTATAAACATTAGTACTGTCATGAGTTCATGTGAAAAGTGTAATAGAACTGAGTCAACGTACATGGCGCACTCAGTGCTCCGTGCGACTGCTCCTGCACCAGGAAAATGCGCGACTGCTCGAGGGTTAAAGTTCTTCACCAAAGTTGTGAAAAACTTGTTTCCTGAACTTATTTCTTGATCTAGATTGTCGAACTTCAATGTCAAACTTGATTGCGAAACTTGTTTTCAAACATGTCAGTAAAGTTGCTTGTCAAAAATATTTGCCAAACTTGTTTCCTGAACATATTTGCCAAACATCCTTGCTAAAGATGTATGCAAAGCTTGTTGCGAAAACATGTATGTCAAACTTGTTGGACAGAGTTGTTATTGTAACATGTTTGTCAATTTTTATTATCGAACATAAGGTGATAGTTTGTAAATATATTTGTATAACTTGTTTGTTCTGTTTGTTTGAGGAACTAGTTAGTCAAGCTTGTTTATCAAATTTGTTTGTCATACGTACTTGCCTAATCTTTTTGCCAGACTCATTAGTCAAACGTCTGCACCAAATGTGTTTGGCAAGCTTGTTGCACGTTTTCGATATTCTTTGTGAAACGTCTATGTGATACTTGTTCATCAAACTAGGTTGCTACAGTTGTTTGTAAAGCTTGTTTGTTAAACTTGTATGTGTAATGTTTTTGCTAAACTTGTTTGCCAAACTTCCTTGCAAATCTTTTTGCCAAACCTGTCACTGAACTACTTCCCCAAACTTATTTGTTAAAAATTGTTTATCTTGTTTACAAAACATATACATCAAATTAGTTTGTTGAACTAGTATGTCAAACTTGTTCATCAAACATGTTTGTCAGACTTGTATTTCGATCATTTTTGCTCAACATGTTTGCCAAACTCATTTTCCAAATTTGATGACCAAACTTGTTGGCCGAATTTTTTGGTTAAAAACGCAGATCAAATTTGTTTGTTACAGTAGATAATATTAGTTGTTTCTTGAAGTTGTTTGTGGAACTCATTTGTAAATTAGTGTGCCCTACGTATTTCTAAAAATTAATTGCACAACTTTTGTCATCGAATTTTTGTGTTGAACTTGTTTATCAAATTTAATTGTCAAAGTTGTTCATCAAACCTGCTAGTTATACTTGTTTACAAAACTAATATGTCGAACTTGCTTGCCAAAATTGTGGGCCAAACTAATTTGCTGAACTTATTCATCAAAATAATTTATCGATTTTGTATGTAAATTTTTTCAAAGCTATTTGACAACCTTGCTCATCAAACTTGTCTGTCGAATTTGTTTATCAAACATGTTTGTCAGATGTGTTCATCATTGTATTTGTTAAACTTGTTTGTTGTACATGTTTGCTGAACTTGTTTGCAAAACGTATTTGATAAACTTGTTGCCACACTTGTTAGCAATTCTGTTTTTCAAATTTGATTAGCGAAAAAGTTGACAAACTTGTTTGTCAAGATTGTTTGGCAAACTTGTTTGCCGAACTGTTTCTCATATGTGTTTGTCAAAGATGTGGGACAAACTTGCTTGCCAAAGAAGTTTGCAAATATTCTTTGCTGATCTTGTTTGACAAACTTTTTCATCAAACTTCCTACCTAACTTAAATGATCATCAAACTTAATAATTAGGCTAGCCAAATGCAATGACAGTAATAAACAATACATCGGTCAGACAGTTCGCAATTTTCTCATTCGATTTAAATAACACACAACTGGAGTATCAGCTACTAAGTCTGTGTTTGGCCAACACCTACTGCAAAATAAACACTCTGAAGTTTCCATAGAAACGAATCTTAAAGTCATACACAATGCACCTAAAGGTCTCTTATTAAATGCCCTTGAACAAATTGAAATTTTTTCATATCATAAAAAACAACTATCGACTTTATTGAATGAGCAACTGGATTTTAGGGAGAAACATTTTTACAAGCTATTTTACAACCTGCTATAACGCTCATTGGCTCTTGTGCCAACTTTCCTTTTACAGTTTTTATTTGTTATTATATGGTTGACTTCTTGCTATTGTAACAAATCCTGACTGATTCTACTTAGAGCTGCTCTTTTGCTACTTGTTAATAGTTATTTTATGTTTGACATGTCCTTTGTCACAGTTCAATATATTAAAATTTGTTGTACAGCACTTATATTTTAACACCTTGTTAATTTACTGTTGTGATTGATAACCATTCAATGAAATTGAATACCATTAACACCTGCTACATATGGTATCGACGACCTTTGGGGTGTTTTATCTTTATACGTGCTAACACCGATCCTCGCTGCTCTCATGGCCTGTCTCCACAGCGTTCCCTGGCCATTACATTTCTGACGCGCCATCTGCTTTGCTGCTGTACGTGCTAACACCGGTCGCCTCTGATACTGCAGCCTGTTTCCATGGTGACCGACCGCATCCCTGGCAGCTACATCTATGGCTTGTCATCTGCTGCATGGCTACTTATCGACGCCATATCCATGGCAACCATCGGCGGTGTAATTTATCTTTGACCCACACTGTGTTCAATTTGAAGGTTATTATTATCAACTGCCAATAGATGGCAGATATTTCCTAGACAGATAACTTCTTTTTTTGTCTAATGCTTTAATTATTTTCTATTATAGACATGCCAACTACATTTAATTGTTAACAAAATGCATTTTGTACCCATTATGAATTATTTATGAATATATACATCCCTCATCTTATTTCTTACTGTATGACGTTCCTCATTGGTATAAGATGTGCTGTTGTTTCAGGCTGTGGGAGGGGCTTTGCCTTTATAACACACAGCAGTCTCTCGCTCTCTTGCTGGTTAGCAGTCACCTCACGCTCACCACCTGAACAACTGTAGCGAGGTATACTGTTTTAAGTAATTTTTAAACGTGTTTGTAAATTTATTTTAGTGACTAATAGTGAACCTGTTTCCCTCTATAGCATATCTCTCTTATTCTAATTTCATAGGTGTGAAGATGATCTAAACCTAGATCAAAACCAGTCACCTATATTAATAACTTGTAAAAATAATTTGCAAACTGGACTGTTATTTTTATCATTACCTGCTAAAATTGCTGCCATACATGTTCGACAAGCTTGCTAGTCATAGCCATTCGATCATATTTGGTATGACGAAGTTGTTTGCCAATTTCTCTTACCAATCTTAGTTGCCAAATATGTTTGTCAAACTTGGTGGTCGTACTTGTTCCTCAAATTAATTTTTTCGATCTTGTTTGCCCAACTTACTTGCGAAAATGTTTTTCGAAAATTATGTGCAAATCTTGTTTGCCAAACTTGACATCAAAGTTATTTGGAAACTTGGTAAGCAAATTTCTTTGCTGAGTTAGTTTGTTAATCTTGTTTGTGAAATTTGTTCAGCATAATTGTTTATGCTTTAGTTTGTAAACATTAATTTCAGACATGTTATTCGCACATATTTGTCAAACTAGTTTGTTGAACATCTTTTTCTGAAATTGATTGGAAACATGTTTGGCAATCTTAGTTGACCTTATTTGTTCGCCAAACGTCTGTTTGTCAAAGTTATTAGTCAAAACTCTTTGTCAATCTTGTTTGCTAAACTAGTTTGTCACACATTTTCGTCAAACATGATTGATATACAACTTTGAGAAACTAGTTTGGCAATCTTACTTGCCAAACATTTTTGCCAAACTTGTTTGCATTAGTAGATTCTATACTTCCTTGTCAAACTTGTTTGCAAATCTTGTCACCAAACTTCTTTATCAAACTCATTTGTCACACTTGTTCCTGAAACTTATTTGACACTTTTTTTCAAACTTGTTTGTTTACTTTGACACTGGTTAGTTAAACTTGTTTGTCGAAATTGTTTGTTACACTTGTTCACAAAATTTTTTGTGTAACTTTCCTTCCAAACTTGTTTGCCAAAGTTGTTGGTGGATCTAGTTCTTCAAACTTGTTTGTCAAATTGTTTATAGAAATTTGTTTTCAAACCTGTTCATCAAACTTGTAATCGAACTTGTTTGTCAAATGTGTTTGAAAAACTTGTTTGTCTAATACGTTTCCCATAATTGTTAAAAAAATCTTCCTTGCTTTTCTTGTTTGCCAAACTTCCTCGCCAATATGTTTCTTTAGCTTGTTTGCCAAACTTCCTTGACAAATTTGTTTGCCATATGTGTTTGTCAGAATTGATCTAACCTGTTGCTTGCTTGTTAAAGATGTTTGTAGAACAGAGCTGAAAATATGGTTCCGTTGCAGAGGGCTGTGTATTCGTTTATTATTTCTTTTCTTTCTATTATGGCTTTCTGTATATGGTAGTTCTCTTCGATTGTTAATTTTTGTGGGAGGCTTTTGCTATATTTCAGAATCTTTAGATCAGTATTTATGTCAGTTGGTTTGTGGTTCATGTTTATGAGGTGTTCTGAAAATGTGGAATGACTATTGCTTTTTAGTGCTCTTCTGTGTTCTGTGTATCTGGTATTGAAATTTCTGCAAGTCTGTCCAATGTAAACTAAGTTACAATCCTGGCATGTCAGCTGGTAGATGCCAGAAGTGTTATGTTTGTCTGTGTTGGTGTTGGTTGTCTTTAGTTTTCTTTGTATTGAGTTGTCTGTTCTGTATGCTACTTTCAAACCTTGTTTTTTGAGGATGTTTCCTATTCTGTGTGTTGCTTTGTTGTCATATGTGAGAGTGTGCCATTTATTTGTTGTTATGTTTGATTTTTGTTCCTGTGTGTGGGTGTTTGAGGTATGAGTGTTGAGTGGGTTTATGTTTTGTGTGGTTGTGTTGTGTTTTTGGTCTGTTTGTTTTTGTGTGTTAGTTGTTCCTTTTAACTTAGCTTCAATTTTGTAGTTTAATTTGTCTATGATGTTATTGTCATACCCATTCTCTGTTGCTATTTGTTTGATTGTTTGTATTTCATTTTTGTACTGTTCATCACTGAGTGGGGTTTTGTGCAGTCTGTGTAGCATGTATTGGAATCCGGCTTGTTTCTGTGTAATTGGATTGTTTGAGTGTTTGTGTATGGCTGTGCTTGTGGTGGTGGGCTTTCTGTATATGGAGAATTTGTGTTGATTTTTGTCTCTGTGTATTGAGAGGTCGAGGAAGTTTAGCTTTTTGTCATTTTCTGTTTCTATAGTGAATTTTATTTTTGGGTGAACACTGTTGATGTCATTATGAAGTTCTTGTATGCGACTGGGTGTTTCATCCAGGAGGCATATGATGTCATCTACATAACGGTGCCAGTAAATTATTTTGTACTGTTTGGGTTTTACTATGGTGTCAAATATTTTGTTTTCGATGTGGTTGAGGAAAATGTTTGCTAGGAGTCCACTGACTGGTGACCCCATGGGAAGTCCATCTTCCTGTGAGTAAAATTGGTTGTCAAATGTGAAATAGTTTTGCTCTGTTATTAGTTTTAGGATGTTTGTTGTTTCTTTTATGTGTGAATTGGGGGTGTCTGTCTGTTGTTGTAATTGTTGTTTGATGATGTTGATTGTTTCTGTGATGGGGATATTGGTGTACATGGATGTGATGTCAAATGATGTGAGGGTGGCTGTTGAGGGTATGATGATGTGTTTGATTTTTTGTATTAGCTCCGAGGTGTTTTGTATGCTCCTGTTGTTAGTGAATACATTGTGTTTTTTTAGGTATGAGTGTATTTCTCTGGCTAGGTAGTATGTGGGTGCATTCCTGAAGTTCACAACAGGACGTACAGGGATGTTTTCTTTGTGGATCTTTGGTAGGCAGTTTAAGGTAGGTGCTTTGGGGTTCTTTTGTTTTAGCCATTTAATTTTTTGTTTTGGGAAGATGTGTGTGATGGATTTTAGAAGAGTCTGAGTATTTTTGTGAAATCTTTGTGTTGGGTCACTGGTTAGTTTGTGTATGTTGTTGTCTTCTATGAATGTTAATGTTTTGTTTCTATAATCATCTTGTTTCATTATGACCATGGTGTTTCCCTTGTCTGCCTTTGTGATGAGGGCACCCTCATTTTTAAGTTTGTTCATAATCCTCCTACATGTTTTTTCTTCTGGACTTTTTGTTCCTGACATTATGTCATTTTTGTTTTCTTTTATTATGCATCTAATTTCCTCTGCAATTAATTCTCTTGTGAGGCCTGCATTGAAATTTGTGTTTCTTTCTTGTTGTTTTATTATGAATTCACTTTCTGTGACAAGGTTCTCTATTGTTCTGTGTGTAATATGTGTGTTGACATTATATTTGGGTCCTTTTTCTAAGAGGTTTGTTTCCTGTTTGGTGAATTGTATGTCAGTCAGGTTGACTAAGCGTTTGTGAAATGTGTGGTTTGGTTGTGTTGTGTTTCTATTTTTAACAGTGTTGCTATGTTTGAGGAGTGTGTTTATTTTGTGTTGTTGTTTCTCCCATTTTGTTTTGATTAGTTGTTCTGTATTTTGTTTGACTGTATTCATTAAATCATTGAGTATGTCTGAGATTTTGATGTGGTTGCCTAGTTCCAGATGAATTTTGTAAAGTTCAACATTTAATTCTTGTTTCTTGGTATGTAGGTATTTGATTTCTTGATTTTAGCCAAATTATTTCAGCTTTATGCTTTGCACATTGGGCTGCAGTTGACATACTGTTTACATTAACATGTATGAAGTTAGGTATTACATTGTGTGACAAACAGATTCTGTTGAATTTTATGTTTAGGATGGTTTGGTGTAGCTTTGCTGTTGTGTTCCGAAATTTGTTGTAGAGCTTGTTTGGAAATGCCTGGCATGGCGGTGATGTATTCATCTTGGGATTTGAAAGCTCTTCAATTACCGTGTTTGCTTACAAATAAATTTGTTTTACAGGTTTTGTCCGCCTTGAGCAAACACAAATGTTTTTTAATTTTTCCCAGACATGTTTCGCTGCCGTTGCAGCATCATCAGTGGGATGTTTATTATCTGTCAAATTAACAGTAGAATGATTATTACTTTTTACATTAACAGTGAAAATTACAGATAATTGTGAGACTACTATACATAGTTTATTATTTTCATAGGTATGCTAGGCCTACCTTAATACCATATGTTGCTATGTTTGTGGTTTTTCCACTCACAAAATGTCTCTGATAGGTTTTGACAGTTTGTCATCTGCAAACCAAAACGTGTGTATTTAATGAGGTGAATAGTTAAATTGTAAATATCGGGATTTTTACGAAAATACTGGGCGTAGTTTTTGTGTTTTGGTTTGATTTTATTGTAGCTACTGCTTCTATAACAAAATGTCTAAGTGTTTATAACAAGTTATTGTCACTTACTTTGGTGGATATCCGCTGTTTTACGTGTTGTGGACAGGCACTGTGTCACTTTCACTTTCACTCAATGTTTATGTTATGAAGACAAGATGGTGGGCAGTTGAATTCTGGGAGTAGTGTTAGGAACCGCTGACTGTGGTGGAGGCGGGAGTTTTGAATCATGTTGTTTTTGTTTTAGTGTGTGTGTGTGTGTGTGTGTGTGTGTGTGTGTGTGTGTGTTTATAAATTTTCTGTAAGTTCTTTGAGGGCAGAAAATATGGTTCCGTTGCAGAGGGCTGTGTATTCGTTTATTATTTCTTTTCTTTCTATTATGGCTTTCTGTATATGGTAGTTCTCTTCGATTGTTAATTTTTGTGGGAGGCTTTTGCTATATTTCAGAATCTTTAGATCAGTATTTATGTCAGTTGGTTTGTGGTTCATGTTTATGAGGTGTTCTGAAAATGTGGAATGACTATTGCTTTTTAGTGCTCTTCTGTGTTCTGTGTATCTGGTATTGAAATTTCTGCAAGTCTGTCCAATGTAAACTAAGTTACAATCCTGGCATGTCAGCTGGTAGATGCCAGAAGTGTTATGTTTGTCTGTGTTGGTGTTGGTTGTCTTTAGTTTTCTTTGTATTGAGTTGTCTGTTCTGTATGCTACTTTCAAACCTTGTTTTTTGAGGATGTTTCCTATTCTGTGTGTTGCTTTGTTGTCATATGTGAGAGTGTGCCATTTATTTGTTGTTATGTTTGATTTTTGTTCCTGTGTGTGGGTGTTTGAGGTATGAGTGTTGAGTGGGTTTATGTTTTGTGTGGTTGTGTTGTGTTTTTGGTCTGTTTGTTTTTGTGTGTTAGTTGTTCCTTTTAACTTAGCTTTAATTTTGTAGTTTAATTTGTCTATGATGTTAGTGTCATACCCATTCTCTGTTGCTATTTGTTTGATTGTTTGTATTTCATTTTTGTACTGTTCATCACTGAGTGGGGTTTTGTGCAGTCTGTGTAGCATGTATTGGAATCCGGCTTGTTTCTGTGTAATTGGATTGTTTGAGTGTTTGTGTATGGCTGTGCTTGTGGTGGTGGGCTTTCTGTATATGGAGAATTTGTGTTGATTTTTGTCTCTGTGTATTGAGAGGTCGAGGAAGTTTAGCTTTTTGTCATTTTCTGTTTCTATAGTGAATTTTATTTTTGTGTGAACACTGTTGATGTCATTATGAAGTTCTTGTATGCGACTGGGTATTTCATCCAGGAGGCATATGATGTCATCTACATAACGGTGCCAGTAAATTATTTTGTACTGTTTGGGTTTTACTATGGTGTCAAATATTTTGTTTTCGATGTGGTTGAGGAAAATGTTTGCTAGGAGTCCACTGACTGGTGACCCCATGGGAAGTCCATCTTCCTGTGAGTAAAATTGGTTGTCAAATGTGAAATAGTTTTGCTCTGTTATTAGTTTTAGGATGTTTGTTGTTTCTTTTATGTGTGAATTGGGGGTGTCTGTCTGTTGTTGTAATTGTTGTTTGATGATGTTGATTGTTTCTGTGATGGGGATATTGGTGTACATGGATGTGATGTCAAATGATGTGACGGTGGCTGTTGAGGGTATGATGATGTGTTTGATTTTTTGTATTAGCTCCGAGGTGTTTTGTATGCTCCTGTTGTTAGTGAATACATTGTGTTTTTTTAGGTATGAGTGTATTTCTCTGGCTAGGTAGTATGTGGGTGCATTCCTGAAGTTCACAACAGGACGTACAGGGATGTTTTCTTTGTGGATCTTTGGTAGGCAGTTTAAGGTAGGTGCTTTGGGGTTCTTTTGTTTTAGCCATTTAATTTTTTGTTTTGGGAAGATGTGTGTGATGGATTTTAGAAGAGTCTGAGTATTTTTGTGAAATCTTTGTGTTGGGTCACTGGTTAGTTTGTGTATGTTGTTGTCTTCTATGAATGTTAATGTTTTGTTTCTATAATCATCTTGTTTCATTATGACCATGGTGTTTCCCTTGTCTGCCTTTGTGATGAGGGCACCCTCATTTTTAAGTTTGTTCATAATCCTCCTACATGTTTTTTCTTCTGCACTTTTTGTTCCTGACATTATGTCATTTTTGTTTTCTTTTATTATGCATCTAATTTCCTCTGCAATTAATTCTCTTGTGAGGCCTGCATTGAAATTTGTGTTTCTTTCTTGTTGTTTTATTATGAATTCACTTTCTGTGACAAGGTTCTCTATTGTTCTGTGTGTAATATGTGTATTGACATTATATTTGGGTCCTTTTTCTAAGAGGTTTGTTTCCTGTTTGGTGAATTGTATGTCAGTCAGGTTGACTAAGCGTTTGTGAAAAGTGTGGTTTGGTTGTGTAGTGTTTCTATTTTTAACAGTGTTCCTATGTTTGAGGAGTGTGTTTATTTTGTGTTGCTGTTTCTCCCATTTTGTTTTGATTAGTTGTTCTGTATTTTGTTTGACTGTCTTCATTAAATCATTGAGTATGTCTGAGATTTTAATGTGGTTGCCTAGTTCCAGATGAATTTTGTAAAGTTCAACATTTAATTCTTGTTTCTTGGTATGTAGGTATTTGATTTCTTGTTATAGCCAAATTATTTCAGCTTTATGCTTTGCACGTTGGGCTGCAGTTGACATACTGTTTACATTATCATGTATGAAGTTAGGTATTACATTGTGTGACAAACAGATTTTGTTGAATTTTATGTTTAGGATGGTTTGGTGTAGCTTTGCTGTTGTGTTCCGAAATTTGTTGTAGAGCTTGTTTGGAAATGCCTGGCATGGCGGTGATGTATTCATCTTGGGGTTTGAAAGCTCTTCAATTACCGTGTTTGTTTACAAATAAATTTGCTTTACAGGTTTTGTCCGCGTTGAGCAAACACAAATGTTTCTTTAATTTTTCCCAGGCATGTTTCGCTGGCGTTGCAGCATCATCAGTGGGATGTTTATTATCTGTCAAATGAACAGTAGAATGATTATTACTTTTTACATTAACAGTGAAAATTACAGATAATTGAGAGACTACTATACATAGTTTATTATTTTCATAGGTATGCTAGGCCTACCTTAATACCATATGTTGCTATGTTTGTGGTTTTTCCACTCACAAAATGTCTCTGATAGGTTTTGACAGTTTGTCATCTGCAAACCAAAACGTGTGTATTTAATGAGGTGAATAGTTCAATTGTAAATATCGGGATTTTTACGAAAATACTGGGCGTAGTTTTTGTGTTTGGGTTTGATTTATAATTGTAGCTACTGCTTCTATAACAAAATGTCTAAGTGTTTATAACAAGTTATTGTCACTTACTTTGGTGGATATCCGCTGTTTTACGTGTTGTGGACAGGCACTGTGTCACTTTCACTTTCACTCAATGTTTATGTTATGAAGACAAGATGGTGGGCAGTTGAATTCTGGGAGTAGTGTTAGGAACCGCTGACTGTGGTAGAGGCGGGAGTTTTGAATCATGTTGTTTTTGTTTTAGTGTGTGTGTGTGTGTGTGTGTGTGTGGTTGTGTGTGTGTGTGTGTGTGTGTGTTTATAAGTTTTCTGTAAGTTCTTTGAGGGCAGAAAATATGGTTCCGTTGCAGAGGGCTGTGTATTCGTTTATTATTTCTTTTCTTTCTATTATGGCTTTCTGTATATGGTAGTTCTCTTCGATTGTTAATTTTTGTGGGAGGCTTTTGCTATATTTCAGAATCTTTAGATCAGTATTTATGTCAGTTGGTTTGTGGTTCATGTTTATGAGGTGTTCTGCAAATGTGGAATGACTATTGCTTTTTAGTGCTCTTCTGTGTTCTGTGTATCTGGTATTGAAATTTCTGCAAGTCTGTCCAATGTAAACTAAGTTACAATCCTGGCATGTCAGCTGGTAGATGCCAGAAGTGTTATGTTTGTCTGTGTTGGTGTTGGTTGTCTTTAGTTTTCTTTGTATTGAGTTGTCTGTTCTGTATGCTACTTTCAAACCTTGTTTTTTGAGGATGTTTCCTATTCTGTGTGTTGCTTTGTTGTCATATGTGAGAGTGTGCCATTTATTTGTTGTTATGTTTGATTTTTGTTCCTGTGTGTGGGTGTTTGAGGTATGAGTGTTGAGTGGGTTTATGTTTTGTGTGGTTGTGTTGTGTTTTTGGTCTGTTTGTCTGAACAAAAATCAAACATAACAACAAATAAATGGCACACTCTCACATATGACAACAAAGCAACACACAGAATAGGAAACATCCTCAAAAAACAAGGTTTGAAAGTAGCATACAGAACAGACAACTCAATACAAAGAAAACTAAAGACAACCAACACCAACACAGACAAACATAACACTTCTGGCATCTACCAGCTGACATGCCAGAATTGTAACTTAGTTTACATTGGACAGACTTGCAGAAATTTCAATACCAGATACACAGAACACAGAAGAGCACTAAAAAGCAATAGTCATTCCACATTTGCAGAACACCTCATAAACATGAACCACAAACCAACTGACATAAATACTGTTCTAAAGATTCTGAAATATAGCAAAAGCCTCCCACAAAAATTAACAATCGAAGAGAACTACCATATACAGAAAGCCATAATAGAAAGAAAAGAAATAATAAACGAATACACAGCCCTCTGCAACGGAACCATATTTTCTGCCCTCAAAGAACTTACAGAAAACTTATAAACACACACACACACACACACACACACACACACACACACACACACACACACACTAAAACAAAAACAACATGATTCAAAACTCCCGCCTCCACCACAGTCAGCGGTTCCTAACACTACTCCCAGAATTCAACTGCCCACCATCTTATCTTCATAACATAAACATTGAGTGAAAGTGAAAGTGACACAGTGCCTGTCCACAACACGTAAAACAGCGGATATCCACCAAAGTAAGTGACAATAACTTGTTATAAACACTTAGACATTTTGTTATAGAAGCAGTAGCTACAATAAAATCAAACCAAAACACAAAAACTACGCCCAGTATTTTCGTAAAAATCCCGATATTTACAATTGAACTATTCACCTCATTAAATACACACGTTTTGGTTTGCAGATGACAAACTGTCAAAACCTATCAGAGACATTTTGTGAGTGGAAAAACCACAAACATAGCAACATATGGTATTAAGGTAGGCCTAGCATACCTATGGAAATAATAAACTATGTATAGTAGTCTCTCAATTATCTGTAATTTTCACTGTTAATGTAAAAAGTAATAATCATTCTACTGTTCATTTGACAGATAATAAACATCCCACTGATGATGATGCAACGCCAGCGAAACATGTCTGGGAAAAATTAAAGAAACATTTGTGTTTGCTCAAGGCGGACAAAACCTGTAAAGCAAATTTATTTTTAAGCAAACACGGTAATTGAAGAGCTTTCAAACCCCAAGATGAATACATCACCGCCATGCCAGGCATTTCCAAACAAGCTCTACAACAAATTTCAGAACACAACAGCAAAGCTACACCAAACCATCCTAAACATAAAATTCAACAGAATCTGTTTGTCACACAATGTAATACCTAACTTCATACATGTTAATGTAAACAGTATGTCAACTGCAGCCCAACGTGCAAAGCATAAAGCTGAAATAATTTGGCTAAAATCAAGAAATCAAATACCTACATACCAAGAAACAAGAATTAAATGTTGAACTTTACAAAATTCATCTGGAACTAGGCAACCACATCAAAATCTCAGACATACTCAATGATTTAATGAATACAGTCAAACAAAATACAGAACAACTAATCAAAACAAAATGGGAGAAACAACAACACAAAATAAACACACTCCTCAAACATAGCAACACTGTTAAAAATAGAAACACAACACAACCAAACCACACTTTTCACAAACGCTTAGTCAACCTGACTGACATACAATTCACCAAACAGGAAACAAACCTCTTAGAAAAAGGACCCAAATATAATGTCAACACACATATTACACACAGAACAATAGAGAACCTTGTCACAGAAAGTGAATTCATAATAAAACAACAAGAAAGAAACACAAATTTCAATGCAGGCCTCACAAGAGAATTAATTGCAGAGGAAATTAGATGCATAATAAAAGAAAACAAAAATGACATAATGTCAGGAACAAAAAGTCCAGAAGAAAAAACATGTAGGAGGATTATGAACAAACTTAAAAATGAGGGTGCCCTCATCACAAAGGCAGACAAGGGAAACACCATGGTCATAATGAAACAAGATGATTATAGAAACAAAACATTAACATTCATAGAAGACAACAACATACACAAACTAACCAGTGACCCAACACAAAGATTTCACAAAAATACTCAGACTCTTCTAAAATCCATCACACACATCTTCCCAAAACAAAAAATTAAATGGCTAAAACAAAAGAACCCCAAAGCACCTACCTTAAACTGCCTACCAAAGATCCACAAAGAAAACATCCCTGTACGTCCTGTTGTGAACTTCAGGAATGCACCCACATACTACCTAGCCAGAGAAATACACTCATACCTAAAAAAACACAATGTATTCACTAACAACAGGAGCATACAAAACACCTCGGAGCTAATACAAAAAATCAAACACATCATCATACCCTCAACAGCCACCGTCACATCATTTGACATCACATCCATGTACACCAATATCCCCATCACAGAAACAATCAACATCATCAAACAACAATTACAACAACAGACAGACACCCCCAATTCACACATAAAAGAAACAACAAACATCCTAAAACTAATAACAGAGCAAAACTATTTCACATTTGACAACCAATTTTACTCACAGGAAGATGGACTTCCCATGGGGTCACCAGTCAGTGGACTCCTAGCAAACATTTTCCTCAACCACATCGAAAACAAAATATTTGACACCATAGTAAAACCCAAACAGTACAAAATAATTTACTGGCACCGTTATGTAGATGACATCATATGCCTCCTGGATGAAATACCCAGTCGCATACAAGAACTTCATAATGACATCAACAGTGTTCACACAAAAATAAAATTCACTATAGAAACAGAAAATGACAAAAAGCTAAACTTCCTCGACCTCTCAATACACAGAGACAAAAATCAACACAAATTCTCCATATACAGAAAGCCCACCACCACAAGCACAGCCATACACAAACACTCAAACAATCCAATTACACAGAAACAAGCCGGATTCCAATACATGCTACACAGACTGCACAAAACCCCACTCAGTGATGAACAGTACAAAAATGAAATACAAACAATCAAACAAATAGCAACAGAGAATGGGTATGACACTAACATCATAGACAAATTAAACTACAAAATTAAAGCTAAGTTAAAAGGAACAACTAACACACAAAAACAAACAGACCAAAAACACAACACAACCACACAAAACATAAACCCACTCAACACTCATACCTCAAACACCCACACACAGGAACAAAAATCAAACATAACAACAAATAAATGGCACACTCTCACATATGACAACAAAGC
Source organism: Locusta migratoria (assembly GCA_026315105.1). Lineage (NCBI taxonomy): Eukaryota > Metazoa > Arthropoda > Insecta > Orthoptera > Acrididae > Locusta > Locusta migratoria. Next base: position 15,442,256 of record CM048753.1, on the reverse strand, counting down.
AACACACAGAATAGGAAACATCCTCAAAAAACAAGGTTTGAAAGTAGCATACAGAACAGACAACTCAATACAAAGAAAACTAAAGACAACCAACACCAACACAGACAAACATAACACTTCTGGCATCTACCAGCTGACATGCCAGGATTGTAACTTAGTTTACATTGGACAGACTTGCAGAAATTTCAATACCAGATACACAGAACACAGAAGAGCACTAAAAAGCAATAATCATTCCACATTTGCAGAACACCTCATAAACATGAACCACAAACCAACTGACATAAATACTGATCTAAAGATTCTGAAATATAGCAAAAGCCTCCCACAAAAATTAACAATCGAAGAGAACTACCATATACAGAAAGCCATAATAGAAAGAAAAGAAATAATAAACGAATACACAGCCCTCTGCAACGGAACCATATTTTCTGCCCTCAAAGAACTTACAGAAAACTTATAAACACACACACACACACACACACACACACACACACACTAAAACAAAAACAACATGATTCAAAACTCCCGCCTCTACCACAGTCAGCGGTTCCTAACACTACTCCCAGAATTCAACTGCCCACCATCTTGTCTTCATAACATAAACATTGAGTGAAAGTGAAAGTGACACAGTGCCTGTCCACAACACGTAAAACAGCGGATATCCACCAAAGTAAGTGACAATAACTTGTTATAAACACTTAGACATTTTGTTATAGAAGCAGTAGCTACAATAAAATCAAACCAAAACACAAAAACTACGCCCAGTATTTTCGTAAAAATCCCGATATTTACAATTTAACTATTCACTTCATTAAATACACACGTTTTGGTTTGCAGATGACAAACTGTCAAAACCTATCAGAGACATTTTGTGAGTGGAAAAACCACAAACATAGCAACATATGGTATTAAGGTAGGCCTAGCATACCTATGAAAATAATAAACTATGTATAGTAGTCTCACAATTATCTGTAATTTTCACTGTTAATGTAAAAAGTAATAATCATTCTACTGTTAATTTGACAGATAATAAACATCCCACTGATGATGCTGCAACGGCAGCGAAACATGTCTGGGAAAAATTAAAAAACATTTGTGTTTGCTCAAGGCGGACAAAACCTGTAAAGCAAACTTATTTGTAAGCAAACACGGTAATTGAAGAGCTTTCAAACCCCAAGATGAATTTATCATCAAATTTGTAGATTTCTTTTGTCAATGTTGTTTATTAATATTGTTTGCTACAGTTGCAAACCTTTTTTGAAACTTACTGGTCAAACTTGTCAAATGTGTTGCCAAACTTGTTTTCTGAATTTGTTGCGAAACTGCCTTGCCAAATGTGTTTGTCATACTTGGTGCAATATTGTGGTCAAACTCAGTGGTCAAACTCGTTCTTCAAACATCTTATTCTCCTTGTACATGTAACTTGTTAGTTCAACCTGTTCATCAAACTTTTTTGTCGAAACTGCTTGCCAATCTTGTTTATTGAAATATTTCATAGGAACTTGTTTGCCATAGTTCTTTGCTGACTTTGTTGGCCAAATCTGTTGCTTAACATGTTTTTCGAAATTGTTTTTCAAGCTACTTTGTATAAGATGTTTGTTAAACAAATTTCCCAAGGATTTTGGCAAAGCTACTTGCATAATTTGTTTGTCAAACTTGTTGCCAAACTTGTTTGCTAAACATGTTCAACATACTTAGTAACTAGACTTGTTTGCCAAATTTATTTGCTGAGTTTGTTTGCCTAACTTGATTGAAAATTTGTTTCTAAAATTTATATTGAAAAGTGTTTATCATACTTGTTTGACCCAGTAGTTTTTACAACATCTTTGTCAGACATATCAAAAAATTCGTTTGCAGTACTTGTTTGCTACATTGAAAATAAAATTAATTGTCAAACATGTTTGTTGAATTTCCTTGTAAAAGTTGTTTGTCCAAATTTGTTCATTCATCATAATTGACGAACTAGTTTCTGGAACATGTTTGCTGAATTTGACTGCCAATTTTGCTGGAATAACGTGTTTTCTATACTTCTTTTATTTACTTGTTTGGCAAATTTGTTTTCGAGTACGTTTCTCAAATTTGTCGAATTTGTTTGTCAAACTACATCATCAAACGTGTTTGTCAATGTTCACAACTGAAATTGTTTGCCAAACATGTTGTTAAATTTGTTATCAAACTTGTGGTTAAACTCATCTGTCCAAACTGTTTGTCAAACTAGTTTATCATTATTTTCATCGAACTTGATTGTGAAACATGTTTCTAATACTTGTTTGACAACCTTTTTTTAATCTTACCCGGCATTCTTCTCTGTGTAACTAGTTGTGAGACTTGGTTGTTCTACTTGTTTGTCAAACTTGTCAGTGAAAAGTATTGGTCAATCCTATCATTAAATTCTTTTGCCTTACTTGTTTGTTAAAATTGTATATCCGTTTTCCAGGCAAATTTGTTTGTAAAACTTGTTTATGAATTGTATTTGTCTGACCTGTCTCTCAAGAGTGTTGGTCAAACTTGTTCCTTAAGGAGGTTGAAAACTTTTTCATCAATCTTAAAAGTCTAATTTGTTTGATGAACTTTTTTGTGAAATTTGTTTGCTGAACTAGCTATTTGACAAACGTATGTGACAAATTTGTTTGCTTAACTTAATACAAAATGTGTTGGACAAACATGGTGGCCATAGGTGTTTGCCATACTTGTTTGCTGAACTTGTTTTCCAAAGTTGTTGGCAAATGTGTGTTACAATCTTGGTGGTGAAAATGTTCATCAAACATTTTTACCAAACTGGTAGGTCAAACTTGTCAAAAATCTGTGAATCTGGTATGTTGTTAAACTTTTTCTGAAACTTGTTTCTCAACTAGATTTTCCAACTTATGTCTCAAATTTATCAGTCTTGATGGTGAAACGTGTTTGGTGTATTTGATTAAAAAACTTTTTCATTAATCGTATTTGTCGAAAATTTTTGTCGCACTAATTTACCGAATTTGATTGCCACACTTGCTGGCCGAACCCGTTTGTAAAAGTTCATTGATTAGTTTGTTTGGAAAACTTGTTTTCAACAGGGTTTCTCAAACATATTTGTCAAAATTGTTTGTGATATTTGCTTGTCAAGCTTCATCAACAATCGTGATTGCCAAACATATTTGCAAAAGTACTTTGCTAAATTTTTTGCTGAACATATTGCCAAATTTGTTGTGTAACTTGTGTTTAATATAGTTTGTCAAACTAGTTTATAAATTTTTCATGAAACTAGTTTGTCAAATTGGTTTGCCAAAGTTTCTTACAAACTTATCAGTCAAACTTGTTTCCCAAACTAGTTGAGTATCACGGTCGATCAAATTGTTGATCAAACTTGTTGGTGAAATGAATCGGTCAAACCTATGAATACATTTGCCGTACTTGTTAAGATAATTGTATATCAATCTTGAATGTCGTCTTGTTTCTTGAATTTATTTACGAAACCTGGTAGTCAAACTTGTTCATGAAACGAATTTGTCAAACCAGTGCATCACAATTTTTGATCAAACTTGATTATCAAATTTTTTCATTAAACTATATAACGTAATTTATTTGTCAGTCTTCTTTGCTGAACTTGTTTGACTAAATTGTTTGTTAAACTAATCTGCAAAACATGTTTTTAAACTTGTTGGACGAACTTGCTTGTCTAAGAAATTGGCTGAAAATGTTTGCCAAATTTACTTGCAGAATGTGTTTGCAAAACTAGAAGTCTGACTTTTTTTCAAAACTTGTTAGTCAAACTTGGTGAACAGACTCATTAATCGTGCCTCTTTGTTGAACTTGTTTGACTACCGTGATTTGTTAAACATGTTCTTCAAACTGACTTGTTGAACATGATTGTCTATTTGTTTGGAACAAGTTTTTTTCAAACTTAAGTGTTGTAATTGAAAAATTTGTAAGTCAAACTATTTCATCAAACTAGTTTTTTAAAGTTCTTTGCATAATTTATTTCCCAAACTGTTTTCCAAAATTGTTGGACAAACGTTTGATGAACATAGTTTGTTAAACTTGTTTGTAAAACTTGTTTTATAACTAGTTTACCATAGTTATTTGGCAAACTTGATTTTGAAAATGGCTTGCAAACTTGGTGCCAGATATGTTGGATAAACTTCCTTTTCAAAGATGTTTCACAAACTTATTTGGTAAAATTGTTTGGCAAACTACATTGCTTAACTTGTTTCCATGAGTATTTATCAAAATTGCTTGTTAAACTTTTTTCACAATCTTGTTCATGTAACATATCTAATGAAATCTAGGCAAATTTTTCTGAGATACTTTTTTACCAAGCTTGTTGCCAAAAGTGTTTGTGAAACCTATTGGTAAATTTGCTTGCAAAAGATATTTGCCAATCTTGTTAGCTGAAGTTATTTGGCAAACTTCCATCCTGACCTAATTTGCCAAACCTGTTTGTCAACACGGCACGGTTGGAGAATCTTGATGGTTAAGTTTGATTATGCTAGTTCGTCGAACTTGTTTTTAAACTTGATTGTCATATGCAATCATAAAATCTTTTCATCAAACTTTTTGGTCAAAATTGTTTGAGAAATCCCTTGCCAAACCTGATTCCAAATTTCCTTGACAAACGTGTTTACTAAACTTGTCACCAACTGTTTGCCAAACATTTTTGTAAATTTGTTACCATTCATCCTTATTGACCTTGTTTTTCAAACTTGTCAGTGTAACTGTTGGTTAAACTTGATTCTGAAACACTTTTATCAAATGTATTTGTCACTTGGTATTGTCTAACTCGTTTGTCCTTTTGGATGTTGAACTAGTTTGTGAAAGTTGTTTGTTAAAATTGTTTACCAAACTTCTTTGTCAAATATGTTCATCAAGCAAGTTCATTGAACTTGTTGTGGAATGTCTTTGTCAATCTTGTTTGTCTGACTAGTATCTAAAACTGTTTTGTGAAAATGAATTTTGTAACTAGTTAGTCAAAATTGCCATCAAATTTTTAGTTGAATTTTTTGTCAAATCTCTTTGTCAAAGTTGTTCAATCTTGTTTACGAAACTTGTGTGCCAAACTAATTTACCAAACTAGATTGTCAAAATGGTTAATCAAACTTGTTTGTAAAAATTGTTTGTCAGTCTTCTTTGTTGAACTTGAAACTTAAATTTGCTGCCAAAATAGTTTGCCAAACATATTGCCAACCTTGTTTGTTCAAAACGTTTCACCAATTTCTTTGTTAAATTTAAATGCCAGGCTTATTTGTCATACTGGTCATAAAATATTTTTGTGTAACTTGTTTATCAAACTTGTTCATCAAACTCGATGGTCGAATTCGATTGTAAAACATGTTTGTGAAATTAGTACGTTAAAGTAGGATGGTGAATTTGTGGTGCCAAGCTTTATTGCTGAACTTGTTGGCCAGTATTGTTTGTGAAACCTATTTACCAAACTTCATTATCACACTTGTTTATCGAATTAGTTTTTCAACCTTGTATGTGATACTTATTGGCCACCTTGTTTGTCATTTTCTGTCAAAATTTTGTGTCAAACTTTTTCATCAAACTTGTTTGTCAATTATTTCACACATTTATTTGCCACACTTATACGCCAAACTTGTTTTCAAAAATTGTTGGCAAACATGTTTATCAAACTTGTTGCAACCATGTTAGTTAAACTAATTCGTAAATTAGCTTTACAAACATATTTTACAAACTTGTTTGATGAACATATTTGCAAAATTTGTTACCAAAAGTATTCGTCAAAGTTGTTGGTAAAACTTGTTGGTCAAAATTTTTCATAAAACTGGTTTTTGAACTTGATGTAAAAATTTATTTCTGTAACACATTTGTAAAATTTTTTTCTTGAAAAAGTTTGTAATATTGTTGGTGAAAATTGTTACTACAATTTTTTATCTCAGTTAGGCAAAGTTTTTCATCAAACTATTTTGCCAAAGTTCCATCCAGAATCCATTTGCCCTATATGTGGCCAAAATTGTTGGTGACAATTTGGATAAAATTATTTAGTCAATATTGTTTGTCAAACTTCTTTCTAAAAATTGTTTGTCAAAGTTGTTTTCTAAACTAGTATGTCAAAGTTATTTGGCTAAAGTAATTGCGAAATTTGTCAATCTTGTCGAGAAATTTATTTGTCAAATTAGGTTCGGAAAATGTTTGTCATACTTGTTTATCCAACTAGTTTGTATAACTCTTTGTCAAAATTGTTTGTCAAACTACATCATCAAATGTGTTTGCCAAACTTTGTTGCCAACTTCAATGCCAATGATCTCAGCTGAAATTGTTTGGCTGACATGTTTCCAAATTTGTTATAAAACTTGTGGTTAAACTTGTTTGTCAAAACTGTTTCTTAAAATAGTATATCAACTTTTTATGGAACCTTGTCCAACTAGTTTGCGAATTCTGTTTCAAACCTATCTGCCAGCCTTCTTTGCCAAACTTGTTGCAACACATGTTGTTCAAATAGTTGGTTAAAATTGTTACTGAAATCTATCTATCAAACTTATCTTTGAATTCATTTGCTGTACTTGTTTGTCAAAACTGTATATCAATCTTCATTGTCGAGCTTGTTTGTTAAGAATTTGCTAAAACTCGTTCATCAATTGTAGTTGTCAAACCTGTTTATCAAACTTGTTTTCTATCTTGTTTGTCGACCTTTTCATCAAACTTGACAGTATAATTTGTTTCCTGAACTAGTTTTCCATAATTATTAGCCAACTTATTTGCAAACTTTGTTTGCTAAACTCGTTGCCAAATGTGTTGAAGAAACTTGCTTGTCAAAGATGTTTGCTAAACTTGTTTGCACAACTTCTTTGCCAAACTTTCTTGCTCAATTGTTTGCCAAACTTGTTGCCAATCCTGTATGTGAAACTTGGTTGTCAAAATGTTCATCAAACATGTTTACTAAACGTTTTGGTTGAACATGTTTGTCAATCTGTAAAACTGGTTCGTTGCCAAACTTTTTTCTAAAACTCCTTTGGTTAACATGTTAGCCATACTTGTTTCCTAGAGAGTTTCTAAACTAATTTGTCAAAATTGTTTGTCATGCGTGCTTGTCCAAGTTAATCATCAAACTTGCTTGCCAAACTAATTTGATTATTTGTGTTGCCATACTAGTGTGCCAAAGTTCATTTCCCAATTGATTTGCCAAACTTATTGCCAAACATGTTTGTCAAACTTATTGGTACTTCTTGCTTATCGAATGTGTGTGCTAAACTGGATTACTGATGCTGTCTGCTAAAGATCCTTGTTGAACTTGTTTGGAAAACTGTTGCCAAACATTTTTGGTAATTTATTTGGTCATAATTTGTGGGCAAACTTGTTCAGCAAGCTTCTTTGCTGAATTTGTTTGACTTGCTTGTTTGTTAATGTTGTTACATTTGTTCACGAACTTTCTTTGTCGACCTTGAATGTGAAATTTATTTGGCACATTAGTTTGTCAAAATTGTTTGTCAACATTTTTTGTCAAGCTTGTTTGTGAATCTATTTCATCAAATCTTGTTTGCCAATGTACCTTGCTGAATTAGTTTGAAAACCTTGTTGCTCAAATTTGTGACCAATCTAGATTTCCAGAATTGTATGTCAGACTTGCTTGTCAAACTTCTTTGGTCAATTTGTTTACAGAATTAGTTTGGCAAACTTATATTTGAAATTGTTTCCAAACTTATTGCCAAAGTAGTTAGACAAAATTCACTATTTATAAAACTATTGTTAGACCTGTTCTTATGTTTGCTTCAGAAACATGGGCATTGATAGAAACTGAAGCAATGGTGCTCAACAGATTTGCGAGTATTTTGCCCTGTATCTCTTGGAGAACAAGGAAGGAAAAGTTACAATGCTGTATTGTATAATATATATGCTGATGAGTCCTGTAATAGTATCATACAATGAGGAAGGATAAGATGGGCAGGTCATGTGGCAAGAATGGAGGAATCTGAGGTGACAATGAAGATTCTCTTTGTAAATCCAGGCGGCCAAAGAGGATGAGGTAGACCTCGAACAAGATGGCCAGATGGAGTGGAAGAAGACCTACGAAAGCTAGAATGCAGAAACTGGAGGAGGGTAGCACATGACCATGACGGATGGCATAAGGTCATTGAGAAACAATTTCTACAAACAAGTTGTATGAACTAGTTTAACAAATTTGACAAACAAGACACTCAAACAAATTTAACAAAAATGTCTGATGGACAAGTATGACCACCAAGTTTGACCAACAGGTTTGGCAAATATGTTGGTCATTAAGATTCCTTAGTTCACCACAGACGTTTGGTTTAGTATTTTAACAAGTAAGTTTGTCAAACATCTTTCACAAGCAAATATGACCATCAAGCTATAACAAGTTTGACAATCATATTTCGCAACAAGTTATCAAACAAATTCAGCTAGACTGTTGGGCAAACAAGTTTGGCAAAGATGTTTCACTAACAAGTAAGGAAACGAGTTAGGCAAATGAGTTTAAAACAAGATATTCAAACATTTTTGATGAAAGATTTGACAAACAAGTCTTACAAATAGTTTTAAACACAAAGTGTACCCAATAAATTTCATCAACATGTTTGTCAAACAAGTTTGCAAAATGATTGGAAATGAAGTTTTTCATATATGTTTTGAAGCTTTTCCCAACTCGTTTACTTATCTCATTTGCCAGATGGAATTGTCTAACTTATTTGCTTAACTTGTTGCTATACTTCTTTGACGAATTTCTTTGCCAGACATTTTGCCAAACATATTTTCATAACTTGTTAGTCAAATTTGCTGGTTAATCTTGCTGGTCAAAAAAATTTGTAAAACTTGATTGTCAATATTGTTTGTTAATCTTTCTCCTGCAACTTACCAGTCAAACTTTTTAGGCCATCTAGTTTGTCCAACTTCTCTTTAAAAATTAAATGTCATACTAGTTTGTCAAACTTATCTTCATATTTGTGGATCTTGTTTGACAAAGGTATTTATAAAACTTGTTAGCCAAACGTATTTGCAAAGTCTATTTGGCAAACTCATTAACCTAACTTTTTTGCCAAACTTGTTGTCAAATGCGTTTATCAAATTTATTGGTCGTACTTCCTTGTCAAACTAGTATTCTTGCCAATTTTGTCAAACACGTTTCCCAGACTTAGTGCCAAATGTGTTTGCCAAACTTGTTCGTCAAATGTGTTTGAAACAACTTCTTTGTCAAATTTGTTAAACTTTTTAATCAAATTGTTTGTTGAACTAGTTTTTCAAAATTATTTTGCACAATAGTTTGACAACTTATTTGTCAAAATTGCTAGTTATGTCAATCCATTTCATCAAACTTGTTTGCCAGAGTTATTTGCTGAATTTGGTTGCCCAACATGTTGGTGAACATGTGGTCAAACTTGTTTGTCAAAAGTATTTTTCTTTTACAGAAAACGTCTTTTCCACCTTGTTTGTCAAACTTTTTCATCAATACTATTGTTTTACTTGTTTGCCAACGAAATTTGTAAACTTATGTGCCAAACTTGTTACCAAACTTGGACAAAGTTGCTTGTTAAAGATGTTAGCAAAACTTTCTGTTATGATTATGTTTGCCAAACTTCCTTTAAGCATGTGTTTGCCAAACTTGATGCTAAATGTGTTCATATACTTTTATGTCAGATTTGTTACTTTTCATGAATCTCCTTGTCTAACTTGTATTCCAAACTGGTTTTCCACTTTAGTTTCCATACATCATGGCAAACTTGTCGCCAAACTTCTTTGTCAAACTTTTTCCTTAAACATGTTGGTCAAATTGTTAGTCAAACTTTATTGTAGGACAAGTATATAGAACTAATTTTCCAAACCTATTAATGAAACTATTTCATCAAACTTCTTTGTTAACCTTACTTGTCAAAATTCTTTGGTAAACCAACTAGCGAAGCATGTTTGTCAAATTTGTTGGAAAAACTTGCTTGTCAAAGATGTTTGTTCAACTTGCTTGCTGAACTAGTTTGCCAAACTTCATTGCTGAACTTGTTCCCCAAACATGACATATGTGTCTGCCAAACTTGAACAAATTTTGTGGTCGTTCTTGATCATGAAACTGCTTTGTTAAACTTCTTAGTTAATTTTGTTATACTTGTTCATAATACTTGTTTGTGAAATTTGATGTAACAGTACTTTTGAAAACTCATTGGATGAAACTGTTTGTTCATCTTGTTTGTGAAACTATATCATAAATCTTGTTTGTTGAACTTTCCTTTAAACTTGTTTACCAAAGTAGTTTGGCAAATGTATTTGCCAAACTTGTTGGTCAAAGTTGTTTCCCAAATCCATTAATAAAATTTATTTGTCTTGCTTGTTTGTCAAACTTGTTATCTAACTAGTTTTCATAAGTCATTTGCTTAACTTGTTTGCCAGACATTCTTGCCAAACTTACTTGCTTAATTTGTTTGCCAAACAAGTTCCAAACTTGTTAGTCTAATTTTGGTCAAACATCTTTGTCCAAATTATTTACCAAACTAGTTTCTCAACCTTTTGGATCAAACTTGTTTGTTGAACTTGTTCACCAAACTTTTTTGTAAAATTTATTTGTCAAAATTGTTTTCAATTGTATTTGCCTAACTCGTTTGCCATACTTGTTAGGCAAACTTCCTTGCCAAACTTGTTTTTTACTTGTTTGCTAAACTTCTTTGAAATCTTCTTTGATGAACCTGTTGGCCAAAATTGTTGCTAAACTTTTTTGTCAAACTTGGTGAAACTTGTGGCCGAATTTGTTACTCAATATTTTCACAAAATTTATTGTCAAACATGTACATCAGACTTGTTTGTCGAACTTGATTGCCATACTTGTTTGCCAATATTGTTTCCATAACTCCTTGCTGAACTTGTTTGCCTATCTTGTTGCCATACATATTTGTCAGATCTTTTTGTCATACTTGATTTGTCAAATTTGTTTGCCAAACTAGTTTCTCAAACTTGTTTGTCAAATGTTTAGGTTGTGATATTACAGATACTGGGGGAAGCAGATTGTTTCCATGTGAAAGGTGGGTTTTGCCAGGGTGTTGGATTCCCCAGTCGGCTGGTTAGCCCTTTGTACATAGGGAATATGATACAGCAGGTATCCACACTTTCCCTAATGTGCACATAAACCGGAAACGTTCGGTTGAGCAAGGACGGCTGTTCCATATTGCAAGTGAAATACAATTAAGCCACAAAAATTATTCTAAAAATCCAAGTAAAATATAATTGTAGGAATGGATTCAGGAGACTTGGGAGAATCAAACGCCATAATTACAATTTAAATATCCCTTACAGATAAAATGCCGATAAATTTCAGTAATATAATAGTGGTATAATAAGACATTTCCAATTATTGATACGTAAAGTTTATCAGTAACAATTTAAGAAGCATATGGGCAGCATTGTACCACACTATCTATCTTAAAAGACGTATCACGATATTTCTGTATTCTTTCAATAAACTTTGTTTTACTCACTTGTTCTGCTTTTCATTGAGGTAATAGTAGTCTTGCGTCAGAACATTGATTCCACCAACGAAACACAAAACATGAACCTAGCGAAGCGCATTACATTTATATATGTATTTTATTATATTTAATATTATTCTTAGTAACGGAAGTTTTGTGTTAATATGTTGAAGTATTTCATGGCTGTCTAAAAATAGTAGTTATGCAGCAGATAACTTATATATAAACAATTATATGTATTGGCGGACAAGAACTGAATATCTTTGCTTAAAAAGCCATGATAAATTAAGCATTAATTGTGTAACTATATTACGACGGTGACAGTATATTTGAAGTGAGATGCCACGCTTAATGGTTATCTGAGCGAAGAGCTTCAGTCTCAACAGTTTTTTAGTATTGTTAAATATATATTTGTTTGTTAAATGTAAATAATATTTGAATGGAGGTGGTCAAAGCATTTAATTCTGTGATATTCAAATGTATAATATTTTGGAAGGGAAATTGTATTTTAAAGATGAGGCGTTCGGATGCACGGAAGGGTACAATTTTGGGAGCAGAGAGAGCACGCTTTTCGAATGCTTGGGGAGGAACTCGCAACTTGAACGTGGTGGTGCTGGGTGGTCTGAAGCCGCGTTTCAAACTTGTGATTTGAGCAGATAGGCATGTATAGGTTACCTGCTAGCGACTGTCCTGCCTCAACAGCCATGCACACCATTAGCATGCAGCACACTCCAGTATTGCAGGAGATGTTTGTTTCCAGAGAGGTATTTTCCTTCATTATGATGACGGTGGTCAAGCCAAGATTCCCATTCCCTGAGACACAGAACGTTCCACGACCACGCCATATGGTGGTCCCTGAAGCGTTTTCATATGTTATGGGGTCATCACCTCATGGCCCCTGGGTTCGCCAATCCCATTCCCAGCAAGTTAATGTTGAGCCCCATGAAGGGGGTGTCGTGTTGTTCAACTTGAATCGCCAAAGTCTATCAGAATGCATAATTGACATGAATGGATGCATGTGGTCAGCCGGGATGTGTACTTACACGCTACCTGTACCGGGGGTCCAATATCACTAAATATGCACACAGACACACACAGCATTATAGAGCCTCAACCAGCTTGATCAGTCCCCTACTCACATTCAGGATCCTCGGATTCATGAGGTTGTTTCCACATGCACACATGTCCATCTGCTCTCTACAATTGGGAACGAGACTCGTCAATCGAGGCGACTTGTTTCAAGGCATCAACAGTCCAGTCCAGTGATAAAACCATGGCTGGCGTTGGTGTCGTGCAGTCACCAACGAGTGACCCTTTGCTGTCTGAATTACTCGCCGAGGATAACATCGCTAACACCGTCACATCCCGCTTCAAGGTGTAAAAACAGGTAAAATCCTTTCACCATTCACCTAATATAATACCTGTTAACACAGCACACGTGACAACACCGATCACTCATCGTGTTTACTGGTCTCACATACCGTCTTTAATTAAAAATATAATTTTGTTACGTTCATTATAATTCCACTTTATGGTTTTAGAAGAATAGCCGTGCTATCACTTTTGAATCGAGTTCACAACCGACAATATTAATTATTGCACATTGCACCTTATGAAACTATTTTAAATCAGATAACATTGTCTTATGGTGAGTACTTTGATTAAAGTTTGTAACCGTTTCTGAATTAAGTTATTTCATTATTTTTCTTATGACAATAAATATCTACATACCAAATAAGTGTAACAACCAATGATACAAGATTATTTATGATATGCACAGTACCACCAAAAATTATCAATTCTTTCGAAATCATTTCGGCTAGTTAACCTTGAAGTCTATTTACAGCAATATTTACATTATTTTCCTCCCATTTATCATTTCTTAATGCAGTTACATTTGAAACATTACATACAACTGAAAAATTACTTTTTGGTTTGAGCCAACTATACATATATAATGAGTTTCTTAACTTCATCATATTTAGAAAAAGTAAAGAGGAAAATCACACTCCCTTAAAATTCTTTTTTCAGATCTCAGAATCAACTGAATTTATATCTTCGCGCTACTTCTGATACAAGACCAACTGTAACACCCTCCAACTACCTCTATGAAGAAGGAAGCTTATCATATTACTAGAGATATATGTAGTTAGAGCAGTGTTCATGTAGACTGTTTGGATTTGGTCTGTTTACCTAATTCTGAAGCATAAGAATCTACTTCTATAAATCATTATCAACACACATCATTTGCTGGACAAGTATTTACAGACTTTTAATACTCCAATCGAATATATTGGACAAGCATAATTCAAATATTTTATTCTTTTGTATCATTTACTTATTTTTATTTGCGTAGTATGGAGATATTCCTTCTGTCCTTCATTTTAGTTCAGCTAAACAATTAACATATGTACAACATTTTCTTTGAGAGAGAGAAATATTTAGTGATAAATTATTCTCTACCAGGGTATTTTGTTTTAGATCTTCTTCATGAGAAAATGTGCTTAATTTATATATCATTCCCTTACTGTATCATGAATGTAAGTTCATAATGGCTTCAGATATTTGTGTACTCCATGATGGCTTGTCATTCGTTCTTCAATAGCTTATCCCATTCCTTTTTAAGATATTATGTTATAATATTGATAGGCATATAACTTTCCATTTTGACGCATCTCTTGCATTCATCATAATTCACACATTCATACTTTGACATTCATATACTTGCAGACTAAAATCATAGAAAGGAAAGGTCATAGTTAAGGAGGCCACAATAATTCATTACAGATGCCATCTTGGAAATGTGTGACACCTACATCTTCATAGATACTCTGCAAATCACATTCAAGTGCGTGGCAGAGGGTTGAGTGATTCGCCCGCTGACACTTGTTGTTGGTCCAGAACTGAAATCCGCAACAATGTGAGGAAGGTGCACTTGTGTGACAATGAATGGTTCTCATCTGTCGTCGTCGGTCCCGATTATTGATGTTCATTTTCCAGCCTCACAGATGTCGGAGATGCGATGTTTTACCGGACCCAGTGTAGCACCACACGACCATAGGATTAGTATCACGGTATTCCGACATTTTTCATCGTTACGTAATTTTAATAGTTTGTTAAGAGGCAGCATTTTCTCATTTTGCAAAATTTGTAGTAAATTCAAATTATATCAGCGTAATGCAGAGTAATAGTATCCAGGGAATACTTAGGTCAAAACATCTCGTATATCAGAGATAATTTGTCAGATTGCCATTATAAATAGTACCCGCAGTTGAGTTTCTCTCTATGTGCTGAGCTTTTTCTATGTGCGTAGCTTTCTATGTGATTGGTTCTCTATGTAACGAGCTCTCAGTGCTTAGCTAAAATATTATACGCGATTAAATTCCAAGATAGGAAAAAGCCCGAGAAAATATTGCATTTTTATTATATGCTTTTATATCGTGATCATACGTGAAAGCGAACATTATCTTTGGACTTTGATCGGGATAGGCTAGGACGGATGAATTAGAAACTTCTGCCTCCCGTAATAAACTGATGAATATTCGTGAGATGAAATTTGAACTTATTGGCAAGTTTAATGCAAGAACTTTTCAAAGATGTATCTTGAAGAATTAAAGTTCGTAATCAGTGTATAGGATCCAGAGAGATTAATACAAACAAACTTTGACGAATATAATCACGAATTGTGAACTTATAAAGTGTGTACTGCGAAAGTGTTGTGAATGTAGCTATTGATTTCAGAATAGAAAATCTATGAACCTTAAAAAAGTCTTAAACATTTATTCCGGTATTTAGTTCCCTAATATTGACCCAGCTTATTCTAAAACTGAAAATATATCTGTGACGTTCCTAAGAAATTAATTAATGTGTGAAGGAATATATCTAACAATTTTGGTCAGGAGAAACGTATGGTGAAATTTTCTAAAGAATAATTCTATGAAGGAAAAGGATCAGGCAAAAACAGTATCTTCGTGATGGGCGTCAAATTATCTGAACTACCGGGACTCAATGATTCCAATTTTTATTCTTTGGTTTATTAAGTACCAGCCCCTGAGAAACGGATTTTCATGCTCAAAACTTACAAAAGGTCTATAAGTTTAAATGACATCCAGAACAAATATTTACAGTGAGAAATCCAACAAAGATATAAATTTTATTAACTGCGAAGAAGTATCATGTCTACCAACTTAATTTTCATCCTGAGGTGACAAATAGAATTTTGAACTTATACATCCAATACAATTGTGAAAATCAAGACGTAATCTACAGCTTAACAGTCGCTAGCTAAAGCCAAATATAAAACGACGTCAACACAACTGTCGCCCCAGTCAGCAAACCAAACCATGTCGCCGCCCAGTCACACCAGGTATTCACTGTGCATTCTGCGGTACCTCGGATATGCTGCGTACTGTCTCTGGTGCGACGACTATAATACTGAGTTCAAATTCACTTCAATCGTGATAACCTGCACTTGCATCTGTAAATGGTCTATCACTTGCACCAGATATCTTATACAGCCGTTGCTGACTGTAGTGCGGTCCTTGGAGTGTTTACATGTCTCTGTGTTTGCATAGGCATACTTGTACCAGTATGGTTCATCAGTATATATTACAAAGATATTTAAGTTTCGTAACCTCCGCAATAGCGTCAGGACAGTTTTAAAAAGTTTCACTGCATAAATAAAAAAATCCAGAAATTATGAAGCTGGTATAACCAGGAACATTTACAACAAAAGGTCTCTGTCTAAAAATCTGAAAATACAACCCTATAACACAGTAGTAAAGCCAGAATGTCTTTATGCAAGTGAATATTTAGTACTGAATTACAAATTACATAAACTTGAAGTCCTAGAAAGAAAAATCACTCGAAAAATACTTGGTACACTAAGAAATACAGAGGTATGGAAACTAAGAAGTAATGCAGAAGTTTATTGCAACATAGAAAACATAGCCAAAACACTACGGAAGAGGCGACTGATATTTTTTGGACATTCATACCGAATGAACAGCAACAGGTTAAGCAAACAGATTTTTTAATATCTGGGACAAGAAGTCAACAATAGCATGGAATCAAGATGTTAGGAAAGATTTGGAAAGAAACAATATAAGTGAAAAAGATGCAACAGAAAGAAGAAAGTGTAAAAAATTGAAGGATTCAAAGGCAGGAGGGAGAAGAAGACAGGAGTAAAGTGGTCTGAGGAGAGAAAAAGGATGCGTAGCGAAAAGATGAAAGAATACTGGAGGAAAAAGAAAGAAGAACAAAGCAGGAGACGTTGAAATTGGTGCGTGGTCCTTAGATGGCCGAAACGAAGAAAGAAAGAAGAATCTGGTAACGTAGGGTACCTTGCATTACTGCAAATATCATGAGTATATTGTATAGCGTATTAATCTCCAAATGGCACATCAACGTATCAATTAACTGCATTATCAAATATGTTGCCGCAGCAGATTAACCATGCGTACTGGGGCGCCGTGCTAAGTTGCGCTCGGCCGTTCTCCGTCGGAGGTTCGAGTCCCCCCTCGGGCATGGGTGGTGGTTTACCAATATTTTTTCGCTTTTCGCGAGCGGTCGCCTTAACCACTAGGCTACCCGAACACGACTCCAGGACGGACCCAAAATTCCATATGCCACCCTGACTGCACTTATGAGTCAACTACATTCAGCCGTTAGCACACGCAGCTTAAATTTTCATACGTCACCATTTGGTAGAACATCTATACGTTATACAGTGACGCAAAGTGAAATTCACAATTGCGAAGAAATATTGATAAATGTATCAACACTGTAAATCAAATGTTCAAATGTTTGTAGAGTCTATGGGAGCCGGCCGCGGTGGTCGATGAGACTGAGGCGCTCCAGTCACGGTCTTCACGGCCACTACGGTCGGGGGTTCGAATCCCCCCTCGGGCATGGATATTTGTGCCGTCCTAGTTCGTAAGTAGTTCATAAGTAGTTTGTAAGTTTAGGGACTGATGACCCCGTAGTTAAGTCCCATAGACTATACAAATATTTGAACATAGTCTATGGGACTTAACTACGGGGTCATCAGTCCCTAAACTTACAAACTACTTATGAACTAGCTAATCCTAAATACGGCACAAATATTTTTGCCTGAGGGGGGATTCGAACCCCCGACCGCAGTGGCCGTGCAGACCGCGACTGGAGCGCCTCAGTCCCCTCGGCCACCGCGGCCGGCTACTGTAAATCGTCACCATTCAGTAAGTTAACAGATGCCTAAGCCAGACAATGACGATAATAGCGTAGTAAATGCCTCGTTGTTTTCATTCTCCCTGGTGCGGGATTACAGATCATGCTGCGAGTGCTACGGGATGAATGTAGTTGACTCATAAGTGCAGTCAGTGTGGCATATGAATGTTTTGATCGGTCCTGGAGTCGTGTTCGGGTAGCCTAGTGGTTAAAGCGACCGCTCGCCAAAAGCGGGAAACCCGGTTTCGAGTCCCATCCCGGCAAAAATTTTCATATGTCATCATTTGGTAGAACATCTATACCTTATACAGTGACGCTAAGAGAAGTTCGCTATTGCGAAAAAATATTGATAAATATATCAACATTAAATAGTAACCATACATTAATGGGTGTCTGTGTTATCCTTAGGTTGGTTCATCTTAAATTAACTAGTTTGTAAGCTACGGTCTAATAACCACGCAGTTGATTCCGATAGATTTAGAAACATTTG
The DNA here is from genome assembly GCA_026315105.1 of Locusta migratoria. Taxonomy (NCBI): domain Eukaryota; kingdom Metazoa; phylum Arthropoda; class Insecta; order Orthoptera; family Acrididae; genus Locusta; species Locusta migratoria. The sequence goes on along the minus strand of CM048753.1, from coordinate 15,424,154 downwards.
AACATTTGAAACTTCCTGGCAGATTAAAAAAGTGTGCCGGAACCTGGACTCGAATCTGGGATCTTTGCCTTTCGCGGGCAAGTGCTGTAAAGTTTGGAAAGTAGGAGGCGAGGTACTGGCGGAAGTAGAGTTGTGAGGCGGCATCGTGAGTAGTGTCGGGATAGCTCAGTCAGTACAGCGCTTGCCCGCGAAAGGGAAAGGTCGCAGGTTCGAGTCCCGGTCCCGGCACACAATTTTAATCTGCCAGGAAGTTTCATACCAGCGCACACTCCGCTGCACAGTGAAAGTTTCATTCTGCATATGAACATTTTTTTCGAAATTGTGTTGAAACAGGGACTGATATACAGGGTGTTTCACTAAGTGTGTTTGCCTCTGTAACTTACAAAATAATAGGCGACGGGAAATTTTAATGCGGTAGGTCAACACAAGAAATGCCACACTTTCTGCGGAGCTATGAACATAGTTTATTGTATCATTTTCCAAAGAGTTACAGCACAAAGATATAATTTTTTAAATGGAACAATAGTTTTTTCTATCGTGCATTGGATTCGTTGAAACCACATGCATCCAAATCAATTTAAACTACATTCCTATCACTGTTAGTTTTGGAGCTACAACCCTTAAAAAGTTTCAGGGGCAGATACCACAAACGCTGCGCATAATGCAATGCGCCATCTAAATGTGGTGCGGCCGAGTTGTAACGTCGCCGGTGTCACGGAGCGAGAAGCTTCCTCGATGCGCTGTTAAACTGCCGACTGTCACCGCACAAGGCCGTATACCCGACAGTTGGAGCCACACAAACAACCGGGGCTCAATATACAACATATACTGATATCGGATGACGATGGCATACACGAACAACGAGTACGTTATGTTGCTGATGCTCGGCGAGTGTCGACACGATGCCACTGAAGCAGCCAAGGCGTATGCCGTTAGATGTCCTAGGCGAAGAGCCCCGGCAGCCATTATGTTCTTACGTACCGAACAGCGTCTTCGGGAAACAGGCATCTTGGTACAGCGCCGCAGTAACAGACGAAGACCTGCAAGAAGTGAGGAGATGGAGGTGTTTGTTTTAGCTGCACTACACCACGATCCTCATGTCAGCTTACGAGCCGCTGCTGCAGTCGCTGGTGTCAGTCTCACATCTGTGTGGCGTATAGTACACGGCCACAGGTTTCACCCGTACCGCCTGTCACTGACGCAGGAGCTGCATGGGAACGATTTTCGTGCAAGAGTGACATATGTGAGTGGGCCATGCGTAATTTCACGCTGGAGTCGTTACAAAGTGTTATGTTCTCTGATGAGTCCACGTTCACAAATTATGTTGCAGTGAATCGCCATAACATGCACTACTGGGCCGCAGACAATCCTCGGTGGGTACGACCTGTCGACCGTCAACGTAGGTGGTCTATTAATGTGTGGTGAGGAATCCTTGGGGATGAAATCATCGGTCCACACTACTTCCCAGGTACACTGACAGGTGAGTTATATCGCGCTTTTATAGCCGTCAGTTTGGGTGGTCTCCTTGAATATGTGTGTCTACACACGAGAGTCCATATGTGGATGTATCACGATGGTCACCCAGCCCAGCGTGCTGTCGTGGAAGACTAAACAACAGGTTTGCAGGAAGATGGTTGGGACGCCATGGTCCTCATTCATGGCCCGCAAGGTCGCCCGATTTAACACCAGGAGATTTCTTTTTGTGGGGATATCTAAAGGATCGTGTTTATGTCACTGAGCCCAGATGATCTAAAACGGCGCATCGAGGACGCATGTCGCTCCGTCACACCGGCGATGTTACATCTCGTCCGCAGATCCTTTCCACGGCGCATAGCATTATGCATTGAACATGGACACACATTTGAAAATCTCATGTACATCAACTTCCTACCGCCATAACATCCATCACCCACCACACAGCCATGTATTATGTACAGCGCGTGGTATCTGCCCCTGAAACATTTAAGGGTTGTAGCTCCCAAACTAACAATGATAGGAATGTAGTTTAAATTGATTTGGACGCAGCTGGTTTCAACGAATCCAATGCACGATAGAAAAAAACTATTGTTCCTTTTAAAAAATTATATCTTTGTGCTGTAACACTTTGGAAAATGATACAATAAACTATGTTCATAGCTCCGCAGAAAGTGTAACATTTCTTGTGTTGAAGTACCGCATTAAAATTTCCCGTCACCTATTATTTTATAAGTTACAGAGGCAACACACTTAGTGAAACAACCTGTATACTAGGAGCAATTTCGTTTCACAAGAGATGGCAAGACAGCAGGAATGTGTCAGGTTGTACCAGCTGCCTAATATACAGTGAAGCCAGCTAGGAATAATATCCAGTCGATGAAGGAGGTGACCCTGGCGTACACAGCGGGCACGCCCACTTGGCAGTGCCTCGACCTCCCGCAGCTGACGACGCCGATCTGGCGGTACCGCCCGCCGCTTCTGACGACGAGCGCGCCGCCGCTGTCTCCCTGCAATGCAGACAGTCACCTCACCAGGGCGTCTGGTGCCCTGCCGCTGCGGATGTCGAGGGATCCGGGGAACGCCGCGTCACACTCACGTCTACGACGAATGAACCGAATGCACTGGAGGACTTTGAAACTCTGCTGACAGCGGCACAAATAGGCCCCTTCCCGGCACAGCAAAAGCGATACTGTGACATGCTTACGACTGGTTCCCAGCTGACAACATCTGCAGCAGCATCGCTACCTAGTTTAGTCACACGGTGCATCGGCCGTGACATGCAGTGTAATAAGAGGTGGTGGTGCGAAATTTTATTTGAATACTAACTGCATATACAATATGTCTCTTATGTTACGTGTAATACTGCAAAATATATTGCTGACCATACATCCTTTTTCCATTGTATCACTTACAATTATTATGTTATTTGTAAAAACGTAAGTTATAGAAGTAAATTTTGCTTTTAATAGCTGAATATATTTGTACACTTACATATACAACGAGTTCCAGTAGTGTATATCACAAAATAGGCCCCACAAACAATTTTCCTCTCTCCTGAAAACTTACTGATTTGATGGTTAAATCCTTATTCGAGGGAGGTATTCAATTCAGATGCTATTCGCCGTGTGTGTGTGTGTGTGTGTGTGTGTGTGTGGTGTGTTTGTGTGTGACTACTATTAAATTGCGCAATTTGTTGTGGTAAATAATTCCTGTAGATTGGATTCCATAGAACACAAAACATTTATTACTATTCAGGCGCTATTAAACATGAAGCCATCTTATAGTATTGTTTCAGTGAGCTCTGAAAGCTACGGTCGGGGGTTCGAATCCCCCCTCGGGCATGGATATTTGTGCCGTTCTTATTATAAGGTTGTTGATAAGTAGCTTCTAAGTTTAGGGACTGATGACCCCGTAGTTAAGTCCCATAAGCTTAACAAACATTTGAACATTTGACCTCTGAAAGTATAAATGGCCAACTTCTTCGATTAATTTTGCTGTTTCACACAACGAAATTAACTCCATTCTGAGATAAACAGTTGTTTTATCATCAAACACGTATATCTTACACAATTTGTGAAACCTTAACTTTTCCCGGCGTAATGAATGTTCAAACAACTTATGAGAATGCTGCCGGGTGACGTCGTCGACAACCGCCGATATTTCAGCAGAAGGACACCATGCCATTCTCAAGGCACAACTGCACTCTAGGAAGCAATGTGCAAGAGTATTTAATACATCGGTTTGCAACGGATAAGGAAGATAACACACACAGGACAAGTCACTGCAGAGTCAACACAACCAAAGATTACCGAACATCAAAATAGGAAGCCTACTCAGACCGATTTGAATCTGAGAGCTGATGGGTGTCACCATCCAGCTCAGCGTGAAGGAGTACTTTGTACCCTGGTTCACAGGGCACATGTCATTTCAGACCGTGAAAGTTTGTCAGCTGAGTTATCCAATCTCGAGGTCACCTTGTAAGAGTACACCTGTTGGTGTATCTTGCAGTTTGATTTAAAGTAATGTATATATTGTTTTAAATTTGCTTAGTTCATGTATTTTTCATTTCTTGTATGCTAGAGATATTTGTTATGTAACGTCACTTTCAATATTGAATCATCTAGTGTAAACATGTACTGTATGTGTAAACCCACATGAATGCACGGACATTCTTTGTAAGTTAGCAATGCGCCAGAGACAATGTTGAACCTGTGGTAAAGACTGTCTTTGCCACAGAAGTAGTAGCTGTGAGTGTCGCGCTGCTGAAGCAGTCGCGGTGCGGACTCGCCAAAGTAAAGACTTAAATGCGATCGCGGAGCGGACTCGCTTTAGTAAACACGTAGATGTTTTGTTGATGGTGCAGAGGCACGGTAGGCGCAGTGTGGCGCGAGTTTTATGCAATTGCAATAAGCCTGAGAGGCGTAGTGTTTAATGTATTGAACGAAGTGCGAAATAAGTTTATTTATACTCGATCAGTATAATCCTTTTCCATGTGTGCAAAAAAAGTAATTGTTTGGTATCAAGTCTATTGTCACCGAGTGTGATCGTTGTTGTAGTAAGAGTACCTATTGTAATCATATCTGTCTTGTATGGACCTCACGACGAGGACGACGAAAGCAGATGGGTACTTTTGTAACATTTTATTTTGTATGCATGTAAATGTAGTGTCAACCCAACTTTGGTTCAATTATACATGACTTATTTTGAAACCAGTCTTAATTTTGTAAGTAGTTGTAGTCACCCCATTATCACCATTATTATATTATGTTGATTATGCAAGCCTGTACATTGACCAACAAGATCAATCATTTTCAAAGTAATTACGATCAGTTTTAAAGAAATTGCTAGATGAGTTAAAGAATTGCTAAACGTGTTACAACCACAGAGACCAGTAATTAAAGTGCGAGAGAGTTTGCAAGTAAAGTAAAGTTGATTTCATTTATGTAGAAAGTAACCAGACTTGACTGAAGTAATTTTTTTTATGAAATACGTTAAATGCCAAACTTTGCTCAGCTAGTTACACGCGTACGCTACCCAGGCCCTGGAACCAATTACAAAAAAAAAAAAAAAAAAAAAAAAAAAAAATAGTTCACGTAAAGTTTTATAAGAAACTTGAATGCTTCAAAGAATATTATCAAAATTATTGAGAAGTTTAACTGTAGTATTTGTGAAGCTCATTGCACCACGGAGTTTCACTCTACTGAGCTATTATCATTGTAATTAGAGTCTATCTGCTATTACAATTTTGATTATAACACGAACACGCCATCACCACTACATGAATTCTGACACATTTGTTAGTGAAGTTGTGCTGTTCGTGAATCGTAAGAGGTGCTAGTTGGAGGCTGTAATCAATGCTAAGTCAGATAGGGCCAAGCTTAATTAATTACTACAGTGACTGTTTTAAGTCAATTAATATCAATTTTTTTTATTTATTCAAAATTCTAACTTACAATGCGAAAGTGTTGTTGCGACCCATTAGTTGTGATTTGCTACAACATTCAATGACAAAATTATTATTACTAGAGCATATCATTACGCATTCTGAATTTTGAGATTTTTTTGACGACCTCCAACAGGCAATATTCTTACAATTGGCGACCATGCCAGGATAGTTTGGGCGCCTACGTTTGTAACTGGTTTGGCAAGACATTTGATAATTAAGTAATAGTAATTAAGTTATCATTAAATTTTGATTTATTATTTTTTTCTGTATATTGATTGACTGTTTATTGGATTTGAAATTTGTATATGGGTTGTTGATTTTGAAACATTGTTGAAAAGTTTAAACATGGCGCCAGTAGGGCAGCGTCATCGTGACGCAACAATAGAGAAAAGTAGGGTCCTTACTAGGAACGCGATAATGCGTAGAAGCCAGGCATCAACAATGGATTCAAGATTAGAAAAAGTAACCGAAATGGAAAATGTATCAGAAATGGAAAATGCAAATTTGAATGTAGATCGACAAGTAATTACACGTGATCAAAATGAGGTTCGAAGAAGTAGTACACTCAAACGATCGCAGGTTAGCGATAAACGTTGGTCACGTAATTAATGGAGAGAAAATTAACATGGATGAGATCGCGGACAATGTTAGTGATCAGCAAAAAGTAATTGACGAACATCAGAACGAATCGGAGGCTAAATGTTCATCAGATGATCTGTCATCAAGTAGTGAGGAGGAACGGAAAATCGACAGAAATAAAAAGGATAGGCGAAGGACAAAAATGAGGGATGCTGTGCCTCAAGGAAATGCAGACATAAGTGCGTTAATGCAATTCATGCAAAATATGAGCCAGAATTTTGAAAAGTCACAGTTAGAAATGAGCCGGAATCTTGGCCAAAAAATTGAAAAATCACAGTTAGAAATAAAGAAAATAGATCAAAAAATCGAAAAATCACAGTTAGAACTAAGACGGGAACTTGGACAGGACATAAAGAAAATAGATAATAAAATCGAAGAAATAAAAAAGGAAAATGAAAACGTTAGGAAGCAAATAAGTAAACAGGAAAAAAGGATAGATGATTTAGCCACGCAAACGGAACAACAGATTACGCAGGCGCAAAAAAAATTGTGAGGAGCGTCACACCGAGTGCAGTAACGAAGTCACTTTGGTTAAAAAATCATTAAACAGAACCAAATGTTCAATGTTCAAATGTTTCTTAAGCTTATGGGACTTAACTACGGGGTCATCAGTCCCTAAACTTACAAACTACTTATGAACTACTTACGAACTAGGACGGCACAAATACCCATGCCCGAGGGGGGATTCGAACCCCCGACCGTAGTGGCCGTGCTGACCGTGACTGGAGCGCCTTAGTCACCTCGGCCACCGCGGCCGGCTAAACAGAACCAAAGACAAAGTCGCGGGACTCGAACAGGGATTAAAACACACTGAGGAAAGAATTGTTCAGATGCAAAGAGAAATCCAGCATATTGTGGAACATGAAAACAATACGTGGACCCCGCCTAGTACAGAAGCGCAAGTTGGCAGTCACAATGATCATGCAACAAATAATTGTTATCATCTCGTGAGGCAGCCTGCTGCAGGAAACGTCAGCTTTGAAACGACAAAATCTGTCACCGAAACAAGTAACGAGAATTCGCATTACGAAATAAATTTGAACGGAACTGTACCGGAGCAAAGAAATGTTGCACCATTGCCTTGTGTTGACAACAATGAGGAAAGGCGCACCGAAAATGATAGACGAATGGAAAAGTATTTGCGTAGTATCAGACCGCCACTATTCAAGCCAGATGGCGACATCCATATAATGAAATTTTTGAATCACATCGAACAAACTTTACCGCGAGATTGGTCGGATTGCATGTGTATAAATTATATTCTGTCCAAAGTGCATGAAAGTATTCATAATGACGTTATGGACATGAGTAGCGAGAGCAGAAGCTACCGCGAATTTAAGGATCAACTAATACGCAAATATTGGTCATCAGCAAAGCAGGATGAAGTTTATGAAGATATTCACACAGCACCGATCTTTAACGCAAATAAATTCATTACGACGGAGAAATATGTGAAACATTACTGGAATAAGAATAGGTATCTTAGCTATCCAATACCGGAGCGAGCTTTCATTTCAGTAATGTTAGCAAAATTGCCCAGACGTGTGCGAGATCTTTTCATTGTACAACCAGTTTTATCTGTAGAAAAATTTATGGAAGTCTTGGAAAGATGTGATCGAAGCTGGGAAAATAGAGACCGTCCCAACCGACAGGACAGAGGGAATAGGAATGGAACAGATGATCGACATTATCGGAGGGACGAAGGTACTCGCCGTGAAGATAACGGATACGGGCACCGACAAGCGGATACACGGGAAGACAGGTCACGAGGAGGTGATACCAATAACGGCCGACAAGATGATCGACGGCAACGTCATCAGAGAGAAGAAGAACCGAGACAAGACCGACAGGAAAATCGTAATCGAGAGAGGAATAATCGAAATGATTGGCAAAACACCGGAGCTAGGCCCAAAGAATACAATCAGTCACGTAATGTAGACAGAAATAGAGGAGACGGAAGAACAGTCTACGAGAAACCGGGACGTCGCGACAAACAGGTTTATGCCGTAGAAGCACGCACAGTAGATAATGGAGACACCAACCACGAAATACGTAATCAAAGTACGAACAATCATGAAGAAAACGCACGTTGTTTAAACTAATTGAGCGGCCTGCTTTGCCCCGCGGCGAGGCCGCAAAGCCTTTGAAGGGGACTGAAGGACCGACGAGCTCAGACGAAAATGCAAAGAAAGAAGACTCCGATAATGAATGGATAAAGACAGATGATGAAGACGAAACTGACGTTATATACAAGACTACGAACGTAATTGAACGTGGCAAGAATGAACGAACAACAACTGTAGAAGCAAAGAAGCTTGAGGGCGCGCAAATAAACAAAGTTATTGACGCATCAGCGCAATAAATAAAGCAACAGTTGGGCCAGAAACGGAACAAGAATACCATGAAAGAATGTTCGTTGAAGCAATAGATGCGTTACTGGAAAACAATGATCAAGATAAGAAAACTTGTATTCAACTGGAAGAAGATACTGACGTGGAAGAGACGGAAGACAGTGACGAATCGGATACGACAGAAGATGAGCAGGGAGAACCAGACAACAAAGCAGCAGATACCTTAACCACCTGTACGGAAGAAGTAGCAGAAAATTATGATTCATTGCAGAATGAGTTTCTTGACATCATCGAACACATCGAAATTTGGAGCCACCACGACGTTGCAACAACAGCACCGCAGATGAGACAATGCAATGACATCCGAAAGTCAGATGAACAACAAAAGTTATCAACGGAAGAAGAAGATGTGCTTAGAACTGAAATACGAGTATTGAGAGACGCCAGACAAAGCGAAAGCAATACATGTCCGAAACTAAAACTGGTAATCGGAAGCAAGGATTATGAAGCATTAATTGATACTGGGTCGATGATTTCGATTTTGACACGATCGATTTATGAGGATGTTAAGAAAAGCTTGCATAGAATAGAGGAACTTCCAGCAACTAGATTGAAAATATATGGAGCTTTCAATTCTAAATTTGTGGAATCAAAGAAGAAGATTTTCTTGCCGTTTAAAATCAATCAGCTTAACCAACTATTTTACCATGAGTTTGCAGTAGTGGAAGAAATAAATATTCCGTTGATAATTGGAGCTGATCGGCTACAGAAAGTTAAAGCGGTCGTGGATCTGAAAACAAATATTTTGACTGTTGAAGACGAAGGAAACCAGTACACCACCGAATTATTACAGCAAGTGGAACATCCAGTAAAGACATTTAATATCAGGTGCAGCCAGGAAGACATAAAAACAAGTCATGGCAAACGAAGGCAAAGAGAAAGGTTAAAAGAGAAGGACGAACGATTTGAAGATCTCTACGGTATAAGCAACGTGCCGACAACAATGAGTCGTGACGCGCCGCGAGCCGGCACAGAGTACTGGAGAAGACGACGCGTGAAAATGAAACACTCAACTGTAAATGAACCGTCTGACTGTAGTTATGTGAATCAAGAGCATTGCAACGGACGAAGAAGTGTTGTACAGCAAAATGAAACCTTATTTGGATTGACACACAAAGAAAGGACACATTTTTTACTCGAAGAAGACGACACCCAAGAGGACACCGAAATGAACTTGATAATTACCGGATTTGTAGGAGAACGGATTGTTACTGTGACACCGGACACCGGAAGCCAGTACAATGCAACCGAAGAGGATTTGTACTTAATTAGCCGCAAGCAGAAGCTAATTATCAAAGAAGACTCTTGCAATATAAACACATCATCTATTATACCAAAGCAATGCGTACAAGTACGGAAACGAGTAATGCTAGAGATTATTGTATGTGAACAGGCCATAGTGGCAGAATTTTTAGTTGTCAGAGGATTAAAGACCGACGTCGTGATTGGTGCGGACACGATGCGGAAGTTAGAGATGAAGATTAATTATTATAAAAAATATATAGAATGGAATGTGGGTGGAATCAAGACGAAATGGAACTTATTTGAAAAGAAAGAGAAAACAGACGCAGAGATGCAACACTACGTTGACTCTGTGTACCTTAACGAAGAAGAGGAGATTAATTATTATGACGTAAATCACTTTACTGATGAAGAGGAGGCCAGGAATAGAACCCATAATAATAGATATCCAGAAAGAAAGTTTGAAGAAGGAGACCTTGTCTTACTACGAAACAAAAAGCTGGGTAAACCACATGATAACGGATGCAAGAAGTTTTACTGGTGGTATTTGGAACCCTACCGTGTAAACAAAGTAAAACATGCTAATGCTATGGAACTGGTGTCCATAAAGAACAACAAAAATGTAGGACTCAGATACGTTTGTGACATTAAAAAATTTTATCACTAGTATGTAAGTTGTAATCATAATATTGTAAGGGGAACTACACTACAACTGAAAGACTGATGTGATAAACATGACTTGAAGATATTAATGTATTGTATAACTTATCATTTATTTTAATTACTGAGTATGTGAATGTGAGATAAAAGACTGAAGCTAAGCTCCGTTTGCAGGTTAGCACACAGTAAACAAAACAAGTGCATGAGACCTTGGTATGCGGAGCGGCGAAAATGCGCTCTCGGACATTAGACGAGCCGCCAGCGGCAGCCGCTACCAGAGGCAACAATTGCGTCGCGCGGTCAGCCGCCGGCGCGAGCGACTTGAAAGCAGCCGACAGCCATGGGCGGTAGCGACTTCAAAGGAACACACACCGCTTCATCCAACGGGACTACGAAATGTAGCGTGTGAAGTGATGTGCAATAAAGTGGAGCTATCAAGCTCGGCCATAAAGGTCAATTGAGTGCAGTGCTACTTTTTGCAGGTTTATACGCCGATTATGTCACACACCGACGCATCCCAACATACCAAATTTTGTAAATAATGTAATGCAACTTTCTACTTTTGTATCTTATGTAATGCCATGTAACCAATATTATGTATCTTTATTTTATGTCATGTAATTTTTCCTATGTGAAATATGTGTTTTAAAGTTAACAATACACACACACACACACACACACACACACACACACACACACATATATATATATATATATATATATATATATATATATATATATATATATATATATATATATATATATTGTTTCTCAACCCAGGCAGGATGTAAGAGTACACCTGTTGGTGTATCTTGCAGTTTGATTTAAAGTAATGTATATATTGTCTTAAATTTGCTTAGTTCATGTATTTTTCATTTCTTGTATGCTAGAGATATTTGTTATGTAACGTCACTTTCAATATTGAATCATCTAGTGTAAACATGTACTGTATGTGTAAACCCACATGAATGCACGGACATTCTTTGTAAGTTAGCAATGCGCCAGAGACAATGTTGAACCTGTGGTAAAGACTGTCTTTGCCACAGAAGTAGTAGCTGTGAGTGTCGCGCTGCTGAAGCAGTCGCGGTGCGGACTCGCCAAAGTAAAGACTTAAATGCGGTCGCGGAGCGGACTCGCTTTAGTAAACACGTAGATGTTTTGTTGATGGTGCAGAGGCACGGTAGGCGCAGTGTGGCGCGAGTTTTATGCAATTGCAATAAGCCTGAGAGGCGTACTGTTTAATGTATTGAACGAAGTGCGAAATAAGTTTATTTATACTCGATCAGTATAATCCTTTTCCATGTGTGCAAGAAAAGTAATTGTTTGGTATCAAGTCTATTGTCACCGAGTGTGATCGTTGTTGTAGTAAGAGTACCTATTGTAATCATATCTGTCTTGTATGGACCTCACGATGAGGACGACGAAAGCAGATGGGTACTTTTGTAACATTTTATTTTGTATGCATGTAAATGTAGTGTCAACCCAACTTTGGTTCAATTATACATGACTTATTTTGAAACCAGTCTTAATTTTGTAAGTAGTTGTAGTCACCCCATTATCACCATTATTATATTATGTTGATTATGCAAGCCTGTACATTGACCAACAAGATCAATCATTTTCAAAGTAATTACGATCAGTTTTAAAGAAATTGCTAGATGAGTTAAAGAATTGCTAAACGTGTTACAACCACAGAGACCAGTAATTAAAGTGCGAGAGAGTTTGCAAGTAAAGTAAAGTTGATTTCATTTATGTAGAAAGTAACCAGACTTGACTGAAGTAATTTTTTTTATGAAATACGTTAAATGCCAAACTTTGCTCAGCTAGTTACACGCGTACGCTACCCAGGCCCTGGAACCAATTACAAAAAAAAAAAAAAAAAAAAAAAAAAAAAAAAAAAAAAATAGTTCACGTAAAGTTTTATAAGAAACTTGAATGCTTTAAAGAATGTTATCAAAATTATTGAGAAGTTTAACTGTAGTATTTGTGAAGCTCATTGCACCACGGAGTTTCACTATACTGAGCTATTATCATTGTAATTAGAGTCTATCTGCTATTACAATTTTGATTATAACACGAACACGCCATCACCACTACATGAAGTCTGACACATTTGTTAGTGAAGTTATGCTCTTCGTGAATCGTAAGAGGTGCTAGTTGGAGGCTGTAATCAATGCTAAGTCAGATAGGGCCAAGCTTAATTAATTACTACAGTGACTGTTTTAAGTTAATTAATATCAATTTTTTTTATTTATTCAAAATTCTAACTTACAATGCGAAAGTGTTGTTGCGACCCATTAGTTGTGATTTGCTACAACATTCAATGACAAAATTATTATTACTAGAGCATATCATTACGCATTCTGAATTTTGAGATTTTTTTGACGACCTCCAACAGGCAATATTCTTACAACCTTTCGTCAGAATGGTTATAGTGAGAGACAGATAAAACGTTCATTGCGCTATCAGCCTACTGTGCAACGGGTGAGTGACGATAGTAATGAAGTGGCACCTAAATCTATGGCCTTTTTGCCTTTTGCAGGAAGCATTTCCAATAAGATTGGTTGTATTTTGTGGAAATATGATGTGAAATGTGTTTTTCGACCACCTTCTAAGATAAAGGCCCTGTTGGGGTCTGTAAAGGATGATCTTGGTTTGCATAAGGCAGGTGTATATCGTATTCCTTGCAGCTGTGGCATGTCATATATTGGTCAGACCATCAGGACTGTGGAAGACCGGTGTATTAAACTCAAACGTTACACGCGCTTACAAAAAGCCAAACAAATCCGCTGTTGCAGAACACTGTCTTGGCACCGGTCATCCTATGGAATACAACAACACGGAGATCCTGGCATGCACTTCCACCTATTGGGATAGTGTTATTAAGGAAGCTGTTGAAATTAAATTAGCAAGCGTCCTTATAAACAGAGATGTTGGTTTTTGTGTTTAAATTATGCTTGGAATCCGGCAGTGTCTCTCGTCAAAAAACAGAGGGACAAAATTAATGCTGCCACACATGTTGATTAACAGTGACAATCGGTATTTTTTATGTTTGGTCATCTTTGGTTGTGTTGACTCTGCAGTGACTTGTACTGTGTGTGTTATCTTCCTTGTTTACCCTTTGCAAACCGAGGTATTAAATACGCTTGCACATTGCTTCCTTGAGTGCAGTTGTGCCTTGAGAATGGCAGGGTGTCCTCCTGCCAAATATCGGCGGTTGTCGACGACGTCACCCGGCAGCATACCCGTAAGTTGTTTGAACATTCATTACGCCGGGAAAAGTTAAGGTTTCACAAATTGTGTAAGATATACGTGTTCGATGATAAAACAACTGATTATCTCAGAATGGAGTTAATTTCGTTGTGTGAAACAGGAAAACAAATCAAAGAAGTAGGTCATTTATGCTTTCAAAGCCCACTGAAACAATACTACAAAATGGCTTCATGTTTAATTGGGCCTGAATAATAATAAATTGTTGTGTTCTGTGGAATCCAATCCACAGGAATTATTTACTACAACAAATTGCGCAGTTTAATAGTAGTGACACACACACACACACACACACACACACACCACACACACAAACACACAAACACGGCGAATAGCATCTGAATTGAATACCTCCGTGGAATAAGGATGTAACCATCAAATCAGATAGTTTTCAGGAGAGAGGAAAATTGTTTGTGGGGCCTATTTTGTGATATACAATATTGGAACTCGTTGCATATGTAAGTGTACAAAAAAATTCAGCTATTAAAAGCAAAATTTACTTTTGTAACTTAAGGTTTTAGAAATAACCTAATAATTGTAACTCATACAATGGAAAAAGGATGTATGATCAGGAACATATTTTGCAGTAACATAAGAGAATATTGTATATACACTTAATATTCAAATAAGGAAAGTAATATTGTAATAATAAAGAAAATCACAATGTGAATGAAGATGTCAACAAAATACTATGACAACAAAATATTTCAAAACATAGAGTTGAAACTTCATTTTAAGCATGACTTTACAATATTATTGTGGTTTGCAGGTCTCATCATTTAACTTATTTTGCAATGACATTGGTATCTGAAACCACATTCAAAAAGTCACATTGTAAAACTCTAATGCTGTCTGTTCGATCCTTATTCTATGGAGGGAAACGTTCAGCTGGTTGTAAACCAGCTTGATGTTCCAACATATGACAAAAGATGGCAGCACAGCATAGAGGCATGCAGATACATCCTATTTCCACTGAAATCACACTTTTCGAAAATTTGTGGTTACATACATTGGTATCATGTTGAAAATTATCTGTATGATCTTACTCTCTAGCTGTGTATTATTTGTGAAAAAATGTTAAACAGTTTTTCCATGTTTAAGAGACCTAAACTTTGCCGTCTGAAGCATGCACACACATTAATGTTTCTGCATCTTCAAAGGCATCAAAATAAGTAGCAATTTTTATCAAATTGAGAAATATTACCTAAATATGAGCAAGTTAATGAATCCATCTATAAACAACGGACTGGCCGCGGTGGCCGAGGAGACTGAGGCGCTCCAGTCACGGTCTGCACGGCCACTACGGGCGGGGGTTCAAATCCCCCCTTGGGCATTTGTATTTGTGCCGTCCTTAGTATTAGTTACTTCACAAGTAGTTTGTAAGTTTAGGGACTGATGACCCCGTAGTTAGGTCCCATAAGCTTAACAGACATTTTTTAATAAACAACGGCAAGCGGCTTGGTTGCTTTGAGAAACTACAAAGTAATGTTCCAGTAACTTCTCATAGGCCGGACACAAACCGGACTTGCTGGGCTGTAGGCAACTCTGCAGCAGGCGAAAGCCACCTACCAGACAGCTGGTATTATATATCTGTGTGCTCTTCAGGTTTGAATTATTACGTCCGTTGCTGGTTTTTGCATTTAGTGGCCCACTCTCGCGTTTTGAAGACCGTGAATTTTGATATCCGCTGCCTACACCGCGACAGCCGGTTTAATTACCCTCTTCGTGTTTGGGGTTAGAATGGACTCGAGGTATTCGTGCCTGTCGTAAGAGTCGACTAAAAGCAGTCTTCAAAGTTTTCAACCATACAGACTTGGTCCACTCCATGCGTCCAAATTCTTCAGAAGTGCGGGCCCTATGGGGAAGGACAACTTACATGCTGCACCACATATTTATTGTGCAACAGATATCTTCGGCACCCATTACGGAACGGATATGTGACTGCACCCCACACTCAGCGATTAGGCCAGGAAGCCTCAGGTAGCACACTAGTTACGCCCATTGTGCTTAGTCACCTGCTCCACCCACAGCTTGTAGCTCACTGAAAACACAGGAATCGCACTGCCGATTCTGGTATCCCGGCACGATGAGTTTGAGAGCCCGCCAGACCACATGGATTGTGACAACAGACGTTAGGCGGCGCGCACAACCTACTAGCGCTGCCATCGCCACTAGAGCGCTGCACGCCGTGGCGCGCCTACCGCGCCGGTCATCTGCTCAGAGAGCCGCACTATATAGGGCCCGGAGCCACAGCTCGCTCCTTAGTCGTGTGTTGACTGCGCTCGGTAATGTTTCTGCATTCTGTTGTTATCTGGCATCGTACTTGGCTCCGTCACGGTACCGATTGGCTTACGCTTAGGTCTGTCTTTTGCATTTAGTTGTTGTCATTGTTTGTCGCCTTTGTGGTCTCGTGTTGTGTTTATGGTTAGCGGCGACGCTTGTTCGGTCGGTCGTCGCTAGTAGCTCCTGACCCTGTCCGACCTTCAGTCACAATACCGATGACTGAGGTGCTAACTCCTGATGGATTCCAAGGAGCAGACACTCATCTTCCTGGGCATCTGGACCCCCGGCAATGGTCGTCCCGCTGGGTGACCTTTGCTGCTGCTGGATGGCGACCATGAAGAGAGCCCCAGGTCGCAGTGGGTGGCAGGTGACCTGCAATGAAGACGTGACACCGGGAAATTCCGGTAGTAGTTCCCTTTCCTTGCAGTGCCATGGCAGGAGCACAGGACCCTCAACTGATCTGAGCCAAACTCACCGCAGTACCTCGTTTTTACAATGTGTGACGGGGAATCTTTCTTGCCAGATAGGCCTCTGATCCTTGTCGAGCATCTTGAAGACAAGTTTAGTGAAGTTACATCGCTGTAAAAGATGCAAAGTCAGTCAGTCTTGAAACAAGCAGCATCCCACGACCAGTCGTGGGTGTTACGTGCCTGAGACAAGCTGAGTCGTGTTCCTGACCTCATACTCCACAAATAGCTGAACGTGGTCCAGGTTGTCGCCTTCCATCGAGATCTCCTTTTATAGTCTCCTGAAGATGTCTGCGCCAACTTAAAGTGTTGAGGTGTTCGCTTCATCCAGCGCATCTGCAGTGTTGCCAATGGTGCTTTCACATTGGCCTTTGAGGGCGGCACATTCCTTGGAAAGGTCAAGGTTATGATCTACCGGTGTGGTCTAAAGCCATATATTCCTCCCCCTATGCTGTACCTTAAGTGATGGAAATTGGGGCACATATCCTCCCACTAGCAGGGAATATGGGCGGCTGTCACATCTGGACACTACGAGTATACTGCTCACATGTGCGTCAGCTGTCAGCAACAGCATCCACCTATCTCGCCAGACTGTACTGTACTCCATGAGGAAAGGTAGAGTATAGGCATTAAAATCCCGTTCAGACAAAACGTTATCGTGAATATAAGGTAATAATAATAATAATAATAATAATAATAATAATAATAAAATATGGTTTTCTGTTCCATATGACCTAATTGAGGAGTGAGACTCCATGGTCATGGAACAAGTCAAATCATGAATTTTTACACAAGAATGGTAACAGAAAATTTTAAGTAGTCATATGCACACGACAATCTTAAGACAAAGTGAAAAGAATTAATAAAGAAAAAAATGAATTAGCTTAATTGTTTAACTTTTCTAGGAGTTCCCCGACAGAATAAAAGGAGTGAGCCATGAGGTAACTCTTCAATTTAGATTTGAAAGCGTGTGGGTTAGTGCTAAGATACTTTAGTTCTTGTGGTAGCAGCTTATTGAAAATGGATGCTGCAGAATATTGCACACCTTTCTGCACAAGTGTCAAGGTGGTGTGATGGAAATGTAGATTCGACTTCGGTCTATTATTCACCTAGTGAAAGCTACTAAGTCGTGGGAATAAGCTGATATTATTAAGAACAAACGAGATTAAAGAAGAAACGTATTGTGACGCCAGTGTCAAACTTCCCAGACTACTGTAAAGGGGTCGACATGAAGTTCGTGAACTTACACTAATACTGCTCGAACCGCCCGTTTTTGAGCCAGAAATATCCTTTTTGCATCAGGCGAGTTACCCCAAAAATAATGCAGTACGCCATAAGTGAGTGAAAGTAAGCGTAATAGACTACTTTTCATGTTGAAAAATCACTTGTTTAAGATATTGTTCTAACGGAAAATATGGCAGAATTTAGTTTTGGAACAAGATCATGAACATGGGCTTTCCACGACAGCTTACTGTCTATCTGAATACCTAGAAATTTGAACAGTTTAATGTCACTTATCATATGCCCATTATGTGTAATCAATATGTCAGATTTCGTCAAACTATGTGTTAGAAATTGTAAAAACTGAGTTTTACTGTGATTTAACATCAACTTGTTTTCTACAAGACATGAACGTATCTCTTGAACCGCATTATTTGATAGCCGCTCATGCTGCCATTTGCTGCTGTCGTGCCGTTCCGTTCTCTTTGTGGACAACAGGATCTGAAGTATCTTCTCCTACTGTGTGCCCTATAAGCCACCAAACTCAAACTGCCCTTTAATGAGCAGCTCCCCCTCCCGCTTCTAATGTTGCCCCTCATCAGGCACACCAGTCCTCATTCCTCTGCCACAGAAAGAACAGTTTCCTTCTGAGGTTTCCACCCAAGGATAGGATCCCAGTTAGTGGCTGAAGGATCCACGAGTTGTTGGTCCAAAGCCTTACCAATCTTCATCGGTTCCTGAAGTCACTTCAACGAAGCTTTTCCAGCAGTCCAAACCAAAAGAACATTTATAGGAAAGGAAAAGCGCTTCTGGCGGCATCACAGCCACCAGCCTTCGCGATTTGCTATTCTGAGGATGGGGTGGAAGTCCTAGTGTCCCCTGAAGACCTAACACTCCCCGAAACCTCAGAATCTATGGATATTGATACCATTAGCACTCAAGCGATGACCCATATCACGAACTATTCACTTAACTTATTCATGACATCTGAGTACTCCATAACCAACATCCTGCAGTGGAACTGTGGTAGTTATTTTTGCAACCTGGCTGGTTTATTGTGGAACCTCCGCGCACTGTGCTTTGCCCTACCTGAAATGAACGAAGCGAGAGAAAGTTCCGAATAAATATCGGAATTGGACTCCATACGCCCCATTCGTACAGTGTCACCAGGAATATGATTGCGCCAGGTGGTACCGTACACTTCCTGGAGATCGAAATAGCAAACAGATGCTGAAGCACAGTGAAAACAGTATGCACGGCCAATACCAACAACAAAATATTATCAACAGAGTAGCGGCCCTGGTGGAAGCCCCACTGTTGTGGTGCCAGGATTTTCAAGGATCCACATAAGCTACTGACCAGACATTCGAGTTTACACAGAACGTTAGTGCGGCTAAGACGACGGTAACTATCAACCACCGCTGGATCTGAGTCGGGTTTCCTCATGGGGATGATGCTGCTTTCCCGCCATTGTGAAATACACCCTCTGTCTGTGCAGCAAGTATAATTTGGAACTTGCATTCCATATACAGGGCGTTGTACATTTCCTGGCGGCACGTGTGAAATGACAACTGATTTCGCTCGATCCACTCGCGATCTGCACTGTAGGCTGCAGTCATAGAGCTGCAAGTATAAAGTAATGCTGTGCCATGTGCTCATCGATAATGGTGGGGTCACAAAACAAAATGAGGCCCCCGTCTGGTGGTGCTGAGACACGCAGCGACGTTCCCGGATGGCCTCAGCGATCTCCTTTGTGCTCCGAGGCACAGGTGGAATTCGGGACAGTTGCCTCAGTCGCGGGAGCAATGGCGGCAGTGAGTTGTTGAACTGCCACATCAACGTTAGTGGGATTTACAGCACTAACCACAGCTGACGAGGAGCAAGCTGTCCAAAAATCCTACAGAAACAGCACATGGAAAAGTGGTCTGCAGGTTGAAACTGCATGAGTGGCGGGATGATAGCTGACCCCTGCCCTTCGTGAGAGTTAGGGATATTGAAAGAAACGCTCAGCCTACGATAGGGTATCCAGTAGTACCTCCTCAATGTCCTCACCTCTGTGAGCAACGGCCCTGTGACTCTTCACTCAGAGCTGCAGCCAGTGGCTGTCAGAATCTGGCCACTCATCTCTCCCCAGGTAGGGTTTTGTCTCCTAATGACCTCGCTGCGTTGGTTGCCTACTTCATCCGCCATTTCTCCTTTGGGGGAACTTCAATGCCCACCACTCTTTGTGAGGAGTAACCCACACCCCGGCTCACAGCAGGGATCTTGACAGAGCGGTAGATTTGCCTCCTAAACAACAGTGTTCCCACACATTGTAGCGTGGCACATATTCTGCCATTGACTCTTTGCAGCCTGAGCCTTCTACCCCATCATTTTTCTATCATCCCGCCACTCTTGCAGTTTCAACATACAGAACACTTGCCCCTGTGCACTCTCTGCAGGGTTGCCATAGCCTGATTTCTCAGGCCTTCTCTAATTATGTTGACTCCTCCCCATTTTAATGTGTTGTCTGTATTACATGGTTTCGTTTTGTATTTAATTACATCCTAAGGATTTAGATTATAGGTTTTATAGTTTTGCAGTGTGGTGTTCTGAACCTGTTTCGATGCTTACCCTCGCCCACTATAGACATCTGCTAAATGGTTTTAACTCCTTCTCCTACTTCTTTGGAACACGTGTCTGTTCCTTCCCTTGAGTCCTTGCGTTGTTCTTTGTAACCCCGGTTGCCTTTGTGCAAGTTTCTTTTAGTGAATGGACTTTTAGGATAACAGTATAATTTTGAAACAAGGGACTGATGACCTACAGAGACGCCGACTTTTGAAAATCGTTGTGGGTGCTCTATAGGCCTATCACGGTTCACAAATGTTCTAAAACAACCCTCCTGAAAATCAGGTTCATGCATTTTTGAATGAGCAACACTTGATAAGTGTTTGGTAGAACACCGTCACCGAGGTTTAAAAAAATCTTTGAAATTTTTTGAGATTTTGAAGTCTGACATCAAATTTTTTTGGTCAGTTCCAAGCAAGAGCTGCATACTTTATCGAATCTTTCATCACTTCCAGATAACTTCATGACATCTCTGTCAGTATTAATATAGTCGAAGGTTTTTTTAAGCCTGAGAGAAAAGCATTACAAATTTCAACTGAATCTATAATTTTAATAACAAGGAAAGTGACAAAGATAAATGGAAAACGATTAACTTTAGCATCAGCATTAGATTCTTCAAGCTAAATTCCTGAAAGAACACAACTGAATGTTCATAAATACGAACCCCTGAAAGGTCAAAAGGACCGACGTGCTTCAGGATGAATAAAGCTATCATAGTGGGTAAAAAACGGACACTCATTACTACTCGCTTGGGGACCCGCGTACAAAACTGATCATTTCTTTCACGAATGAAATATCGTCTCTCGGTATGATTACGTTTTGCATTGCCTCTTGAGTCATAGGGTAAATTTTGAATTTTCCGGATTTTTTTTAATTTATACAATTTTATTTTCCACCTCAATTTTATGTGGGTGTTCAGCACCCCCAAAAAATTCTTGGGGGTGCACGAGCCCTGGAGCAGCCACAGAGTCGGCGCCCCTTATGACCTATGTAGTTAGTTCCCTTTATTATACAAACTGAGGAGTTAACCATCAAATAATTACAAAGTTAACTAATCACCGGTCAGAGTTATGAAAATCATTGATATATTTACAATTTATACAGAGTTTGGAAATCAAAAGAAAAGGTGCTGTTAAGGAGTTAGTGTACAACGTAATCACATATTTTACTCACCAAGCATGCAGTTGAAGTCAACCTCGTAGCACATAAGGTACTTTCAAGAATCTCAATTGAATTGTAGAACTTCTGGCATACTGAATTGGGAATGACTGTCATCGCAGCCCATTGGAGATTAGTTGCCTTTAACATTGGTGACGCTGTAACGAAAACAATTCAATCATGGCATCTTCACAAATCTTTACCAATTTGAATATCAATTAGTGGGTTCATTGTGTTAACAACACAACGGAAATACTCAACATCAGTACCAATGTATTCGCAATTTAAGGATTTCTGTCATGAACTGCTAAAACTACAACACTTTGTTACGTACTGCCAAACTTAAGGAAGGCATGATATAGGTCTATAAATAGAGGAGTTATTTTTGTAGATGTGTGTCACTGCTGAACTTTTATGACTGTCAGTAAATATTTATCAAATGTCTAAAAAAACTACAAAGACAGATTAAGTTTAATGATACTAGGTCAGTTATAGGTCAGTTATAATATTCCCATGACCTTCACACAGTAGCAGGATATTCATTTCCTAAGGTTTAGTGTTTTTGATAGGCCTGTAATGCCTGTTGTTAATATACAATTACGATATAAGAACTCATGCACTTGTATTACTTTGCTGATTACCGTATAAATTATTTGCAGCCACTTAAAAATAATAATCATGGAATTTACTGACCAATGATTCGAATGTGTGACCGTTTCAGGTACAAGCATTTTGTTAGGGCTCAAGTAGAATTGCATAACTCGTTTATTAATCTCTTATTTAACGATATTTCAGCGTGTTCTTGTACGGTTTTATGTTTTGGGCATTATACCTGAGCTTAGACTGTTAATGATAGAGCGGAGGATTGGACAGTGACGTAATAACGACATTACATATACTCATTGCAGATAGTTCTCGTACTTCCTAACACAAGGTACCTACAATACCAGAATCGATTTATGCTTTATCATTCCTTTTGTTAAGTTTATATCTTATCTAGTGAAAGGGAAGAATGTCTGAGTTCAGTAAATATTTCGGAAAATATTTAAACTTGCTCTTAACATCGTGTAACGCAAAATACTAAATTTTCTCTGAAAATAATGAAATTTTTAAAATTCCATCTTGATAAAAATGTAATATCGAAACTCACCAACATCGATGTTAACCCAGATAGCGCGAAATTATTTTTTGTTTAATTTTTTCTCAGAAGCTATTAATTACCTTCATATGACTGCACAAGATCGTTATAAGAGATTTTTACCCAATCCTACCATTAGTTTTGCAATACTGCCATTCTTTCTGGAATGACGTCAAAATAAATGTTTTAATCTGATAAATCATTGTCATTAAAACAACATTTAAGATGATATACGCCTCAGTTATTGAAGAATGTTCAAGAAATACACACACAGCTATGAGGAAATCTTCGATATCTTTCGTATGAACCTCAACTTCACAACCGTATCCAAACACTTTGCAATCGTCAATATAAGGTAAAATTTTTCCTCAATGGGCGCAGGCTCCTGATTATTGTTGTTGTTGGTGGTGGTGGTTGTTGTGGTGGTGTTTAGAGGGGACTAATCTACTAGGTCACCAGTACCTTGTTTCTAGTGAAGATGTTACATTGTAATGCAAAAAGGAAATCTGACACTGGACACACAAAGGGAAACCCACACAATATGGAGAAATGCAGTATATAACCAAACTAAAATTTTACAGTAGAATACCGTTACTGGCTGATCACTGGGATTGATTTGACTTGATTTTTTCAGGGAAGCCAAAACAGTCTTGGTCTAACCCGCCAATGCCCACACCGAAAGTAAGTTCATTGTGTGGTATCGCTCCCTGTATATCTAGTAAAGCCAACCAATGCCCTTGAACAGTGCAAGGAGTCCCTTTACCAGTTCTTTATTAGACACAATTTCTTTGGGTCTGGTTGTCCCAAATGTTCTGTGCCTCTTACTCTCCAATGCAATGCATTCGAAGATCAGATGTGATGCAGTTTCATCACCGTCATCACAGATCCTACATTTAGGGTCCTCTTCTGTTATTCCCATTGTATGTAGGTGTTTTTTGAAATTCCCATGGCCTGTCAGCAATCCAAACATGAGTCTAATCTCTCTCCTGTTCAGACCCAGGATTGCAGAGCTTCTTTTAAAATAAGGCTTTGGCATCATTACCTTGCCATTTTTTGTTGATGGACTTTGGTCCAATATTCTACGTGCTGTCTTCTGAGCCAGTTACGTAGCTCCAATTTGATCATTGCCTTGGTGATTGTCAGGACAGGTTCCGGTCCAATAAATGCAGTCTCTGCCCCCATCGTGGCTAATCTGTCGGCATGTTCGTTGCCACTGATCCCCGAGTGGCCAGGGACCCACAATAGGTTTACTCTATTGCTTTCCCCTAGCTCCAACAGAACCCTGTGACATTCTGCAACAATTTTAGACCTTGTTGCAGGAGCTGCCAGTGATCTCAGGGCTGCCTGGCTGTCTGAATAGATATAGATGCTACAATTTTTGTAGCACCTACGCAAATTCTCCTCCACACACGCCCTGATGGCAGTGATTTCCGCCTGGAATACTGAGGCCATTTTCCCTAGAGAGATGACGCCCTCCAGTCTTGGCTGCTCCCCATAAACCCTGGCCCCAACACCTTGGTCTGATTTTGACCCATCAGTGAACCAGACAATATCCCCCATACGGTGTCGAACTATTTTCTCCCACTGCTCCTTGCTTCCAATTGTTATATTGAAAGGCTTGTTGAAGCAGTATGGGGTTATAATGTAGTCGGCTGGCATTTCCCCAACCTTTCCTATATTTACCTCACTCACTATTTTAGAGTGTGATTCTGGATATCCCGAAGAGTTCCAGTTGTTGCCAGATTTGAGTCTGTATACACCATCCGCTGCCTCCATCTTGACCCAAAGGTGTAATGGGGGCATATCCAGCATGGTTTCCATCCCAGCAGTTGGTGTGCTGCTAATTCCGCCTGATATGGCTAGGCAGGCTAATCTCTGCACCGATCACTGGGATAATATAGGATGATGCAGCCACACTGTACACACTAAGAACATCTTGTCAGTCTAAAGAAAGTCTGATAACAAATCAAAAGTGCCGGAGAGATGCGAATCTGAGGATCAGTCTCAAAATCAGCTGCGTGAATAAAACGTAAAACAGCTATGGAGGCATCATTGCCTGGAACTGAAGAGATCGTACCAGGTAGATGGCCTTAAGGGGGCTAAAATTGGACAGTCGATTAGTATGTGGACCACTGTCAGGACAGCACCACAGCAACACTTGGGTGGGGTCTCACGACGAAGCAGATAGCCTTCAGCCAACCATATATGCCGAATAGGGAGGACCCAGAGGACGACCGAATCCCGCCGAGTAGACCTCAAGGAAGATTTCCACGCGGCCGTGGAAGGTTTGATCGCGTGAAGCTTGTTTCACACACTTGGAGTTAATCATTCACAGCTCCATGCTTCATTGACCTTACAGTGTAGGGCCAACTGGAAATCCTTTTCCATGAGGCCAATGTCAGGAGGCATTAGGTAGTGGCCTGCTTGGCCAACCGATAAACATGTTCATGCCCAGGTATGCTAATGTGACCACAATATGGCCATACCTGCTACTGGAGGAAACAGTGTCTTGAATTGGCTGCAATAATGAATGAGTAGAGAAACACTGGTTGAGTGCTTGCAGGCCACTCAGGGAGTTACTACAGATGACAAATGACTCCCCGGGACAGCGTCAGAGATGTTCTAGAACTCGAGCAATAGAGACAGCCCTGTGATTAAGATACTACTCCCAAAGGGCAAGGAATGCTGTTCAATATAGTCACGATTAATATACGCATTCCCAGCATGGCCGTCTATCAGGGAGCCGTCGGTGTAAACAGCTTCTGCGCCTCGGAACGAATTGAGCAGTGCCAGGAAATAACGACGGAGATGTGCATCTTTCGAGGCACGGGACAAATTCAGACAAAGTCGGGAAAACTGCAGGGGAGGGACACCAGCTTCGACTAGGAGGGTAGTCACCGGACTAGTAGAAAAGCCCCACTCGCCAAACGGACACCAGTATGTAGAATTGAGTCCAGGGCCTGCTGAGTCGTTCACTATGATCCCGTAGTCCAGGAGTTATTGAATCAGGGATTTGTAGAGCTGTAGGAGCGTTGGACGTGCGGCTCCTCACGCATTGCAGCTGACACAGCAAAATTAATCGGCATCACCAGACTTTTGTTTCAGCTGACGAGAATGGGGCACCCAAGTGAGCCTGTAATCAAAAAGAAAACGATGCGTCTTTTCACACAAAGTAATTCATCACCCAAGAAGAGCTCTAGGTTCAAGTGAAAAGCATCTTATATTGGGTGAAACTGACAGAATGTTCACCCAGCTTGTAGCAGGCTGGCAATGCCTTCGACTCGGCTTGGGATGTCGTTCGAATCAAGGCAGACCCATTCCGCATTTTCGAGAAAGACGTCACCTCGCTAAACGTGTCTTCGACGTTCTCCACGGACAAGTGTGACCTATTGGTCGTGAGGATCCTCCGTTAGTCCGTGCACACGGGTACGGCTCAGATCTTTGGAGGGCTTTCCATTCCTCCCATGGTGTACCAAGGGAAGGGAATGACTTAGGGTCGTATGACGTCACATTAAATTAAGTTTTTCTCCTCTCAGAGACGGCGGTTGCACGTCCGCCAACGTAACCTGACCTACCGCTCTTCAGTGCTGGTCATCCACCTCGATGCCATCCACTCCGACTTGGGGATCAACTCATGGGCGCCACCCAGCCACATCAAAGGCCAACTGGCGCGATGCTCGTTTCTGGGAGCCCTGATGCCCCACATGGAAAAAAAAATACTCCTTTGCATGCTTGAGGAGGTCTCAGCTCTGGCATCGGTAGTGTGTTGTCAGGAGCCTACAACCAAGAGGTTACATCACCGCAACGGACTGAGTACTGTGCTGGCTTACAGCTGCTCTATGGACCATTATGATGTAGGATGCTTAGGTGTCAGTGTACAATGGACATAACTCGCGCTGAGATGAAATTTCCTGCCTGATGACTGAATAGAAGCTGCGATCACTAGTGAATTTCATAATAAATGGATAAGGTGTACACAGGGTGCAACACATAAGGTGTCCTTCCCCAAATAGCTTGCACTTCAGAAGAAAATTGAACATGGGACGTCAAACCCACTTAGGGGACTAGACCGTTGATGTATGGCCTCTTGTGACAGGCAGGCATACAATAGCCCTACTCTTACACTCGAACCAAATGCTATTGGTCTCCTTATTGACGACAACAAAAACAGAGTTCTCCTTTTGAAGACCAATTATGAATTGCATGTCAACCTATAACGACTAAGTGTCCACTTAATGTGCCGTGTCTACAGAGGCCTCAGGACAACAGGGTCGCCACTAGTGCTTTCATCTTGACATTTGCGGGTAGATCGTTGCCTGAATACGTTAACATGAAAAACTGGTGCGACATGATATCCTATGTTCATCCCGTTATATGGGAGTTTAAGTGCTGTAAATTCGAGCACATGTTTCCTACTGTAATTTCAGTCCCATACTTCGAGACTGGGCGCCCATCAAAACCAGACTCTCCTTTGCCCTGCCGTTTGAGTCAAACGTGGACAGCATCATTCCCCTTCTAACAGGACTGCATCATTCATCGTAAGGAAAGAAATATAATGGAATGTAAGACTTAGTCAGACTGACCTACGCAGAGGCTAGACAGGAAGATGGATAAAGCATTTTAGTGCACAATAACGAGGACTGTAGTGCCCTGCGATTGAAGAGTTTGAACCAATCGAACAAAGCGAGTAAAAAGCAGCAACTGAAATTAAAGGAGGCAAAACTAGACAAGCTATATTCCTACCTAAACTCAGACCGTATATAGTAAGGGCAAGTCAAGATTATATGATTACTTCCTAAGTTATTACGTAATACATGGAGTTAAAGCAATATGAACAGATGACCATGGCTGGCTGCTGACTGCAATACTACGGATGAAACAGCTCCTCTGCCGCACACTAAAAACTCCAGCCTAAAACCCGAGGCACAAGTCCAGAAAATTCACAAAATTTTAAAACTCTGGTCACACTCGCCTCCACATCAGTTTATATTAACGACACAGCATGATATAAAATTCATCCGATTGATGAGACATCAGCTGTTTATTATAGTTACAACTTCACAGAAGTAAACTAAACTGACTGACTGAGTGGATACGTTGTCTGCTATATTATCCATGCTGACGTGCAAGTCAATCAGTAAACAATTCGTAAGACGTCTTAGAATTGTTTATTAATTCACTTGCCTTCCAGTATGAATAAGATAGCAGATAATGTATCAACTTAATTACATTGTTTCCTGATTGAATTGCATGTCAGCATGAATAATATAACAGATAATGTAGCCACTAATTGCACGGTTTAGTTTACTTCTGTGAAAATGGTTTAGAACCGAAACCAGTCGAAGTTATAACTATAACAAAAACTGATGGTTGCTGCAGCTCTCCACAATACCCTATCCTGAGCAAGCCTCTTCAACTCCACATAAGAACGGCAACCTACATCTGTCTGAATCTGCTTACTGTATCCATCTCTTCGTCTTCCTCTGCGGTTTTTACCCCCAGACACTTCCTTCCAATGCTAAATTTACGATTCCTTGATGTCTAAGAATGTGTCCTACTAATCGATACCTTCTTTTAGTCAAGGTATGCCAGAAATTCCGTTTCTTCCCAATTCTGTTCAATACCTCATTAGTTACGCGATCCTCCCACCTAATTTCAGCATTCTTCTGTAGCACCACATTTCAAAAGCCTCTATTCTCTTCCTGTACGCACTGTTTATCGTCCATGTTTCACTCCCATAGAAGGCAACATTCCACACAAAAGCCTTCAGAAAGAATTTCCTTCAATATTCGATGTTAACAAATTTCTCTTTTTCAAGAACGCTTTCCTACACACTTCCATTCTGCATTTCATATCCTCTGTCCTGCGACCATCATTTGTTATTTTACTGCCCAAGTAACAAAACTCATCTACCTCTTTTATTGTTTCGTTACCTAATCTAATTCCTTCAGCATCACCTGATTTTCATAGACTGCACTCCATTACCCTTGTTTTGTTAATGTTCATCTTATAAGCACCTTTCAGCACACTGTCCATTCCGTTTAACTGCTCTTCCAGCTCCTTTGCTGTCTCTTATACTAAAGACGACACAAATATCCATGCCCCAGGGGGATTCGAACCCCCGACCGTAGCGGGCGTGCAGACTGTGACTGGCGCGCCGCAGACCGCTCGGCCACTGCGGCCGGCGATGGGGGACATACAGACAAAATGAAACTGAGAGGTATGGCACAAGACGTCGTACTAGACAACAGCTGGGTCGAGCCATACTTACCTCTCGTTTCCAAAATATTTAATGTCCACATTAATGTGGACTAATGTAACTCGGTTGAGGCAATTAAATACATTTGCAAATACATAAACAGCTCCTCTTCCAGGTCCTTTGTTGTCTCTGACAGAATTACTATTATTACTCATATCAGTAAAAATGTGGTCACTCTGTTGAATATTGTTGTATAGTGATTTGCACAGCAGAGCAATAACAAGACGGCCGATACTTTCTACAAAGTAAAAAGACATCTGTCAAAGGAGACTGGTCGATTTTGGGAGATATCATGGTCACTTCATGCAGCCTGAAAAACTGGAAGTAGGTTCACTACGTCCAGACAGTTCGCTTTAATATCTGCAGCTTATTTGCAGTCACAGTAATATATGTCTTCACAAACAAGTAAATGGTGGTCTGCCATAGTATACATAAAGGACGTCATTCAGGGGAATGGCACATTCTGTTGACACTGCAGGCAACCCTATCAGCCCGTTCATTTACCTGAATCCTCACATCCCCTGATACCCAGCGGAAGTATATCTGTTTCCTCGTCACTGGAGGAAGTACTGTTGGTCATATCCTCTAGCGACCTCATGTATCATATATGATACATCCGTTCAAATGAGTTTCCCTCACACTGGGTGCCGTTTTTCGTAAAAGTGCCGACTGTATCGTATTCGCTACACTCCACAGAACAACGAGGCAGCCTACTCATAGTTCTCATGGTGACCACTAGGTGTCAGTGGGAGTCGGAAACAAGTGTGTTTTGGACGAGTGAGCATGGCATCAAGAAAGAAAGGTTAGTATTGTCAATTAAGTATTTCTTTTAAATCAGTACTAAAATGTTGTTAATAGATCCCTGATTACAAATGTATCAAAGAAAGTGACGTGAAAGACGACTTTCCTTCTGAAAAATCGTATTTTAGTAAATATATCATATATATGATACATTGGGTCTCAGTGACTACTTTTCACATGTATGTCAGCAAATGGCGGATGTCTGCATTTTATGTTAGTGATTCGTTACTTCAGTTATAAAATGGCATGATAATCGTGCCATTCATTTGGTTCTATATACTGTGGGGCAAATCCTGTGGAAACTTGTAAAACGTGGAGCAAGCAGTAAAGTCAGTACATAGACATTCCTCGTCCTTTTGCTGTAAAGATGTATAACACTCACATGGGCGGTGTGGACCTTCATCAGTCATCAGCAAATATGCCATGAGAGGTAGAACAAAGAAGTGGACAATAAGGGTACTATGCATAATGCAGATTTTGCCAATTCTGCATTATATATTGAATATGAAAATGCTGCACTTGAAGAGAAGTGGCAAAGGAAACAAATACTGTCATACTTTTCCTTCAAGATGGATATTGCTGAAAATTTGATGTTCAGCACCACTGAAAGAAACGTAAACAATCCTGATACTCACGAAGAAGAAAATGAAGAAAGGGAAGGGAACAATGAAAAGAAGAGAAGACCAGTTCAGCCAATACCACCAATGGCCAAAACATACAAAAGTGTGATGCACATGCCAGAAATGGGTACTGAAAAAAGAGTAGATCACGGTGCAGAGGATTGGGCTGCTCAAAGTTAACGAATGTGAGATGTAATGAATGTAAGGTCTTTTTGTGTTTCACTTCACAAAGAAATTGTTTCAAAAAGTTTAATTCTTCGTAACATTTTTAAAGATTTGTAAAAAAAATCAGTTTTTCATACTTCACAACATTTTTAAAAACTTGTAAAACTATTTTGTAATATTTTAATTTTTATATTTTTCTAAAAAATATATTCCAGCAAGAACATCTAATGAGACAATTTGCAACAATTTTGTGCATTTTCTAGCATTAGGAAGTGTATATGTCATTGAAATAAGCAAAAATAAAGTACATTTATTTTATCACCGTGTATCATTTATGATACATAGTCTACAATAATATTTAAAAATTTAGAAAATACTATTCATGAATATTTTACCATCAGTGGTGCCAATAAACACATTTAAAGTTGTTTGGTTCAATTTACTGTTTAAATCTGGATTCAGTTCTCTAGAGGATATATTAGTTGCGTAACCTTCTCAGCTGGCGCCTCGTTTCAAAAATATTGAATTGCATTAATGGAACGGTGTGCTCCTTTGCGATCATGTGATAATCAGATGAGGAAATGGGATAGGCTGTAGGAAAGGAAAGCCTGATAACATGTTTGGAGAATACTACAGAACAGCTGAGAAAGTCCTGTTATTTCGCAACAAATATTTACAACATCGTACAATCGTGATGCCTTTCTAAAATTCTTAAAATTCGCTAGTTCTCAAATAATTGCGCTCAGGAAGTTAACCATTTGTTTGCAGGTTAAGGACTTGGTGAACCTCAGGTCTTCAAGCTGTGGACTGCATCACGCCAGCAGTTCTCCATATTGTAAGCTCTGTGCTTGCCTCAGCGACCAACGTATGGCGTGCTCGGGGAATGTATGCTACAAAGACAAGAGATTTAGGATTTAACCACCCAGGTTGCTCTACAAAAAAGAAAATTTCAGTCTCAAGGTATGCTTCATGCCAAGGAGATGAATGACTGTTCATGTGGAATAATATCGTTGCTATTAGATAAAATAACGCTCAACGTTCATCGTTTCACTATTATACCACGATGGGCGTCTTATGGTGCAGAATTGTTATTTATCAGCAGGAGTGACTGTGGTTGGTGTTAATTGGATGTCAGGGGTGTTTGGGATACCTCATTGTCTCAACAATATGTGTTAGTATTTTTTTGGTAGCTTAAACCTTTAGAATATTGTGGGATTATCAAAGTTACGTCTTTATTTTATGTTTAGTAATCTGATGTAATGGAAACCTTATTCCGTGTTTCAGTTTGTCTCTGCAGCCTATGGAGCAAATGGAATTGCTAGAGGTCTTACATAAGGTATAAATTCAGGAGCCTTTTACTTGTTTTATAGTATTTTAGTGTTTTGATATGTTGTACCTATGCTGTGATGCTTATATATTTATAGTAAAATGGTATTACTGTATATGTAATTTTCAGTTCATCCCATTGACATAATGTCATTACCAGAAGAATTTATTATGGTTAGATTCTTTAAACTCTCTTTAGCGAGATTTTATTGGACTGGTTGCTTAAAAGTAATCAGTATAGGTATAGGATTAAACATTGGCGATTTGCAATAAATGGCCTGCTTAGTTCAACTGAATTCAAATAGCTTGTGTGCTATATTACTGTTGCTATTGGAGAAAAGTCTCATAAAAGTACTTGACTGAATTAAAAGAAATGTTATTGATGCTGAAACAACGACTTCTTATTATTTTCTTGAAATAGGCAAATTTCAAAAAGAGTTTTAAGCAAGATTTTTGTATTAATTATGGCTTGGCATGTTACCACAAGCTACTATCATACCACACTGAAATGAAAATATTTTTTAAAGCTTGTATTAGTTTTGTCACCTCAGATCAGTTGTTACCCACAGCAAACTACACCCTCCACACCCTTCTTGCTTCGTCACTAGTAGGTGTCACAAAGTGAACCAATTAAGTAGAGCCACACTTACTGGATGTAACGCCCCAGCCACTGATGTGAGCATTTATTCCCACAAAGGACTTCTTGACATCATAAATCGTTGGTAAGGCCACCAGACTGATGTAACCTTAAGTAGAAAATGTTAAAAATCTTTAATAATAATTAATAATATGTTCTAGTACACAAGTTCAACATAATCCAAAGAATTGTTCATATTAATTACTAAGAACGTTAGAAAGAGTAATACCCTTATAGTTAAATAATTACTAAGAAATTAACCCTGCACAAAATTTAATGCACAATGACTGTCAGTTCCATATCGTTCTTGTTAATATGATGAGGTACATTAGGATCAGAGTGCTAAGCAGACTGTAGCTTCCTTCTCTTAGTTAACAGTATTGCAAGTCACTTCAAAATATGATAAACAAATGTTTACTTCAACAGCAATGCACACTGGGAAAATGTGTCTGCTGAAGAATGTACAGAGTAAGGAGATACCAACAACACATTCTGGATCAAGGGATTTAATGAACGCAATTTCTTAATTCTTCCAGCATAGGATCAAAAATGTTAGATTAAGAAGAACACTTTTATATATAATAGTTTTTACTTACATTTAATAACAATATATGCTTTTAAAAACCTTAATGACTTTTTGTTCAGAAATCCCAAGCAAAAATCACCAACTTTCAAGATTTATGTAGTTATAATGAAACGAATAAACACAAAGCCTATTCAAAATTAAGTAATGGAGAAAAACTTCTAATTACTAAACTGAAATGATAGCAACTAACAGCAACATCAATCATCGATCTGTGACAAGCACATAGAAAAGACACTCATAGACACATATACCCAAATACACATATAACTCAGTCATATCTTATGTGCTCGTCACAGTTCAATGAACGCCTTTGCAGTAAGTTGCAAACTATCTTCATGAATCTGTTGAATTCGAGCGTGAACTTTCCAGTGTTCGAATCATTTTGTAGAAGATATGTAACAAACAACATTTAATAACTGCTACACAAACTCACAAATTGCTTTTGATAAGAAAGAAATTTGTAAAATAAAAGTTGTAAATAGTATTCCAAATTTAATAAACAACAATTAATGAATGTTCTGGAAAATAATAACCATAACAGTATTATTAAGAATAACAAATTATGAAAATGAATTCTAAAATGTTATGGATAATAGGCTTTAGGAATCTGAAGTAAATTATAAAAATATTCTGAAGTTAATTAAAATTATTAATATCTTGTCAAGTCTAAGAAATACACGAATATTCATTGTAATTTTTTTAAAGATCATAATAGACAAATATGAAATCAAACTAAATACAACTAGATAAATTAATCATTTTAGAACTTTCTAAATGATGTTTGTGATTCAGTTCAGCACTTAGACATAGAGTGATAATTTCGGAAATTAATGTCATTCATGATAGCTTGAAAACATTATTTTAAGTAGATGAAAGAACAATTCATTATTAAATTTACAATATTTTTATACAAAGACGAAAAATTAATGGGTTTATGAGATATTACTGTACTTTCAAGAAACAACAGTTTTGAAGAAAGACCAACAATAAATCATTAACTAAAATGGAAGAAATATGAGGATCCCAATTATGGCTGGACTTTACATTCCATAAATACGGGTTCTGAGTTCTTCACATATCGATTTACAAAACATAATTAAGTGTAAAAAAGCAATAATTATTATTGAAAATAACGCCCAACATTAATTTCTTTATATAATAAAATAATAGTATATCCAGCAATTAACAACGCAAAAAGAGTTAATAAATTTAAATGTGTTGTCTAGAAATAGATGGCAGTTTAGTAAAAGCAAAAATTAGTTTCCCAATGAAAGTTGCAAATATTGAGAAAGATTTATATTTATATTCTCTTTATCACATAGAGAACTAAGAAGAGCAACTTGTTAACCTTGATTTAATTAGAAACTGAAATAATTCACACTGTTGTTGGTTAAGAGAATTGTATAGATTTATTAGCTCTTAAACTACTAAAATGATAACAAAATGTTGGTGATAGATGTATAATATGTTTTAATTCTCAAGAAAAAAGTTAAACTACTTTGAGCAAATAGTAAGGAACAAAAATAAATAGAAATAAATATGCCAGGAAAAGTAGACAAAATTAAAATTCACTAAATGATGCATTGGTAATTAATTATCAAATATTTGTACTTGTCAAGCAAATATTAATTAATACTGAAACCATTTATTAAACTCATCCAGCTATTATAAAAATATTAAAATTGAGATAATGAATCCCTCATAAAACATGTTGGTACCAATGTCCTACAAACAGTTGGAGGAGTTTTGAAACAACAAATTAGAGAAATGAAAGTGTCATATAAAGAAAATATTCCTATAAGAATCTCAAAAAATAAAAGAAATCTTAATAATGCTAAAACTCGTGTTGAGGGAATAATGGTAAAATGCGAAGAACTATTGTCAGAGGATAAACTAAGACTCCATTGTCATTCAATGGGAACATTTCAACAGTAAGCCCTTAAAGGTATTAATTACACAAAATCTATATTTTATTCGTGTTCTTCTTCATAATTTAACAAATTAGAACAAATTTGTGAGTAGGTATTGAAGGTATTAACAATGTTCTGAATAACGAAAGACAATATATTTCCATTAGTAAAATAGTTGTAAACAATTGAACTTAAATTTATTTAAAACATTTACATCGTCAGTAGGTAGTACATGTATATAGTATCATTTGATCTTCTAAATTATTAATTATGAGAATCTAAACTGTACAGATATTATAAAATAATTAAAGGTATTATTGTTGTCTTCAGTCTAGAGACTGGTTTGATGCACGTTTACAGCCTACTCTATCCTGAGCAAACCTTTCCGTCTCCTTATAAGAATGGTATCTACTAGAATTTATGTAATCTTCATTGATATCCAGCAAATATACACGAATACTATCACCACCGTAAATATAAAAGTAGACAAATACAACACAGTCACTTCACATGCAAAAGGAAAGCAAGCTATAAAAAATAAAAATAAAAAAATAAAAAAAATAAACGATGTTATGATGTGTTATGGTGGAAATAGCGGCTTCTTTTCCCGCGAAAACTGCGCTTCTGCATTGTCTAACTAACAATATTGAAATACCACCACTTTAGCGCGCCAGTTGACAATGTATATATTCTCAGCATACACTAACAGAGATCGTAACACAAGTTAGAAGTGGGAACACTGAACTTATAGTTCCCACCGGTCGCTAAAGGGTTAAGGCACACACTTAGAAAATCGTAGTGGCTATAGATCATTGTATTAATCTTTCTCTCATGCTGCAACAAAGTGCTACTAAGTTATAGGGCTGGTATCTCAACTAACATGCATATGTATTTAATTTCAGCACAAGTGAAACCCAATACACCGAGTGAACAAACAGATCTCAGATGATTTAGGTACAGTGTGCTGGGGTGTTTTTTGCAGCTGAATTAAGAGATTGCCTAATTGTGAATACTCTGTAGTGGGTCAGGGGAGACCCTAAATTACCTGTATCAAAGTGAAAGTGACTTCTTCCTCGTTCCTTCTTATTTCAGGTTGGAATGGACTAACGGAAGTGATAGTAGGTCTTCCTACTCGTCTTGAATCAGTTTCCCTTCCAACATCTCTAGCTCGCTGCTTCCCATGCTGGGTGGAGGTGTCTTAACTCGAATGACGAGTATAAAACAGAAAAGGAGAAGTAATATAATTAGTGTAATGGATAACGACTTTAGGAAATGGATCCACCGAGCATGCAGAGCGAGAAGAGATGTTGTTATGGGCATTACAAGATCATAAACACATCGTCACTGCAGGTGTATGTGCACACAATGGACAACTTATTTGGTAACTAGGAGGGGGATTTGGCAGTGAAATTTAAGACAATCATGAATATAAATTTAATTATGACAGGAAAATTTAATATTATATTAAATGGTTAGTCTCCCATTTTTTAAATAC
The DNA here is from genome assembly GCA_026315105.1 of Locusta migratoria. Lineage (NCBI taxonomy): Eukaryota > Metazoa > Arthropoda > Insecta > Orthoptera > Acrididae > Locusta > Locusta migratoria. The sequence goes on along the minus strand of CM048753.1, from coordinate 15,387,837 downwards.
AATTTACATTCATTATACCTAGAAATATGTAACCTCCCTAGCTAAGTCATACAATCCGGATCTTTAGGTGGATTGGAGGAGTGTCAAAAGTTCCAACAACACAAAACCGTTAACTCATATGGGGACCTAAAACAAAATATAAGCTACTACCTTAAACCCGCGGCTCTGCTCGCATTTTGGTTTATTATGATAGATAAGCTATCTTTCAGTAGTGTGCTATGAGACTGGTTTTGAAGGATGAAATGAAATACAATATCTTTTTTAGAAACATTTTAAATCAACATTCGAATAAAAAATTAAATTATGTGAAGTGCTTAATGATTTACAATAAATAATACATGCATTTTTCCTTATAGCCTGTGTTGCAATATCTCAACACGTATGGTGAGAGTAATGTCCAATTTCATTTTAGGGCATTCTAGTAAACTACGTTATTTGCAGTATTGTTTGGAGCGTAAATGTAGAGATGTCTTGGGTTGCCCACCCTTGAGCAAGCGACGTGTAATTGACCATGTGAAAAACATGCTGTTGTTATGGTCTTCAGTCCGGAGACTGGTTTGATGCAGCTCTCTACCCTACTCTATCCTGAGCAAGCCTTTTCATCTCCTCATAAGAACAGCAACCCACATCCACTTGAATCTGTTTACTATACGCATCTCTTGGTCTCCCTCTGCGATTCTTACCCCACACACTTCAATCCAATACTAAATTTACGATTCCTCGATGTCTAACAATGTGTCCTACCAAGCGATCCCTTCTTTTGGTTACGGTATGCCAAAAATTCCTTTTCTCACCAATTCTGTTCAGTACCTCTTCATTAGTTATGCGATCTACCCACCTAATCTTCAGCATTCTTCTGTAGCACCACATTTAAAAATCCTCTATTTTCTTCCTGTCTGCACTGCTTATCGTCCATGTTTCACTCCCGTACAAGGCAACACTCCACACAAATGCCTTCAGAAAAGACTTCCTTACCCTTAAATTAATATTTGATGTTAGCAAATTTCTCTTTTTCAAAAATTCTTTTCTTCCCATTGCCATTCTGCATTTTATATCCTTTGTACTGCGACCATCGCATGTTATTTTACTACCCAAGTAACAAAACTCATCTACCACCTTCATTGTTTCGTTACCTAATCTAATTACTTCAGCATTGTCTGATTTTCTAAGACCGCATTCCATTATTTTTGTTTTGCTCTTGTTAATGTTCATTTTATACGCTCTCTTCAACACACTGTCCATTCCATTCAACTGCTCTTCCAGGTCCTTTGCTGTCTCTGAAAGAATTACAATGTCATCAGCAAAACACAATGTTTTTATTTCTTCTCCCTGAACTTTAATCCCTATTCAAAATTTTTCCTTGCTTTTTCTTTACCGCCTGCTCGATGTACAAATTGAATAACATCGGAGAAAGGCTACAACCCTGTCCTACTCCCTTCCCAACTGATGCTTCCCTTTCATGCCCTTCGAGTCTAATAACTGCGGTCTGGCTTTTGTACAAGTTGTAGATAACTCTCCTTTCCCTGTATTTTACCCCTGCTGCATTCAGAATTTGAAAGAGTGTATTCCAGTCAACATTGTCAAACGCTGTCTCCAAATCTACAAAAGCTAAAAATGTAGGTTTGCCTTTCCTTAATCTATCTTCTAAGATAAGACGTAAAGTGAGTATTGCCTCCCGGGTTCCTACGTTTCTCCTGAACCCAAACTGATCTTCCCCGAGGTCAGCTTCTACCAGCTTTTCCATTCTCCTGTAGATAATTTGTGTTAAAATTTTGCAATGATGACTAATTAAACTGATGGATCTGTAATTTTCACACCTGTCTGCACCTGATTTCTTTGGAATGGTGTTTATTACATTTTTCTTAAAGTCTGAGGGTATTTTGCCTGTCTCATACATCCTACACAGCAGTTCAAATAGTTTTGTCATGTCTGGCTATCCCAGAGACTTTAAATTCATCTCTCAGTATAGTATCTCCTATTTCATCTTGATCTACTTCCTCTTCCCTTCCTACAACATCGTCTCTAACTTCATTTCCTTTGTAGAGCTGCTGTGTGTACTCTTCCCACCTTTCAGCTTTCCCTTCTTTGCTGAGAACTGGTTTCCCATCTGAGTTCTTGATATTCGTAGAGTTGCTTTCCTTGTCCCCAAATGTCTCTTTTATTTTCCTGTAGGCGGTATCTACTTTTCCCCTTCTTATACATTCTTCTACAGATTTGCATTTGGCTTCTAGCCACTCCTGCTTAGCCATTTTGCACTTCCTGTCAATCTCATTTCTTAGTCGTCTATACTCCATTTTGCCAGTTTCATTTACTGCATTTTTATATTTTCTTCTTTCATCAATTAAATTTAGTATTTCCTGTGATATCCAAGGATTTTTTGTAGGTCTTGCCTTTCTACTTATTTTGTCCTCTGCTGCCTTCACTATTTCATCTCTCAGTGCTACCCATTCCTCTTCTACTATTTTATTTCCCCCTGTTTCTGTCAATTGTTGCCTAAATCTCCCTCTGAAATTCTCCAGAACTTCACGTTCCTTCAATTTATCTAGGTCCCATCTCCATATTTTCTTACCTTACTGCAGTTTTTTTCAGTTGCAGCCTACAGTTCATGACTAACAAGTTATGGTCAGAGAGTGAAAAACTTAAGGGCTGTAAATGGATTCCTGCGATGTTTAATGATTGTCTTTGAGCTTTGTTAATTGTCATGGAAAAAGCTAGACGAACTGGAAACTGAACTCTTGTGAACTGAAATGGCATATCTGAAGGGATTAAAAGAAATTCAACAATAATGATTGTAATAATATCACAGATCGATCACTTGATGTAATGTGCGAAACGTCAAATCGATTTTTTTAAAGTGATGTATTAAAAGAAATTTCTTTTTTTCTGCTTTATTTATTCTTATATTTCCTTAGAGAGAAAGAGCTGAAGACATTGTAGCACGCATAGACCAAAGATATGGTCTATGGCATCACGTTTCACTGTATGTAACCTCCTTGCTATAGAGTTGCAAACGTCATCGCTGGCCTTCAGTCCGATTTTTTTTATAATTTGACGACTTTCAACCACCATATCTTCCACCCCCTTATAGCTATCGGCATGGAACTGCTATGGTGTACAACGAAAGACTTCGCACAACAATTACACACTTACCATTCATTTGCATTCTGTAGTTTTCGCTGCAGAGCGTAATATTAACACACACACACTTAGAATTTTATATACTCCGATAACTTTCCGTCCCAATATACTCCACCCTTTTATCATTACCAACCCTCAAGGAATAATGCAACCAATAAAACCATTTTCGAAGAGTAAATATAATTTTCAAAGAGTAATTATTGTTCCGCATTTGGCGTTACATTCTTCAAATTATTAAATATCAATCAGATCGCTATACAACTATGCCTAAATCATTCCTCAGGTACAAATTAGTAACTGTAAAAATATTCAAGTCTCTGTGTCTTGTCGTTCGGACGTGATAAGCATACAGCGAACAGACATCAGACATTCACATTAATATATATACCTATCCGATCGCCACAAAACCGTACCTGAAGCCTTTCCCGGGTAGACATTAGTAACTGTACACTGAACAGACATTCACATTTATAGATATAGATGAATAGGAATTAACATCGCTCAGGTCAGAGACGCACCGTAGCTGGGAAGTAGTAATACTACGATTAGAGCAGCCTTCACCACGAGTTTTCGATATCGGTCTAAGGTCGAGCCATGCGTACATTAAAGTGCCTAACTTTAAAATCTCAACAAAGAAATCGCTTTGAGTAATCTTAAGGCTGGAGCGCAGAGTGCAGCTTGTCTACTCACCGGGCCACCGATGGCAGAGAGCCGGTTTCGAACAGCAATGGACAGCAGTTGGCTAGGGAACCTGCAGTTGCCAACCCCTGTGGTATAAGAATTTTGCGGGGACGACCGCCAACGCTCGTCTCTGACTTGCCCAACCACGGTACTGTTAAGTTGGTAAGGGACATGTGTAGGACCACAGAATAACATATGCAGAGAAGCAGTCCCCTCTAAACCACTGTCCTACGCTCCCCTCGTACTTCCGTAAGATGCTAGTAGGTGTCAGGCGGATCCCTGGCTTAGTAACGGTAGATCACACTAGAGGTACTTCTGAGGGTGCCTCTCGCATGTCAGAGGGTAGAGTGGAGAGGAGGCTGAGGGGAGAGCTCGTGCCGCCTGCCACGAGGCCACGGCTGTGTCCGGCGTGCCGGCGTTTGAGGGGAGGTGGTGGTGGGGACAGACGCTACCTGCCGCCTGCTCTGGCCAGTTTAAAGGGCTGCTTCTGACCGCTGCGCCATCATGGGACATCTTACAGAACTGCTTCAGCACCCCCCACCCCACACCCCTGAGCGTGGGACTGGGCCCTTACAGAGGTTTCCCGCCTGCATATATTTGTCTGTGGTAGGACAGAGTCTCTCTGTCGACTACTGGAGGGAATTTGAATCAAGGGAACCACAACCGTTGATTGACTCTCCCCTTAGGATAGAGCGAACTGCATCACCTATCACCCAGGTACACTAAATAATTGATACAACCAACCTTTCACTTTCCTTCACTTCAGGCAGAGGCAAGAGACAAACATTAACTGAAACACAGTGGCATAACAAGCTGCCAGCACAATAACTGTAGCTCATTAATAAAAGAAATAGACAATAGTTGAAAGCGGGTCTAATTGACCCCATTCAAAAGTTATCAGAAATTAAAATAATTTATATAAAAGTAACACAAAATTTCTGCCAATAAACCAAGATATGACGAAATGCCACAACATAGTAGGCTATATAGAAAAAGCATTATGAGCCTGAAGCAATAGACACCGCACAGATCTCTGTCAGTAAGTTTCCAGCACTCACTGGTGAGAGGAGCTGTCTCGGGCAGGAACACCCAGCCACGTCGTTGTGCCCACCGACGCCCTCCTCGTAGAAGTCTGGGTGTCCCACGGCCAGCCGCGAGGCCACAGTCCAGAAGGTGTCTGGCGCATCTAAGTCGATGCCTCCGAGCTTAATGGTGAACGACTTAAACCTGTAACATGAAATTTACTATCGCTTGTTGCGAAGAAAAAGTAGGCCCACTACTAATTTTAACTGGATTTTATCCATTATGGATGTTGAAGAACTCCGTGACTGTTCCTTATAGGTTGTGGAAATAAAATCAGCTACCAGTCACAATATTATTGGTGGTTTATTAAAACACTACCGGTTTCGGGCTTGTGCCCATCTTCAGGTGTCTACATTCACTGTTGTTGACTGTTTAAAGAAAACATAAATTACATTGTGCTTATCATATAGATATACATATACATAAAACAAGTATGGTATGTGGTGGAGTGATTTGTGTTAAGGTTATAAGTGTACTCACATATAAGTAGGGTATCCAATTTGTGTTCGTACATTTCTCATGGATATCAGTTAAGAATAATGCAGTAACAGCAACATAATGTTAATTTGCACTCAGCATTTTTCACAACTGAAATGCATGACAAATGTACGAACACAAATTGGATACCCAACTCATATGTAAGTAAACTTATAACCTTAACACAAATCAATCCACCACGTACCATACTTGTTGTATGTATATATTTATCTATATACTTGAGTATGTATATCTGTATGATAAGCACAATGTAATTTACGTTTTCTTTAAACAGTCAACAACAGTGAATGTAAACACCTGAAAATGTGCACAAGCCCGAAACCGGTAGTGTTTTAATAAACCACCAATAATCGTGACTGGTAGCGGATTTTATGTCCACTACTAATTTTAACGTATAGTTGGTAGTAATCAATGGTAGGGACATACAAACATATCTAATGATCACATTCCCCTTGTTAAGACATGTAGGTATTCTTTTGTACAGCTACAGATAAGCTCAATAGCAATGAAATATTAACCCTCGAGTGGCAGCGCTGGTGCAGATCTGCTGCCAGTTTTCTTTAAATGCTCACTGTTGTTGCAATAGTGGAGATGCCATATTTCCACTTTAGCTATTCCTCAGTTAAGCCTTAGCAATTATGTTCAAATGTTTGTGAAGTCTATGGGACTTAACTACGGGGTCATCAGTCCCTAAACTTACAAACTACTTATCAACTACCTTATACTAAGGACGGCACAAATATCCATGCCCGAGGGGGGATTCGAACCCCCCGACGGCAGTGGCAGCAATTATGTCAGTGTAGGTTCTGAGTTTCTAGTGCGCGGCTGTGTCCTCCCAAAAAAATACGTTTGTCAGGGAGAGTGTCAGTAGTAGCAGATTTGCACCGCGCTGCCTGTCACGAAAGAAGATTTGAATTGGTGTGCCCAAAGAACGGTTTGGGGTTGAGGATATAAGGTTGTGTGGCATTGTTGAATGTATGATAGATTCAGATCTCTTAAACTCACATACACATTTTTCATCAAGTTTTGGACATTAACCTTTAGGTTAAGGGTTCTCAAATTGAAACTGTATTTCTTGATTTCCAGAAGGCTTTTGACACCGTACCTAACAAACGGCTTTTAATCTAATTGCGTGGTTACGGTATATCGCCACAAATTTGCGACTGAATAGGAAATTTCCTGTCAGAGAGGACATAGTTCGTAGTAATCGATGGTAAGGCATCAACTAAAACAGATGTGATATCGGGCGTCCCACAGAGTAGTTTTATTGGTCCTCTGCTGTTCTTTATTTACATAAACGATTTAGGGGAAAATCTAAGTAGCTCACTTAGATTGTTTGCAGATGACGCCGTCATTTACCGGGTAGTAAAATCATCTGAAGATCAAAACCAACTGCAGAACGCTCTGAATAAGATATCACTATGGTCTAAAAATTGGCAGTTGACACTAAATAATTAGGAGTGTGAAGTCGTCCAAGTAAGCACGAAAAGAAATTCGTTAAAGTTTGTGTACAAGATAAATCAATCAAAAGCGAATGACGTAAATACCTAGGAATTATTATTACTTCAGACTTAAACTGGAAAGAACACGTAGATAATGTCGTGGGAGAGGCGAACAACAGACTGCGTTTTATTGGCAGAACCCTTACAAGATGCAACAGAACTACATAAGAAAATGCATACGCCTCGCTTGTCCGTCCTTTTTTGGAGTATTGATGCCCAGACTGGGATGCTTATCAGATAGGTTTGACGGAGGACATCGAAAGAGTCCATAGAAGGGCATCTCGTTTTGTATTGTCACGATACAGGGGAGACAGAGTTACGGAAATGATACAGGATCTGGGATGGTAATCATTACAACAACGGCGCTTATCGCTGCGGCGTGGGCTACTTATGAAACTCCAATCAGCAACATTCTCCTCCGAATGCGAAGATATATTGTCGACTCCCACTTACATAGGTAGAAACGTTCATCAGAATAAAATACGAGAAATTATAGCTCTAACGGAGAGATTCAGGGGTTCTTTCTTCCCGCGCGCTATTCAACAATGGAATAGGAGATAAAACAGTATAACGGTGGTTCGACTGTCCCTCTGCCAGGCACTTATGTGTCACCTGCTGAGTATCCCATGCAGGGTAACTCGGGGTGAGTTGGACCACTGGATGAGGCGGAGCAGTGACGTATTTCGAGAATGCGCCGCTAGAGAGCAGCACCGTTCACTTGTGGGTAAGCTCTTTGTTGAAGGAACGTCATGCAAAAGTGTTGTTGTTATTATCGTTTTAGTTCAGGAGTAAAATCACATTTTCTGTTTTGGTAGGTCGAAAAGTTTTATCATGTAGTTACGTTCTTTTAGTATTATGGCACAGTTTGCACACTTTTCCTGCAGTTTTATTACTTAAAGTTTGACAAATGTGTTGGCATATACCTAACCTAAAATGGCCACCGATCTCTGAAACTGCGGACTGAAATCGGGGTGGTCCATCTCTCCCAGACAATCGGGATAGATGGGTCAGTTCTATTTGTGAGTGATGGACCATGCATTTTAATTAGGGAGATATGAACCAAAATTAAATATGTGTTAAGTGACCATGGAAATTACATTAATATTTTAAAAATTGATCGAATATCTTCTTTTTGCATAGTTAGTATTTTTCTCTTTCAGAAAAATGCCAAATAATTACAAAAGGACCGGATCTTGTGTGCGAGGGAAATGGACCGAAGATGGATTGATGCAGAATATATACATACATGCTGTACGGGATAATATCATGGGTCAAAGGCTGCAGCTAAAGCTTTTGGTATACCTTAGGCTGCATTGAAAAGAAGACTGCAGTAGAAACATTGTTCTTAGGGTAGTATGGGACCTCAGCCTTTACTCGGTATTGAGAATGAACGAAAAGTCATCACTCACATTAAGAAATTTCAAAAACGAGGTTTTGCACCATGTAGACATTCGGTAAGGAGTATGGCGTTTGAATTAGCTGAAAAGCTAAATATAAAACATACTTACGATAAAGAATTTAAAAAGGCTAGTTACGACTGGATTCAATCCTTTCTTAGACGGAATCCCAATATGAATCACCGCATGAATGTTGTTCATCATTTGCTAAAAGGTGTAACAGCTGTGGTACGAGAAAAATATCCTAAAGTTTGCACGAAATGTACAAATCAATGAAAATCCAGTGTTCGCTTATCATAAAAAACTGATAAAATTGTTTTGGTCTGAAATGTCTTAATGTATTCTTTAGTACAAATTCCAATAAAAATATGTCATTTCCATTCACTCTTTTCGTCATGTGTAGCAATTATTTACGCGGTGAGATGGACCACTGATGTATATTTTAATTTCGGTGTGTGACTTGCACATTGAGTAAGAGCGCCTCAATAAGGTACTGCACATAAGTTTATATGACAATCTATAGGAAAATGCTGGCAGAAGTTAAAAAAATTAAAAACCGATGAATTTCACCCTAAATGAATTTCAGCGCAAAGTTCCTAGTGATTGGATAAAAGAGCAGGTGACTCCCGTTTATAAGAAAGGAAAGATAACTGACCAACACAATTACAGGCCAATATTTTCGACATCAGTTTCATGTAGAATTTTAGAACACACTTTCAGTTCGAATATAATAAATTTCCTTCAAACGGAAAATCTTTCTTGCGAGCCATGGATGAAGGGCAACGGGCGGATTGTGTTTTTCTCGACTTTAAAAAGGCGTTCGACGCGGTGCCACACTGCAGACTGCTAACGAAGATACGAGCTTATGGAATAGGTTGACAGATTTGCGACTGGCTGGAAGACTTCCGAAGTAATAGAACGCAGTACATTGTTCTCGACGGCGAGTGTTCATCAGAGACGAGTGTATCGTCAGGCGTGCCGCAGGGGAGTGTGATAGGACCGCTATTATTTTCTATCTATATAAATGATTTGATGGACAGAGTAAGTTGTAATTTGCGGATGTTTGCTGACGATGCTGTGGTGTATGGGAGGGTGTCGTCTTTAATTGACTGTAATAGCATACAGGATGACTTAGACAAAATTTTTAGTTGGTGCGAAGATTAGCAGCTAGCTCTCAATGTAGAAAAATGTAACGTGATGCGAAAAACGATCCTATAATATTCGAATACAGCATTAGTAGTGAGATTCTTGATGCGGTCGCGTCGTTCAAATATCTAGGCGTAACATTGCAGAGCGATATGAAATGGAACGAGCATGTAAGGACAGTTCTGAGTAATGCGGACAGCCGATTTCGGTTTATTGGGAGAATTTTGGGAAAATGTACTTCACCTGTAAAGGAGACCGAGTATAAAAAGCTTGTACGACCATGTTTTGAGTATTGCTCAAGTGTTTGGGACCCGCAGCAGATGAGTTTAAAGGAAGAGATAGAAGGAGTTCAGAGGCGAGCAGCTAGGTTTGTTACTGGTAGGTTCGACCAATGCGCGAGTGTCACGGAAATGCTCCGGCAACTAAATTGGGGATAGATGGAGGAAAGACGACGTTGTTTTCGTGAATTTCTGTCGAGGAAATTTAGAGGGCCGGAATTTGAAGCTGAGTGTAGTACGATGTTGCTGCCGCCTACTTACATTTCGCGTAAAGATCACAAAGACAGGGTAAGAGAAATTAGGGCTAGTACGGAGGCATATAAGCATTTTTTTCTCGCTTTATTTGTGAGTGGAATAGGAAAGGAAATGCCTAGTAGTGGTACAGTGCACCGTCCGTCACGCACCTTATGGTGAATTGCGGAGTATGTATGTAGGTGTAGGAAGAAAAACAGTGGTGCAACTCACCTTGAGTTACCCTAGATGTAGATTGAAATGTAGCAAATAACATATAGCAAAGCGAGAACACGGCTTCAGGTGATTAACATAGCCGCGCTAGGCTGCTCGGCGACTACTTGTCTCACAAAATTACTAAAAATTTCCGGGCTGTTATGCCGTGGTCTAGTGGATTTACTATTAAAAGCCAACGTTTCGTCCCCAACTGCGGAGGAAATTCTCAAGGGGGATCGTGGCACTTTTGGATGTCCTGGCTCGCGAGCCGGGGTGTGAATCGGACATCCAAAAGTGCCACGATACCCCTTGAGAATTTCCTTCGCAGTCGGGGACGAAACGTTGGCTTTTAATAGTAAATCCACTAGACCACGGCATAACAGCCCGGAAATTTTTAGTAATTTTGACCATTCCGGTAGTGAAAGTTTACATTTTACAATACTTGGCTCACCCGACGGTGCAGTGCGCGGCGGTGAGCACCGCGGCCGTGGTGATGAGGGAGCCGCCGCTCGCGCCGCCCGTGTCCATCAGCAGGTGGGCCTGGTGGGGGACTGGCCGCGCGCTGCCGGGGCGCCGCCCACGATGCGAGGGCTGTCGTCTGCAGGCGGAACAACGAGCCACACTGCGGTGTATTCCCGGTGAATTCTCCACTCTTCGTCACACGACTACTTCTGCAAACCCACAATATCAACTGACGGAAGGCTTAAGGCTTTCTGTAAGTAGTGTCTAATGCTCGTGTCAAAAAGTCAGTTGTGGTGTAAGGCTACGGATTGTGGCAACACGCGTGGCTCAGGAAGAGGTGGCCACACGGCCGCCTCTCTCACACGGCGTGAAGCCCAGCGAAATGCCACTAGCAACGCGTCCGTGCCAGCTGCGGCAACACAGTGTGTGCAGTTTAGTATCAACTACTGTGGGAGTGCAGAATGACGGCTACAATTTTGATGACACATTGACTTGCAGAATGAAAAGTATTCCTGTACATGGGACTAAAGGAACGAACAGTGGAAAAAATATTAGAGATAATTTTCCTGATTATTTCTGTTCTCCTCAAGGACCTGTACCATGGCATTATCATTATGTGAGCAACACCGAATGAAGACTAGTTTTTGTAGTCTAGAAATTGGCTAGTTCATATTTTATAGTTGATTTATGTTCTAGGAGGCGATCCAATTATGATATTGTAGAAAGATATAAAAAAGGCCAAGATCGCTGATCATCAATTTTTATTTACGACGACCGGTTTCACTGAACTATGTCCGCATCATCTGGTGAAATAAAATCATTTTACAAGGCCATAATCTGTAATGTCAATCAGTTGTTATATAACAATTTACAGTGCATAGGTGCATTATGTCATTATAATAAAACATAATTATCACAGTGAGAGACAATAGCAAACTGATACATAATACAAGTCAAGGATAAAAAAAAAGTGGTACTGTCACTCACTGTGATAATTATGTTTCATTATAATGACATAGTGCACCTATGCATTGTAAATTGTTGTATAACAACTGATTGATATTACAATATTATGGCCTTGTAAAATGATTTTATTTGACCAGATGATGCTGACATAGTTCAGCGAAACCGGTCGTCGTAAATAAAAATTGATGATCAGCGATCTTGGCTTTTTTTATATCTTTCTACGATGTCATATTTTATACATGAATAAACTACACTATTCACTATATATATTCCATCCCACTTTCCTCCGAGAACGGCTGCTGTGACTCTCTCTTTCTTTCTCTGTTTTTGTATCCCTTATCCCTTGGACTGTACAGTGTAATGATACTGCTGACCCCCTCATCTCAATGTTACCGTACGATACCATCTGCGTCGGACCCGGAATCGTGTGGTTCAGTTGTGATATATGTTGGGTGTGAAGTTAAAAACGATATAGCTAGCTTATGAATCAGTGTAGGACAGTGTCTGGGTGATACTGTGATTAAAACGGGTGATAGTTTTCAGTAATTAGGAGATTCATATATTTGCTTTCCAGACAGTTCTATAAACAATAGTTGCGTCTTTGTATGTTATTTCAAGACTTAAACAGACGAATTGTAAAATCTTTTGTAACAAACAAGAAGAAATGAAAATTAATAGCATTGTATATATGTTAGGCTCATAAACAAGTTGTGTTGACCAGCTAATTATGTTATTTCGACTATTACATTAATTATCAATATTGTTACTCTTTGTATATATTGACTGAAAAGAGATTTTGAGTCTATTTTGTGAATGGCCAGAATATTTGATAGTTCAGTATATGTTAGGAACATGTTTGATGTATTCATTAACAAATTAATTGATATTTAACTTCGCACTTTGTTGTTAACAGAAAGATCGGAAATTTCGTCTTAAAAATACATGAGCCATGTAAAAATTATTCTATCTATAGTTTCCATTTTATATTGTGATTATTCTTGTGTACATGAAATGTTTTTCTGTTATGTTTGTTAATTGTGAATAAGTATATTCTATTGTTATGAACAATGCTTAATGTAACATCATTATTGCCGATGTTATATATTTGCCTCACCGCCTTGCGTGGGAGAGTTCGAGTTTTGGCGGAGTTCGAGTTTTGTCTTTTGTCGAGTACTTTGGAATCTGTCAGTCTATGTTGTTGTGGTAATTTGTAATTTGCAATGTTCGAATTCGTATTGTTTTGGTGGAGAAATTTGATTTAAATTAAAGAAGAAGTGAAAAATTGTATCTACGAGTTTTTATTTCTACCACGACGCCCCAGGAGAATAATGTTGCAGCGAGCAGAACCTCCATACATCGCAACGTTAAAAAGATGAGTATTATGTTGGATAGTGGTAGAAAGGAATAGTAATTACTTAAAATATTATACAAATATTAAAACAGCCACGGATGTTTCTGCACTTCCACAATAGTGATTTCACTGTCCAGAGGCTCCATTCTGACACGTTATAGAAGATGGCCACAATGACAATGAAGCGAGGGTGGTAAAGTCTGTCAAAATAGCGAGCGGCCGAGTCCCAGCCCATTAACCCAGCTACGTCACGAGAACACCTGTATACAGGCCAGAGCATATTTTAAAGGATTTTCACTGGGCGACATTGGAACGATGATCCGGGGGCCCTCCCCCGGAAAAATTTCATAATATTTGTGCCTAAAACCGTATTTTGAAGCCTTTTTTGTATTAAAATCAAAGCTGCTTAATTTTTCCTTAATAGATTTTTATTCATATATGCTTCAATGATAAATAGAAATGATGTGGAACAATACTAAATTTGGACTTTGAAGAAACCATTTATATCTTCTTTCAATTGTTTTTGTTGTCTTTTATTTGTTTAGTACTTAAATAGAATACAGTACCTGTTATAAGTTCACTTTAATTTGATATGGCCATTAAATGAAAATAGTATTAAATTAAAGTAATATCAGCACTATGATTACTTAAAATACCGAGTATTTCATTGCAAGAAAATAGGACTAATATTTTGACAGCGCAAGATAAAATTTCAAGTTTCGTCCGTAAACTGGAACTTTACCAACGCAGGATTCAAGTCGGAGATGTATCGATGTTTAAGTAACTGTGTGATGAATCAGTAGGCGAGGAAAATAAAAGAATCGTGTTTTAAACTTCCGTTATTTAGCATCCGTCTGCAGTTATAGACTCAATTAAGCTATATTCCTCAGCTATGGATAATCAACACATCAGCATTTGGATACTGAGACCATTTTCTGTTGAAGAGGAAATTTTCAAAGATGTTTCAGCCAAAGTAGAATCCTTCTGATTGCTCGAAGATAGCACATTCAAAATGGTATTTCAGAATTATGACCTTGGTACATTTTAGCGAAAAGCAGAAGCCGAATATCCTGTTATAGCTGACAGAGCTCTAAGAACATTAAGACAGTTCGGTACCACTTATAGATATCAGAGTGGCTTCTCAAAGCTACTGACAATAAAAAGTAAGACCAGAAACCCTCTCATTGTGGAACATGGCCTGAGATGCGCCTTAAGCAAAACAAGACCAAACATTAGAAAACTTGCGATTGGTAAACAGTACTCTGAATATAATTGTTTCATTGCTGCATCGAAAGTGTAAAATATGTTTCTTATGTAGTGTATTATGATTAAGAAAGATTGGTAGTGTTTTTATGTATTGCTTTGATAATATTTTAATGGGTGATTTTTTTTGGGGGGGGGGGGGGTAAAATGAGTTTCCCTAGTAGGTCTTCAGGGGTAACAAGACTGAAAAGTTTGTGAACCTATGCTGTGAAAGATTTAAAAGAGGTTATTTTTTAATTTCCAGGTAATTTCCAGGTAAAAATAAATTGCCGGCACTACCCACAGCCACTGGGCGACAAAATCTCAGCACTTGTTAACATGTTTTTTTATGCCCTGTTACAGGCTGCCCCACAAGTTTCTGCAACAGCCGTGCAGTATCCCTTGCCAAATCAGTGATGACACATTGCCCCGACACTGATAATTTTTCATCAGACCTATAATACTAGTATAAATAACGCTATATTCTACTACACGTATATAAATAATACTAATATAGATAACGCAAAAACGCACTCGGCTCTAGTAGACAGTCACCCTGTACTGGCCTTGTTCCTAGAAAGCAGCAACCCCCAGGAGGGTCTTAAAACCGCACGCCCAAGTCTGCAAGCCCATGGCGTGTGGCCAGCCCCATTATACAGACAGCGGTCCATAATGGCGGCGCGAAGTCAAGCAGAAACGCGCGTCAAAAAAACGTCCGTGTGGCCGTAACCTAAGAGGCGCAGTAGCAATTTTTAACCATCGAGCAAGATGTATGAGACAGGAGAAATGCCCTCCGACTTCACGGACAATATCGTAATTCCAATTCCATCTTAATTTAGCTTGTTAATTTAGAATAAGCAAGTAAAGCACACTTGAGAATTCATACAGAAGAAAGCTAGTACCCATAAAAGCATGGCTGAAGGCCGAAGTAAAGACTATTACGAAAGCACGTTGTGCAATCGGTCATTCCAACACAGGAAAGACGGAATCAATCCAGAAAATCTGAGAAAAAAATTAAGCATACCCGTGAATACAGACACCACACGAAAACGTTAGTTAAAATCAACAAATAATTCAAACATATCAAGTTTACACACAGGCTGAAGGCCACACACGAGTATTCTAACTTGAGAAAACCTAACTCAATATCATAACTGGAAAGAAAATGCAAATACTATATACTGAATTACTCGAGTTCTGTAAATTAAGAAACACTTCACCTCGCTCAGCGAAAGAATTACTCAAGTATTCAAGAAAACTATCACTGACAAACCAAGACTGCCTAATTACGAACAAAGTAAAATCCTAACGTCATGCCATCCCCTCTGCATGATTCGACTATATACTCACTTCGGAGGTCGCAGAAGGAGTGGAGTGTCAGGCCACACACAAAGCTTCCCCTCCATGCACCAGATGTAGGGCGTGATTAAAGCGATGCAGTGTGCATTCAGAGCCTACCGACTACCAACCCTCGCTACCTGAAGAAGATAATACCTCTACTAGAGCTCCACAGTGGTCTCTTTTGTCACCTCTTTCGTCCATGTTTATATTGGTACTACACTAAGAACAGGCCACCTCGCCATCTTGCCAAGTAAGCTTGTCTCTGGCCACCCAGCAGACGGCAGTGCAAATTACATATGAAGCCACGCATTCGTATCTGAAGTAAACAAGGCCTACAGCGTTCTTGTAAGCACTCAACATGGCTGGTGCAAATGTCTGTTAAGGTTTATATCACAATGTTTTTAGGTTATCATAATTATGATAGTGAATTAAGTACCAGGAACAAAGTAATTCTACTAGCTCTAAAGCTGACGACAATATCCTTGGCTACACAGTCCACCAACAAGCAAGCAGTTTAATTAGTTTAGCTTTACATATGAGCCGGCCGCGGTGGCCGCGGAGACTGAGGCGCTCGAGTCACGGTCTGCACGACCGCTACGGTCGGGGGTTCGAATGCCCCCTCGGGCATGGATGTTTGTGCCGTACTTAGTATAAGGTAGTTCGTAAGTAGTTTGTAAGTTTAGGGACTGATGACCCCGTAGTTAAGTCCCATAAGCTTAACAAACAATTGAACATTTTGAACTTTACATATGGTTTGTTTAGACATGCATACGTACCACAAATGACTTGGAAAGTAGCCATAGGTGCCCACGTATGAGATTAGGGAAACGACGGAAGCAATATAGACTTTCTGCAGTTTAATGAAGGTCCACTGCAGGATATACAAAGCCACCAGTGCTTCTCTTGATGGATTTCGTCCACAGCTACAGAGTTACAGATCACTGAACGTCAGAGGATACAATAGCGTTTAATTAGAAATAACCATAGCACACCCTTTTTTTATTTCCAGGTTATAGCTGAAAGAAACCTCAATCACTGCATTATTGCTACTTGCTGTTAGACCAAACACTAAGTTAAAAATAATTTCAAATTTCAGGAGTGTGGATCTTATGGAAGAAGTAGTTCATCGAAATAAGACTCTTAGTGCCTAAGGGAATGAAAAGTGTTCAGATGAAAACGATGTTTAAAATATATTACCTTAATATAGTTTAACTGACAAGGGGAAAACCAAGTATGGTGCCAACGTATTTTGATGAGTTGCAGATATATTGTGCGGGAACTCCTCCAAACCACCAAGCTAAAAGGATTTGTTCAAATGCGCCTTAGTTTCCACGAAAATCGCGATCAAAGTCCAACGCGTAACATCTACACCTGTACTGAGTCATCAGGAGCACTTTAGCTAGCGTGGTGTTATTACCAAGGCGCTAACCTGTTGCGCATACGAACCGAGTTGAAATCCTGCTTGGAACCAGTGTTTTTTCACTTGTCTGACGATTGATTGTGCATAATTATATACTTCAAGAGCCACTCTTAAGTTAATGCTTGAGTAATTGTCCCCGGCCCCAGTGTTGTTACACCGTCGAATGCAGTGTTGTTACACCACTAGACGCGACCCAGCGGCTTATTATGCTGCGGCCAGGCAGGTAGTCATTCGTAGCGTATCGTTCACATGTAACTGTAATTGCCTGATTTAACTTTATCTTTGCAATAAGAAATAAGGAATATAATTATACACAGTCAATCGCCGGATAAGTGTAAAAAAAATCGGAGCAGGAATTGAACTTGGGACGTATGCGCGACAGGCTAGCGCCTTGCTAATTACACCTCGCTGGCTGACGTGCTCCTGATGACTCAGTACAGGTATAGCTGTTACGCGCTGGATTTTGATCGCGATTTTCGTGGAAACCAAGGCGCATTGGAACAAATCCTTTTAGCTTGGTGGTCTGGAGGAGTTGCCGCACAATATACCTGCGACTCATCAAAATTCATTGGTACCATACTTGGTATTCCCATTGTGAGGTCCAAAGTGCTAAAAGCATAAAAGATGGAAACTTCTATGAAATGCCAAAACAAACGTTCAATTCATATTCTGTTATGTGTTTCAAATGGTTTCATTGTACAATGGAAGTTGAAATATAAATTCAGAGTTTTTCAAGGTGAATCGAGAGAAGGAAATGGAAATTTTCTCTGGTGCTTTTATTGAAATGTATTTGCTTCAGAAGGCTTCTTCTGAAGCAAATCCGGAGTGTTAAGAATTGAGGTAGGTAACGGTCGTGCTTCAGCTTCGTTTGGCTTACTTCAGATACGATGCAGTGTGAATACGTGTAAAGATGTAGTTGGGAAGTCGTAATTTCCGAAACGGAGACCAAAAGCAGAAAGATACACTACCGCTATCAGCGTCGATAGAGTAATTATCTCTATACATAAAAGGAAGTGTCCCGATTGACTGACTGACTGATTGACTGACTGACTGACTGACTCATCATCACCCAGCCCAAACGACTGAAGATAGAAACTTGAAATTTGTGGAGGGTGTTGGTCTTTCTCTGTAGGCGTCATTTAAGAAGTGATTTTTCGATATTCCGTCCATAAGGGGGTGAAATAGGGGATGAAACAATTTTTGAAAATACGTCCCTATTAAGGCAATTTTAAAACTAGAACTACAAAATTTCGGATTTTAATTCAGGGTTCGAATTTAAAAGACACGTGTTTCGGCAGGTTTTGAAATTCGACAAATAAGGGGGTGAAATATGTGACGCAAAAAATTATTTTCAAAAATATTTTGCTGTTAACTCAAATTTTAAGCTATAACTACGAAACTTGGGATGTGGAATCTTGGTCGGGATTAAAAATCCATGATATTTAGTATTTTTGGAAATTCAAGAATTAAGAGGGTTAAACAGAGGATCAAAAATTCGTTTTGGAAACACGTTTCTATTGATACAGTTTTGAAGCTAGAGCTGCAAAAATTAATATTTATATAGTTGGTTAGACGTTAAAAAATACATGTTTCGGTATTTCTGGAAATTCAAACACTAAGGGGGTAAAAGAGGGGATCAAAAATTCTTTTCGAAAACACATTGTTGTCAAGACAATTTTGAAGCTATAGCTACAAAAATTGATATTTCTTTAGTTCGTTAGAATTTAAAAAATACGTGTTGCGGTATTTTTGGAAATTCGACCAATAAGGGGGTGAAATACGAGATGCAAAAATTTATTTTCAAAAATATGGTGGTGTTAACTCAAATTTCAAGCTATAACTACGAAACTCAAGAAATGGATTCTTCATCAGGTTTAAAAAGAAACAACTGGTGCAGACCAACCAGCCTACGCATGCAAAGCTGCGGAGGTTCAGCTAGTAATGGTATAAAAACTTTGATATAAGTAACCCTCAGGCGGCAGTGCCAGTTACTACAACTCCAGCAGCAGTGCGGTGCACATTTGCTACCGCTGTGTATTCCGCGATACACACCTAGTATATAGTTACTGAGTGATTGTAATGACAAAAATATGTCAATGTACACATAGATATATCACATTTGTTAATTTCTGAATTAGTATATCAATTACCTTTGGTGTATAAATACAACAAATGTAACATTATTCCGAAAGCGCACAACAATCATGTATAATATACCCAGCAGAACTATCATTTCCTGTTTAGTTACTTCCCTGCAGTTCCTGCCTCTTGATTAATTTCCTGTGTTGTGTGGAACTTACTACTCATAATTACCTCATCAATCATATTATCATCTATCATGAATGTCTAACGTTACGCAACTTGCGTTCCCTTTTGAACCAGGGAAGATTTTTTATGATATTCTTTTTCATTGTTTTTGGGTGCTGCTTGTATGGCGTTTTACTTTACAGAGTGGTACCGTCTTCAATATCATATTCATTGCGTCTGAAATCTTGTTCGGAATCGCAACTAGGATTTACGTTTGAATAATGGTATCCTGTTCATGATCTGATGAGGAATGTTGACAAAAATCTCTAAGATCTTTATTACTTGTAGATATAAGCCTATTTCCTCATTTATTAGACTCATACCACATCAACGAGACCTGGAGATTAAATTATGTACCAGAATAAAAGTCACATATTTTTCGAAAGATTTTTATTTCACTTATGGGGAACAGCACTCTTATTTAAATTTATATATAAAGAACATTCTAGAGAGCAATTTTTTTTATTGTTTTCCGACTTGTTTCGGTCTTATTTTAGACCATCTTCAGGAAATTAAGCTCCATTGATGTTGTGGAGCTGGCAGGAAACTTTGAGCCTCCTAGTGCGTCACTGCAGTGACGCACTAGACATCAATGGAGCTTAATTTACTGAAGATGGTCTATAATAAGACCGAAACTAGTTGGAAAAATATAATTAAAAAAAAATCTAGACTGTTCTTTTTATATAAGAATAAAAGTCATTTTCGCATTATGTAAGGATTAAATAGAGTTAAAAATGAGATTGATGGAAACTACAGCATGGCTAATCAGGAGAAACAAGAGGACAATTTATCGAGAGTTAAACTTCTATTTACGAAATAAATTTAAATTTTGAAGCATTCTAACATGTAGGGTAAAATTTATACAATAAATATTTACTACAAACTGCCACAAATCTATTTGCAATTGGAAACTAGACGGAACACAAAACAATTCAAATCTACTTTCATGACAGGCAGCGAAGTACAAATCCGCTGCCAGTGATGGTCTGTCTCCCTAACAAAACTTATTTTGGGTGGACACCGCCGTGCACTGGAAACTCAGAACCTTCACTGACGTCAATGTTGAGGCTTAAATGAGGAATAGCTAAAGCGGAAATACGGCATCTCCATTATTGTGTCAAAAGTGAGCATTTAAAGAAAAATGGCGGCAGATCTGCATCATCGCTGCCGCTCGAGGGTTAAAAATATTTTAATTTCCTACTGCGTCTCTTACACCACAACTGACTTTATTACACGAGTCTTAGACACGGGTTACAAAAAGCCTTAAGCCTTCCGTCAGCAGCTAATAAAAGTACTAATATAGTATGAATACCGATACATGCATCATTTGGTACAATTTAGAAATTCACTAATGGAGTAGGAGTTAGCCTCTACAAAGTCTTTTAGGGTCCTCTTAAACTGATCTTCGTTTCTAGCTACATTTTTTGTACTTGGTGGTAAATTATTGAAAACGTGTGTTCCTGAGTAGTGGACCCCTTTCTGAACTAAAGTAAGAGTTTTTAAGTCCTTGTGTAGATCATTTTTGTTCCTAGTATTGTATGTATGAACTGAGCTGTTTGTTCCTAATAGGGATGTATTATTTATGAGAAATTTTATTAAGGAATAAATAAACTGAGAGGCAGTAGTTCACATACCCAGTTGTTTGAAGAGGCTTATACAGGACGTCTCTGAAATAACTATACAAATAATACGTATTGTAGGCTTTTGGACTCTAAAGACTTTTGACTGACTTGAAGAGTTACCCCAAAATATTATACCATATGACATTAAGGAATAAAAGTAAGCAAAGTATGCAAGCTTTTTAATTTTTATATCTCCAATATGTGATAACAGTCTTATTGCAAATACAGATTTGTTAAGTCTTTCTGCATTTCTGTGATGTGCTCCTCCGAACTGAATTTATTATCAAGCTGTAATCCCAGGAATTTAATACTGTAAACCTCTTCTATCTGCTCTTCTTCATACTTAATATACATTTTCTGGTGGGAAATCTCTTACATGTTCTGAACTGCATGTAGTGAGTCTTTTCAAAGCTTAATGACAATGAGTTCGCTTTAAACCATTTGTTAATGTTCATGAAAATATCATTAGCAGACCTTTTTGTAACTATGCTTGAGGTTCTTTTTATTGGAATACTTGTATCAGCTACAAACAAAACGAACTCAGCTCCTGGCAGCGTAACTGATGAGAGGTCATTAATGTAGACAAGAAAAAGCAATGGCGCTAAGATTGATCCTTGTGGGTCACCACATGTAATTTTTTCCCAAGCCGATGATGACTGTTGGCTTAATTCACTAGTCACTTGTACTGACACTCTTTGTTTCCTGTTAGTGAGGTACGACTTGAATTATTTTGCAGCATTTCCCGTGTGTTGTTGTTATGGTCTTCAGTCCACAGACTGGTTTGATGCAGCTCTCCACGCCACCCTGTCCTATGCAAGACTCTTCATCTGAGAGTACGTTCGGCACCCTACATCCTTTTCAATCTGCTTACTGTATTCGTCCCTCGGTCTGCCTCTACGATTTTTACGGCAAACGCTTCCTTCTAATGCTAAGTAGACAATTCCTTGATGTCTCTGAATGTGTTCAACAAATCTATGCCTTCTCTTAGTCAGTGTACGCCAGAAGCTCCTTTTCTCCCAGATTCGGTTAAGCACCTCATTAGCTACGTGATCTACCCATCTAATTTTCATCGTTCGACTGTAGCACCACATTTCAAAAGCTTATATCATCTTTTTATCTGAGCTCCTTATCGTCCACAATTCACTCCCATACAATGCTACACTCCAGACAAATGCTTTCAGAAAGGACTTCCTAACATTTAAATTAATATTGGATGTTAAGGAGTTTCGCTTCTTCGGAAACGATTTTCTTCCCAAAGCCATTCTGCATTTTATATCTTCTTTACTTCGGCCATCAGAAGTTATCTTGCTACCCAAATAACAAAATTCATCTACTAGTTTTACTTTCTCATTACCTAATCTAATTCCTTCAGCATCGCCTGAATTTCTGACATGGCATTTCATTACCTTCATTTTACTCTTCTTAATGTTCATCTTATATTTTCCTTTCAAGACACTGTCCATCCCATTCAATTACTCTTCCAGATCTTTTGCGGTCTGTGACAGAATTATGATGTCATCGGCAAACCGCTATGTTTTTATTTCTTCTCCCTGCACTTTAATGCCCTCTCCAAATTTCTCCCTCCATTCCTTCACTGCCTGCTCAATGCACAGATTGGACAACATTAGGGAGAGAAAGAGGTGAATGCTGAGAGAGGGTGGAAGGGGATGTGGACTAGGAGATTTCAGGATAAATAAACACCCAGGCAACGCTAGTTAGCATTAAAAAGTAATGTTCAAAAATGTTCAAATGTTTGTTAAGCTTAGGGACTGAACTGTGAGGTCATCAGTCCGTAAACTTACAAACTACTTATAAAATAACGTATGCTAAAGACAGCACAAACATCTATGTCCGAGGGGGGATTCAAACCTCTGACAGGGAAAGGCCTCGCGCATTGTAGCATAGTGCGTCAATGCTCTCGGCCTCTCCACTGCGACAAAAGGAAAGAAATAAATCGATGGTGGCAGCGTGGGTGGGGCTGCAGACCTGGAGACAGTGCTCACGCAAATGAGCAGTTAATAATGTTTACGATATTTGAAATGTTGTTAAGTGCAATTTCACGTTTGATGTCATCAGTCAATAATACATTATGTTTTAATCTCTGTTAAGTGCAAGTACATGTTCGATGTCAATCATCCATTGTGCCGTCCTTTGATCCTCGGAAAGTCTGAGGGAGGAGGGGTGGGGGTAACGGTTGATTTGATTTGATTCTTTCAGGGAAGGCAAAACAGTCTCGGTTCAACCCGCCACTGCCCGCATCAAAACTAAGTTTATTGTGTGGTATCGCTCCCTGCATGTCTAGTAAAGCCAACCAATGCACTTAAACAGTGCAAGGAGTCCCTTTATCAGTTCTTTATTAGACACAATTTCTTCGAGTCTGGTTGTCCCAAATGTTCTGTGCCTTTTACTCTCCAAGGCAATGCATTCGAAGATTAGATGTGATGCAGTTTCATGACTGTCATCACAGATCCTACATTTAGGGTCCTCTTCTGTTATTCAAATGTTCAAATGTTTGTACAACTTATGGGACTTAACTACGGGGTCATCAGTCCCTAAGCTTACAAACTACTTATGAACTAGCTAAGACTAAAGACGGCACAAATATCCATGCCCGAGGGGGGATTCGAACCCCCGACCGTAGTGGCCGTGCTGACCGTGACTGGAGCGCCTCAGTCACCTCGGCCACCGCGGCCGGCTCTTCTGTTATTCCCAATGTATGTAAGTGTTTTTTGAAATTCCCATGGCCTGTCAGCAACCCAACCATGAGTCTAATCTCTCCCCTTTCAGACCCAGGATTGCAGAGCGTCTTTTAAAACATGGCTTTGGCATCATTACCTTGCCATGTTTTTGTTGATGGACTTTGGTCCAATATTCTACGTACTGTCTTCTGAGCCAGTTACATAGCTCCAATTTGATCATTGCCTGATTGTCAGGACAGGTTCCGGTCCAATAAATGGAGTCTCTGCCCCCATCCTGGCTAATCTGTCGGCATGTTCGTTGCCACTGATCCCCGAGTGGCCAGGGACCCACAATAGGTTTACTCTATTGCTTTCCCCCAGCTCCACTAGAACCCTCTGACATTCTGCAACAATTTTATACCTTGTTGCAGGAGCTGATAGTGATCTCAGGGCTGCCTGGCTGTCTGAACAGATATAGATGATACAATCTTTGTAGCTCCTACGCAATTTCTCCTCCACACAAGCCCTGATGGCAGTGATTTCCGCCTGGAATACTGAGGCCAGATTTCCTAGAGAGATGACGCCCTCCAGTCTTGGCTGCACCCCATATACCCCAGCCCGAACACCTTGGTCTGATTTTGACCCGTCACTGAACCAGACAATATCCCCCATACGGTGTCGAACTATTTTCTCCCACTGCTCCCTACTTCCAATTGTTATATTGAAAGGCTTGTTGAAGCAGTATGGGGTTATAATATAGTCGGCTGGCATTTCCCCAACCTTTCCTATATTTACCTCACTCACTATTTTAGTGTGCGATTCTGAATATCCCAAAGAGTCGTAGTTGTTGCCAGATTTGAGTCTGTATGCACCAGCCGCTGCCTCCATCTTGACCCAAAGGTGTAATGGGGGCATATCGGGGGTGACGGTACTTGACCCTGATGACATTAACGCCGCCAGTGGCGTCGTACCCCTACTGCTACACTACTTGTAAATATTCCTAGTGGCTAGTAGCACAGCAGACTCACTGCTCCCGACCGCGACCAACAGCAGTGCAGGCACCAGCAGGCAGAGGGGACGCATCTCAGCTGCTGCTGTTGCTGTCGCCACCGCTGCCACTGGCTGAGTCGCTGCTGCCGGCTGTGTTAATGCTACTGCTGTCACTGGCTGTGTCACTGCTACTGCTACTAGCTGAGTCACTGTTACTGCTGCCGCCGCCGTTGCCACTGGCTGAGTCGCGGCTGAGTCGCTGCTACTGCTGCTGCTGCTGCTACTGCTGTCACTGGCTGTGTCACTGCTACTGCTGTCACTGGCTGTGTCACTGCTACTGCTACTAGCTGAGTCACTGTTACTGCTGCCGCCGCCGTTGCCACTGGCTGAGTCGCGGCTGAGTCGCTGCTACTGCTGCTGCTGCTGCTACTGCTGTCACTGGCTGTGTCACTGCTACTGCTGTCACTGGCTGTGTCACTGCTACTGCTGCTGTTGCCACCGGCTGAGTCACTGTTTCTGCTGTTGTTGCTGCTACCGCTGCCACTGGCTGTGTCACTGCTACTGCTGTCACTGGCTGTGTCCCTGCTACTGCTGCTGCTGCTGCCGCCACTAGCTGAGTCACTGCTACTGCTGCCGCGAGCCACTGCGTTCCCTTATCCCCACTTAACAACTTAATGGCTGTCGCTGTCGCTGACGCGTTACGATCTCTGTGCCGCAATGCAAGACGAACCTCTCTACGATGCGTCCAGCAATGCTTAAGTGTCTAATAAAAGTCCTGTTATTACTTCAACAATCGTAACTCGCAAACTATTACAGATAAAGTATCACAGTTTCTTGTAAGACATTTCGCAGCTCTCGCAATAATTTTCCTACAGCCTCCGTTGGAGGTTTCAGTTGTCAGTTCTAGACAACAGCCTGTGGTTCGGGCAGTTGAAAGCATTAATTTAAGCAATGCAGGATGCCTTGGCCTCTAATAATTTCAAATTACAATTGCAAAACTTACGGATGTTTCCGTATGAATGTAGAAATGTTGCCTAGTAGTTATACATGAAACAGTAGATTCGTTCGAAGAGTTGCCAGAGAGCTACTTGGAGAGCCAACAAACAGGCGCTACTGCACATGCATGGCATCGGTGACGTTATACGTTGGTGCTTGGGGTTTGGGCTCATTGAACACAATCTCGTTTTATTTATCCTGTTTGCCACCTTCACTAGTGTAGCGTGTAATGACTGCAGAATGAACAGCAGTGTTGCGAATGATATTTACATCATGTTTGATTTGTTTATTTCCCTCTTACCATTTACAAAATTATGTGAGAGGGGTTTCGTCATAAAACATATATAAGTTTAGACGCATACTTAAACGCCAAGCGCATTGAAGCGCTATGCTACAATGCGCGAGGCCTTTCCCTGTCAGAGGTTTGAATCCCCCCTCGGACATGTATGTTTGCGCTGTCTTTAGCATACGTTATTTTATATGTAGTTTGTAAGTTTAGAGACTGATGACCTCGCAGTTAAGTCCCTTAAGCTTAACAAATATTTGAGCATCTTTGAAAATTTCTTTTTAATCCTAGCTGTAAATCCTTCTTTGCCTGGGTGTTAATTTATCCTATACTCTCGTAGTCCACATCCCCTTACCCGCTCTCGCTGCACCCACCTCTTTCTCTCCCATTTCTTTGTTCGTTTCCACTTTTCCATCCATTTGCAAAGTTTTCTCCAACGTATCCTCTGTCATGTACCACACAAATAGTTATGTACTCAATGATCTTCCACTTGGTTTACAGGCGATGTGTGCAAAAATTCACGAAGAAAACTATGCATTTTAATATATATATATATAGTGCAGTATAGGCGTACTACATACAAAATATACAGTTTCGCATTTCACTACAGAAGGTTGTTGGTACTTTTTTCAGATTATATTTAATTGAAATGCTCTTTCGCCATATAACTTATTGTATCATTTTGACAACTTTTTTAAAGTTGTGCGTACTAGTTATTTGTTTAACGTTATGAGTCAACTTACTGAAATTATGGTACAGTACTGTCCTTTCATTTTGTGTTTTCTTGTCAGATGCAGGTGCTTCCAAATTCGTGTATTACGGTTATGTATAGAGCTGTTTCTCCTACACAGGAACCACTCGTGTTCCGCACACAGGAAATGATGTGGTGCAAAAACTCTACATTAGCTAACAGCGTTGTGCAAGATCCGCAGCGAGATATTTAAACGGAAACAACAATTGCAGGGCGGTATGGTGGCTTATTTGAAAGAAAAATTTGGAAAAGCATTCACCATGGTGTAGTGCGAGAACAAATGGAGATGACTGTTAAGTGCATACAAAAATATCGCTAATAAGTTGAATTTTGAGAGAACAACGTTGAATTTACTGTGTCGCCATGATAAACGCCAAATACTTCGGTACGGTGTCAACAAATGCTGGGTTAAGCACTGTCACCCTACATATAAAACCTCGGGATTTTTCTTTGGTGGTTTCCTACAGCGTACTCGTTCTGAATACCCTGGTATCGTGGACCTATTCAGAATAGATCTCTAACGCGTCTCTTGCTGAAACCTCCTGCAAGTGAATCGGAAAAATTCTGGATCATCTTTGGGCCTGTCTGTTCTGACATGGGTCCTGTCTATTGCGCCTGGCATTCCTTTATTGCGCAAATGGGACTGTATGTCATCAGTCTCCTCTGCAGGTGACCGCTTTACAACGTCCACGCTCAGACTACTAATAGATTGTGCTGCACTTTTAATTTAACAACACAAGGAACTCACAAACGTTGAACCTGTCTGGTACATTGAGCAAACCTGCAGCTTCACGGCCAGCAAACCACAAAAAAAATCAGATTCCGTTATAATGGGAGTATTTCCCCTATTCTCGCGTCCTGGTACTTATCAGAAAACTAATTTCTAAACTTTTCTGACAGGAGCCAAATATGTTGGACTAATTCCATATCTGCGAAACGTGGCACAAAATAAAAAACTAACTTTTGAGGCATTTAGCCCCCCAAGACGAGAGGTCCAGGGCGTACCACCTCCCCTCTCCCCCTTAGTCCGACACTCAACCCACTATGTTGTCTCGGATGACGAATGTTTATCAGAGACTAGAGTATTGTCAGGAGTGCCCCAGGGAAGTGAGATTTTATAAATGATCTGACGGACAGTGATGTACAGGATGACCAGCCAGTCTAAAATAGGTTAGGGAAATAATTCAAAAGTGTTCTTCCACTGTGACATACGGCTTGTCAACGTGACCAAGGCTGTCCACCTTGGAGAACAGAGCCGGCCAGAACCAGTATTGAATGCTGATTCTAAAATCACACCACCCTTCTGGCGTCCGTGCTGAAACTACTGACGTTTCCATGCTACCGTGGAGCCAATAGCAGACACCCACGTTTGATCACGTGTGCTACTGCTGCAGGACGCAGAGGTGCGAGAATCAGTTCCTTCGCTCTCTTTCGTTTGAGTTCTTGTATAGAACAGATGCACTCCACAGGCTCAGCGTCTGTGCGGGGCGAACGGCCGCATGCCGTCCGCTCCCGCCTAGCGGCTGTTCGGTATCAGCCACCAACTGTGTGAACCATAACCATTACCTTTTCCGTTTTTCTAATCCGTTTAGACTGGCACTCATTCATTGCATCCGACCCCAGGCGAGTCCCGCCATGTATCCTGTATTTCAGAATATACCAAATATTAACTTGAATTCTATCTTTTATTTGCCAGTCAGCCACCCTTTCCTAGGGCGACCACAAGCCTTCACCGCTCCGCCTTCCATCCTGACAACGCTTCCAACCCATCTTATTTATGCAGCACTGGGATGGGTTGTATAATTTTCCTATTACCCGTGGGGTAAAGATTAAGTGCTGTACAGTGAGTTGCAATCTGCGGCTGTCTGGTGATGATTATGTGTGTACAGGAAGCTATCATGACTGTAGTGGGGTGTAGGATCTGTTGCACCAAATTCTAGGTGGTGTGAAGGATGCCCACTAGCTCTAAATATAGAAAAATTTAAGGTGATGCAGACGAGCAGGAGAGAAAATTCCATAATGTTCGAATACAGCATTAGTAGTGTGCAGCTTGGCAGAGTCGTTCCAATTTCTTTTCCTTTATTGCGATTTCAACACTGGCTAGCTGCAGCAGTAAGTGCTGCTCTTCAGGCGAGAGTACATAAAACATAGGTGTAAAGACTAAAAACATGACGTGGAGATAAAACAATGGTGAATTAAAGACAACTTGAAGAGCTTGCAGTAGTGACAGATGAATAAAAACATACACAGTTAAAACAAAGAGTCACGGTGATGTTAAAAACACGCATTATTTCACGATAACAAAACAGAGCAATCGGAGACATTGAGTAAAACCAAACGATGTGACACTTGTCTGTAAACGGTGGGCACAGCTAGAAACACACTGAAGCACTTGACACACAACACTTGAAACTGGCGGCGAAGGACCCCGCAGGGTAAGGAGGGAAGGGTGGGAAGTGCGGGGGAGGAGAGAGGATGGAGGGGAAACGTAGGGATTCCAGAGCAGGAAGGGAACAGCCAATCAGGGGTTGGGAAGGGGAGGGGGAGGGGAGAGGGAAAGGCGGCGATTTATCCACAGGAGGGGATTAGGACTGGTAGGCTGGGTAAATTTCAGGACGGAGGGCATCTTCGGGGGGGGGGGGGGGGGGGGGGAGGAAGCGGAAGTTACCCTGGGAAAGGATGTGGAGAGAGTGGCGGTGAAGGGAGGGAATGATGCAGTGGTGTAGGCGTGGCAGAGGCCCGGGATTGGCGAGGATGGGGTATACCAGGGGTTTGTGGGAGTATCTTGCAGTTGGTGTGTCATGTCAATTAGATATTAAGATTACCTGACATAGTGGGGTCGCAGACGATCTAATCGTTATATAGTTTTCAAAATGACAAGCCAAGATCGCACACTAAATTTACTAAATGACGACCGGTGTCGGTGCACTGTGTCACCATCATCTTGTCACATACATGTTATAATCTGGTCATCTTGTTAAAAAAAATTGGGTATAAAGTAACAAGTGCAACATTGCACTTAGTCACTACATAAAAATACATAGCTGTCAGTATTTTGTAGGCTCTTTCGTTATCACTCACTGACACTCCTTGCAAAGCTGTGGGATCGTATCCGATGGTCCTTAGAGATCTAGGTCCTCAAGGGACGCTAAAATCTTCACCTAGTCCTCTGAGGCAGATGTATGAGGCGGTAGTGGGGGAACCACTGCGGTCACTTTATTCTTACCAGGTCTCTTCTTTCTTGTGGACTCTCGCTGTACCTTTGGCTTCTCACGTCTGGAGGGCGTCAGGGACTCAGTCTCTGGCACTGAGGACCTTGCGGCCCTACGACCACCCTTCGTTGGCACTGTTTGCTTCTGGCTCGTATCTTTGTTTACAGTTGAGGAAGCCAAGGACGGCTGGGATACAACAGAACCCTTCCTTGCGAGAGGAGCCAGAGAAGGCTGTTGCTTCTCTGACTCAGGGTGGGGACCAGTGTCCCTGTTGGTTGGGGTGTTATTGCTCCTGAGGTAGATGGTTTGGAAGCAATACAGGAGGAACTGTCCCCAGCTGTCAAGGAGGCAGATGGGGGCCATAGATGACAGTATCAACAATGGCAGAACTGCTGTAGCATAAGATGTAGCCATCTTCACAGGATGCAGTTTGGAATATTTGCGTTTTCCGCCTTGCCACTGTATAGGTCAGGTTCTTATACTCCTTGGTGTTTCTTTCCTTATGGAGTACCTTGCAATCTGGTAAGCATGGGGGGGGGGGATGGTGCTGGCCACAGTTAACACAGACCGGGGGAGGGACTCGAGTCTAGATGTAATGCACATCCACTCTCCCTACATGTGCCTACAGCACTTATAGCAGCACGTAGGGGGAGGAACGTAGGGCTTTACGTCAAACTGGTAGGTAAATCATCACCTTGACTATCAGGTAACATGTCACCTCAAAAGCCAAGATGAAGGCATCAGTGGCGACCCTGTTTTCCATCGGACCTCTAGAGATTGTAATATATTTAGGCAGGAGGGTTCCATTTGTTTAAATAACTGAAGTATTCGATACCATAATTGGTCGTAGTATTGTAACCTAACATTCCATGTCTATATTACATTTTATAGTGCTTCTGTCAAGTTATTTTAATCATAATTTGCATTACTAGGGTCTTTTAACAGACCAAATTAGTTAAGATTGAAAGTCGTATTATCAATGTAAAAATATATTAACTCTGCACTAATTGTTGTTTACTTACGATCTTTACTACTGTTTATTTTGATGTAAAAAAACTTATTACATCTGTCATACTTTTATGTATTTTTGCGTAAAGCAGGAGTCATTAATGTTTATTGAACAAATTGTTAAATACTTAAATGTTGTACTTCCGTGTTCTAGAAGGTTCTAGAAGAACTAGAGTATTTATACCCGCAAATTTGCGCGAAGTGGGTCAGTCTGGAAGAATTCAGTCAGAAAGAAGTAGGAGTAGTATGAAGTAGTCTAAGTATGGAGACATTCAGTATGAAGGAGTAGTCAGTAGTATGGAGAATGAAGAGGAGTATGTAATAGCATGAAGTATGAAGTTACTAATGGAGTAGTTAACATTGTTGTCAGTCAGTCTGGAAATGGATAAATAAATATACGTAAAAATGAAACGTGTCATATTTGTAGTTTCCACAAGACTCCCAAGAACCCGACAGCATAACAATTTTGTAATGTGTTAATGGCAGGCGAGCTACAAGATCTTCGAGACCACTCAACATCTACAACAGGTGATGTATATAGAAATGTGGCGTTAATTTACGTCCAGTAAAAAACAAATGCGCCACAAGATGCACTGGATAAAATGCACACCACACAGCGCTAGATTTGACCATCGCTCAATCATATAGCAGGAACAGATATGAAAGATTATATCCTGGACCATGCCAAGGCCCTTATATGTATTTACTGTAACGAGAACTTCACCCAGCTTCTCACACGCGAGTAACGCTTGTGACTGTGCTGGGGGATGACGTTTTCGAGACTGACCCGGATCGCATCTTTGGCAGACCTTCCACCTCTCCATACTTTACCTCCAGATGTTCAATAGAGAACAGAGGCTTAGTCGATGCAAAGGATTCCCCATAAGTGCGTCAGCAAACTAAGTGTCGGGGCATAAACTTCACCTTGACATCTGGCCCTACGTTCCTCCCATGACGTGGCCAGGGAAGTGAGCGATCGGTGGTCATGGCATTCCCCTGTACCTCTCTCAGAGAGGGCGGTTGTACGTGCGCCAACGATACGGGCACTTCATGGTTTTTCCACGTGCAGATAGGGATCTAGACGTCCACCCGGGCAGAGTCCCGCTTGCCTGGGTAAGTCTTATACAACTGAGATGCGGC
Organism: Locusta migratoria; assembly: GCA_026315105.1. Lineage (NCBI taxonomy): Eukaryota > Metazoa > Arthropoda > Insecta > Orthoptera > Acrididae > Locusta > Locusta migratoria. Next base: position 15,355,895 of record CM048753.1, on the reverse strand, counting down.
AGGTTCACCAGAGATTGCTCGCTACCGACTGTTCGACTTCAACAGCGATGTGTTGTTGTTGTTGGTTGTTTTAAGGGGACTAAACAGCTAGGTTATCAGTCCCCTGTTCCTAGCTGAGAGTCAACTGTCAAAGATAAAACAACGCCCTGAAAATGACACTGCACAAAAGGGCAAGTTAATAATAGACAAGTCACTGACAATACAAAACGGAGACACACACAATTAGTAAAAGAATGTCACGAATAAAACTGGATTGAAGAGGTCATTGGCTGGCTAATCACAAAGTAAAAACAGGATGAGCCAGCCACACTGCAGACACTAAGAACTCCAAAGGACGTGAAAAGTTAAAAAGCTGGGTTGGTGGCAGCCTAAGATGTCAGGCCACAGCACCTACCGTTAGATCGAGTCATAAAAACCAGCAGCGCGGATAAAACGTAAAACTTTGTTAGCCGTAGAGGCGTCGTCACCTAAAACTAAGGGTAGTGCGTCTGGAAGAATAAAAGAATGCCGCAGGTTGGCTAAAATCGGACAGTCCATCAAAAGATGGGCCACTGTCATTACGACACCACATCGACACACGGGCGGGGACTCACGGCGTAGGAGATACCCTTGGGTCAACCACGTGTGCCCAATACGGAGTCGGCAAAGGACAACCGACTCCCTGCGAGAAGCCCTCAGGGACGTCTTCCATGCAGCAGTAGACGGCTTGATAGCACGGAGCTTATTCGGTTCAGTCGAATCTGCCCATTCAGAATTCCAAACCCTTAAGACCTTGCGGGTCAACTGGGTTTGGAGGTCGGAAACTGGGAGGCCAATATCCAGGGACCGCGAAGTAGTGGCCTGCTTGGCCAGCTCATCGACGCGTTCATTGCCCGGTATACCTATGTGGCCCGGAGTCCAGACAAAGGTGACAGAACGGCCTGACTCGCCAAGGGCAAAGACAGCATCTTGAATGGCTCGCGCCACTGTGTGTTTCGGTAGAAACTGGTCGAGGGCCTGTAAGCCACTCAGGGAGTCGCTGCAGATGACGAACGACCCCCTGGGGCGAGCTCTGAGGTGGTCAAGAGCTCTCAAAATACCGACCAGTTCTGCAGTGAAGATGCTGCTTCCACAAGGCAATGACCGCTGTTCGATGTGGTCACCATGGATAAAGGCATATCCAGCATGGCCATCGACCAAAGAACCGTCCGTGTAGATGATGTTCGCTCCGTGAAACGTATCGAGCAGTGCATGGAACCGGCGATGGAGAAGTAGTGGTGAAATCGAGGCTTTCGAATCCCGGGACAAGTCCAGCCAAAGCTCCAGGCGAGGAATTTTCCAGGGGGGGATACGGAGGGAGTAATGGTAAGGTGGAGGAAGGGGTAAGGAATCAAGTGAGGAGAGAAGGGAACGGACGCGGACCGCAATCGGGAGACCCGACCTGGGCCGACGTCGTGGGGAAGGGAGTGCAGAATGTGGGAAGAGAAGCCTGTGATTCGGATGATGGGGTGAAGCATGAACCCGGGCAATGTAACTCACCAGCAACCGTTGCCAGCGATACCGCAAAGGGGGAACACCAGCTTCAGCTAGAAGGCTCGTTACGGGACTGGTGCGAAAAGCCCCTGTTGCGAGCCGCACACCTGTGTGGTGAACGGGGTCTAGGACCTGCAAGGCAGAAGGGGCTGCTGAGTCGTACACCAAGCTCCCGTAATCAAGCCGCGACAGAATAAGAGACTTGTAGAGCTGAAGAAGGGTTGAACGTGCTGCTCCCCAACTAGTATGGCTGAGGCATCTAAGAACATTTAAATGCCGCCAACACTTCTGTCGCAGCTGACGTAGGTGTGGCACCCATGTCAGCCGGGCATCGAAAACCATGCCCAGGAAGCGATGTGTTTCCTCAACCTGAAGTAGTTCACCACCCAGGTAAAGCTCTGGGTCAGGGTGAACTACCCGACGGCGACAGAAGTGCATCACGCGGGTTTTTCGGGCGGAGAACTGAAAGCCGTGAGTAGAAGCCCACGAGTGGGCCTTTCGGATGGCACCCTGCAGCCGCCGTTCAGCTACGCCGATGCTAACTGAGCTGAAATACAAGCAGAAGTCATCGGCGAACAGGGAGCAACTGACCGATGACCCCACAGCCGCAGCAAGACCATTTATCGCCACTAAAAACAATGGAACGCTGAGGACGGAGCCCTGTGGGACACCGTTCTCTTGAATACGTGGGGAGCTAAAAGATGCCCCAACCCTCACCCGGAACGAGCGATGGGAGAGGAAATTATGAATAAAAATAGGAAGGGCACCCCGTAGGCCCCAGTCATGAAGAGTTGTTAAAATATGGTGGCGCCAGGTGGTGTCATACGCCTTTCGAAGGTCGAAAAATACAGCAACTAAATGTTCACGCCTAGCGAAGACAGTGCGAATGGCCGACTCCAATGACACGAGGTTGTCAATGGTAGAACGGCCCTGGCGAAAGCCCCCTTGTTGTGGAGCAAGGAGTCCGCGCTCTTCAAGGATCCACATAAGCCGCCGACTCACCATACGTTCGAAGAGCTTGCAGAGAACGTTGGTGAGGCTGATCGGACGGTAATTGTCAGCCACCAGGGGATCTGCACCAGGTTTCAGCACCGGGATGATAGTGCTTTCCCGCCACTGCGACGGGAAAGTGCCCTCTGCCCATAGATGGTTAAACAGGGCGAGAATGCGGCGTTGAAACTCTGGTGAAAGGTGTCGGAGGAATTGGCCGTGAACCCTATCAGGTCCTGGAGTTGTATCAGGACACGCAGCAAGGGCAGTTCGGAACTCCCACTCGGTAAACGGGTCGTTGTATATTTCCCGACGACGAGTGCGGAAAGAGAGCTGTTTCCGCTCGGCCCGCTCTTTGAGGGAGCGGAAGTCAGCACTGTACATGGCAGTCGCAGAGCATTGTGCGTAGTGGTCTGCCATGTGCTCGGCGATAGCTGTCGGGAGCGTGCAAGGCACACCCTGGATGGTGAGGGATGGGATTCCTGTCGGCGGGCGGTATCCGAAGACGCGTCGGACTTGCGTCCATACCTTAGTCAGGGAGGTGCGGGAGCCGATATTGGCTACATACCGCTCCCAGGAATCCTGCTTACTCTGCTGTACGAGTCGTCGAGCACGCGCACGGAGCCGTTTAAAGGCCACCAAATTCTCCACGGATGGGTGGCGTCGATGGCGCTGGAACACTCGCCGACTTTCCCGGATGGCCTCAGCAATCTCCGGTGTCCACCAAGGCACGGACCTACGCCTAGTGGAACCGGTGGTTTGTGCAACTGCCGCCTCAGCGGCCATGACAATACTATTAGTCACCTGCTGGACTGCGTTGTCAATGTCATCTGGCAGCGGTGGAGCAATGACAGCAGTAGAAGCATACACAGTCCAATCAGCCCTACGGAGACACCAACGGGGTAAGCTGTCTGCAGCTTGGTACCGCAGGAGCGACACAAAGATTGGAAAGTGGTCGCTGCCACATAGGTCCTCATGCACACGCCAACCGAGGTGTGGTCGAAGGCTGGGGCTGCAGACGGAGAGGTCGATCGCTGAATACGTGCCCTGTGCCACGCTAAAATGCGTGGGGGCACCTGTATTCAGGAGGCAAAGGTCTTGGTGCGCCACTAATGTCTCAACATCCCTACCGCGGCCTGTGGTCTGGAGTCCACCCCACAAAGGGTTGTGGGCGTTGAAGTCCCCCAATAAGAGGAATGGTGGGGGAAGTTGGGAGACCAGAGCGGTAAGGGTGTTGAGAGACACGGCCTCATCCGGAGGAAGGTACAAGCTGCAGACAGTTAATTCCTGCGTTGCCCGGATTCTAACAGCCACTGCCTCAAGAGTGGTTGTGAGTGGCACGGGAGCACTGGGGACAGTGTCCAGGATATACAGGCAGACACCGCCAGACACCCTGTCGTAAAGGGTCCTGTTGCGGTAGTAGCCCCGATACCCACAGAGGGCAGGGGTTCGCTGTGCTGGAAACCATGTCTCCTGTAGGGCGATACAAAATGAAGGGTAGCTGTACAGTATTTGTCGCAGCTCAGCCAGGTGATTAAAGAAGCCGCCGCAATTCCACTGGAGGATAACATGTCCTCCACGCTCTAAGGCCATAAAAGGAAAGAAAAGAAGAAGATCATTCCATAGGAGCGCCTGCTGCCTGATGGTCAGGCTCAACAGAATCTATGACCATAGAATCAGTTGATTCCGGTTGTGCAGATCTCCTATGGTCGAGTGAATCAAGGAGTGCGAGATCCTCAGCGGAAGCGAGGATCTCGACCTCATCCTCTGAGGCAGAGGATGCGGGTGTGGGTGGCTTGGAAGCCACCAAAGTATCCTTTTTCTTCTTCTCTTTCTTTTTACCCTCTCGCTGGCCCTTGGGTGTCAAGGGCCTTGGGGGCTTCTCAACAGGGGCTGCAGGTGCCGACGAAGAGGTGGAGGCCCCTCGATCAGCAGCCGCGGGATCCTTCAGCCATCGGCCGGGATCCACTTTCCCATGAAGAGAAGCCTCGGAAGGGAGTGTCCCGTGGGAACCCTTCCGGGCGAGAGGAGCCGGAGAAGGCTGTTGTTTCTCCGGCTGTGGGGTGGGGACCGACGTCCCCTGTGATGGCTTATCTGTTGCTCCCAACGTGAATAGTGTGGGAGCAACTGAAGGTGTTGGGCCCCCAACTGTCAAGGGGGCAGGTGGAGTGGGTCGGGCCTGGGGGCCCGCTGGCATTGGTGGTGCACTCTGTGGTTTAGCAACTGTGGGGATCGACGATGAAGCTACTGTTGAGTATGGGGTCGTCATGGTCACTGGGTGGAGTTTAGCGTACTTGCGCCTGGCCTCTGCATATGTCAGCCGGTCCAGGGTCTTGTACTCCATGATCTTACGCTCCTTGTGGAGTACAGAGCAGTTGGGAGAACACGGAGGATGCTGCTGGTTGCAATTGACGCAAACTGGAGGCGGGGTACAGGGGGCGTCCGGGTGGGATGCACGCCCGCACTCCCGACATGTTGAGTTGGCATCACATCGGGAGGACATGTGCCCAAACCTCCAGCACTTGAAGCAGCGCATAGGGGGATGAACATAGGGCTTTACGTCGACCCGGTAGACCATCACCTTGACCTTCTCAGGCAATGAATCGCCCTCGAAAGCCAAGATGAAGGCACCGGTGGCAACCCTCTTGTCCTTCGGACCCCTATAGATGCGGCGGATGAAATGCACACCACACTGCTCCAAGTTTGCTCTCAATTCGTCATCTGATTGCAGCAGCAGATCCCTGTGGAAAATGATACCCTGGACCATGTTTAACGTCTTATGTGGCGTAATAGAAACGGAAACATCACCCAGCTTGTCGCAGGCTAGCAAAGCCCGTGACTGCGCTGGGGATGACGTCGTTATAAGAACCGACCCAGATCTCATCTTTGACAGACCCTCGACCTCTCCATATTTGTCCTCTAGATGTTCGACGAAGAACATTGGCTTCGTCGTCATAAAAGATTCCCCATCATTACGTGTGCATACCAGATATTTCGGGGCATAAGCCTCACCCTGATGTTTTGCCCGACGTTCCTCCCATGGTGTGGACAAGGAAGGAAACGTTTGGGGGTCATAATTTGCAGCGTTGTAATCGCCTAGACAACGCTTAGAGACGGCGGTTGTACGTCCGCCAACGTTTCGTGTTCGTTTCATGGTGTTCCCACGAGCAGCTAGGGAAATAAGCGTCCACCCAGACAGAGCCCCGCTTGCCTGGGTAAGCCTTATACAACTGAGGTGCGGCAGGTTCCTCAGAGGTTGCTCGCTAGCGGCTGTTCAACCTCAACAGCCATGCATCTCCTCGGCACGTAGCACACCTTGAGATTGAGGTTTTTTTTATAGAGGTTTGTACCGTCCTCGCGACCCGGGCGATTAAGCCAAGATCCCCGGGCTCTGAAACGTACAACGTTCCACCGTCGCGCCGAACGATGGTCGTTGAAGCACGCACAGAGCTTACGGTGTAGCGGACTGTTGGCGCGACACAGCCACAGCTCAGGACCCCGGGTTCGCCAAGCCTGTACTCAGCAAATTAATGCTGAGCCCCTGAGGGGAACAGCGATGTGTCTCCTGGCACGTAGCACACCTTGAAATTGAGGTTTTTTATAGAGTTTTGTACCGTCCTCGCGACCTGGGCGACTAAGCCAAGATCCCTGGGCTTTGAATCATACAACGTTCAACCGTTGCGCCGAACGATGGTCGTTGGAACACATACAGAGCTTATGGTGTGGCAGACTGTTGGTGCAACAGGCCACAGCTCAGGATCCCGGGTTCGCCAAGGCCGTACTCAGCAAATTAATGCTGAGCCCCTGAGGGGGATAGCATATTTATTATCTATATAACCAGACAGCAGTTATTAGAGCTGAAGGGCATGAAAGGGTTGTAGTGGTTGGGAAGGGAGTAAGAGAGGGCTGTAGCCTTTCTCCAATGTTATTGAATCTGTACATTGAGCAAGCTATAAAGGAATGTAAGGCGATATTTGGAGAAGAAATTAAAGTTCACGGTGAAGAAATAACATTGCTTTTTACCAATGACATTGTAATTCTGTCAGATATAGCAAAGGACCTGGAATGGACAGTGCGTTGAAAGGTGCATGTAAGGTGAACATTAACAAGAGAAAAACAAGGGTAATGGAGTGCAGTCAGAGAATCAGGCAATGCTGAAGGAATTAGATTAGGTAAAGAAATAATACAGGTCATAGATGAGTTGTTACGTGGCAAAATAACACGATGGTCGCAGTAGTACAGGGGATATAAAATATCAGAATGGCAATGGGAAGAAAAGCTTTTTTGAAAAAGAGAAATTTGTTAACATCGAATATTAATTTACGCGTAAGAAATGTGGTGCTACAGAAGAATGCTGAAGATTAGGTGTGTTGAACGTGTAACTAATGAGGTACTGAACACAATTGTGGAGAAAAATATAAGGAATTTCTGGCATACCTTAACTACAAAAGGATCGATTCGTAGCCACGAAGGAATCGTGAATTTAGGGTCAGAGGGAAGTGTATGGCGGCAAAAACCGCAGAGGGAGACCTAGAGATGAATACAGTAAGCAGATTGCAACAGATGTAGGTTTCCATTCTTAAGAAGAGATGAGGAGTATTGGTCAGGATATAGTAGGTTTGAGAGCTGCATCAAACCAGTCTCCAGACTGAAGACGACAACAATAGTACTATAAACATCCTGACATTCTTGTTCCTTAATTATTCATAAAATGATTCAGTTGCAACTGGATTAGCTTTTCTAAGTAGTTTATAATTACATTTAATGTTTATTTGAAATCAAATACCTTTTAGAGCTAAAATTTTTGCATCATGGTCTGAAAGGCCACTTACTATTCCGCTAACGGACTGTCCCTCTAATAAAGAGGAACGAACAAAAATATTTTCAATAGTAGAACTGCTACTGCCTTGCACTATCGTTGGAAAGAATACTGTTTGCATCAGATGATAGGAATTAGGAACATCTAGCAGCTGCCTTTTCTTGCGCTTTCACTTACAGAATTTATGTAGAAATCGCCACATACACCTACATTGAACTCGCTGTAACATGAGCCCAGAACCACTTTTAGCTTGGACAGAAAATTTTAAAATCAGTGTCAGGAGACCTATAAATATGTTTAGTTCCATTAACATTAAAAACACCTGCACAACATTCAAATATCTTTTCTGTATAGTGTTTTGAAACTTCGACTGACTTCGATGGAAAGTTATTTTTAATATACTAGGCCACTCCCCCACACAGCAAGGAACTCTTAGAGAAGGAGGCCGCTAACCTGTATGCTGGCAAAGGAAGCCTCTGTATTATCACATTTAAGAAGTGTTCCTTACGTATTGAGTTACTATTTATTTAAAAGTCAATGATTTAAATGAAGTGAGGTACTGTGTACCATTTATCACAAGAAATTAAAAGATACTCTGCAAGAGAAAATTATGTCTCAAAAACAAATGTAGCCTTAGGGGTGTACTGGACGACTGCAGTCCCTACACGTAACACTGGAAGTACAGCGATATGGCATTTGAAGCACCTCATAGTGGGAGGAACATATGGTTTCACGTAACGTAAACCATCACCTTGACCTTGTCAGGAATGTATCACCCTCAAAGACCAAGATAAAGGCCCCAGTGGCAACCCTGTTATCCTTCGGATCCCTATGTACGCTCCGTTTAAAATGAACCTCTTGCTGTTCAAGATTGGCCCGTAGCTCGTCGTCTGAAGCAGCAAATCCCGGTTAAAAATAACACCCTGGATCATGTTTAGAGACTTAGTAATGGTCACTGCAACATTACCCAGCTTGTCACAGGCCAGTAGAGCCTGTGACTGGGTAGGGGATACCGAGTGGATCAACATGGAACCGTTGCACCTGGATCCACTTCTCCAAACTTTTACTCGAGGTTAGCTAAAAACGAATAGAGGCTTGGTCGGCGAGATAGAGTTCCCATCAGTCCTGCTACACACAAGGTATCTTTGAGCATGTTCCTCAACCTGGTTTGTGACCCGCGTCCCTCCCATGGCGTCTCAAGTGAAGGGAGCGATTGGGGGTAGTACACTGAGGCATTAAACCATCCTCGCTTTGAGAGGGCAGTTGTACGTCGGCCAACATAACCAGACTTATATCCGCCCCCTTGCCATCCACTCCAATCCATGGCTCTCCTCACGGAAGTCAACCAGCCGCAGTAAACGTCGCCTGGCGGGATAACCGTTGCTGAAAGCCCAACATAGCTTGCATGAGGTGGTATCAACTTGGTAGAGCGATCCCTGCGTTGTCAGGGGGGGGGGGGCTACAACCAAGAGGGTACAAGACCCCACCACAACGGGCTGGCTACCGTGCTGGCTTTCTGCTGCTGTATGAACCATCATGATTAAGAATGCATGGATCTCACAAAGTACATGGGCTCGAAGGATCTCTACGTACACCTCAATGTGCTGGTGGCTGTCGATTTTCTGCAAAGCTCTGCAACCATGCTTTAGATGCACTTATCTTAAATATAATATGTAATAATCATCGTACATGTACTCTAGTGAATTGTCATCAAAAGCCATGATGATAGTTGCCACTGTAACCTTCTTCCCGAAAGACTGTTGGTATTCACTGCCACTGCTTCCATCGCCTCTTCCCGCACTTACCGTAGCACTACCGCTAGCAATGAGTTGTTCGTCATTATCATCCCCATTAGCATTATTATGAGTTTGTAACAACAGTATCTAACTTATGCTCATATTTCTGTACCATAACAGATACAAGAAAGCATGCGAATGATTCATCTTCTACACTAATACCATCTTCACGAAGAAGGGCTATTGGTAACTTCATCTCAACTAATAGCAATACATTAGCAGGACTGATTAGCAATGGCCGCCACATTGACGCTTCACCACACAAATAACATCAACAAAACGCAACTTCGGAGGCACACTGCACCGTCCCTACTGGCGAACCGACAGGTCAAAGTGCAATGCGGCATGGCACACGCAGAGGCCTCTAACGGACGACTGCAGAGTTTTGCAGATGCGGGAGTGCCATAATGGATATTTACATTATCACTCATACGATTTTGGTGTATATGTGTTTGTTCTAGCCCAAGTACTTTCCTTCTCAGTGCACAATGGACATGACGTGGGCTGAAAGGGGGATGCCCTGCCCACTGGCTGAATAGAAGCGGCAGTCATACGTCCATTCCATAATGGGTGCACAGCATCCCATTGCACGATAAATACATTATGTACCACGTAAGGTGACCTTACGCTCTTCGGAAGAACTTTGAAGGCGGAGCATCCGCCCGTCCGTCCGCATAGTTTATGCTGTGAATGCTGTTCCCACAATGTGGATGGAAAATTGAAGTGACACACTAGAGACATACAACAAAATCTTACTATTACTTTATTTGCATTAGATTAACAATATCCAAAGTTTTTTAATCTTTGTAAGTTGTTAAAATAGCATGAACATACTCCAGTAAGATTTTTTTATTGTCTGTACATTTAACAGTCGAATTTGCACCAAAGAAGCGGTATGTTGCGCCTTGCTAGAGGCCGCATGGGAAATATTCCACTGCTTCCTTTAATTTTTGAAAAAAGAGATAAAGGACTTGAGTATCTTAATAATTTTATTTTTGTTCTATACATCTTGTAGGATACAAATGAAAACTGACACGCAGAGGTAACAAGTATAACGGATGAAATATGTGCAACATTACAATCATAGTTTATCTGTCATACTCCCCAAAGTAACAATGTTTAATAAGCCCCACACTGCAAGGCGCATAAGTACAATTTTTAAAAGTGAACAGTACTGGGTGAACGATCAATTAAAGCTACACAGTAACTGCAAGCTTACTCAAGGACAAAGTATTACGAAACTGTCACTCGTAAAATATAACATTTTTGTTACATAAGAAAATAATATCGGAGGGGGCTCTTCAATTATGAAACGATCTTGAATATTAGAAATTATATCCATAAATGCAATTTGGCTGTAAAACAATGTCACTAAAATCAAGAGCTCTCATAGGTGAGCCATGTGTCATTAAATACAACCAAAGAGGCGAAAGAGAAAAGGAAAGTAATAAGGTAAATCTTATATGAGAATTAGGAAGTAAGGAAGAAGTTGGTGGAAAAAGAGAGGGTACAGTGGAAACAATGAGAAACAGCATAGTTGTATTATGAGGAGACCTAAAATAACAAGAAAATAGGTTAATTAATTTCTAGATGTAGCAACCCAAAAATTTTAATGGCATGGATCAAATAAGTAAAAAGAAAACTGAAAGAAACTAAAATATTCCAGGAAGGAATAGAAGATAGAGAATAGAAGAAAGAGAACATTCCAAAAGTAACAACAGAAGAGTAAGACCTATGGAAAGACCCAAAATACAATGGAAAGGAAGAACGGACAAAAAAAGAGGTACTTCAGTCGTCCTTAGATATTTTTTTTCCAAATACATGCTTAGAACCTCAAATAATAAACACGATGCCCTTTACTACCGTTGAACGATGACGGTCTTGATCAGAAACATTGGCTAACTATGTCCTCCACATATTTCTTAAAACAGCAGGTAACAAGTAGGATGTTCTTATCCACTACCTTCTACACATATATGTAATTTAAATACATATTGTATAGTATGTTCCCAAAATAGACATTCAGGAACTATAATTGTATATTTAGTTCCCCGAATATCACTTGGGTAGCAGACCGAAATGACTCATTTTACTAAATTTTGTGGCGGTCTTGAAACTGGCTTATAGTTAGTGATTGTGGAACTCTAGTTGTGTAGTATTTGCCAGACTCTCCATCGGTGTGTTGTTTTAATTCCATGCCATCCAGATGTGTTGCAAGCGGTCGTAGCCTATTGTGGGAGTAATGTTGAGATTTTTCGGCAAAGATTCCTGAAAAGAAAATTTTGATTAATAAAACTGATATGACATGAGATTGACTAATTCTAAAATACATTCCACACACAAAAACAAGTGTTTCATTGAGAGGTGTGCAAACATAAATCGCAAAAAATAAGTTGGGTGCTGTACATAAGTGAGGAAACACTAATTAGGGTGAGAGAATCTGGTTAAGAAATGTCCCTGATTGCTTCATGGATGTCACACCAGGAAAGAAATTTATATCATTTATTAAGAAACTCAACCTTCTATTAAACAAAATTAAAAGATGTAATGGAATTATTGCAGGCATATGTTGCTAATATATCTGAAGAAAGGCTATAGAAACGCAATGATACATTGAAACCTTATTAGAGATCCATTGCTGTACTTTTTTCCAGTGTGTGCATGTGAACTGCGCCCGCGCGCGCGCCACCACCACCACGACCACCACCACCGCCACCACCACGACCACCACCACCACCACCACCACCACCACCACCACCACCACCACCACCACATACACACACACACACACACACACACACACACACACACACACACACACACACACACACACAGGCGTACATGTGCAAACACACAAACAGGCAAAGAAGCAAACATACAAACAGGCAAAGAAGCAAACAAGCGAATCGAAACACACACAGGACACCTCCACGTCTGCCCTCCTCCATCCCCGCATCTCCACATGCACAAACCCTGCAGCCTCTCCCTCACGACCATCCCCACACCTCCCCTTCCCCCACCCACCCACCCAGGCAGAGGGCAGAGGGCAGAGGGCAGAGGGCAGAGGCATATACAGGGGAGACGAGCCTTAATATGTGACTAGATTTACATAGATGTGCCATGAGGTATCAGCATGAAATATATTTTCAGTTGGAACTGGTTCACATTACCATAGCCCAAAATGGATGAATCTACATTAATATCGTTTCGAGGTTTAATATTTAGTTGTGGCTGTTGATTTTAACTAATAGACAAACTAAAATTTAAAAAGTGTTTCAAGAAGTTGTAAATTACGTACTGGATATGGCCATTAGCAGTGCCAGAAACAGCTCAAACATGACTGACCCCCACACTGTCAAGTCGCTGTGTCATGCATGTAGAGAGTGATGAGGCTGTAATTTGAGCTCTATGTAGAAGCCTCCACGTTTATATGGACGCGCACATTTAACAGCCCTGGCACGCATTCGAACTCGCAGCAGACGTGTCTCAGCTGCAAGCAGTCGACCAGGGGGCCTAGGTAGGCGATGCAGCTGGTGCTGGTGCCCAGACTCTCCAGTCTGGACAGCGCAGTCTGCAGGCTTGGCGCCGTCAGCCTCACTCCCACTGCACACAGCGGGCGGAGCTGCACGCAGGTGGGCAGCCGCAGGTCCCGTAACTGCGGGCCCATCGGTCTCACGATACTCAGCGGGCCGATCACGCGAGAATCGATGATGCAGAACTTCTGCAAGCGCCCGCAGTGCTGCAGGACGGACAGGTGGCGGACGGGGCTGCAGCGGTTGAGCTCCAGCGACTGGAGGTTGTCCAGCCCCACCAGGGCAGCCGCCAGGTCGGCCTCCTCGAACCTGTACTCGCTCAGCCGTAGCCTCCGAAGGCCCCGCAGCTGCCTCAGCTCAGCCAACTCCTGCGAAGGCAGGCGGGAGCAGCCAAACAGCTGCAGCTCTTCCAGCCCAGCCGAGCAGTGCCTCAGGAACGACAGCCTCCCGATGCCAGGGCAGTCCAGTCTCAGCGCCTCCAACCGGCCCAACTCTTCCACCGCGTCCAGGCACTCGCCCGACAGCGACTCCGCACAGACGAACAGATGTGTCAGGTTTCGGAACTGGCTCAAGGATGCCCGGACGACGTAGTCGGCACTGTAGTCTCGCGGCGCCCAGGTGTTGAGCGGCGATGCCGGCAGGATAGTCAGGTGACGGAGTGTCTCGAAATCTACAGTTGACCGTCGAGAGAGAATATCTCCTGTTATGTCCAGTCTAGTCGATAAGTACTCGCACCTCAGCCTCTGACAGTCTTCCACTACTCCTACGTGTTTCACTAACAAATGTAAGCGCGGGTAGGAAAGAGACAACATGAAGCCGTTGGCCGAATTGATAATCACCTCCCGGAGTGGAGGCAAAGCGTGTAAGACTGCGCGCGTCTCTGGGCACTCCGTGGGGCTCCTGAAGCTCCTGTAGCTCTTTCCCTTCCAAAGGAGGGCGAAGCCTGTCACGATTCTGCGCCACCGCTCGCACGCGCTAGCACACCGGGCCAAGTCTGCGACTGGAAGGAACTGGAAGATGGAGAGCAAAATTTCATCTGGGAGGTCGCAGATCCTGGCCCGAGGTGTGGAGGTCATTTCTGTGAACAGAGACGTATTTATTACTCACTCGTCAGAGTATGCTGTACTACAGATTATCAAATCTCATATGTGAATATCAAGCAGTGACACTGTGACAATCCATATGGTAGGAGAGTGAAAAATTTTTCCTCTCGATTTTAAGACGAAATATTTCTTTGTTTTATTCAGAAATGCGATATATTTCATTTGAATCAGCAGATCATGATTAAAACATCGATTGTAGATTAATTACATAGCTAATTAACTCTGAAAAAAGAAAGAGTAATGAATTGTCAAATGAATAAAGTCACTCTGCTATTTTTTGTTAACAAAACCAAACGTATGTTTAAGTTGTCTTAATTTTGTTAAATATAACAAAACATTTTAACCAGTTTTTGAAATTTTAGATTTAGTGTACAATGATTGGCTGGTAAAAAACTATGAATCCATGGATGTCAAAATTAATAAAGATAGGTAAGATTTAAATAGTCGAGCATATATTCAAAGCAATAATGACTCATGTACGTCACTGAAATAATGACTAAATTTTTAATATATAGTAATTCCTTGCTACAATGATTTCGACTAATGAATAATCTCAAAAATCAATTTTCAGTTCATTTTCTGTTATTTCAAATATTTATTAATTATAACGGTACAACACCTTAAGAGTTTGTTGTTGTGGTTTACAGTCTGAAGCTTTGTTTGCTGGCACTTCTATTCCTGCCTACCTGTTTCAAATCGGCACATTCAGGTTGACCAAGAAAATCCAGCACTCTAATTTAATACAATAAGGATAATATTGGTTAGTTTGTATCTCTGTTATTAGACTCACTGAAAGCTTGGTTGTCCGTTTTGGTTTGTTAATTATGGTTTATAGTAGAAAAATGAAGGTGGTGCATCTAGTTAGTTCATTTTGATTTAGGGACCGCATTTGATACGTACAAGGAAGAAAGCTAGTAAAAATCAAAATCAGTTGTACTGTGAGTAATAAAATCCAGAGAGAAAATAAAACTGGGTTAGCCTGGAATGACGTTTGCTTCGCTACATTGCAGTACTCCTTGATTGTGCAGATTTTGTCTGATACTGTTCCATTCTTGGGTTAGCAAATATTTGTTCTGAACCACAGATCTGCAGCAGCGATGGTCAAAGAGAACCGGGAACTGGGGATGGCAAGTAGTTGCTCCTACAGCTGAATAGTCCGTCAGTCAAGGTCACTGAGGAGAATCCGTATCAAATTCAAAAAGTGACACAGCGCAGCAGCGACCAGTAGTGCAACACAGGTCACCCATCCCATCCCACCCCATCGGCAGAGATGGGTGTGACTCATTAGAACGCCGCTATTCGTAAGCCACAGTCATGGACGGAACGTAAAATGTGATCGCATGCAACAGCGTACTTTAACCATTTGCTGGAGTTTAGAGAAAGTGTGATGGATTACTGCCGCTAACTTAAGCAGGTTGTCAGTTATAGAACGTCCCTCCTTAACCTCAGATATGGTTACAAAAGGTCACGAGAGTCGAGAACCATAAGTGAGCAACCATCCATTCATTGCAGGTGGCATAGAGTGTTGGTCTGGTAGCTGTCTTATGACGATAGGTCCTCATCAGTCTGGAGGACATTAAGCATAATGCTCTCCCTGCAGTGAGAGGGGAAAACGAAGCAATGATATCTTGGCAAATTTGGATATAGACTGAACCAGCGCTAGGTGCTGCATCGTATGAAGAGGGGAAAGGACTGAAGTTGGCCCCATTCTCTAAGGTTCATTACAGGTTCCAATCTATCGAGAGGTAAAATAGAGACGGGATGCTTCAGCCTTCAGTTTCTGGTTAAGGTGGCTTAACAGGAGGCCATCGTAAATAACTTAGCAAATTGAGTATCACTATATTCTGCAAGAACCTAGAGAGCTGTACAGAGGCCACATGCCACACGAAGGTGTGATGACGGCTGATGGCAAACTTTGGTTGTTTTGTGGACGTTCAAGGAGGACAAAACTACAATGGTCATCAGTTCACCATTCCATTTCTAAGTGTCAAAAGTAAACCCGTGGACGTTAAAGAACTGCGCCCAGAGTTTAAGTTGCATAGTGGAAGGGGAGTCCCTCTGATTCCGTAAAACATGTTCAAAAACGATAAGAGACGATCACACAAAGATACCTTACAACAAAGAAGGCGATGACTGGTTGACCGACGAAAAGAATAAAAAAGGATAAGTCAACCACTCGGCAGCACAGTTAAAGAGAATGATAAAAAACCCTGCTCGAATAAAACATAAAAAGGAATCTGCCATTGTAGCATCGTCACCTAAAATATCTGATAAAACGTTAGGGAGGTTAAAATTCCGAAACGAAAAAGTCCAACAGGATGTGGACTATTGTTGGACGGGAGCCACACTGACATTGGGGTGGCTCTTCCCCGCGAAGGAGATGTCCATGGGTGAGCCACGTATGCCCAATGTGGAGTCGTCACAGCACCAGAGTCCCGACGAGAGGTCCACATGGAGGAACGCCACACTGCCATGGTGTCCTTGACTACCCGGAGTTTGATGGATGTGCTCAGGCTACGCCACTCAGCATCCCAAAGCCAATGTACTTGTTGGCGCAACAAGGAGCGGAGATTAGAATCCAGGAGGCTGTTCTCCAGAATGGATACACTGACAGCCTCCTTGACAAGCCTGTCAACATGTTCCTTGCCTGGGATACCCACATGACCCACATGACCCAGATGAACACTATAGATCACCCGGACTGTGCAACGGAACAAAGCGTGTCCTGTATGGCCAACACCAGGGGTAACAAAGGTCCAGAGCTGTAATGCTGCTCAGGGAGTCGCTGCAAATAGAAGACTCATCTGAGCAGGACCAGATATGCAGTAGAGTTCTGTGAATGGCCACCAGCTCTGCAGTGTAAACACTGCAGCCATTCAGCAGAGTGCTGTTCCATATGGTCACCATGAATATAAGGAAATCCCACACGGCCATCAACCAGAAAACCACCAGTGTAGATCAGAACCAGGGAACTCTGCTATGACAGCGGAGAACTGACTGTGGAGCGCCTCCACTGGAACTGAGTCTTTGGGCCCATGGGCCAAGTCCAGCCGAGTAGACGGCCTTGACAAACACCACAAAGGTGTACGCGCATGGACTTGATATGGAGATGGAAGAGCAATGACTCAAGCTCCAGGAGGAGGGACTGAACTCAAAAGGCAATCGAATCACCTGATCTGGGGCGTCGCTGATGGGGGGGGGGGGGAGGACGCTCACAGCAGAAAATAGAAGACGACAGTTCGGGTGGCAGGTGGAGCAATATACATTGGCTACATAAGCCACGAGCAAGTGTTGGTGGCGGATCCCCAAAGGTGGAACCCAGCCTCCACTAGTAAGCTATTCACTGGGCTGGTGTGGAAGGCACCTGTCGTGATGTGAACCCCACAGTTGTGGATGGGGTCCAGTAAGTGCAGTGCCGAAGGTGCCGCAGACCCATAACCAATCCACCCAAAATCGAGACGGGACTGCACCAGTGCCATATAAAGCCGCAACAGCGTCGAGCAGTCAGCACCCGAGGTTGTATGACCCAGGTGTCAGAAGGTTGAGACAGCGCTAGCACTCCCGTTTTAGCTGTCGAATATGGGGGAGCCAGTCCTAAAATCCGATGGGTTTCTACTACGGTAAGTAGTTTGTTGTTAAAGTTCAGGGTGAGGGTGCACAGTCCGACGCCGACAGAAGTCCATAACTCTGGTCATGGTGGCAGAAAACTGAAAACCATGGGTTAGCGCCCAGGACTGCGCCTTCTGAATAGCGCCTTGCAACCTGCGCTCGGCAACTTGGGTGCTGTAGGAACTAAAAGAGATGCAAAAGTTGTCAGCGTAAAGAGAAGGGGAGACACGATCAAACCACTGTCGCTAAACCATTGATCGCAACTAAAAATAATGGAACGCTTAAAACAGCACTGCAGAGCCCCATTTTTCTGGATATGAGAGGTGCCCAGGGAAGAACCAATTTGGACACGAAAGGTACAGACAGCTAAAAACTTCTGGATAAAAATCGGTAGGGAGCCCCGGAGGCCCCAGTCATGTAAAGTGTTGAGAATGTGGCGTCGCCAGTTTGTATCATATGCTATGTGCATATCGAAGAAGACGGCAACAAGGTGGTGGCGCCGGGAGAAGGCTGTGCGGATTGCAGACTCGAGGTACACCAGATTGTTGGTGGTTGATCGACCCTGGCGAAAACCACCCTGGCATGGAGCAAATAAGCCCTGAGTCTCAAGAATCAAACAACCGCCGACTGACTATCCGTTACAACAGTTTGCATGGAACGTTAATCAGGTTAATGGGCCGATAGCTATCCAGGGAAAGAGGATGTCTGTCGAGTTTAAGCACCGGTATAGGGATACTCTCCCGCCATTGTGACGGGAAAACTCCATCACACCCTGGTTATAGACTGCTAGAAGATTACGCCGAATATCTTCTGAGAGAGGCTTCAGCATTTGGCAATGGACGCTATCGGGCCCAGGCGCCGTGTCAGGACATTGTGTAACAGCATTGAGGACCTCCCATCAGTAAAAGGAGTGTTGTAAGATTCAGAGCGGCGGGTATGCAGACTGGCGTTCTACCCTCTCCTTCAATATACGGAAGGCCGGTGGATAATTTGCAGAGGAAAAGGCACGAGCATAATGCTCGGCGACCATCTCAGCAAGTGTGGTCGGGTCCGTACGTGTAACTCCATTTGTGGAGATCCCAGGGATTCCTGCTGTTGTCTAATCCCTGTAGCCGCCTGATTTTACTCGAGACCTGTGAGGCTGAGTTACCCGTCCCAGTAGTGGAAACGTACCTCTCCTAGCACACCTGTTTCAATCTTTTGATTAGCTGTCGAGCAAGAGCTCGAAGCCGTTTAAAATTGATGAGATGCTGCTGAGAGGGGTGCCGTATGTATAGCTATATTCAAGAGGCAGAGGTCGAGTTGAGAAAGCAGGTCCTTGACAACCCCTCCACTGCCAGAGATCGTAGAACCACCCCACAGGGCATTGAAGTCCCCCAATAGCAAAAAGGGTGGCGGGAGTTGGGAGAATAGTACAGCCGAGACATCCAAAGAGACATCTGGAGAGAGGTAGAGACTGCAGTCAGTAATCTCTAGTCCTTACCCTAACAGCCGCTGCTTCTAACGGCGTCTAAAGGGGCTCAGGTTTACTATATACAGAGGTAAGGACATACACACGCACTCTACCTGACACTCTGTTGTACACGTTACGATTGCAGAAGTATCCCCTATAGCCTCAAAGGGCAGGGGTCCGCATTGCCGGGAACCAGGTTTCCTGGAGGGCAATGCAGAAAGCAGCTCAGAAATTGTCATAGCTCAGCCAGGTGGGTGAAAAAACCGCCACAGTTCCATTTAAGGATGTCAGTGTCCGACAGCTGGGAAGGCATGAATGAGAACATGTTATGCATTACACCTCAGCATCATTTTCATCCTTCGGTAGTGATGCATCAGCTTCAAAGTCCATCGTGTCTGATGCATCGAAGATCGAGATCCTCAGGAGAAGCAAGTATCTCGACCTCGTCCTCAGAGGCAGTGGCGGAGGTGGCAGGTGGCACAGTGGCCATCGGCAGGGTTTCCTGAGGCTTGCCTTTTATCTTTTGAACCCTCTAATTCCTCGGGGACTTTGCCAGAGAAAGGGGCTTTGCAGACTCAACCACAGTCTCAGCGACTGAAGAAGAGCGCGATGCCCTGCGGCCAGCAGCCTGTGACTGTGCCTGCTGGTGGGTAGTTTTTTTTTTTTTTTTTTTTTTTGTGGTTTATGGCGCACAACTGCTGTGGTCATTAGCGCCCAACACTGCCCATAGTAAAAAGAACCGGGGTTAGAAATTAAATGGCTTTCGCCATATTTGCACGATGTATAAAAAGTAAAACTCTGTTAACCGATTGCGGGTCATCAGCTAAAATGTCAGACAATTCAAATGGGAAACACAGATCATGACGGAGACAGTTAAAAAATGGACATTGCACTAAAAGATGGTTCACAGTAAAAGGTGCATCACAGTGCTCACATAAGGGAGCAGGACCACCACGTAATAAATGCTGGTGGCTATAACGGCAGTGGCCAATACGAAGCCGGGCCAGAACAATCTCCTCTCGGCGGGAGGGTCGAGATGACGTTGACCAGAGATCAGGCACAGGTTTGATGGTTCGCAATTTGTTCCCTGACAGGGATGACCAATGTAGATACCAACGGGAGATAATACGCTGGGAGATACCAGCGCGAAGGTCATCAGAGCTGGTGGAAAAGGTAGATAGCCGAGGAAGGAGAACTGCTTCCTTGGCAGCCGTATCCGCAGCCTCATTCCCCAACACTCCCACATGGCCAGGGACCCACAGAAACGTCACCGTAGTTCCGCTCGTTGAAAGAGAAGTAAGGCAATTGCGGATGCTTTGTACCAAGGGATGGGCCGGATATAGCATGCGAAGGCTCAACAAAGCAACTCATAGAGTCCGAGCAAATGACAGTCTTACTGAGCGAGTGTCGCCGGACGTATTGTGTGGCTTGGTATAATGCATACAGCTCAGCTGTAAAAATGGAACTCCACGCAGGAAGACGATATTTAAAAGAGACGTTGCCAAGTACAAAAGCACACCCAACACCCTGGTCTGTCTTTGAGCCATCAGTGTAAATGAACAAATTGTCATCAATTTAAACCGGAGTGCGTGAAATTCTCTCTGGTAGACGAAACGAGGTGTGGAGTCCTTTGGGAGAGAATGAAGATCAAAGTTAACACGGACTTCGGGGCTTCGCCACGGTGGAGAGGTGCTCTCTCCAGCCGAGAAGATAGCAGGCATTGTAACGCCAAGCTGGCCGAGTAGCGAACGCAAGCGTACTCCCGGCGGTAGCAGAGCAGACGGGGCGCAGAGCGAAGAGACTGTCAAGTGAGTCGTTAAAAAAACTGCGTACGTCGGGTGTCCTCGCATGGACGACAAACGACTAGCGTAACGGCTAAGCAGGAGTTCCCGACGGTAAGAAAGGGGTAGTTCGGCGGCCTCGGCATAGAGGCTCTCAACGGGGCTGGTATAAAACGCTCCTGTCACCAGACGGAGACCGTGGTGGTGGATTGTATTAAGGCGGCGCAGTATGGATGGTCGAGCCGAAGAATAAACGATGCTACCATAGACCAGTTTGGACCGAACTATGGTGCGATACAGATGGAGGAGAGTAGACCTGTCAGCTCCCCACGAGGTGCCACTTAACACCCGCAGCACATTGAGAGAGCGGGTACAGCGAGCTGCCAAACGGGATATGTGGGGAGACCAACTTAACTTCCTGTCGAGAACAAGTCCCAAGAACGTCGTGGTATCCACAAATGGAAGTACTATGGGGCCCAGACGAAGGGACGGGGGAAGGAACTCCTTCCGCCGCCAGAAGTTCATACAAACTGTCTTGTCAGCCGAGAATCGAAAGCCAGTGTCCATACTCCACGCGTGGAGATTGTCTAGGCACCGCTGGAGGCGCCGCTCCAGGAGACCCGTTTGCTCAGAGCTGCTGTAGATCGCGAAGTCGTCAACAAATAGGGACGCCGACACTCCCAGTGGAAGGTGATCGGCTATAGAATTGATTGCCACTGCAAATAAAACAACGCTCAGGACCGAGCCCTGGGGGACTCCGTTCTCCTGATTAAAAGTGCTCGATAAAACCGAACCAACACGCACTTTAAAAACACGGTCTGTTAAAAATTCGCGGATAAAAATTGGCAGGCGACCCCGAAAACCCCATGTATGCAGAGTGCGGAGGATGCCCATCCTCCAGCAGGTGTCGTATGCCTTTTCCAGATCAAAGAACACCGCTACTGTCTGGCGCTTCCGTAAAAAAGTTATTCATTACTGAGGTAGATAGGGCAACAAGATGATCCACCGCAGAACGGTGCTTGCGAAACCCACATTGGACATTAGACAGGAGATGTCGCGTTTCAAGCCACCATACCAGGCGCCCGTGAATCATGCGTTCCATCACCTTGTATACGCTACTGGTGAGAGAAATGGGGCGGTAGCTGGAAGGGAGACATTTGTCCTTCCCAGGCTTTGGTATGGGAATGACTATGGCTTCACGCCAGCGTCGCGGAAAGGTGCCTTCTATCCATATGCGGTTGTAGGTGGCCAGTAGGAAGTGCAAGCTCGTTGGTGAAAGGTGTTGCAGCATCGCCACGTGAATGCCATCTGGTCCTGGAGCGGAGGACCGCGAAGACGAGAGTGCGTGGTGAAGCTCTCGTACAGTAAACTCGGTATTGTAGCATTCACGGTTCTGAGAGGTAAAGGGCAATGGAGTCGCCTCCACCGTCAGTTTCCTAGCTAGGAAAGCGTCAGTGTAATGTGAAGAGCTAGAGACCTCTGCAAAATGTCGACCCAGTGCGTTGGCTATTTGTGGAGGATCGACGACGGTGTCAGTTGCGACACACCAGACCGGTAATTGGGGAATGAGCCATAGTGCCCGAAATTTTTCGAAGGTTACCCCAAATGATGGAGGAAGGGGTAGACCTATTAAAAGAGCTCGTGAATGAGCGCCAACTGGCGCGTTTACAGTCGCGAAAGAGGCGACGACAAAAAGGCCCGCAGCCGTTTGTATCGGATGCAGTTGTCGAGCGTGGGCCGTTGTTTGAAGATTCTAAGGGCACGTCGCCGTGCTCGCAGAGCGTCACGGCATTCCGCGGTCCACCACGGGACAAGGGGACGACGTGCGTGGGAAGTCTTGCAGGGGATGGAACATTCCGCGGCTGTTCAGAATAACTGTGGTAATGTGTTCCACTTGGTCGTCTATACTAGGATAATGGTAAGTACCAAAATCCGCCAGTGACGTGTAGAGCTCCCAGTCCGCTTTCGTTAACTGCCAGCGGTGTGGATGCTCAAGGCTGTCAGGCATCATTAGGTGAATTACACACGGAAAATGATCGCTCGAATGTGTGTCTGAGAGAGCAGACCATTCAAGACGCCGTGCCAGCTGAGCAGTGCAGATAGCTAGATCTATATGCTGAAAGTATTTGTGGTGTCTGAAAGATAAGTTGGTTCACCAGTGTTAAGGCAGATGAGCTGAAGGTGGTTCAGTATATCTGCCAGGAGGGAGCCCCGTGGACATGGTCGTGGGGAGCCCCAAAGGGGGTGGTGGGCATTGAAATCTCCCACCAACAAAAACGGACGCGGAAGCTGGTCAATAAGATCTAGGAGATCTGATCTAGTGACGGGAAAAGAGGAAGGAGCGTAAATATTGCACAGTGTGAAGACAAATCCAGGAAGGTATATCCGGACAGCAACAGCTTGTATTGGAGTACACAAAGGGACCGATGTACTGTGTACGTCATCCCGAATAAGCAACATTACGCCCCCGTGGGCTGGAATTCCTGCCACTGGAGGAAGGTCAAAGCGAACGGTAGTGTAGCATGGGAAAGGAATTCGAGTACCAGGGAGCAATTTTGTCTCCTGTAGAGAGAAGATGATTGGATGATATGTTCGCGTTAGAAGCTGCAGTTCTGTCCAATTCGACCGGATACCATGAATGTTCCATTGAAGAATATCCATAACGGGATAAAGTGAGATGAAGGTGGACATCAGCCCGACGAAGGCGGAGGGCCACAGTGCGAATGTTCGCAACTGGTGGTGTCTGAGACAGGAGGGTCTTGCTCCATATTCTCAGAGGTTACCACAGCAGCTGCGTGAGTGTGGTCGGCAGCCCCATCCTTGGCTGATGCACCTGGAGAGACTATAGGCTTCCAGGGGATGCCATCGTCACATTGTGAGGTAGGAGGGGGGAGAGTTTTCCCCCTATTTGATTTCTTGGAGCCCTGGTGAAGCTCCTTGGTTGGCTCAGATGTTTTGGTAGGGGTGCGGAGGAAATCCTCGCGCGAATGCTCTTTCTAGACTTTCGCGTCTCTATCTGTGGTTTCACAGCTGAAGATGAAGACTTGGAAGAGTACTCACACTTTTCGTTGAACGTGACGCCGTTGTCGATGTAGACTGTTTGACAACTACTGTCGTAAACTGTAGGTCACAAGTCTGTGTGGCCATATCCCGTGTTGGTGGAGGCGTTGCAACTACAGTACTGTAGTTACCACGCGGCGGGGTCTTGGGCTTACGACTGGCGTACATCTTACGTGCAACTGGTATGGAACCTTTTCCTTTACACGGATTTCCTGGATGGCTCGTTCATCACCAAACACGGGACATTCCCGGGAGGAAGCAGCATGATTCCCGTTACAATTGATGCAATGAGGGACGGTGGTGGACAAATCCCCTCATGGGCCTCTTTACCACAGGTGACACATATGACTGGGTTCTTGCAAGACTGGCTTGTGTGGTTAAATCGATGGCACTGATAACACCGAGTAGGGTTAGGGATATAAGGTCGTACTGTGATGACCTCATACCCTGCCTTGATCTTCGGCGGCAGAGCCACTCGGTCGAAGGTCAGAAACACTGTGCGAGTGGGCACTACAACATTGTTCTCTTTTTTTGTCACCCTGTGTACTGCAACGACGCCTTGAGCTGCCAGATATTCTTTCAGTTCATCCTCAGTCAGACCGTCCAAACTGGCCGAGAAGACTACCCCTCGTGAATAATTGAGGGTTTGGATGGAGCTCAACACGAACCGGGTAGCTGTGGAGCAGAGTAGCCTTAAGCAGCCGCTGTGCCTGGGAGCCACTTTCTGTTTCTAACAGTAGTGTTCCATTACGTAGGCGGTTGCAGGTCTTAACTGGGCCGGCAATGGCATCAACCCCTTTTTGAATAATAAATGGGTTCACCGACGAAAAGGATTGACCTTCCTCAGTACGGGTCACCACAAGGAACTTTGATGTCTGTAAATTTTGCTGTTCAGGCACACTATTGTCTAGTACATCAATTTCTAAAGGCTCTTTCCATTTTCTTTTTTTTAGAACCATCGCGGTTGTATCCCCCACGATTGCCAGTGTCTCCGATGGCACGCTCCTTCCTGCTGGGGGCCCCCAACGGAAGCACACCCGCCTTGGGTGATTGTTCACACCCCAGGTCACACCTCCCGATCTACAGACGGAGGGACCAATCGGCGAATCGGGAAGGTATCAGCGCAGGCAATCGCCCCTCCCCTGGCCTGGCCTTAACCAGGGGGTACGCACGCACCCTACATGCCAGCCCGGGGCTGGGACTTACGCATTACCCAGTCACCCATATGGGTGGCCTTCAAGTGCGTACAGGGAGGAGGAAGAGAGAAATAGTAGGAGGAGAAGCCTCAAACGCAGACGCGGAGGCAAAGAAAGAGGTGAAAGAAGACTGTAAAGCCAAAAGGGTAAGAACTTCGGTTCCCCGAAGGATGCGCAGACTCGGTCCCCAAGAGAGGGGAAAAGGACAGTAGAAGAAGCGTCATGTAGCACGGAAAGGAAGGAGTGCTACAAAGGCTGGGGCCCCGTGCTCGCCACGCACGTACTCACCACAGAGCGGTGAGCCCCCTGAGGGGCTGGTGGGTAGTGCCGGTACCAGCATCGGCATTGGCGGAACCCAGGGAAGGGAATGTCCCTAGGGACCCGTTCTGAACGAGGGCAGCTGGAGAAGGTTGTTGCTTCTCCGACGGAGGGTTGGGGTCTGCTCCTGAAACAATTGCCTTGGGAGCATGAGGAGGAATGGGGCCCCCGACCACCGAGGGGGCAGGCTTCAGTTGACGGCCCTGAGGGCCTGCAGAGAGAGACATACTATTGACTGCGACAGTCGCCAGAGAGGATGGCGACGATGTCACTGCTCCACAGGAGGCGGTCATGGTGATGGGGTGAAGTTGCTCATACTTCTTTCTAGCCTCAGAATACTAAAGTCGGTCCAAGGTTTTAAGTTCCATAAATTTCCGTTCCTTACGAAGAACGGTGCAATCCGACGAACAAGGATGATTCAAGCCACAGTTATCGCAGATGGGAGGCGGTGTGCATGGAGCGTCCAGGTGTGCTCGACGTCCACAGTCCATGCATGTAGCGTTGAAAGTACATCTAGAGAACATGTGGCCGAATTTCCAGTATTTGAAGCATCTCATAGGGGGACGAGTTTAAGGTTTCACGTCGCACCGGTAAATCATTACCTTGACCTTCTCAGGCAGGGTATCGCCTTCGAAGGCAAGGATGAAAGCTCCGGTGGCAACCTTGTGCTCCTTTGGTCCCCTATGGACACGCCAGACGAAGTGGACTTACGAAGTTGGCGCGTAACTCGTCGGACTGTAACAAAAGGTCTGTGTGGAAAATTATACCTTGGACCATATTGAGCGACTTATGTGGTGTGATGCTCACAGGTAAATCACCCAGCTTGTCGCAGGCAAGTAACTCCCGTGATTGGGCCGGAGAAGCTGCTTCTATGAGCACTTCGCCGCTTCGCATCTTTGACATTCCGGAAACGTCGCCGTACTTGTCCTCAAGATGTTCCACAATGAAAAGAGGCTTCATAGACGTGAAAGACTCACTATCTGTGCGGCTACACACAAGGAATTTAGGAGAATATGGATCATATTTAGACCTAGCCTGACGTTCCGCCTAAGGTCTGGCCAGGGAAGGGAACGTGCGTGGGTTATAGGTGGCTACATTTTTTTTGTGGTTTTAGTGCGCACAGCTTCTCGGGTCATTAGCGTCCGGTTCGGAACAGAGATTCGCTAGATCTCGAAAAGATTGATAACTGCCAGAAAGGAGAGTATCAAGAGAAAGCTAAATAGAAGGGTTAAATATCCTTTGATAAATTAGCCATGTTGATAAAAAGCAAAACTCTAGCAGCTGCTCGTGTGTCATCGGCTCAAAGTTCCTCCAGAGTAGACGGAAAGTGAAGGGCTACACGGAGATGATTAAAAAGTACGCAAGAATGTAAAACATGTCGCACGGTCAGCAGTTCACCGCAGGAGCACATCGGTGCAGGGTCGGCGGACAGCAAGTGACGGTGGCTGAAACGGCAGTGACCGATCCGCAACCGGGCCAGGATGACCTCCTCCCGCCGAGAGGGGCGTGAGGAGGTCCTCCAAGCGGTCGGGATCGGTTTTACAGTTCGCAATTTATTGTTGGACATTGAAAACCACGCACTGTGCAATTGCGACACTATACTCCGGCGGAGAGCCCGTTGAACATCGTCAGTCCATATGCGATTGTAGGTACTGAGAAGAAAGCACTTGCCCGCAGGAGAGAGGTTCTTCAGTATTTCAATGTGAATGGAATCGGGCCTGGGAGCAGAAGATCGGGACAGGGCGAGAGCACGGTCTAGCTCCTGCATGGTGAAGGCGACGTTATAATTTTCAGCAGCAGAGCGGTGTCGACGAAAACCGCGTTGGATATTAGTCAGGAGGCGGCGAGATTCGAGGAGCCAGACCAACCGAGCGTTAACCATGCGTTCCATCACCTTACAGACACAGCTCGTCAGAGAAATAGGACGATAGCTGGAAGGAAAATGTTTGTCCTTCCCTGGTTTGGGGATGGGGACAACAGTGGCTTCACGCCAACTTGTGGGAACATGATCTTCAGTCCATATGCGATTGTAGGTACTGAGAAGAAAGCACTTGCCCGCAGGAGAGAGGTTCTTCAGTATTTCAATGTGAACGGAATCGGGCCCGGGAGCAGAAGATCGGGACAGGGCGAGGGCACGGTCTAGCGACTGCATGGTGAAGGCGACGTTATACTTTTCACGATTAGAAGAGTGGAAAGAAGGCGGCCGGGCCTCCTCTACCTGTTTGCGAGGGAGAAAGGCAGGGTGGTAATGGGCAGAGCTCGAAACCTCCGCAAAGAAACGGCCCAATGCGTTGGAAACGTCAGAGGGGTCCACGAGGACTGCGTTCTCCACGGTCAGGCTCCGGATAGACGGCGTAGGCCACGCCAAACAAACGTGGATGGAGTAAAACGGTTAAAAGAACTAGTAAAAGCAGTCCAGCAAGCTTTCTTGCTGTCGTTCATGATACGACGACATTGCGCTCTCATACGTTGATAATTGATGCAATTCTCCAAAGTCGGGTGGCGGCGGAAGGTGCGTAAAGCACGGCGCCGGGCTCTAAGCGCGTCGCGGCAGGCTGCAGTCCACCAAGGGACCTGGACACGACGTGGAGAAGAGGAAGTACGAGGCATGGAACGTTCGGCAGCTGAGAGAATAACCTCTGTGAGGTAGTCGACCTGACTGTCACAGGTGGGAAAATCCCGATCGTGAAAAACAGCCATGGAAGAATAAAGCCCCCAGTCGGCTTTAAAATGTTCCAACTGGTGGGACGAGGAGATGGGGAATGATGCAGAATGTGGATGATACAGGGGAAATGGTCACTCGAGTACGTGTCAGAAAGTGCATACCACTCAAACCGACCGGCAAGCTGAGGAGTGCATATTGCGAGGTCTATATGGGAATAAGTGTGTGTTGTGTCTGAAAGGAAGGTTGGTGCACCGGTGTTGAGGCAGACAAGATCGAGGTGGTGGAGAAGGTCCACCAAAAGGGAGCCTCTCGGACAAGGTGCCGGAGAGCCCCATAGGGGGTGGTGGGCATTAAAGTCGCCTATCAACACGAAAGGTGAAGGGAGCTGATCAACAAGGTGTAGCTCATCTGCCCTAGTAAGGGCAGATGACGATGGCGAATAAATATTACAGGGGAAAAGTAAATGTGGTTAGGGTGATGCGGACGGCAACTGCCTGTAGGTGAGTATGCAATGAAATGGGATGGTAATAGACATCGTCTCGAAGGAGCATCAGAACCCCTCCATGGTCTGGGATACCTTCCACAGTCGAACCGCACAGAGGTGTAGTGTGGAAAGTCTGCACGATCACGTGGACGCAACTTAGTTTCCTGGAGGCAGACGAGAAGCGGGCAGTGCAATCGAAGGAGTAGTTTTAACTCCTCCCGATTGGAACGAATGCCGCGAATATTCCATTGAAGGAGCGCCATGATAAAAATGAGAGAAGAAATAAGGATAAAAACCAACTAGCAAGCGGGGTCACCTCGACGGCCGCTGAGGACCCGATTTAGAGGGAGCACTGCTATCGCTGTCCAGGGGCAAAGGGTCGTGGTCCATAGGTTCGACCGACGTGCCTGCCACCTCCTTGAGTTGATCAGGAGGGGCAGTTTCCACCGCCGGTAGAGGGCCGGGTGCCCAGCAGACGGAGCGACCTGGTGAAACAGAAGACGGCCGAGGCCGGCAACTGTTGGACGGCGTGACGGTTGGGTCACGCCTCGGCGGGGAAGGAGAGGAACTCTTTTTCTTGTCAGCTCTTCTGGAAGAGTGACGGCGGGAAGAGGCAGATGACGGTCGGGAAGCCTGAGAACGCAGAAAATCCTCACGGACGGGTTCCTTTTTCAAAGTCCGGGCATCTTGTTTAGGTGCCCGCGGTTTACTAGAGGTTGACGAAGACTGTACCTTAGAAGCAGCAGGAGGAAGTGGGGACGTGGAATGGGCAATCTTCGGGCTGGCGGATCGCACAACTGTGTCAGCGAAAGTGAAGTCACAGGTCTGGGTACTGGAATCCTTAGTAGGTCGAGTTGAGGTGAGTACCTTACTGTATGTACCCGCTGGGAGGACAGTGGGCTTTCGACTCGCCAACAACGTACGAGCGGCAGATGTCGATACCTTCTCCGTAACCCGAATTTGCTGGATTACCTTCTCATCCTTGTATACAGGGCAGTCGCGAGAGGAAGCCGCATGGTCACCGTTGCAGTTTAGGCAGTGAGGGGACGGAGGTGGGCAATCCCCCTCATGGGCGTCCTTACCACAATTGACACACTTTGCTGCATTTGGGCAATGTTCACGGGTATGGTTGTACCTGTGGCACTGAAAACAGCGCGTTGGGTTAGGTACATAAGGGCGGACGGAGATGACTTCATACCCTGCTTTGACCTTCGACGGGAGGTCAACTTTGTCAAACGTCAAAAACACAGTACGAGTTGGTGTCAGATGGTTATCGACCTTTTTCATGACCCTGTGGACGGCTGTCACACCCTGATCGGACATATACGATTTCCAGCAACAATGTGTCATTGCGCTGACGTGAACAGGTTTTAACAGGGCCAGCAATTGCATCTACACCTTTCTGTATAACGAAAGGATTGACAGAATTGAAATCCTTTCCGTCGGTGCGAGAGACAACCAGAAATTTAGGTACATTAGGCAGAGTCTTTTTTGGTTGAGGCGAATCTAACTTACGTTTCTGGGTCAACGTCACGAAAGAAGAGAAGGAAGTCATCGCGGAAGTGTCCCCCATGATTACCGGCGTCTCCAATGGCGAGCTCCTTCCTAGTGGGGGCCCTCTCCGAGGGCTTACCCACCTTAGGTGATTGTTCACACCTCAGGTCACACCTCCCAAGAACTGACGGAGGGACCAATCGGCATGTTCGGAAGGTACCAGCTCGGGTAATCACCCCTCCCTGGGCCTGGCCTTTACCAGGGGGCACGTACGTGCCCTACTTGTCTACCCGGGGCAGGGAATTACGCGTTACCCCGTCACCTGCTACGCATAATAATGCGTGGGTCGGCCTTCAGACACGCACAGGAAGGAAAGAAGAATAGAGGAAGTGAAGAGAAAGAAGGAAAGAAGTGTCTCAAACGCCGAGGCGGAGACTAATCAGAAGGAGAAGAAGGCTAGGAGAGTACAAGGAGAGAAAGACAGAAACAAAGGGTAAGAAAGGAAGGAACGAAGGAAGAAAAACGACAACAAGAACCACCGTAGCTCACGAAATATGCCCGTCTCCGGGCAAAGGCATAAATCGGGAGGGAAAGTGAAGCAGCCCGGGGCAGAAGAAAGGCTGCTCCGGCTCGGGGCCCCATGCGCGTCACACACGTACCCACAAAAGAACTGTGGGCCCCCTGGGGGGACTGGAGGGAGCGCTGGATCCGATACACTAGATGGGTCGAGAAAGGGTCCTTAAGACACTGCAGGTACTAAGGGAGTCTGTACAGATGGCACAGAAAGGGCGGCGGCGGCGGCAGGTATATAAAACAGCCTGGTGGAGGGAAAAAGCGCAGCCGTGAAATTCGAGCACCGGTCAGGGATCTTGTATTGGAACATGCCATTCCCGGCGACGAAGGCAGGTCCAATACCATCGGTGCTCTTGAATCCATTATTGTAGATAAATATGGCATTATCAAACCACGAACGGAGTTCGACAAGCCTCGAACAATATACCAAATCTGGAGTGCTCTACTTGGGGAGCGAACTAAGTTCAAGGTGGGTGTGAACCTGGGCCCGATGCCAAGGTGGCAATGGGCTCTCGCTCAACCAAAAGGTGGAAGGAAGGGTGAAATCGAGTCGCTGAAGCAGGTGGAAAAATCGAACTCCAGATAGAAGCAAGGCTATCGAAGACAACCGATATTGGCTATCGAGGGAGACATCAAAGAATAATGGGTAAGATGGATGGTTGGGCATCGACAGCAGTATGACAAGAGTATGTCACGCCGAGAGGTCAAGCGGAATACAGCAGCTTTGGCATAAAGACTTTCAACAAGGCTGGAATAAAATGCACTGGTCGCCAGGCATAATCCCCGATGGTGAGTGGAGTTGAGAGGGCGGAGAAGGGACGGCCGTGCAGAAGAGTATACAAGGCTTCCATAGTCTAGCTTCGACTGAACAATGGCCTGGTGAAGGTGAAGCAGGGCGGTTCGATCCGCACCCCATAATGTGCCGCTAAGGACACGAAGAACATTAAGGGATCGGGCACAACGGGCAGCCAGGTAGGACACAAGTGTGGACCACTTAAGTTTCCAATCCAATATTAGCCACAAGAATTTTGTTGTCTCCACGAATGGGAGAGCAACGGGGCCGAGCTGTAGAGATTGTGTCTGAAATTCCTTGTATCTCCAGAAGTTTATACACACTGTTTTCTCAGTGGAGAAGCGGAAGCCGTTCCCAATGCTCCAGGAATATAGGCGGTCAAGACAGCATTGAAGACAACGCTCCAAGAGACATGTTCGCTGGGCGGTGCAATAAATTACAAAATCGTCTACAAAAAAGTATCCGGAAATGTCAGCTGAAAGGCAATCCACGATCGGATTGATTGCAATGGCAAAGAGCCACGCTCATGACGGAGCCCTGTGGCACCCCATTCTCCTGGCGAAAGGTATCTGACAAAACAGAGCCCACCAGTACCCGCAACTTGCGATCCGCCAAAAACGCTTCAATAAAGAGAGGGAGGTGGTCGCGAAGGCCTCATGTATGCCAAGTGCGGAGAATGTCCGCTCTCCAACAGGTATAGTTAGCCTTCTCCAAGTCAAAGATCACTGCTACTGTTTGACGCTTCCTTAGAAAGTTTTTCATAATGAAAGTCGACAAGGTAACGAGGTGATCAGCAGCAGAGCGGTGTCGACGAAAACCGCATTGGATATTAGTCAGGAGGCGGCGAGATTCGAGGAGCCAGAGCAACCTAGCGTTAACCATGTGTTCTTGAGAGAAATGGGGGCGGTAACTGGAAGGAAGATGTTTGGGGATGGGGACAACAATGGCTTCACGCCAACGTGTGGGAACCTGATCTTCAGTCCATATACGATTATAGGTGCTAAGAAGGAAACACTTGCCTGCAGGAGAAAGGTTCTTCAGCATCTCAATATGGATGGAATCGGGCCCAGGAGCAGTAGATCGGAACAGAGCGAGAACATGGTCTAGCTCCTGCATGGTTTAGGAGACTTAACTTTAACGATTAAAAGAGTGGAAAGAAGGCATCCGTGCTTCGTCTGCCTGTTTGCAAGGAAGGAACGCAGGGTAGTAATGGACAGAGCTCGAAACCTCCGCAAAGCGGCCCAAAGCGTTAGAAACATGAGCGCGGTCCACTAGGATCGCTTTCTAGACGGTCAGACGAGGAATCGGCGAGTGGACCTTGATGCCAGATAAACGGCGTAGGCCACCCCAGATAGCGAAGGAGGGAGTAAAGCGGTTGAAAGAACTGGTAAAAGCAGCCCAGCAAGCATTCTACTGTCTTTTATAACACGACATTGCGCTCGCAGTCGTTGATAATTGATACAATTTTCCAACGTTGGGTGGCTAGTCTACACGACGACACCAGGTTGCGACACTCGTTGCATGAAATGAATTGCGCGCAACTTGTTTCGTGTATGTCTGTAGACACGGCGCCAATACCATACACTTCAGTTTCGTCGTTTTGTGAGTGCCGTAGTCGCTGTAGAATGAATGTTTTGGAAGCAGTTGTGGCGGAGCTATTGCTTCTCTGTGTGAAGTCTCTGCATAAGACTAAACATAAAGAGAATAAGAAACGTGTTTATGTTTGTGACTGGATTAAGAAAAGACGTCAGCTCGGTTGCTCAGCGACCTTGCTGCAAGAAATTTTGATTGAAGACCCTAGAATTTATTTTAATGAACTAAGAATGTCACCAGAGCAGTTCATGTTCCTTTTAAACATAATTAGTAATGCAACAAAGAAAAAAGATACTGTTAAGCGTGAAGCATTGTTACCAGAACTGAAATTAATTTCATTGCATTTCGTTTCTTGTTGATGTTTGCATCTGCAGTACCTGTACCGTCTTCCGAAATCGATAATTACCATAGTTAGTTTGTATAGGTATTGGGAATGGAATGTATTTTAGTCTGCAATTCATTAATCGTCAACCCATCAGTATTTAATTCACGAATAATTGCTTGAAGAGCACCAACACGCCGCTGCTTATTCCTGAGATTTTCATCGCTGAACTCGCACAAACACCTATGCAACGCATATATGCTCAATAACCAAATTATTTCTTCCATTCCCCCCTTTACGTTGTATTTTTTTCTGTATTGGTTATAACCTAACCTAAAAACACGCGCAATCAGTCTCGCCAAAGTTGAAGGTGCCGAAACTGTTTTAGTTTCGCCAACGAGTTGCGCAAACGCCTGCCGCGCATGCGCAATGGCCAGTAGCGCAGTTTCATGAAACGTAGTCTCGCCGTGTAAACTAGCCTTAAAGCGGCAGGCTGCAGTCCAACAGGAGACGGGGACGCGATGTGGAGAACAGGATGTACAAGGTATGGAGTGTTCGGCAGCGTTGAGAACAACCTCTGTGAGGTATTCGACCTGACTGTCACAGCTGGGAAAATTCTGATCGTGAAAAACAGCCATGGAAGAATAAAGCCCCCCCCCCCCCCAGTCAGCTTTAGCGATGTTCCAACTGGTGGAACGAGGAGATGGGGTATGATGCAGGAGGTGGATTACACAAGGGAAATTATCACTCGAGTACATGTCACAAAGCGCGAACCACTCGAACCGACGCACAAGCTGAGTTCATATCGCAAGGTCCAAATGTGTTGTGTCGCAAAGGAACGTTGGTGTACCGGTGCTGCGGCAGACAAGATTGAGGTGGTGGAAAAGGTCCACTAAAAGGGAGCCCATCGGACAAGGTGCTGGAGAGCCCCATAGTGGGTGGTGGGCATTGAAGTCGCCCTCCAACACGAAAGGTGAAGGGAGCTGGTCAACGAGGTGTAGTACATCTGCCCTAATAAGGGCAGACGACGTTGGCGAATAGATATTACAGAGGGAAAAGGAAAAGGTGGAGAAAGTGATGCGGACGGCAACTGCCAGTAGTTGAGTATGCAATGAGATGGGATGGAAATAGACGTCCTAAATGAGCATCAGAACCCCTCCATGGGCTGAAGTACCTTCCACAGGGGGCAGGTCGAAACGCACAGAGGTGAATTGGGGAAGTCTGTATGATCACATGAACGTAACTTACTTTCTTGGAGACCAACTAGAAGCTGGCACTGCAATCGTAGGAGTAGTTTTAATTCCTCTCGACTGGAACGAATGCCGCGAATATTCCAGTGAAGGATCGCCATGATAAAAATGAGGGAAGAAAAGAAGGAACAAGCAAGCGGGTCACCTCGACGGCCGCTTAGGACCGGACTTCGAGGGAGCACTCCTATTGCTATCTAGGGACAAAGGATCGTGTTACACAGGTTCGACCGACGCGTCTGCCACCTCCCTGAGTTGATCAGGAGGTGCAGCTTCCACCGCCGGTAAAGATCCGGGTGCCCGACTGACAGAGCGTCCCGGTGAAACAGAAGACGGCCGAGGCCGATTACTGTTGGATGGCGTGACCGAAGGGTCACGCCGCGGCGGGGAAGGGGGAGCTGTTCTTTTTGTGAGCCTTCTTAGAGGCATGACGAGTAGAAGCGGAGGACGGTTGAGAAGACTGCCTTTTAAGAAAATCGTCACAAACAGGTTCTTTGTTGGAACTCCGGGCAGCGGATTTAGGTGCCCAGGATGTGTGGGAACTGGCCGACGAATGTACTGTAGAACGGGCACAAGGGATCGGAGAGATGGAACGAGCAATTTTCGGGCTAGCCGACCTGACAACCATGTCACAGAAGGTGAAATCGCAGGTCTGAGTGCCTACCTCCTTAGTTGGTCGAGGGGAGGTGAGGACCTAAGTACCTGCTGGGAGTACAGCAGACTTCCTACTCGCTAATAACTTCCGAGCTGCATAGGTCGAAACCTTTTCCTTAACGCGTATCTCTTGGATGACCCGCTCTTCTTTATAGACGGGGCACTCCCGTGAAGAAACAGTATCGTCACCCATGCAATTAATGCAGCGAGGGGATGGAGGTAGACATTCGCCCCCATGGGCGTCCCCGCCACAGGTGGCGCACTTGGCTGCATTCGGACAAGATTTACTAGTATGATTAAATCTCTGGCAATGGTAGCAGCGCGTAGGATTGGGTATATACGGGCAAACGGAGATGACTTTGTAGCCCGCTTTCACTTTAGATGGTAGGTCAACCCTGTCTAAAGTCAAGAAGACTTTAGAGTCGGCACGAGATCGTTGATAACTTTGTTCATTACGCGATGAACAGCCGTAACTCCTTGATCGGATATATAGTATAGTATATCCTCGTCAGATAACCCATCCAGGGATCTCGTGAAGACTACCCTCTGTGAAGAGTTGAGGGTGCAGTGAGCCTCCACTTTCACAGGAAAGATATGCACTAGCATAGCCCAGAGTAATTTCTGTGCCTGAAAGGCACTCAACTTCGAGCAACAAGATGTCATTACGCTGTCTGGAGCAGGTGTTCAAGGGACCTGCAATCGCATCGACACCCTTCTGAATAAGAAAGAATTCACAGAAGAAAATCCTGATCATCAGTACGAGATACTACAAGGAACTTTGGAATATTAGGTAAGACTTTCTTGGACTGAGTTCATCATGTTTTCGTTTTTGGGTCCAAGTTATAATAGATTTGGAAGGTTTCATAGCGGAAGTGTCCCCATGATTAGCAGCGTATCCGATGGCGCGCTCCTTCCTTGTGGGGGCCCCTCACTGAGAGCGCGCCCGCCTTAGGTGACTATTCGCACCTCAGGTCACACCTCCCGACAACGGATGGAGGGACCAATCGGCATGTTCCGAAGGTACCAGCTTGGGTAATCACCACTCCCTGGGCCCGGCTTGTACTGGGGGGGTACGTACTTGCCTACATGTCTACCCGGGGGGGGGGGGGGGAAGTTACGCTGTATCCCATCACCGGCTACGCAGAAGGTTTTTTTTTTTTTTTTTTTTTTTTTTTTTAGGGCGCACAACTTCTATGGTCATTAGCGCCCAGCCAAGAACATAGATTCGCTATGATCTCAAAAAAATGGAGACTGTCAGAAAATCAACAAGAGGCTAATTAAAGACAATTAAAAGGGTTAAATATCATTGGATAGGTTGGCCAAGTTGATAAAACGCAAAACTCGAGCAGCTGCTCGTGTGTCATCAGCTAAAATTTCCTCCAGAGTAGACGGAAAGTGAAGGGCTACACGGAGATGATTAAAATTAACACAAGTCAGTAAAACATGTCGCACTGTCAGCAGTTCACCGCAGGAGCACAGCGGTGCAGGATCGGCGGTTAGCAAATGACGGTGGCTGAAACGGCAGTGACCGATCCGCAACCGGGCCAGAATGACCTCCTCCCGCCGAGAGGGGCGTGAGGAGGTCCTCCAAGCGGTCGGGATCGGTTTGACATTTCGCAATTTATTGTTGTATAGTGAAAGCCACACACTGTGCCATTGCGACACGATACTCCGGCGAAGAGCCCGTTGAACATCGTCCGATGGGACGCAAAAGGTAGCCATGCGAGGCAAAAGAGCCGCTGCCTTGGCTGCTATGTCGGCGGCCTCATTCCCGGGCACACCCACATGGCCAGGGACCCACAGGAAGGAAACATGACAGCTGTAATCTGCTAACAACCGGAGGGAGCGTTGGATCTGATATACGAGAGGATGGTTCGAGAGACGGTCCTTAAGACTCTGCAGGGCACTAAGGGAGTTCGAACATATGGCATAGAAAGGTTGGCGGTGGCGGCAGGTATACAAAACGGCCTGGTGGAGGGCGAAAAGCTCAGCCGTGAAGTTAGAGCACCGGTCAGGGAGCTTGTATTGGAAACGGTTGTCCCCGACGACGAAGGCAGATCCGACACCGGCAGTGCTCTTGGAACCATCAGTGTAAATAAATACGGCATTATCGAACCGCGAACGGAGTTCGACAAGCCTCGAGCGGTATACCAAATCCGAAGTGCTCTCCTTGGGGAGCGAACTAAGTTCAAGGTGTGTGTGAACCTGGGCCTGATGCCACGGTGGCAATGGGCTTTCGCTCAACCGAAGGGTGGAAGGAAGGGTAAAATCGAGCCGCTGTAGCAGGCGGCGAAACCGAACTCCCGGTGGAAGCAAGGCAATCGCAGACAACTGATATTGGCGATCGAGTGAGTCGTCAAAAAATAATCTGTAAGATGGATGGTTGGGCATCGACCGTAGGCGGCATGCGTACCGACACAAGAGTATGTCACGTCGAGTGTTCAAGGGTAATACAGCAGCCTCGGCATACAGACTTTCAACAGGGCTGGTATAAAATGCACCGGTCGCAAGACGTAAACCCCGATGGTGGATAGAGTTAAGACGGCGGAGAATCGACGGCCGTGCTGAAGAGTATACAAGGCTTCCGTAGTCGAGCTTCGACTGAACAATGGACTGGTAAAGGTGAAGCAGGACGGTACGATCCGCTCCCCATGACGTGCCACTGAGGACACGAAGAACGTTAAGGGATCGGGCACAACGGGCAGCCAGGTAGGACACGTGTGTGGACCAGCAAAGTTTCCGATCCAACATGAGTCCCAAGAATTTCGTAGTCTCCACGAAAGGGAGAGCAACAGGGCCGAGACGTAGAGAAGGTGGAAGAAATTCCTTGTATCTCCAGAAATTGATACACACAGTTTTCTCAGTGGAGAATCGGAAGCCGTTTGCGATGCTCCATGAATATAGACGGTCAAGACAGCGTTGGAGAGAACGCTCCAAGAGACACGTCCGCTGGGCGCTACAATAAATTGCGAAATCGTCAACAAAAAGAGATCCGGAGACGTCGGCTGAAAGGCAATCTACGATCGGATTGATTGCAATGGCAAAGAGCGCCACACTCAAGACGGAGCCCTGTGGTACCCCATTCTCCTGGCAAAAGGTATCTGACAAAACAGAGCCCACCCGTACCCGGAACTTGCGATCCGCCAAAAACGCTTGAATGAAAAGAGGAAGGCGGCCCCGAAGGCCCCATGTGTGCAATGTGCGGAGAATGCCCGCTCTCCAACAAGTATCGTATGCCTTCTCCAAGTCGAAGAACACTGCTACTGTTTGACGAGGTGATCAGCAGCAGAGCGGTGTCGACGAAAACCGCATTGGATATTAGTCAGGAGGCGGCGAGATTCGAGGAGCCAGACCAACCGAGCGTTAACCATGCGTTCCATCACCTTACAGACGCAGCTCGTCAGAGAAATGGGGCGATAACTGGAAGGAAGGAGTTTGTCCTTCCCTGGTTTGGGGATGGGGACAACAATGGCTTCACGCCAACTTGTGGGAACATGACCTTCAGTCCATATGCGATTGTAGGTACTAAGAAGAAAGCACTTGCCCGCAGGAGAGAGGTTCTTCAGCATCTCAATATGAATGGAATCGGGCCCGGGAGCAGAAGACCGGGACAGGGCGAGAGCATGGTCTAGCTCCTGCATGGTGAAGGCGACGTTATAATTTTCACGGTTAAAAGAGCGGAAAGAAGGCGGCCGTGCCTCCTCTACCTGTTTGCGAGGGAGAAAGGCAGGGTGGTAATGGGCAGAGCTCGAAACCTCCGCAAAGAAACGACCCAATGCGTTTGAAACATCAGCGGGGTCCACGAGGACTGCGTTCTCTATGGTCAGGCCAGGAATCGGGGAGTGGACCTTTATACCGGACAAACGGCGGAGGCCACGCCAGACAACCGTGGAGGGAGTGAAACGGTTAAAAGAACTAGTAAAAGCAGTCCAGCAAGCTTTCTTGCTGTCGTTTATGATACGACGGCACTGCGCTCTCATACGTTTGTAATTGATGCAATTCTCCAAAGTTGGGTGGTGGCGGAAGGTGCGTAAAGCACGGCGCCGGGCTCGAAGCGCGTCGCGGCAGGCTGCAGTCCACCAAGGGACCTTGACACGACGTGGAGAAGAGGAAGTACGAGGTATGGAACGTTCAGCAGCAGTGAGAATAACCTCTGTGAGGTAGTCGACCTGACTGTCACAGGTGGGAAAATCCCGATCGTGAAAAACAGCCATGGAAGAATAAAGCCCCCAGTCGGCTTTAGAAATGTTCCAACCGGTGGGACGAGGAGATGGGGAATGATGCAGGAAGTGGATGATACAAGGGAAATGGTCACTTGAGTACGTGTCAGAAAGTGCATACCACTCAAACCGACCGGCAAGCTGAGGAGTGCATATTGCGAGGTCTATATGGGAGTAAGTGTGTGTTGTGTCGGAAAGGAAGGTCGGTGCACCGGTGTTGAGGCAGACAAGATCGAGGTGTTGGAGGAGGTCCACCAAAAGGGAGCCTCTCGGACAAGGTGCCGGAGAGCCCCATAGGGGGTGGTGGGCATTAAAGTCGCCTACCAATACGAAAGGTGAAGGGAGCTGGTCAACAAGGTGTAGCACATCCGCCCTAGTAAGGGCAGATGACGATGGCGAATAGATGTTAGAGAGGGAGAAGGTAAATGTGGATAAGGTGATGCGGACGGCAACTGCCTGTAGGTGAGTGTGCAAGGAAATGGGATGGAAATAGACATCGTCTCGAAGGAGAATGAGAACCCCTCCATGGGCTGGGACACCTTCCACGGGTGGCAGGTCGAACCGCACAGAGGTGTAGTGTGGAAAGTCTGCACGATCACGTGGACGCAACTTAGTTTCTTGAAGACAGACGATAAGCGGGCAGTGCAACCGAAGGAGTAGTTTTAACTCCTCCCGATTGGAACGAATGCCGCGAATGTTCCATTGAAGGAGTGCCATGATAAAAATGAAAGAAGAAATAAGGATAAAAACCAACTAGCAAGCGGGGTCACCTCGACGGCCCCTGAGGACCGGATTTCGAGGGAGCACTGCTATCGCCATCTAGTGGCAAAGGGTCATGTTCCATTGGTTCGATCGACGCGTCTGCCACCTCCCGGAGTTGATCAGGAGGGGCAGCTTCCACCGCCGGTAGACGGCCGGGTGCCTGGCAAACGGAGCGTCCCGGTGAAACAGAAGACGGCCGAGTCCGGCAACTGTTGGATGGCGTGACCGACGAGTCACGCCGCGGCGGGGAAGGTGGGGGCTGTTCTTTTTTGGAAGCCTTCTTGGAAGCATGACGGGTTGAAGAAGCGGTTGACGATTGAGACGTCGGAGTCTTGAGAAAATCTTCGCGGACGGGTTTCCTTTTGAACTCCGGGCAGCAGATTTGGGTGCCCGGGATGTGTGTGAACTGGTCGACGAATTCAGTGTAGAACGGATAGAAGGCATCGGAGAGGTGGAACGAGCAATTTTCGGGCTAGCCGATCTGACGACAGTGTCACTGAACGTTAAATCGCAAGTCTGAATGCCCACCTCCTTAGTTGGTCGAGGGGAGGCGAGGACCTGGCTGAAAGTACCTGATGGGAGTACTGCGGGCTTCCTACTAGCTAATAACTTCCGAGCGGCATAGGTCGAGACCTTCTCCTTCACGCGAATCTCTTTGATGACCCGCTCTTCTTTATAAACGGGGCAGTCCCGTGAAGCAGCAGCATGGTCACCCATGCAATTAATGCAGCGAGGGGATGGAGGCAGACATTCACCCTCATGAGCGTCCCTGCCACAGGTGGCGCACTTGGCTGCATTTGGACAAGATTTACTGGTATGATTGTACCTTTGGCAATGGAAGCAGCGTGTAGGATGTGGTATGTACGGGCGGACGGAAATGACCTCGTAGACCGCTTTCACTTTCGATGGCAGGTCAACCTTGTCAAAAGTCAAGAAGACAGTACGGGTTGGCACGAGTTCATTGTTAATCTTTTTCATCACGCGATGAACATCCGTGACTCCCTGATCGGACATATAGTTCAATATCTCCTCGTCCGATAACCCATCCAGTGATCTAGAAAACACTACCCCCCGCGAAGAGTTGAGGGTGCGGTGAGCCTCCACTTTCACAGGGAAAGTATGTACAAGGGTAGCTCGAAGTAACTTCTGCGCCTGGAATGCATTTTCTATTTCGAGCAACAAGGTCCCGTTGCGCTGCCTAGAGCAGGTCTTCAAGGGACCAGCGATCGCATCGACACCCTTCTGAATAATGAACGGATTTACTGCAGAAAAATCCTTATCGTCGGTACGTGATACCACCACGAACCTAGGAATGTTTGGCAATGCTTTCTGTGGCTGAGAATCATGTTTCCGCTTATGGGTCAGTGTTATAGATGATGTGGAAGGTTTCATAGCGGAGGTGTCCCCCATGATTACCGGCGTCTCCGATGGCGCGCTCCTTCCTTGTGGGGGCCCTCACTGAGGGCGCACCCGCCTTAGGTGACTGTTCGCACCTCAGGTCACACCTCCCGAGAACGGACGGAGGGACCAATTGGCATGTTCGGAAGGTATCAGCTCGGGTAATCACCCCTCCCTGGGCCCGGCCTTTACCGGGGGGTACTTACGTGCCCTACATGTCTACCCGGGGCGGGGAGTTACGCCTTACCCCGTCACCAGCTACGCAGAGCGTGGGTCGACCTTCAGACACGCACAGGGAGGAAAGAAAGGAGAAAGGAGAGAAAGGGATGAAGGAGGGAGAATCTCAAACGCCGAGGCGGAGATTAAAGGGTGAGTCAAGAACAAGGAGAAATGAAAAATAGGAGAAGGCTGAAGAACAAGAAAGGAAGAGGACCAAGAAGAGAAGACAGGAAGCGAAAAAGAAACCTTTGACTAATGAAAAACGCCCGTCTCCGGGCGAAGGCACAAACCGGGGGGGAAAGAGGGAAGCGGCCTGGGACGGAAGAAAGGTCGCTTCGGCTCGGGGCCCCGTGCGCGCCACACACGTACCCACAAAAGAGCTGTGGGCCCCCTGGGGGGACGCAGAAGGTGGGTTGACCTTCAGACACGCACAGGAAGGAAAGAAAGAAGAGGAGGAAGGAGGGAAAGGGATGAAGGAGGGATAGATTAAAGGAGGCAGAGATTAAAAGGGTGGGTCGAGGACAAGGAGA
The DNA here is from genome assembly GCA_026315105.1 of Locusta migratoria. Lineage (NCBI taxonomy): Eukaryota > Metazoa > Arthropoda > Insecta > Orthoptera > Acrididae > Locusta > Locusta migratoria. Next base: position 15,313,771 of record CM048753.1, on the reverse strand, counting down.
AAGGAGAAAGAGGGGAAGGCGAAAGAACAGGAAAGGAAGAGGACCAAAAAGAAAAAAAGGAGAAGTCAGAGTAAGCGAAAAAAGAAACCTTGGACTGACTGAAAACTCCCGTCTCCGGGAGAAGGCACAAACCGGGGGGAAAGAGGGAAGCGTTCTGGGACAGAAGAAAGGTCGCTTCAGCTCCGGGCCCTGTGCGAGCCACACACGTACCCACAGAAGAGCTGTGGGCCCCTTACGGAGGGGGGGGGGCGTGGCCTCTAATACATGCGGTTTGCATGTTAACATTATACAAGAACTGAAAACGTGCAAACCGTTGCCATTTGTGGGCTCCCAGGGATTCGATTCTAGCACTGAAGATGGTCGGACACTGGAAAATCTATTTCTAGTTCAAATACAGGTTTCACTGCGACCAGAACTGTTTCTCCCTGTTTCAATAATTTTAGTATGGTCGTTCTGCAGCGGACTCCAGATGAAGTCTTCTACATGTAATTTTACACTAATCAAAATATCCACAGGTGTACTGTGACTACAATGTCCAACGGGCGCAATATTTCGGCGATCATACATGTCGCCATCATCAGGCGAACTGACGGACTGAGCTCCTGGAAACGCGCCGGCACGGAGATCAGCACGCTACGGAGGCTCGAAGGGACCTGGGTTCTAGCCCGGTGGCGGGCCATTTAAATACCCTCGGCCCGCGGAGCGACCCCACCGTGGTCCGTGCCCCGCGCCGCGGCCGCGCAGTGGAACCGATTGCGACGGCGTCTGAGATGACGTCGATGTGAGGGCTCTGTTCGCCGTGGTCATCACTACGTTACGTTTGCTAGATTTACTCTTAATTAACACAATCGCTGGTTCCCAAGCTTTGCTAAGATTATAGCCACAGTCACGGTTTGAGGTCGTCACTTGTGCAAATTTCAATGGCCTCTCTAACGACGCTCTCCCAGTATCTCGACGTCTGTACCAGAATCCTAGTGCCTTCATAGTCCATCGCATGATTCTCCGACAAACAATGTTCAACGACCGCCGACTTGCTCGGATACATCAATCCTCGATGGTACGCATCGTCTCTCCAATATTTGGCTTGCCACACTGACACGGAATCTGGTACACGCCGGCCTTCCTCAAACCGAGATCATCTTTGTCGCTCCCCACCAGTGCACGAATTTTATTCGGCGGATAAAAGACAGTTCCAATCTTGTATTTCTTCAAATTGCGGGCGAGCTTCCCCGAGAGTGCGCTGGTATCTGGGATAAACGCAGTGCCTACATCCTCCCTCGTGTTTTCATCCGTTTCCACAGGTTGTGCTGTAGTGGTTGAGCGGAGAGTCCGCTGAATCTGCCACTGAGTACCCATTCTTTCGGAATACAGTTCTCAAGTGTTCCAATTCCTGGGATAGACACTCTGCGTCGGATATAGTGCGCGCCGTATGTACTAGAGTTTTAAGTACCCCATTCCTCTGTGAAGGGTGTTGACAGCTGTCTGCGTGTAAATACTGATCAGTGTGCGTTGTCTTCCGATACATACCATGACCCAAGGTGCCATCAGCTCTTCTCTTGAACAAGATGTCAAGTAACGGCAATTTACCCTCCGTTTCAGTCTCCGTAGTGAATCTGATGTTGAGGTGTATGGAGCTCAGATCTGTAAGGAAGTCAAGGAGTTTTTCCATACCATGTGCCCAGATGACGAAAGTGTCATCCACGTAACGGAAAAAGCAAGTAGGTTTCCATTCAGATGATGCCAGGGCTTCTTCCTTGAAATTCTCCTTGTACAAATTTGCGACCACAGGGGAGAGTGGGCTAAACAAGGCGTCACCCTCTGTTTGTTGAAAAGAATATACGTGGAGGTCGAGACATGCCTAAAACGTTCGGTGGTCTTCTCGTCAAACTTCTGACCAATCAAATTTTACATTAGATTTTTTAATGAGGGGGCGGCAGCTGGGCTTGCGCCGGCCCTGGTGATGAGTGTACGAAGTCTGAGGTCTAGTGTAGCCGAGCCAACACATGTTTAAGGATGTGGTACAAGGGTGTCCTGTAGCGACAGGGGGAGCACACAGGAAATTCTGTACGTATGGCGAACCAAAGACTACGTTTCATTGGCAGGATAAAAGATTCCACAGTTTTAAAGAAAGTGCCTTACGCTACAATTGTGCGCCCTAATTTGGAGTATTGCTAAGCATTGTAGAATCCCCACATAGTGGGAATGACGGAGAAGTTCAGAGAAGGGCAGCTCGTTGTATTATTGTATTATGTATTATTCGTTGGGGCTATATCTATTTACGAAATAGAGGACGTTATCCTCCGAACGCAAACAATTTCATTCGCATCCTCCCGCACAGAAACATGATCATAAAATACGAAATCAGATCGAAGACGCTTACCGCACGCTATTAGAGAATGGAAAACTAGAGATATAAAAACTGTTCGACGAAACCTCTGCCATGCAATTAAACGAGATTTGCAGAGTATTCATGTAGGTGTAGCGTATCCATATGTTTACGTCGGTGGCGTTCTTCCATTAAAATCTTTGACAATAGCTGGAAAACCTTACAAGGAGAAGGTGGGTCACCAATTTGTCTAATTTTACACAGACGTTTTATATTGAATATAGAGACCTGTTTCGGCTTTTTCTAGACAGTGGTGTTTGAAAATATCAAGGTGAAAGGTCATGGGGTTTTAAGTAGCTTGTAATCTACAGACTAATAACCAAACAGTTGAGTTCCATAGATTTACAAACATGTCAGCATGCGAGGATTGGATGGTCTTATTAGTTGTTTCTACTTCTATATAAATTTTCATAGTTTTAGCTTTAAAACTGCTTTCCTAATCAAGTATTTTGATACAACTTGCCACCACCCAAAACACCCAAAACACCCAAAACACCCAAAACACCCAAAACACCCAAAACACCCAAAACACCCAAAACACCCAAAACACCCAAAACACCCAAAACACCCAAAACACCCAAAACACCCAAAACACCCAAAACACCCAAAACACCCAAAACACCCAAAACACCCAAAACACCCAAAACACCCAAAACACCCAAAACACCCAAAACACCCAAAACACCCAAAACACCCAAAACACCCAAAACACCCAAAACACCCAAAACACCCAAAACACCCAAAACACCCAAAACACCCAAAACACCCAAAACACCCAAAACACCCAAAACACCCAAAACACCCAAAACACCCAAAACACAAGAAATTCTAACCATAGGGCCAAATCCAAAATTTCTCACTTCTAGCATGAAAATAGTCTTTGTAGCACCCTTAAAAGATTTTCCATTATTTCACCCACTTAGTGGTTGAATTTCCAAAAACATCAAAAACTTAAAAATTCCAATCAAAAATCTACTTACGAAGTTTTATACTTGCTTCAAATTTGCCTGAACAGCAACGTATTCTCAAAAAATCGTTCATCCCCTATTTCACCCCCTTAGGAATGGGAATATCGAAAAATCGCTTATGCCTACCATTTAAAATAAATAAGTTCACAAATTTAAAGTGTCTATCGCCTGTAGATTCACTTTTCAGCGCCGTTTCCTGTCTTTTAAAAACGGATAGAGAACGCTAAATTTCTATATTACGCTTTGACATCATTCTTTGTTTTCAAACTGCAGTATCCACTTATTTTTCTTTATTCGTACGCTTGTTGCAGAAAAACTGGTGAATGCGCATCACGTTTCGCTGTATATAACCTCTTTGCTATTATGTCAAAAGTAATTCCTATACGCTGTCGACTTTGGGCCACTATATCTTCCACCCTCTTATAACTATCGACACGGAACAGCTACGTTGTACAACGAGACTTTGTACTACAACATTGTGTAGTTTTTGCTGAAGAGCAAAATATTGACGCCCACACGTATAATTTTATATAAGTCGGTAACTGTCAACTCCCGTATCTTCCACCCCCTTATTATCAACCCTATACCACCATAATGCACAATGGGAGACATACCTACTACCACATACCAACACTATTCGTTTCCTATGTGTAGTTTTGGCTGCAGAGTGAAATATAGGCGCTACCTCAATTAATATATAAAGATATATATGGGCTCAAAAGTTTACGCGTTCGAGTAATTAACGTTTATGTGTTTTTATGCTGTGGCATGTGTATTCTAATACTTTCCGAGTGGTTTGTAATAAAATGAGCAAAATATTTATCGATCAACAACTAACAAACAAGACACGAACTATATATAAAAAAAAAAGGTTCAGTCAAACCATGGATCCAGGTTCGAACTTACACCATTCCAATTTTTGTCATATTTTATCAATGTATTTGATAATATTTTCATACTTTTAATAACTTTTATTGCCTTATTTTGAAGTAGAGCATGGGGAAGTGTGATTAACTTTCACATACACCTATTATCTGTTATTTGTGATACATTGAAAAAACAATACGAAATAACTAAAATAAAATAGATTTCTACAATTTAGTACTACGTAATTGCAATTACTGGCCGTCTATTCCCCAGGGTTCTCACAGCCAATAGTGTGAATGATGAAAAGCAACTAAAACAAATATTTCTCACTATGCACAACACAGGAACAACATATTGCCACTCATGTTGCCCGCAAAATCTTTCGTGGAAAATAAATGTGATTTATATTGCTGAAGGTAGGTCTATGAGTTTCGATAGATGCTTAACAGGACTATAATATCATATCTTTAAAGACAGGCGCGGACAACAGATTATGGATCAAGGCATGAATTTTAATAGCATCTGTTCTATCGTGAATAGATGTTCTCGTGTAACGTGGCGCGATTTTTAATTACTGCGATAAAATTCTCAACGTGTGTAAACAAGTAAGCGTCACAAGGCTCGTAGCGCGTCATGAACCCAATATTTGGCAAAATTTATTTTTCTGCGCATAAGGTTTCAGTTCAGAACTCGATCCAAATATAATTGATACAGTTCGGAGGCAAGATTTTCAGCACGCGAAGCAAACATTTGCAAATTCACTCTGGAAATAAACTTCTTCCGAGACACGTGGACCGAATTTATCATTGGGTTCTTGCAGACTCAAGATCACTGTGGGTAGCAGTTTGCTGTTTGCAATAAACAGATAATACACTTAATTGAATATTAATCGCACTTCCTGATGCTCGACTTCAAAAATAAGGCAAGAAGGATAAAAGTCTCGATCAGCGGCAGTGTTGGCAACAGTCGCCGTGTATGCTGGGATGAATGGAGGCACACAACGTTTAAAATATGTGACAATGAATGTGTTAACATCGCGTTTGAATGATTTTTTTTCGTAATCAGCGTTCGAATGTAGAAGATCTTACACTAGAAAACTACGTTTCTCCACATGCACTGTCTTTCTGTTCAGATGTAACTTATGTAACTCGAAATGTAACGGTGCTTGACATTTGCAAAACACGTATTTTAAGGTAAGGTATGTCGTAATTAAGTACGGAGGAATTGTGCCTACACGTATAAAACCTTTACCTTTGTTTCTATATCGAAAATCGCGATTAGCCCACTAGTACCAGTTGGAGTCAGCGTTAGCCCTTTCGGCACAGGTTTATTCGCATAGTACGTGAAAGCCACCACCTGCATCTATCCAGGAAAGTCTCTGTCTCCGATTTCGATCAAATTTTGCATGGACGTTCTATACTAAATGTCACGTGTTTCGGAATTACTACTAGACAGTTTCTGAAAAAAAAAAAAAAATTAAGGTCGAAGTTAAATATTTTTCAATGCTGTACAGAGAAAGATTTAAACTTTGGCATTTTTGACATATATATATGGGGTCAAATGTTGATGACAGTAATTAACGTTTTTGTCCAGGGCTTCAAAACTGTTGATCCAGGTTAGATTAATCATGGCATTCTTTTCTAGATTTTTAGATGTATTTGACGATATTCTCGTATTTATAATAGCTCTTCTCGCCTGTGTGTGTGTGTGTGTGTGTGTGTGTGTGTGTTTGTGTGTGTGTGTGTGTCTCTAAAATGATACGAATTACAATTTTTTTTCCAGTTACATAATTTGGGAAAACGCTCAACAATTTGATCTGTAGTCTTCGGTTCCTGCCTAACCACTTCCTTTCACCTCATGGCATTCGTAAAAATAATATTCGTCGATGTATCCTTGTCCAATCAGTAATTGAATTATCGTACACGCCATTGGCTACTCGAAATGTACTGCGTTGCCAACCTAACACTGCTACAGACGCTACCCATGGCGCTGATCGAGACTTTAGCCGGCGAGAAGAGCTATTATAAATATGAGAATATCATCAAATACATCTAAAAATCTGGAAAAGAATGCAATGATGAATCTAACCTGGATCAACAGTTTTGAAGCCCTGGACAAAAACTTTAATTACTAAAGCTCCTATAAGTACGAGCTGACGCATCCGCCATTTTCATTCTCGTGGCTCGTAAGTTAAACACACTGCGGTGCTATAGGTTTGCGTCTCGGCACTTCAGCACGACATTACGGGTGGTTGTATTGCCATAAACTGCTACAGAGGTGGCTACAGAACGTTTAGTTTCCCGAGAAATTCTGAGAGAAGAAAAAATGGATCATTAAATGCTGGCGCAAAAACTGGGAACCCAAACCGAGCCCAAACTTATGTATTGTAAGTAAATAGTTATTAGTGTAGCTCTTCTGAAAGTACTACCTCTTAACAGAGAAGCTGTCTGTAGGAAACTAGCAGCCGCAAAATATCATTACAGCAAAACATCCCAGAACACTTTTTAGAGCACAATGTGTGTCATAGTATATTGAGACATACACCTCATCAAAAAAATTTGTGCTGACATTGCACGAATTGAAGATACTACTGTTACGTTATTGCGAGAAAGTATTGCAAACACTAAAGCGGAAAATATAAATATACTGGGCAAAAAGTTTCGCTACGGCTGTGGCAGCATAATGTGCTGATACAGGCAACTACCATTGAATACTATTTGTGGTATTTCGAAGTTTTAGCGTCATAACTTGTAGTATGCAATTAGACAGAATAGTATGGTACCTGATGTTTTATCACGAAATATACCCTCAATTCAATTTCTTATTAGTAAATGCCAATATTGACGCTTATCTATAAGAGGCTGTAACATAACTGGCAAAGAATACTGGGTAAATTTTACTTGTGGCTGCGGTGGCATAGTGTGCTAATGTTGGCAGCGAAATGTTTGCTTTATATGGATTATTAAATTACTGACAAGAAAATGGTACTGTTACATACGAATACCTGTCAACCTTAGGGAAGAAACAAAATTATTTATTTATTTCATGGTCAACACATTCTACACGATTAGGTTTTCAAATAGCATTCAAACGTAGTTGCCAACATCGACACCGTCTGCCTCTACGACCGTAAACTTTAGATCCTGTACACTAATATTCTTTATAGTTTTAGTGTTTGTAATACATTCTGAAACTTTGTCAGTAACATAAGTATTTTCAGCAATTTTAGTACAAAAATCCGATGTGGTGACTGTCACAGCAGACAACAAACTTATTGCAAGACGACAAATAAACCTCACATATTGACAGTCATTCAAATAGAAGCCAAGGTCGCTTAAAACTTATCTAGATGACCAGTTCCAGCAGCATTAAACGTAGTTCGCGATTTTTAACACAGAAATATATGTTTCTTGCTCTTTTTTCTGTGTTTGGACAGAAGCAGCAATAAGTAAATAAAACGCGAGATTTTTGTGTACAATCCACACAGATGTAAACAAGAGCGGAATGCAAGCTCAAAGTAGCACGATCTAAGGCTATGCCGGGCACTTGCAAAATATTTCGCTAAACTTAAATAAAACAACACCGTTTGTATAAGCTGCGGTCTGTGTTTAGCATTCACAAGAATGAAAATGGCGGATGCGCCAGCCTGTGTTTTTAGGTGCTCTATTACTCTAACGTCAACTTTTGACCCCATATATATATCAGTAAAAAATGCCCAAGTTTAACTCTTTCGCTGTACAGCATTGAAAAATATTTAACTTCGACCTAAATTTTTTTTTTCAGAAACTGTCTAGTAGTAATTCCGAAACACGTGACATTCAGTATAAAACGTCCATGCAAAATTTGATCGAAATCGGAGACCCACATGGCAGAGGCTTTCCTGGATAGATGCAGGTGATAGCTTTCACGTACTATGCGAGTAAACCTGTGCCGAATGGGCTAACGCTGACTCCAACTGGTACTAGTGGGCTTCTTGCGATTTTCGATATACAAACAAAGGTAAAGTTTTTATATGTGTAGGCACAATTCCTCCGTACTTAATTACGACATACCTTAAAATACGTGTTTTGCAAATGTTAAGCACCGTTACATTTAATCTGCCCACTATCGTAAAACTGAAGTATAAATACAAAATCCGCCAAATACGGCACATTTCCTTCCGATCATCTGAATTGGAGGCTGCGCAACGCGATGTTCATTTGTTGCAGAGCACCTGATTATGTCGTCAGCGAATCGTCAGCCAATGGTAACCAAATCTTACCGCCGCGGCAACACGCAAATAAGAATTTTTGACGTTGGTAGTTAAATATGCGATTTTATAGACGAAAGTACGCAGTGTTAACAAAATGTGAAAATTAACGTGTTAACACGAAGTTTCAAACATTTTATTTTAGCAATCACTTCATTACACTTTCAGACCGATGATAAAATAAAACGTGCTACACCTGCTCTATGGTTGACAGATTCTTGTATGTATCCTTGTCCGGTCAGTAAGTTATTGGCCTCGTAAAATGAAGATTTAGAATCACTTCTTCCTGTCAACCATAGAGTACTATAGCATGTTTGATTAATTTCATACGTACGAAACAACTAATTCTAAATCTTCATTTTACGAGGCCAATAACTTACTGACCGGACAAGGGTACATACAAGAACCTGTCAACCATAGAGCAGGTATAGAATGTTTATTTTATCATCTGTCAGAAAGTAATGAAGTTATTTCGAAAATAATTGAAACCATGTTAACACGTTAATTTTCACATCTTGTAAATATTGCGTGCTTTCGTCTATAAAACGCATTACCGCAAATTTAATTTCCAACGTAAAAAATTCTTATTTGCATGTTGCCGCGGCGGTGAGGTTTGGTTATTGGCTGACGATTCGCTGACGACAGTCACGTGGTCCGCAAAACAAATGAACATCGCGTTGGGTAGCCTCTAATCCAGGCGATCGGAAGCAAATGTGCCGTATTTGGCGGATTTTGTATTTACACTGCAATATTACGAAAGATGGCGGATTAAATGTAACGGCGCTTGAAAGACATTTGTAAAACACGTATTTTAAGGTAAAGTATGTCGTAAGTACTGAGGAATTATGCCTACGCGTATAAAACCTTTACCAAATGCCCATCTTTAAATCTTTCGCTGTACAGCATCGAAAATATTTAATTTTGACCTTTATTTTTTTTCAGTATCTGTCTAGCAGTAATTCCGAAACACGTGACATTCAGTATAGAACGTCCATGCAAAATTTGATCGAAATCGGAGACCCACATGGCAGATGCTTTCCTGGATAGGTGCAGGTAGTGCCTTCCACGTACTATGCGCATGAAGCTGTGCCGAATGGGCTTATGCCTACCCCACCTGGTACTAGTGGGCTAATCGCGATTTTCGATATAGAAACAAAGTAGTGCAAATTAAGAGAACTTCTCAGATGGACGAGTCTGCTTAGTATACATTACGTTTACATGCGACATCTTCCATGTGATAGCCTGAATCGGGTTTCATAGCCCACAATCTAGCGGCTGAAAAACAGCTGATACAGATCCTAATTTAGTCAACACAACCGCTATTTTTTTTTTGGTGAACACACAGATACATGCTCTAATGTTTATACTTTCACTAGCTGAAAACCCGGCGTCGGCCGGGTATTTATTTTTCCTGTCTTGAGTTACTACTATCCCTTCTCTCTGCCCATCTTTTTTTCCTAAAATCACGTTTTATTTATTTGAATATGTAAGAAATAACGCTGTCTTCCATAATTTAAAAAAATTATAAGTGCAGTACGCAAACAAAGATAGTAGTGAAAATACAAATGACAAAATTCGTATGATCTCATAATTATCGAATTATGTTATACAATTGTATAATTTTTCAGATATATATTCATTTGTATAAGTGCTGTATGTCTAAATTCTCTTGGGTATGCAATTAGTAGTGAAGATGTAATATATTAAAACTTTAAACGACCGAGCGCATTGAGGCGCTATGTTCCGATGCGCGAGGCCGTTCTCCGTCGGGGGGTTCGAAGCACCCCTAGGGCATGGATGTTTGTGTCGTCTTTAGTGTGAGGTAGTTCATAGGTAGTTTTTAAGTTTAGGGAATGATGACTCCGCAGTTAAGTCCTTTAAGCTTAATAAGCATTTGAACGTTTGAACTAGGTGCGTGATGGGGCGGTTTTTCGTGACCGTTACTGTTAATGTGCTGATATCTGATGAACTACGTGTCGTACTGTGATACATTTAAGGAGGTACATTCAGCTGTATGTGTATATACTGTCTTATTTCCTGCGCCTAAAATTTGTAGTGTACAGATTAAAATTTAAACGTCATACCGAATGCCGTAGTCTTCGTCCGTAAACAACGGAAAAGTAGTAAGCGAGAAACTTTTTCCTTTCATCATTTCAGGTGGTTTTCATCGATAAAAAAATAAAGGTTTGAAATTATCTTCAAAGTGGCATAACTGTAGCCTGGGATACCACCCGTCTGCTTTGACCCGTGACGTCATCAAGATGTCGGAAAACCAGTATACGGGATATCTTAATACTTCTATATTGTAGATACAAATCTGTAATTATAGGTAACAATGTACCATCGATCACAGGTCATAGCCCAAAACTTCGCGCCTTCTGCACTTGCCTACGAAAAAAAAAGAAAAAAAAAAAAAAAAAAAAAGATCTCTCGGTTAACCTACACCTAACCGTCAGAGAGAAGCTACAGGTCACTTTTTAAATACAAAATCTTAATCTGTTTTCAGAATGAAACTTCACTCTGCAGCGGAGTGTGCGCTGATATGAAACTTCCTGGCAGATTAAAATTGTGTGCCGGAACCGGGACTCTAACCTGGGACCTTTAAACCATACGTATTTTAGACCCAGTAGCTTTATACAGGCATCAGATAGTCTAAGTATCGATTCGATAGTGGGCAGAAAGAGTGGGCAAATCACGCATACATGTCCAGGATAATGTTTATGTCACATTCGTGAAGTGCATGGAAGCTTCAAACGGTGATAAAACGCGGAAAAATTGCGAGGAAAATGTAGATTTAAAACATGTAAAATGACTTGGTTGTGTTGGGTGCGTACAGAAATATACTTTGAAGGAATAATTTTTCGTGCACTAATAATGGTAACTATAATGGTGAATGAAAAATGAAGTTTACATTTCTTGTTTTTGTCGTTAGTTTCGAGGTATTTTGCAGTAGAACTATATTCAGTGTGCACTTTGGATACATTTACTGTGTGTAACCTTTGACAGTGACTTTGACACTTCATATACGGGTTCAGGTCGTGTAAAGCGAACTTTACTCTTTCAAACGAACCAAATACAACCAAGTCATTTGTTTTAAATCTAAATTTTCCTCGCAATTTTTCTACATTTTATCACCGTTTAAACCTTCTCTGAACTTCACGAATGTGACATGAACATTTTCCTGAACATGTGTGCGTGATTTGCCCACTCTTTCCGCCCACTATCGAGCCGATACTTAGTCTCTGATGATACCTGTATAAAGCTACTGGGTCTAAAATACATACGATTTAAATTAATATGGTTTACATTAAGAGGTAAGTGATACGAATTTCACCGGGTCATCTAGTCGACCAGGCAATGCTTCGCAATTGCTAATGTGCTCTTGCTTTGAACGTCAAATGTGCAAAATTTTATCGCAATCGTACGAATGATATTGATATCCCAAAGAAAAGAGCTCTTTGTTTTCCACAAATTTCCCTATTTTCTGGCCAACTATTCCAAATTTTTACGTCACTCAAACCTTCCTCTCGCTTTGATCGTCGGAAGTGCAATATTTTATCGCAAACAGATGAATGGTATTGATATCCCATTGAAAACAGCTTTCAGTTTCTCAAGAATTTTCATATTTTCCGGATAACTTCCCCAAATGTTTAGTTCATCAGATCGTTCATCTTTCGTTGAACGTCAAATGATCAAAATTTTATCGCAATCGGATGAACGGTCTCAACTTAGTGTTGAGTACATTTAGAAACACATGGAAAAAGTAACTTGGTTCGAATTTTGCGACTTTTCATTTTAACTGTCATTTTTTTACTGACAGCTTTTCCAAGACCACAATGAAAAAAAAACGAATTACCCCTGTCCGTACAACCCTTTCTTGGTAAGCCGTACTCACCTGAGGCTTTTCCAACCATGTGATAATTTTTATTCATAAAAAAAAGCTTTCGGTTTTCCTACTTTCCGGCTGACTTTTCCAAATTTTTATTTGATGCGAAACTTCCTCTTGCTATCAGCATGAAATGTAAGAAATTTTATCGCAATTGGACGAACGGTATTGATAGCTCATTAGAAAAAGCTGTTTCAGTTTTACCCGAATTTCCTCTTTTCCGGACAACTTTTCCATATTTTATCAGTTTCAACCTTCCCTGGACTTACAGGAATATTTCAAGATTAAAATTAGCCAAATCGGTTCAGCCGTTTTAGAGTTTTAGCGAGACTAACGAACAGCAATTCATTTTTCTATATATAACGTTCATGTGTAGTGTTTTATATACTCCGCGTTCTTCGTGAATACGTGACTCACGCTACTTTGAGAACTCGGTGAAAGACAGATTGGTCTGTTAATCGTCTCAGTAATATAGTCTGTAGCTAGCGACCGTAATTCTTTGTTATTTTATCCGAACACTTTGGCTTTTTATATATTGTGGTCGTTATCTATTTTCTATAAATTGTGGAATAGACCCCTTCCATTCCTGTTTGCAGTGTACGTAGACACCCTGTTCACATGGGCCTCCAAAACCTGGTATCGTAAACAATTTCCCAAAACCTCTTTCGGTCGGTCATGAAAACACAAAAATTGATTCTGGAAATCCACGTCTGTAAAGCGGTTTTCCAGTTTTGCAATCGATTTTTGAGCCCCTGTACACGCAGCCGTGCCGGTCGCGGTGGCTGAGGGGAGTGAGGCGCTCCAGTCACGGTCTGCACGGTCACTACGGTCGGGGGTTGGAATCCCCCCTCGGGCATGGATATTTGTGCCGTCCTTAGTGTTAGGTAGTTCATCTACATCTACATAGATACTCTGCAAAGTGCCTGACAGAGGGTTCATTAACCACTTTCATAACTTTTCTCTACCGTTCCATTCTCTAATAGCGCGCGGGAAGAAAGAACACCTAAATCGTTCCGTTTTCGATCTGATTTCTCTTATTTTATTGGGATGGTCATGTCTCAAAAAAAAAATGTTTGTTAAGCTTATGGGACTTAACTACGGGGTCATCAGTCCCTAAACTTACAAACTACTTATCAACTACCTTATACTAAAGACGGCACAAATATCCATGCCCGAGGGGGGATTCGAACCCCCGACCGTAGTGGCTGTGCAGACCGTGACTGGAGCGCCTCAGTCTCCTCGGCCACCGCGGCCGGCTGGTCATGTCTCCCTAAGTAGGTGGGTGCTTGCAAAATATTTTCACATTCATAAGTCGGTGATTGAAACTTCGCAAACAGATCACGCCGCAATGAATGTCTGATGAAAGCGTCAATGAAACTGATAAAATATGGAAAAGTTGTCCGGAAAAGAGGAAAATCGGGTAAAACAAACAGCTTTTTCTAATGAGCTATCAATACCGTTCGTCCAATTGCGACAAAATTTCTTACATTTGATGTTGATAGCAAGAGGAAGTTTCGCATCAAATAAAAATTTGGAAAAGTCAGCCGGAAAGTAGGAAAACCGAAAGCTTTTTTTATGAATAAAAATTATCACATGGTTGGAAAAGCCTCAGGTGAGTACGGCTTACCAAGAAAGGGTTGTACGGACAGGGGTAATTCGTTTTTTTTTCATTGTGGTCTTGGAAAAGCTGTCAGTAAAAAAATGACAGTTAAAATGAAAAGTCGCAAAATTCGAACCAAGTTACTTTTTCCATGTGTTTCTAAATGTACTCAACACTAAGTTGAGAACCGTTCATCCGATTGCGATAAAATTTTGATCATTTGACGTTCAACGAAAGATGAACGATCTGATGAACTAAACATTTGGGGAAGTTATCCGGAAAATATGAAAATTCTTGAGAAACTGAAAGCTGTTTTCAATGGGATATCAATACCATTCATCTGTTTGCGATAAAATATTGCACTTTCGACGATCAAAGCGAGAGCACATTAGCAATTGCGAAGCATTGCCTGGTCGACTAGATGACCCGGTGAAATTCGTATCACTTACCTCTTAATGTAAACCATATTAATTTAAATCGTATGTATTTTAGACCCAGTAGCTTTATACAGGTATCATCAGAGACTAAGTATCGGCTCGATAGTGGGCGGAAAGAGTGGGCAAATCACGCACACATGTTCAGGAAAATGTTCATGTCACATTCGTGAAGTTCAGAGAAGGTTTAAACGGTGATAAAATGTAGAAAAATTGCGAGGAAAATTTAGATTTAAAACAAATGACTTGGTTGTATTTGGTTCGTTTGAAAGAGTAAAGTTCGCTTTACACGACCTGAACCCGTATATGAAGTGTCAAAGTCACTGTCAAAGGTTACACACAGTAAATGTATCCAAAGTGCACACTGAATATAGTTCTACTGCAAAATACCTCGAAACTAACGACAAAAACAAGAAATGTAAACTTCATTTTTCATTCACCATTATAGTTACCATTATTAGTGCACGAAAAATTATTCCTTCAAAGTATATTTCTGTACGCACCCAACACAACCAAGTCATTTTACATGTTTTAAATCTACATTTTCCTCGCAATTTTTCCGCGTTTTATCACCGTTTGAAGCTTCCATGAACTTCACGAATGTGACATGAAGATTATCCTGGACATGTATGCGTGATTTGCCCACTCTTTCTGCCCACTATCGAATCGATACTTAGACTATCTGATGCCTGTATAAAGCTACTGGGTCTAAAATACGTATGGTTTAAATTAATATGGTTTGTATTAAGAGGTAAGTGATACGAAGTTCACCGGGTCATCTAGTCGAGGCAATGCTTCGCAATTGCTAATATAAATATACTAATGCTTTGAACGTCAAATGTGCAAAACTTTTTTCGCAATCTTACGAATGATGCTGATATCCCAAAGAAAAGAGCTCTCAGTTTTCAACAAATTTTCCTTCTTTCTGGCCAACTATTCCAAACTTTTACGTCTCTCATACCTTCCTCTCGCTTTGATCGTCGAAAGTGCAATATTTTATCACAATCAGATGAATGGTATTGATATCCCATTGAAAACAAGCTTTCAGTTTATCGCGTATTTTCAAATTTTCCGGATAACTTTCCCAAATGTTTAGTTCATCAGATGGTTTATCTTTCGTTGAACGTCAAATGATCAAGGTTTTATCGCTATCCGATAAACGGTTCTCAACTTAGTGTTGAGTACATTTAGAAACATATTGAAAAAGTAACTTGGTTCGAATTTTGCGACTTCATTTTAACTGTCCCTATTTTTTTACTGAAACTTTTCCGAGACTAATGAACAAAATAATTACCCCTTATGATGCCTTTATAAAGCTACTGCGTCTAAAATACATGTGATTTAAATTCACATGTTTATATTAACCCATTTCTTCCCAGTGTTGTGTACACGCAACAATAAATTTTGCCTTACAAAATGCAGTCTTAGCTATACAAAATTAACCACATGTGTTAAAAGGCATTCACGAGCTCTCCATGTGTGTGTGTTAAAGTTTCACAATTACCTTAATATTTCGTAAAAAGATGCAAGCTTTATAAACATCAGACGATCTACATACACAAGAAATGTCAAGTTCAGCGTCACACAGTGTTTTTCAGTATTGCATGAGCGACACCATCAATGTGTAAGTCAGAGTTCCGATATAATAGACAATATTGCACAGTTTGAACAAATAGAAGAATGATCACAAAAGCTAAATTTTTCTATTTTTTTTTTTTTTTTTTTACTAGGAAACAGCGCAACATTATGAGTGGTGCAACAACACATACTGCTAGTTTGTAATATTTCAATTATTTTAAAGAGAACCTGATGACTAAATATAAAACTTTTTCACTATTTCTATTTTTGGGAAAAAATGGGTTAAGAGGTAAGTGATACGAAGTACACCGGGTCATCTAGTAACAGGATAAAAATGGTCAAATAATACATTAAGTATAGCGTCATGAAAGTGGTGACTATAAACAGAATTCCTGTCAATCGAGTGTGTAAGAAGCTTAACAAGGAATATAGAGTGGGCCAACTTTCCATTCTCAGTGCAAAAGAAAGACAATACGAGAGTAAAAATCAAACTGTGTTCCGAACACACGTGCGACATGAGAAGCACGAGAGGAAATGTAATAGAACACGTCTCTAATGCATACATCCTGTAAGAGCTGTTTCCTTATCTGATGGAGTAACGTGTAAATTTGGGGCCAGCATTTGTGTAATATAAATCGGTCTCTATGAGCAGCTGCGCTGGCTATAGCACCAGAGTGACGTACCGTCGGCTGGTGCGGTGTCTACATCGGCGCCGTCGCTCGCCACACACTGTGCGGACGGCTCCCGGAAAACAACGCAACCTCACAACGCCCTCTGCGAAACACGTGCGCCACTGCTTTCCAAAATTTCCTCATGGTGACACTCTCTTATAGCTTACAGTTTTGCGCGACACGCTTTCACTAATATAAGTACACTAGCTGAAAACCCGGCGAAACCCGGGTATTTATTTATTTATTCGAACCTTGAGTTGGTACTTTCCCTATCCACTCTCTCTCTCGGTCCATCTCGTTCTTCCTAAAACCAGGTTACATTTATCAGAGAATATATAACAAATCACGGGTAAAAATGCACTCGTTTCGAAGAATCCAATCACGAAATTCGAAAATAATGGTTGTAATAATATCACAGATCGATTACTTCATGTAATGCGCGAAACGTCAAATCGATTTTTGTTAAAGAGATGTATTAAAAGAAATTTCTTTTTTACTGCTTTATTTATTTATTCTTATATTTACTTATTCGTATGCTTATCCTTACAGAGAAAGAGCTGAAGACAATGTAGCACGCATAGACAAAAGATATGGTCTGTGGTATGACGTTTCGCTGTACGTAACCTCCTTGCTATAGAGTCGCAATCGTCATCGCTGGTCTTCGATTTTTCTTATATAATTTGACAACTTTCAACGACCATATCTTCCACCCCCTTATAGCTTTCGGCATGTAACTCTTATGGTGTACAACGGGAGCCTTGGGACAACAATTACACACACACACACCATTCGTTTGCGTTCTGTAGTTTTCGCTGCAGAGCGAAATATTAACATACACACTCACGTATAATTTTATATACACTGATAACTTTCCATCCCAATATACTCCACCCTTTTATCATAATGAAACCTCAAGCAACAATGCAACCAATAAAACCATTTTCAAAGAGTAAATATAATTTTCAAAGAATCATTATTGTTCCGCATTTCGCGTTATATTCTTCAAATTACTAAATATATCAGATCGCTATAAAACCGTACCTAAAATCTTCCTCAGGTATAAATTAGTAACTGTACAAATATTTAAGTCTCTGCGTCTAGTCGTTTGGACGTGATAAGCGTACACCGAACAGACATTCACATTAATATATATATATATATATATATATATATATATATATATATATATATATATATATATATATATATATAGCTATCCGGTCGCCATAAAACAGTGTCTAAAGCCTTCCCCGGGTAGACATTAGTAACTGTACAAATTTTTAGCTCTTTATGTCTTGTGGTTCAGATGTGATAAACGTTCACCGAACAGACATTCACATTTATAGATATAGATATGGCAGAACTTAGATGGTTCTAGCGCGGGGGACGGAAATAAAGTATCGCTTAAATGTATTTTGTAAACAAAACTGAAATCCTCGTACGCATTGACATGTTTAATGTTGATCCTGACTGCAGCAATTACGTACACTCATCGCAAGAAAAGGAAACATTAGGAACTACGGAGATGTACAACAGAGTAACACCGCAGACAACAATGCCTAACTCACACAGTAATATTTGCTTCTTCTACATGCGACCCAACTTCCGAAACACGAAAACTGAATTTCGGAAATCGTTTTTCGCTGTCTTGTGTACACGTCAGGGCCAGATACGGTTTTGCTGGATCCATTTTAAACGGCATCTGGAAATTAGCTGCTCGGATTTCTGATTTAGACAGCACAGTGGCTGTTCCCTTTCAGTTCAATATTATCACATTATTTTCAGAAATAAAGAGGATGTATTGATGTTGTTGTTGTTGTGGTCTTCAGTCCGGAGACTGGTTTGATGCAGCTCTCCACAATACCCTATCCTGAGCAAGCCTCTTCATCTCCACATAAGAACGGCAACCTACATCTGTCTGAATCTGCTTACTGTACCCATCTCTTGGTCTTCCTCTGCGATTTTTACGCCATACACTTCCCTCCAATGCTAAATTCACAATTCCTTGATGTCTAAGAATGTGTCCTACCAATCTATCCCTTCTTTTAGTCAAGGTATGCCAGAAATTTCTTTTCTCTTCAATTCTGATCAATACCTCCTCATTAGTTACGCGATCCACCCACCTAATCTTCAGCATTCTTCTGTAGCACCACATTTCAAAAGCCTCAATCCTCTTCCTGTCCGCACTGGTTATCGTCCATGTCTCACTCCCATACAAGGCAACACTCCATACAAATGCCTTCAGAAAAGACTTCCTTAGGCTTAAATCAATATTCGATGTTAACAAATTTCTCTTTTTCAAGAACGCTTTTCTACCCATTGCCATTCTGCATTTTATATCCTCTGTATTGCGACAATCATTTGTTATTTTACTGGCCAAGTAACAAAACTCATCTACCTCCTTTATTGCTTCGTTTCCCAATCTAATTCCTTCAGCATCACCTGATTTCCTTACACTGCACTCCATTACCCTAGTTTTGCTCTTGTTAATGTTCATCTTATATGCACCTTTCAGCACACTGTTCATTCCCTTCAACTGATTTTCCAGGTCTTTTGCTGTCTCTGAGATTATTACAATGTCGTCGGCAAAACGCAATGTTTTAATTCTTCACCCTGAACTTTAATTCCTTCTCCAAATTTCTCCTTGCTTTCCTTTATAGCTTGCTCAATGTACAAATTGAATAACAATGGAGAAAGATTACAACCCTGTCTTACTCCCTTTCCAACCACTGCTTCCCTTTCATGCCCTTCAACTCTGATAACCGCTGTCTGGTTTTTGTACAAGTTATTAATAACCTTACGTTCCCTATATTTTACTCCTGCTTGCTTCAGAACTTGAAAGAGTTTATTCCAATCAACATTGTCAAAAGCCTTCTCCAAATCTACAAAAGCTAGAAATGTAGGTTTGCCTTTTCTTAATCTATCTTCTAGGATAAGCCGTAACGTGAGTATTTCCTCCCGTGTTCCTACATTTCTCCTGAACCCAAACTGATCTTCCCCGAGGTCGGCTTCTACCGCCTTTTACATCCTTCTGTATATAATTCGTGTTAATATTTTGCAACCATGACTTATTAGACTGATGGTTCTGTAGTTTTCACACCTGTCTGCACCTGCTTTCTTTGGAATGGGGATTATAACATTTTTCTTAAAGTCTGAGGGTACTTCTCCTGTCTCATACATCTTACGCACCAGGTGAAACAGGTTTGTCATGGCTGGTTCTCCCAGAGACTTCAGTAGCTCTGAGGGAATATCATCTACTCCAGGGGCCTTGTTTCGACTTAGGTCTTTCAGGGCTCTGTCAAATTCTTCTCTCAATGCAGTATCTCCTATTTCATCTTCATCTACATCCTCCTCCCTTCCTACAATATTGTCTCGGAGTTCATTTCCTTTGTAGAGCCCTTCTATATACTCTTTCCACCTTTCAGCTTTCCCTTCTTTGCTGAGAACTGGTTTTCCATTAGTGTCCTTGATATTCATAGATCTGTTTCTCTTATCTCCAAATGTTTCTTTTATTTTCCTGTAGGCTGTATCTATTTTTCCCCTATTTATACATTCTTCCACATCCTTGCATTTGCCTTCTAGCCATTCCTGCTTAGCCATTTTGCACTTCCTGTCAGTCTCATTTCTTAGTCGTCTGTACTCCATTTTGCCTGTTTCATTTACTGCATTTTTATATTTTCTCCTTTCATCGATTAAATTTAGTATCTCCTGTGATATCCAAGGATTTTTTGTAGGTCTTGCCTTCCTACCTATTTTGTCCTCTGCTACCTTCACTATTTCATCTCTCAATGCTACCCATTCCTCTTCTACTGTTTTATTTTCCCCTGTTTCTGTCAATTGTTGCCTAATGCTCCCTCTGAAATTCTTAAGAACCTCAGGTTCCTTCAATTTATCCAGGTCCCATCTCCTTATTTTCCTACCTTTTTGTAGTTTCTTTAGTTTCAGCCTACAGTTCATAACCAACAAGTTATGGTCAGAGTCTATATCTGCCCCTGGGTATGTTTTACAGTTTAAAACCTGGTTCCGGAATCTATGTCTTACCATTATAAAATCTATCTGATACCTTCCGGTGTCTCCTAGTCTCTTCCACGTATACAACCTTCTTCTGTGATTCTTGAACCAGGTGTTTGTTATAACTAAATTATGTTCTGTGCAAAATTCTACCCGGCGGCTTCCTCTTTCATTCCTTTTGCCCAGACCATATTCACCTACTATCTTCCCTTCCCTTCCTTGTCCTACTACCGAATTCCAGTCTCCCATAACAATTACGTTTTCCTCTCCCTTAATTGTCTGAATAATTTCCTTTAGCTCCTCATATATTTCTTCGATTTCCTCATCATCGGCAGAGCTAGTTGGCATATAAACCTGTACTACTGTTGTCGGTGTTGGCTTCGTATCTATCTTGACAATGATAATGCGATCACTGTGCTGGTCATAGTAGTTTACCCGCATTCCTATTTTCTTATTCATTATCAATCCTACTCCTGTGATACCCCCAATTGATTTTGTATTTATAATCCTGTACTCACCTGACCAGAAATCCTGTTCATCCTGCCACCGAACTTCACTAATCCCCACTATATCTAACTTCAACCTATGCATTTCCCTTTTTAAATTTTCTAATTTTCCTACTCGATTAAGGAATCTAACATTCCACGCTCCGACCCGTAGAATGCCAGTATTGTCTTTCCTGATGATCACATCCTCCTGAGTAGACCCCGCCCGGAGATCCGAATGGGGGACTATTTTACCTCCGGAATATTTTACCCGAGAGGACGCCATCATCATATGTTCATACAGTAGAGCTGCATGTCCTTGGGAAAGGTAACGGCTGTAGTTTCCCCTTGCTTTCAGCCATTCGCAGTAGCTTTGTGGCAAAGCCACATTAGCTGATGTTACAAGGCCAGCTCAGTCAATCATCCAGACTGTTGCCCCTGTAACTACTGAAAAGGCTGCTGCCCCTCTTCAGGAACCACACGTTTGTCTGGCCTCTTCACAGATACCCTTCCGCTGTGGTTGTATGAGAAGTGATGAATTATTATTTAAGTTCTATTGTTAGGTTATTGCTTCACCACGACCTCGGAAGTCCCGACATATTCGGAAAACATTGATAAATATTTGTGACAAGTAAGAATATGAAATTTCTGGTACCATAATCTGTTAACATACAGGAGAAAAAATATTAACCCCTACCAGTGTTTGAACCAACGATCACTGCATTTAAAATACTCCTCTCCGTTAATCACCCGGCCATATTGCAGACTAAACATCGCTACTGAATAGCTTTAGTCAGTGGACAATTGTGGCTGCTTTTACAATCCGTGCCAGCTTTTACAGCCACTGTGTCATTGATTGACATTTAATTGTAAGAAACGCTGCCGAGGGGGACGTGGCTTCGATAGATCCATTAAAAAAAGCTCAGGTGCAGCTTTTTGAGAAGGAAAGCAGACTACAGTGAAGCAGAGCCGGCGCAAGGCACGTGCGAAACGTGCGGCCGCACGGGGCGGCCCTTTCCGAGGGGGAGGGGCGGCAAATCTGACGACCCCACTTTTGTAGGACAAACTCAACATTCATGCGCAAGAGGGGATTCGAAACCAAATCTCGGAGAGAGCGGCTTCGGAAACTGTGGCTTCGCGCCTCGACTACCTGCCGGCCGCCCCTGTAGAACAATGGAAGGGAGGGGGACTGATTTCTTTCTCACTACGATAGCAGCACCGTCGTGGTTACGGCAGAGGAACAGACAGGGCGATACACGCCAGTATTCTTATGAGTGGAGCGCTGCCTGTCTGTTACGCGCCGTGCGTTTACTCACAACTAATTTTGCAGAAGTCGAAATCTAATTTGGATATTCAAATGGAATATTCGATACTGCGGTTACATGTTAAGCCTGAAGCAATTTTGCCAAACACTTCAAAGGGAGTTTTCGAGTGTTGTATTCTTCCCGCTTTATGGAAAAAAATCATTGAACATTACTACATCAAACATATCCAAAACCTACAATGGCTAGAAGTATACCGAATGGGTAAATACGCTGCGAGTAATTACAAGGGATAAAGACATTGGTTCTAAGAATGGCATAAGTTGGGTTTCGACCCATTTTTTAAAAATTTTTTCTATTCGTTTCTGAGTGATAGTCAAACGTTTTGGTTTTTGAGCCATGAAAAACCTGTCTGCGCCAGCATGAACAACAATTAAATTCTGACCGGCACTATTGTTTGACAATACTACTCGCACACTATCACTTTTCCAACAAGTATTTACTGTATACAGTTTAACGTTGAATACATTATCAGTTAACAACGATTGAAAAATGTTTATTTACGTTAATTGTAAGTTCATGCCGCGCGAGATTAGCTGAGCGGTCTAAGGCGCTGCAGACATAGACTGTGCGGCTAGCCCCGCAGAGGTTCGAGTCCTCTCTCGGACATGGGTGTCTGTATTTGTCTTTATGATAATTTAGGTTGAATAGTGTGTAAGCTTAGGGACTGATGACATTAGCAGTGAAGACCCGCAAGATTTCATACATATTGGAATATTTTCGTAAATTCACAAGGCTTATTAAAATTAGCTAGATATCTTCAGTCAGGTTTGACTCCATTTTTGAGCTAGGGCCCAGCAACTGTTTTGTACGAATCTGTAGAGAATATCAGTCGCAATTTTTGTTTTTATTTCCCAGATCTACATAGATGTCGGGCACAGTGTGGCTATTCTCAATGTTTAATGTTTACATCTATACCGTCATGCTGAACAGAACTGTCAACATGACGGTTTAGATGTAAGCACACATTAAAAGCTTTGAGACTGGCCACCCAGTAGCCGAAATATAGGTAGATCCGAAAAGTAAAAACAAAAATTGTGATTGTTCAAATGTTTGTATAGCTTATGGGACTTAACTACGGGGTCATCAGTCCCTAAACTTACAATCTACTTATGAACTGCCTTATGCTAAAGACAGAACAAACATTCATGCCCGAGGGGGGATTCGAACCCCCGACCGCAGCGTCCGAGCAGACCGTGACTGGCGCGCCGCAGACCACTCTGCCACTGCGGCCGGCAATTGCGATTGATTACTGACATTTCCTACAGACATGTTTGAATAAAAATCAACAAACGTTTTAAAAAACAGAAAAAACTAGGGAGGGGGGCGGCAATTTAGCAGCTCGCACGGGGCGGCACTTGGGCTTGCGCCGGCCCTGCAGTGAAGGTTCGTTCAAGCAGCTGCCAGTTCCAGCAAACTGCGCATGGCAAGAGCTGTTATCGAGTATCAGCAGCAGCTCTGCGCATGCGCAGTTTGCTGGAATCTGGCAACTGGCAGCTGCTCGAACGAACCCTGAGTGTCTGCAGCTGAAGTAGAGCTGCCGCCTAGCGGCTGAACACGCAGTTAATGTGCACAGATCATTCCGTTAATACGTGATCTGTGGTGCACCGAATGAAGAGAAGGATGATTAGCTGCAGGCGAGTCTTCAGGGTAGTATGAAAAGAAGGATTTTTGTGTTATTTTATGACAAGTTTTTTTTTCTTTCTTTTTTTGTTAAAGTGAATTTGTTAGTCTCGCGACACCCTTGATGCTACCACACTACACCCCAGGGTGTCGCGACACCCAGTTTGGAAAGCACTGACGACGGGTCCACACGTTGGAACCTAAGGTCGGGTTTCCATAGGCATGAATTTCATACACATGCATTTCCCCACCACCATTCCCTACATACATGTAGCGTTTCCACAGGCCGATGTAGGAAACGCTGTTTACACGACTTTCAAGATGGCCTCTAGTGAAAATTTTCGTGCGGGAGTTTTACACCTATTATCTGCAGAGTTTATACAGAAGTTGAGGAATTAAAAAACAGCTACACTGCTACTGAATATAGACATGGCAATTTCGTAGGAAGCGTTTGAGGGCGGTAAAATAAATTGTGAATCAGCTTTTAGTAGGTTGTCATGCTAATGTTAGCCATGACCTCGGAAATTGCTGTTTGAAAACTGTCACAATCAGAATAAGGGGAAAAATATTTCGTTTTGACCATGAAATAAATAATGAACGCTATTATTGCTCTATGGTGTGCAGGTCTTGCATTTACCCTTATATAATCAGTAAATTGCACTCGCAAAGCGAACATTTCGCTGCCAACAAAGCACAGTGTCGCCGCTACTTGACATTTAACCAAATTGCAAACCTTTTCAGCCATATTTCTGATACTATACAAAAGTTAAAACACCTATGAGAGATACCTATATTGACAGCTTAATAAGAAAAAATGTTTTATTTGAGGCACCCACTATCCAAGAAACAATATTTCATATATCTGTGGTACATTCTCTAGGCATCAATTTGTGTCTTAATTTGTGTTTTTTTACGTTTTAAATATATAGACTGACATTCCTTGGCAAATAAATGACACACACTGGCAACAAATCGTTCACTGTTTTATCACTGTAGGGGCCTATACATTTTCGTTACTTTTTGTGTATGATGTATTACGCGAAAAGTTTTACTACCCCTGTCATGGTTTCATTAAGTCACACTAATAAAACCGAAAAATAAACCATTGTTGTTCTGCGTAATTGCTCGTCATTATATAGGAATACCAAAATGACGAGGTCGCAGTTCAGTTGTAAGTATGAGAATCCTACCAGAATTCTGACGAAAAGCGTTCAAGCAGTTCAAGCTCCAAATACGTCATCGTAGCTGCGCATGCGCAGTAACGCCTACTTGCTTGCGCTTGAAAGCAGCTCTCTGGCAGCTGCTTAAACGAACCTCTAAAGAATAAGGATGAAAGCAGTCGATAAAAGTCGATAGTATTGATTTAATACATAATACTAGACGCTGTTTCGATTGGAGAGTCTGTTAAAATAAACGCCTCGTCAATTCATTGAGATTGGTGATGATGAAATGCTGTAATTCCAGAATGAAACTTTCACTCTGCAGCGGAGTGTGCGCTGATATGAAACTTTCTGGCAGATTAAAATTGCGTGCCGGAACCGGGACTCGAACCTGGGATCTTTGCCTTTCGCGGACAAGCGCACTACCGACTGTGCTATCCCGACACGACTCACGATGCCGCCTAACAACTTTACTTCCGCCAGCACCTCGCCTCCTACTTTCCAAACTTCACAGAAGCTCTCCTGCGAACCATGCAAGACTAGCACTCCTGGAAAGTAGGAGACGAGGTACTGGCGGAAGTACAGTTATGAGGCGGCATCGTGAGTCGTGTCGGGACAGCACAGTCGGTAGTGCGCTTGCCCGCGAAAGGCAAAGGTCCCAGGTTCGAGTCCCGCTTCCGGCACACAATTTTAATCTGCCAGGAAGTTTCAAATGCTGTAATTTTTAACGGAACGTAAAAAAAAAAAAAAAACGAGGCGTTGAATCTGACGTTTGTCTAACATATTTAGATGAAGTCTGGTGAAACCGGGCTCCAGTAGGTTCGTTCAAAGAGCTGCAGCTTCCTGCAGCAGCAAAGCGGGCACTACCGCGCATGCGCAGTACCGATGACGTCATCAGGCTGCAGCAGCTGCAGCCTTGAAGCTGCAGGACGCTGCAGCCGGGAGCTTCCTTGAACAGCCGGTAGGCTGCAGCAAGCTGCAAGATTGCTCTTTGAACACGAATTTCCGTACTGCGCATGCGCGGTAGCAGCCCTGCAGCTCCTTGAACAAACCCCTAAGATTCGTTCAAAGAGATCCAAGGCTGCTACCGCGCATGCGCAGTACGGAAATTCGTGTTCAAAGAGCAATCCTGCAGCTTGCTGCAGCCTAACGGCTGTTCAAGGAAGCTCCCGGCTGCAGCTTCCTGGCTGCATGAGCTGCACGGAAAATTTCCCCCTTCAACCTGATGACGTCATCGGTACCGCGCATGCGCAGTAGTGCCTGCTGCAGCCCTCAGCTGTAGCTTCGTTCGAAGAGTTGCTTTCTGTCTACCGCGCACGTGCAGTACGAAAATTCGCGGTTGAAGAGCGGCTGGCCCTGAATCTAGCTACTTGAAGAGGGGCGCCAGCTGTTCGAAGAGCTGCTAGCAAACAGAGCCAAGCAGCCAGATCCTGCCCGAGGAAATTTTTCTGGCTGCCAGATTCGCGCATGCGCGTAGCTCTATTTGTAGTGAGGCTATATGACGCTCCCTTGTTCAAAATGCTTTAGTGAAATGCGAAGCTGTATATTTCGCAAGTAGTATACTGTGCTATAGTGTATATATTTTTCTATATATTGTGTATCTTCCATTTAAGTATACATTTAAACGTATTTGTTTTGTGACGAAACCCATCTCATGTAATTTTGTAAATGATAAGTGATGAATAAACAAATCAGATCAAACGTGATGTAAATAACTTTCGCGCCATTGCTGTTCATTCATCTGTCTTTTCACGCTACACTAGCGAAGGTAGCAAAAAGGCTAAATAAAACGAGATGGGTGTTCGAAGAGCCCAAACACCAAGCACAAACACATGACGTCACCGTTGCTGCGCATGGGCAGTAGCGCCTGTTTGGTGGCTCTCCAAGTAGCTTTATGGCAACTCTTCGAACGGACCCTCTTTGAACGAATCTATGGTGGTGAGCGCTCGTCTTTGGTGAGTGTGCCACTAGAGGGCGTTGTGAGGCCTGCTGCTCCCCGCGGCCCTGAAGCACACTACCGCGGCTAGAGGCAGACGATGTAGCCGCCGCCCCAGCCGACAGTACGGTACGTGTGCGCCAACTGCCTGCTAGCGGTGTGGATCTCGCCTTCTCCTAGCCTTGCGCACGGCCAACCGATGCGGCAGGTTGCTTGTGTGCTCTGGTATTTTGGCTCAACAACCTTCCGTTTTTCAGAAAATTGCCCCTAAATGTTATGACGAGCAATCGACTCATAATTGGCGGTATCGACGTATGACTGTAAATAGAGTAGTTTTGATTTGTTGAAAATATTTGCCAACATCGATGTTCAGTATTTTATTTCATACTAGCTGTGAACCCGGCGTTCCCCGGGTACCGCGGCGGAGCTGCCGAGCGCATTGAGGCGCTATGCTACGATGCGCGAGGACGTTCGCCGTCGGGGGTTCGAATCCCCCCGTCGGGCATGGATGTTTGTGTCGTCTGTAGTATAAGATAGTTCGTAAGTAATTTGTAAGTTTAGGGACTGATGACCCCCACAGTTAAGTCCCTTAAGCTTAACATTTTAACATTTAGTTGCGCGGTGATTATTTATCCTAGACTCTCGTAGTCCATATCCCCTTCCCTCTCTCTGCATCCAAGAGGTATGTCCACAAAATGCTCCGTTTGGTTATATAAAACGTGTACACATATAGAAATACTTACTGTACAAAAATATACAACTATTAAACTACTTTTCTACATAGCTTCCGAAATTTTGTAGGCATTTGTCATAGCGTGGTAGAAGTCTTTGTATGCCTTCTTCGTAGGTGTGTATTCAACCATGTGGTAACATGTTTTCAGCTAGTCATCATCGCTGAAGTGTTGACCACCATGGACAGGTTTTAGGTGTAAGAAGAAAGTCGCTAGGAGCGACACTGTACTGAGGATGATCAAACACGTCCCAGTGAAATTCCCGTAAGAGTTGTTTGGTCACATTCGCCTTGTGAGGTCGAGCGGCATCGTGAAGAGAAGACTCATCTCTTCTTACTCCTAAAATCTATCCTTGGTGGTCAAAACTTCAACGATGATCAGCTGAGAGAACATGTTTGCCACATGGTTGAATACACAGGTGGCAACCTATGAAGACAAACTTGTCCCAAGCTATGTCAAGTGCCTACAAAATTTCGGAAGTTATGTAGAATAGTTGAACAGTTGCAGATTTTTATACAATAAATATTTATTCCGTATCTCTTCATGTTTGTTTTATATAACCGAACGGAACTTATTTTGTGGATATACCTCGTATTTTTCACCCATCTGTTTCCACCTTTCTCTCTCTCGGCAAAGTTTTCTGTAAGGTTTCCTGTCATGCACCATACGAACATTTGTGTTCCCAGTGATCTTCCTCTTGGTTTAAATGTAGTCTGCAAATATTGATAAAGATTGGAGCATTATGTAAAATTCAGTAAGTTTAGTACCCTCCACCATGGACCGAACGAAATTTTATACTGACGCTGACATTATCTTGTTTTTTTAGGTAATGTGCAAAATTTCATCAATATCGGAACAAAACTATAGACTTCAATAAAAACGCACTTTGTTGTTCTCAAATATTCCAGTTTTATTTCATACAACCCTTCGGAGACCGACAACAAAGATTTGCCAAATCTGTCGAGCCATTTTTAAGTTGCAAAATACCCCTCATGTAGCGTATGAAACGTAAGGTAGACGGTGGCCTTCCTCTTGTTTTGAAGGTCAAGCGTGCGAAATTAAAGATCGGAATGAAACTGTAGATTTCGTGAGTCTGTACTACAAGTGTGCTCCGCCATGCACCTATCATAAAATACTTTCTTGGCTGACGTTTTCTACCTATAAACTACATTCCTGTCAAATTTCAGCTTCATAGGTGTAGTTTTAGAGATTTCGTATTTAGTCTGTCATGTCGTTTTTATATAGACAAATTTAAAAAAAGATTGCTCAATTTTGGATGCAAGGGAATGGAGACTTGCAGACAAAAATAGTAACATGCAAATCTGCAATGCAAACTTTGATACAAGGTCATGCCTGATGCGACAGTTTTACGGTATCTACAGCGAAACTGTTGAGCGTTAGACTTCTATTCGTTTCATCATTTTGCGGGGTGGTGTCAGATACAAAACTCTTCATAATCGTCAGAAATTACATGCAAATTACATGCAAACTACTCCCATATTACAATAATTGACGCATAAATCTGCGTATTTTCATGCGGTGGCCTGTCATTGACGTCCTGAGCTATGTGTCGTGCTCTTTTGTTTTGGGCCAGGAACCTTCGTGGGAGTATGGTGAATAGTTCGTCAAAGTTTTGTTGCAATGGGATGAATGGCATACGAACACAGAGGACATACATTCATTTTATATATGTAGATAACCGGTTTCGATAAACGGATAAACTCTAGTCTGATACCGCTTTAACCAATGACGCCACATGACGTCATACGTTGAGATACTACACATGTTCACCACAACATGGTATCGGTATTTACATTTCACCTAAGTAGGTCAAATCTACTTAACGATGCCACCTCTTCAAAATACATTTAATTAGGTAATTTTAAAGAAAGCTTGCACTCGAAGTTGTACGGCCTGAAATGATACATGTATATCGAACATACAACGGTAAATAGATTGAGTGTTTCTAAACAGGAGATTCGGGTGCTACGCGCCCTCACGTACAAAAAATTCTTGTTTAATCTATACCGAACCTTCTACAGATAACTTTGTAAAAGTGAAAATTAGGTTAGGTATAGGTCAAACAAGACCTAAACCTTGGAAATATCGAATAACACCAAAAGGATAATACGCCACTTAGGTGTTGTCAAAAATATCAGTGACAGGTAAACAGTGAGTATTGAAACCACACGCCGTACGGAATGACGTAAGACAAGACGCCATTGGTCAAAGCGTTATCGGAGACTAGATTAGACCCGGATAAACTTACCATGGTAATGCCAGGGTTGGGAATTGAACTTCGGGCTGTTGCGGCGCGTTTGAAACACTACCCCGTAATGTTAATCTGCCCCCAGCTAGATGGTCAGACTTTGGGTCCTATGTTATGAACTTGTACGTCCGCTCTGCGAACCGAATAGCGCGATGGCCGAAATCGTAGCTGGCAAGTGTAACAAGCCAGAGGTTGAGTTCGAATCTTCAGCCTTTGATTTTTCATTATTCCATTTTCT
The DNA here is from genome assembly GCA_026315105.1 of Locusta migratoria. Classification (NCBI taxonomy): domain Eukaryota; kingdom Metazoa; phylum Arthropoda; class Insecta; order Orthoptera; family Acrididae; genus Locusta; species Locusta migratoria. Next base: position 15,283,357 of record CM048753.1, on the reverse strand, counting down.
GATTCTTGTTCATTTAACGGATCAATCTCTTAACTGAATGCTTATATGTAAAATATTTTTAACAATTCGTGCTTCGTATTTTCATAGTATTTGCTTTTCTTGATTGGAAAAATATACAACCTCGCTCAAATTGAAATTATTTCAGCATGTTGAATATTTGCGTCCCACTTCTCTTCAACATATTCGTACGTTGTATATTTAAAGAAAATAATTTGGACGGAAAAAATAAAAATGTTGAAATAACACAACTTTTCAAGATAAAAGGGAAGTCTGAGTCCGCGAGTGGTGCTTCATGCATAGATGTTGGTAATGGCGGGATGAATGATGCAGGAGAAGACGCCCAATCAGATTCCAAGCTTCATGTGTTGTGAATTTGGCCTTTCTTCACATGCACTACTTTTCCGTTCAGATTTAATAATTTCTTCTAACGTAAATTTAATTACGTGTTTCTCTCTCAAGTAATACGGCGACAGTAATTTTCCCAGAGCCTTTCAATGCGTGAATAATGAATGTTATTAAAGTTAGTGTTCACTTCCCTAAGAAAAAACCAGATGTCAGGTAATTTGGAAGAATCTGTATCTGAGTTCCGGTTCTGAACCGGAGATTCGGGCGCTACGCGCCCTCACATACTGAAGAAATAAAAAAAAATAAAAGTTTAACCTATACCTGATCTTCTCAGGGCTACGCTGCATTTCAATTTAAGTGAAAGAATGTTTCGAACACAGTTTGACTTTTTTTAACACGCTATTGATAACTTCAAAACCAACAGGCCAGCGCAGCCTTAAGGTTAGGTACACAGGTTACACAAGAAGTTTTGTCTCGTAGTAGCGCCTGAATCTCCGGCTCAGAACGCTGTGTAATTTCGCTCGTAAAGGCTGCGAAAATCATGCAATCACCACAACTAAAATCACTGAAAATAATTAAGACTACATAGTACAGCCAGTTCGGTCAACCTCCATTACAGAACGTAAATATAAATCCCACATTTATTGCAATTTTGATCTAAAGATGTTTACATCCACTACGCCGATTTGTTCACAAACCATAAAAAAGGCTATTTGTTATTGGCCGCGCGAATGTGACTGCTGATTGGCTCCGGCGTCGTTGCCAACGTCCAAACATGAAACGCAACTCGCGGACTCTTAAACTGCACTACAGTCCTTTTCATTGTCAGCGTGGTTGTGTATTTTTTAGAGTAAATTAGTACTATGAAAATACGAACCAAGAATTGTTAATATTTTATATATCAGTATTAATCAATTGACGTATTGATCAAATGAACAAGAATCTTGAAAGAACTCAATGAAAGAAAATCGAGGGCTGAGGATTCGAACTCGGAACCTTTGGTTTGTACACATACCAGCTACGGGCTCGGCCCCAGCACCATTCGCTTCAGAGCCGCCGTACATATGTAGAGCTCCTAAATACCCAGGCTGAACCGTCCATATTTTCCCCAACATGGTTGGAATCGCGCTGCACTAACAGCATAGAGGCGCACGTCCTATCATCTTTCACAAACTATTTCACGAAAACTAATTAGTAGAAAATTTTATTTTTTCGCTACTTACAACATATATCAGCTTTGCGACGAAATCGGCTTGATTTCGTGAACAGCCATAGTTAGTAAGATATTGGCTTTGAAATAAGACAGTGCTAGGTTAGGAAACGTTTGCAGTAAAAAAAATAATGGCTGCTATTGATGCTCCGTTTGGTGCATGTTACACCATATGTTGCTGCGGATGAAATTTTCCTGGCGTAACGAAATTTCTATTAACTTAACAGGAGATCTTTACCTTTCACTCAAATTGCTAAAATTTATTTTATGTAGCGCACTCATTTTCGATACCGGTAAGGCCAGCATGAAATATATTGCGTCTCATACATGGTTAGAGGTATCAAAATATTTTGGCAAATAAGATGCGAAGAGGGGCGTATTTTGCCATATGGTTACTACGCAAAACTGTAAGATTTTGTTTGAACGAAAAAAGGTTAGGGATTTATTAATCAGTGTACAGGTATTCCTTCATCAGTCACAGATGTTTTTCTTTGCTTGTTGTTCCAAAGTGTTTCAGACCTACTACTCAGTTAGCAAACACTAATAGGAGTTACATTTCCTTAAATTTAACGCCTAGCAGTAACAGAACGAAAGGTACTAAATCTAATGTGGATTTTATGCGAGAATACTAGAAAATGAGATACCATGAATCTCTACACTACCTACTGAGCTGACTTTTTTCTTCACATAGTAAAGCATTCTGTATAAAGAGATATTTACGATGTCCTTTTTATATAACTGAACAATTGAAATTGAATATTACATACACAGCACTTTTGTAGTTTGCAACTATTAAATTTAATGGGTTAAGAAGTCAGTACCAGTGTCTTCGAGGATGGACATTATGCATTAACATCCTGTGCCTAATTATTAGGAGCTCTAATACTGAAGACGATGTATTACTAGACGGGAGGGCGGATCCCAGTACGTCATATTTAACAGACATTCTCAAGTTGTAGATTTCTCACATAGTTCCTGTTTGGAGAGGATGAAAATTTGATGTATTTTGAACATTTCCTTCGTTTAATGTGTGCACCTAACTTCAACAGAAAAAAGTTCCTCGCATGTCGAAAATTCCGTAACGTCGTCAGTAAGTGCATGTTCGTAAACGGTCAGTATATCCTCTTAATAAACAATTACCGCAAATGAAACTAAAATGAAAATGTAGTGTAGTCGTTCACAACATATTCATGAAAACTGTAGGTTCATACAGCGAGTAGTTTGCGAGTATGAGCGAGTCGAATGAAACGTGAGATAACGCGTGAGCTTTCGTCCGGAATGTGGCAAGTACTGCAGCTTGGGGAAAAATGGCGGACAGTTCAGCTCCGGTTTATAGGAGTCTTATACAGATGTATAACGTAGGGGTAAAATTGTCGGAGCGTTTTTCTCGTGTCTGGCCATCTGGTTGAGTGGTTGGAGCATTGTCACTCTCTGGGGCAGTACTGCAAACACGCCCCGTCCCTTATCGAATTTCATTTCCCAACCCTGGTACTCCCCTCGTAAGATTATCGAAACTGGAAAACTGAAATAAAATATTTAACAGCGATCTTGGAATACGTATTTTTCAAATAATTTAGAAGCCCCCTCCCGCGTCTTGGTTTGAAAACTGCCAAGCACTTTTCATCATGTGCATACTTTTCCATAAATCGAGGAAAGTAGCTTTTAAAGCTACCTCTTGTTAGGACACGGTAAATGCTTTTTGCCGAAAACGCCGATAGCGCAACGGCTAAGGTAACTGGCTGGGGAAGCGGACGATCGGAGTTCGAATCTCCAGGAAACTGCAGTTTTTATTCCTTCAAATAGTTTTCCTATCAGAATTTTTAACGAGGTTAAATTGTACGACGCTTCTCGGCGGGCTGCGGTGGTTATGTTGGCACCAATGGTAATGACGGCACCTCAGATCACCAATGTTTCTTCTTGACAACTTCGATTAAAACGAAAACATTTTTTTTTTCTTCTGAACGGACAAGGGTATATACAAGAAACTGCCAACCAAAGAGCAGGTACAGTATTAATTTTGCTGCGATTGAAACGAGCAGCTATAACATTCTCTCTAGCTCGTGAAAAATATTAACGCAATTCTGCACTTCATTGTTAATCTGTTGCAACCGTAAGCAGTGGAGTCCGGCGAGAAGCGTCGTAAAATTTTACCTTTGAGATGGGGGTTAAGGTAAGTAACGCAGTACGGTGTAAATAATAATAATAATAATAATAATAATAATAATAATAATAATAATAATAATAATAATAATAATAATGACAAAGAAATTTCCCACAAGACGTGAATTAGTAGAAAATTTAAGCCCCCGTCAAATGAAAACACAGAAGAATAATGCGAATTCCTGACGGGTGACCACAAGGACTTAAATGTAAACAAAGTTTGATTTTCGCCAACTCTTGGTACAGAACGGACGGAAATTGCAACCATGAGATTCTTGGTGCCGCGAGAATATTTCTAACGTTTATATGACAAGTAATAACCATATAATTGTTCGAAGAAACGCGAAGAGTGGAAAATCCGAAGTGACCAGGAATAACATTTCAGTTTACTATCGCAAGTAGTAAGATTTATTTCCTACCTTGTAATACTGATTGGTTTACTTACCTTAACCTTCCTACCCCTAGCAATTGAAATGCGGAAAAATATAAATGAGAATTATATACACTAGGTTGAAAAAACGAGATGAAAACCCGCTTGGTCGTTGGGCTATCGGTAAAGGTTTTATACGCGTAGGAATAATTCCTCCGTACTTAATTACGACATACCTTACCTTAAAATACGTGTTTTTCAAGTGTCTTTCAAGCGCCGGTACATGTAATCTGCCCACTTTTGTGATATTGAAGCACAAATACAAAATCCGCCAAATACGGCACATTTGCTTCCGATCGCCTGAATTGGAGGCTACGCAACGCGATGTTTATTTGTTGCAGATCACGTGATTGTCAGCCAATGGTAACCAAACCTTACCGCCGCGGCAACATGCAAATAATTTTTGACGGAAAATAAATATACGGTAATGTGCTTTATAAACGAAAGCACGCGATGTCTACAAGATTTGAAAATAAAAGTGTTAACATGGAGTTGCACTTAAATTTTCGAAATCACTTCATTACACTAAGACAGATGATAAAATAAATAGAACATGCTATACCTGCTCTATGATTGACAGGTTCTTGTATGTACCCTTGTTCGGTCAGTAATAGTAATTGGTCTTGTAAAATGACGATTTAGAATCACTTTATCCTGTTAAATATATAGTACTATAGCATGTTTATTTTATATGTAAGAAAGTCAACTAATTCCAAACCTTCATTTTATGATTCCATTAACTGTTACTGACCGGACAAGGATACATACAAGAACCTGTCATAGATCACGTATAGCATGTTTTATTTATTTTATCGTCTGTCTGAAAATGTAATAAAGTGATTTCGTAAATGAAATAACAAACTTCATGTTAACACGTTAATTTTCACATCTTGTAAGCATTGCGCGGTTTCGTGTGTAAAAACATTACCGAATATTTAATTTCCAACATCAAAAATTATTTGCATGTTGCGTGGCGGTAAGGTTTGGTTACCATTGGATGACAATACTCTTCTTTCAGCTGTGATTCGCTGACATATCACGTGGTCTGCAACAAATGAAAGTTGCATTGCGTAACCTCCAATTCAGGCGATCGGAAGCAAATGTGCCGTATTTGGCGGATTTTGTATTTATACTTCAATATTACGAAAGTGGGCAGATTAAATGTAAAGGCGCTTGAAAGGCATTTGCAAAACACGTATTATAAGGTAAGGTATGTCGTAATTAAGTACGGAGAAATTATGCCTACACGTATAAAATATTTAAGCGGCAGTTCAAAACTTTTTCCTTGAAATTTGGAATAGTTTGCGTTTGCGGACCATATACATGACGATCAAAAATGCGTTATTTACAATTATCCATCGATCCCGTCAATTTTGATTTTATTGCATGTTCTAACTTTCAGGCGTTATTTTCTCAATCGGGCGGTTGTTGAGTCAAGAATATTAGTCTGCAGTTTTAGGTTCACAAGTGACCTGCCAAATATGAGCTCAATCACTTGGCCGTATCAGAGGTATTTACCTTATTAGAGCAAGGTATTGAAGTGATGGGCAAAACTTTTAACGTTAATAATTCCTTAAGATAAAAAAAAAACTGTTGGGGACTGTGAGTTAAGCCGGATTCTCACTGGGATTAAAATATAGTTAGAGTCCCGGACTGGTGCTTCGCGTCTATATGTTTGTAACTGCTAGACGTCAACCAATCACGAGTCCAGTTCGCGCGGCCAATAGGATTATTTGTTTCATGTCTATTGAATTTGCGTCAGTTTTGAAATTGCTGTAAGCCCGATTTCTTTATGACTTTGTGATCTCGTGATTAAAGATAATAAGGTTTGTTAGATATCGATGTAGTTTTCGAGGGCAGTGTTGCAGGAGGATAGCTGATTTACTGACCGGACAAGGGTACATCGATAACCTGTCAACCATAGAGCAGGAACAGCGTTAATAAATTTCCGCAAATTTGTCGCGAATTCAGAGGACAGTGTTACGATGAGACAAAGTGCAGTAGGTAGGGTTGCCAGATTGAACTCGAGGCAGGCCTAGAGACCAGACGTGCCCCCCTCCCCCTTGGCCAATGACTCACCGCACCCCCCCTCCCAACTGCGACCAACTTCCCCCCCCCAACCAGGATTACACGTGAATTCTAAAAAAAAAAAATAAAAAAACACCCTAATCATCTCCTCCCTCCCAGCAAGTAAATGAGTGCATATTCTGCACCTACACACACTCATCAGTATCGACTTTTTGTAGCCACTCTTTATAATTTTCTTTCTGCAACCATTCTTCACGGAACGAACTTAGATATCGTCTCTTCATTTCACTGTTATTACTCACTAATCTGAGTTAATGTAAGCTTGTCTGTTCTCACACGATCCGAGTATTCCAAAAATTGCCGGTAAACTGATAATAAAAAATGAACGAACGAACACAAATAATAGACGTCGCCAGTTGACACGTTGCCGCAACAGTGTTTGCTTAATAATGCGCTAGCCGATTACTACCGACGCAACAATGAAAAGTTTTACTGGAAGAACAGAAAAGTAGCGTTTTGTTCCAATAAGAAATTGACATTTATATAAAGTTATTCATAATTACTAGAGGAGCCGGCCGGGAATGGCCGAGCGCACTGAAGCGTCTTCCCCCGGTGCGCGAGGCTGCTCCCGCCAGACGTTCGAATCCCTCACCCGGGCATGGACGTTGTGTTCGTCCTTAGTTTGTTACGTTAAGTTCGATGTAGATCGTCGCTACATGAGCATAGTACTTAAAAATGTCGTAAAAAAAGTTATGATGGTTACATTCAAGCCCGGAGATGAGTCATTGGCCCGTAGACCCGGAGAATTCATTCCAAGCCCGGGCACTCCGGGCGGCGCCCGGAGATCTGGCAACCCTAGTAGTAGGCGAACATTCGTGACGAGAAAACCTGTAAAATTCACGTCCAGCATGAGCAGGTATGTGATAGCATCCCTTTGTCTACTACTATTATTTGTTTACAAACCATAAAAACTAAAGCTGTTTGTTATTGGCCACGCGAACGCGACTCCGGATTGCCTTCATTTGTCTCATTCATCGCGCAGTTACCAACGTCTACACGCCGAGCACTAGTCGCGGACTCATAAACTAGACTTTAACCCCTACTGGCATAAATTTGTTACTCATACATCCCCCCCCCCCCAACAACACTCCCGCAGTAGGAAACACGGTTAAATTGTACGACGCTTCTCGCCGGGCTGCAGTGGTTATGTTGGCACCAATGGTAATGATGGCACCTCAGATGACCAATGTTTTTTTCGAGACAACTGCAATTAAAACGATTTTTTTTCTGAACAGACAAGGGTACATACAAGAACCTGTCGACCATAGAGCAGGTACAGTATTAAATTTGCTGCTAGTGAAAGGAGCAGCGATAACATTTACTAAGTAGCTCGTGAAAAATATTATCGCAATTCTACACTTCATTGTTCAAATGTTGCCAACATAAGCACTGGAGCCCGGAGAGAAGAGTCGTAAAATTTTACCGGGAACATTATTTCAGCGTCTTTCTACATAGCCGCTAGTGAAATTTTTCTTGTTGTACACCTTTTAGCTGTAGACTCAAGTTAATGGAGAAGAAACAGATGCATTAATGCTAACTTCAGAAGTGAGGATCTGGTAGGAAATGTCTGGCGGTAAAATAGGATAAAATTTCAGTAATGGCAGCGACGACGTAATTTTCTATTATTGGCAACGACTTTAAAAACTGAATCACATTTAATGAGAGAAGGAAAGCTCTTTTTGATCATAAAATACTATAGCTGCTCTGTGGTTAACCTGGTCAGGTATGTACCGCTGTCAGATCAGTAAATTACCTTCAAGCGAACATTTTTCTGCCAACATAAGCAGTAACGCTAATACTGATTGACCCGATATCGCCAGTCTTTCACCAATGGCGTTACTGGCGGGGACATACTAAATAGAAAAAAGGCGGAAAACTTGCCGAAACAAAAAAAACTCATAAAAACTTTGCATTGCACACAACAAACTTCTTTGCAATAGCGTTCTGTCAGTTAATGTTATGAATATCGACGTTTAAAATGTTCAGGGTTTTTTAATTATAACAGGTGTGGTTAAGTTGATGGGTGAACGTAAATTTGTATTGTAAAAAAGTGTCATATTCGTAACGAATGGGAAATATTTCTTTAGTCATAAACACTCAGACGTCAGGGTTCAATGCAAACGCGAGATATCGCGCGTTTCAATTGACACGCTATCGTAAGATTTAACCCAATTTTGGGATCATTTTGAGCCATGTATCTGGTACTATAAAAAAGTTAAATACCTGTGAGATAGCACCGTATTATATTAAGTTACATGTGGTTACTGTAGCTATTGCAGTAGGCTACATATATTGCATTCTGAATAGCACGATTACGTTTTTACACCATGTTAACAATTCATCAAAGATAAATCACAAAGAATGTTTTATACGGATACTATCTACAGTGCTCAAGTAAGGTTTTCGTGTCAATAGTTAAGGTTTAGCTTCATTCTTCTAAAGGATAATATAGTCGCTGAAGTCTTGTTATGGTCTTCAGTCCGGAGACTGGTTTGATGCAGCTCTCCACCCTACTCTATCCTGAGCAAGCCTTTTCATCTCATAAGAACGGCAACCCACGTCAATTTGAATCTGCTTACTGTACTCATCTCTTGGTCTCCCTCTACGATTTTTACCCCATACACTTCCCTCCAATGCTAAAATCAAGATTGCTTGATGTCTAAAAATGTACTACCAAGCGATCCCTTCTTTGAGTCAAGGTATGCCAAAAATGCCTTTCCTTACCAATTCTGGTCAGTACCTCTTCATTAGTTATGCGATCTACCCACCTAATCTTCAGCATTATTCTGTAGCACCACATTACAAAAGCCTCTATTCTCTTCCTGTCGGCACTGCTTATTGTCCATGTTTCACTCCCGTACAAGGCAACACTCAACACAAATGCCTTCAGAAAGACTTCCTTACATTTAAATTAATATGCGATGTTAGCAAATTTCTCTTTTTCAAAAATGCTTTTCTTCCCATTGCCATTCTGCATTTTATATCCTCTGTACTGCGACCATCTCATGTTATTGTACTACCCAAGTAACAAAACTCATCTACCACCTTCATTGTTTCGTTACCTAATATAACTCCTTCAGCATCGTCTGATTTTCTAAGACCGCATTCCATTATCTTCGTTTAGCTCTTGTTAATGTTCATTTTATACGCTCTCTTATACACAGTCCATTCCATTTAACTGCTCTTTGAGGTCCTTTGCTGTCTGACAGAATTACTGTCATCAACAAAACGCAATGTTTTTATTTCTTCACTCTGAACTTTAATCCCTACTCCAAATTTTTTCCTTGCTTTCCTTCACCGCCTGCTCGATGGACAAATTGAGTAACATCGGAGAAAGGCTACTGTCTTAATCCCTTCCCAACTAATGCTTCCCTTTGATGCCCTTAGTCAAATAACTGCGGTCTGGCTTTTGTACATGTATATAATTCCCTGTATTTTACCCCTGATGACTTCAGAATTTGAAAGTGTATTCCAGTCAACATTGTCAAAAGCTTTCTCCAAATCTACAAAAGTTAAAAATGTAGGTTTGCCTTTTCTTAATCTATCTTCTAAGATAAGTCGTAAAGTGAGTATTGCCTCCCGGGTTCCTACGTTCCTCCTGAATCCAAACTGATCATCCCCGAGGTCAGCCTCTACCAGCTTTTCCTTTCTCCTGTAGATAATTCGTGTTAAAATTTTGCAACCATGACTTATCCAACTGATGGTTCTGTAATTTTCACACCTGTCTGCGCCTGGATTCTTTGGAATGGAAAAGTCATAAGTGCTGTGAAAATGATTTACCGTTTCAGTACAGGTACTTAATTTTGTTAGCACTGTTGGAACTGCTCTACAGGGGAGTCATTACACACTCTTATTTCCGATTCATACTATATATTCATACAAGTTTTAATGATGTAAATTATTTATTGAGGGGAAGAAAAAGGATTAAGGATTGACATTATCTTCATAGTTGCACTGAAATTATAGGACAAGTGTAAATATGAGCCATGCCGGGAATCAACCCGGGTTTCCCGCTTCGGACCATCGGTCGCCTTCACCACTTGCCTACCCGCGATCGCTTTCCGCCCGTCTCAAATTTCACAAGTCGCTCGCTATGGCTGTAGCGCCCCCGTGGTCCACGCCATCTTACCCTCGCCATTACGGATTCCCTTAAAAGATAGAACGTTGTTACCGCATCTGCTATCAACTAAAATAATTATTTTTATACAGGATATTACAAAAAGGTACTTCGAAACTTTCAGGAAACATTCCTCACACTCAAAGAAAATGTTATGTGGACATGTCCGGAAACGCTTTATTTTCATGTTACAGCTCATTTCAGTATTTTATTTACGAATGAGGCTTCATTCCAACGTGATCAAATTGTAAAATTTCACAATGAACATGTGTGGGCTGACGAGAATCCGCACGCAATTGTGTAATGTCATCAACACAGATTTTCTGTGAACGTTTGGGCAGGAATTGTCTTGATTGGACCATGTTCTTCCACCTACGCTCACTGGGGCACGTTATCATGATTTCATACTGGATACACTTGTGCTGCTAGAACATGTGCCTGTACGACACATGTGGTTCATGCACGATGGAGCTCCTGCACATTTCAGTCGTGTTCCTACGCTTCTCAATAACAGATTCGGTGACTGATGTATTGGTAGAGGCGGACCAATTCCATGGCCTCCACGCTCTCCTGACCTCAAATCTCTTGACTTTCATTTATGGGGGCATTTGAAAGCTTTTTGACTACGCCAAGCCGGTACCAAATGTAGAGACTCTTCGTGCTCGTATTGTGGACGGCTGTGATACAATACGCCATTCTCCACGGCTGCATCAGCGCATCAGGGATTCCATGCGACGGAGGGTGGATGCATGTATCCTCGCTAACGGAGGACATTTTGAACATTTCCTGTAACAAAGTGTTTGAAGTCGCGCTGGTACGTTCTGTTGCTGTGTTTCCATTCCATGATACGATTTGAAGTAATAAAATGAGCTGTAACATGGAAATTAAGCGTCTCCGCACACATGTCGACATATTTTCTTTGTGTGTGAGGAATGTTTCCTGAAAGTTTGGCCGTACCTTTCTGTAAAACCTTGTATATTGGTTTGGTGTCTGAAATTCCCTCTCCTTCTTGCTTGAAGTCTGGGATACGACCCGTCTGCTTTGACAAATTAAATCAGGAGTTAAAGACGATAGTTTGTTTACAAGCAGAACATAGATTAGAGATTAATTTTGTGTTTAAAATGTGATAGCTGCTCTGATAGTGAGGTATATCTTAGGAGTTTTTTCTTTTCACAAGTGAGTGCCGAAGACACGATTTTTTCAGATGAGACCTGTGATCGATGTACATTCTGTTGTAATCTGTAATTTACGAGGATAATAAGATTATTTAGTATCTGCAATATGGATGTATTAAGATATCCCGTATGTTTATATTCGTTGATATTGTTTCACTTGTTGGTATATCTACGTACCCTATCTGGATTCATATATAAAGTCGTTGGTCAAAGCCGAAAGGTTGTATCCCGGTATCAATTATGCCCCCTTTTTAATAAATTGCAAATGCAATATGGCTACAAATTAACTGTAGTGTCTTCTTTGACAGGTCAGAAATAGCAGGCACAACAATCTATACAATTTTTTTATATTAAATAGTAGGCCTACTTTTAAATATCTAAAATTACATCTAAATTTTGAATGTAAAACGAGATAAATGTGTGTTCTGCAAATTTATACCGTGAACAAAATATTCTCAAGAACCGACTAAACAGACGGTAGTGGTAACATTCATATTGACGATCGATGACAAATATAGGGATGTACTATGCATACATTTTAACTGCTATAGAGTAATATGAACGACAGCAAGTGAATGTTTGAATGTTTTTATTCGTCACATCAAACGATGGCATTGACATCCAAATCAAGGGTTACGAGTTGCTCAATTCTAAACTGATTTTCCTGTTGCTCTGATTGTGAAGATTGTCACTTTACAGAGTGTTTATTTACTTATCTACGGACAAAATTCATTATTTTAAATGACTCAAACGGTTGACGTTCATAAACGATTAGAGATTTGCGTTCTGTCGAACCAAGGCAGAGTTGTAGATCAAAGTATCGGCAGTTGCTGAAGCTGAAAAGGAATGGTGGGGGTAGAGGCGTCGCGCAAGAAAGTTGTAAGAGTTTGAAGTTTCGTTACCTACGCGGAAATTCGCATTAAAGTGCGAAAGCTGCGCGTTTCCATGCGTACGTAGACTTTCACGTCTGGTGGGGTGGCCATGTTCAAGGAATTGGTTTGGAAACGGGCCTTTAGTGAAAGCGCTGTCTCTGTGACCATGGCGCATGTGTACGGAACCCAGTTAAATTTTTTCTCGCATTCTTTGCATCGAGAATAGACGTCACGCTCATCACTAGTGCATGGCCTATGAATGGATATGGGCAGATCTATTTTACTATGTGCTAGAATCTCTTGGAAGTTTTGAAAGAAAAAGTTATGTGCTGACTGTTCGTACATTTAGGATTTTGTGGGGAAATTTAGTCCGCCACTGATAACCATAGTGAAGTCGCACAGATTGAAAAGTATTTGAACTCCCGACAGTATGCAATATCTTCAGGGTGACCAACTTAGCGATATTGCCGCAATGTATAGCGGTTATTAATTCAATCTTGCAACAAGATTTTTGAGTTTGAGATGTCTCATGCCTAGCGACAAATCTGGAAATTTTCAAAGAAAGCAGTAAAAAGTTACATAACAATTACTTGTAACTTTTTCATTCTTCGTTAGCACTCGCAAAATATCAGTGTTGGACATGTTTCACACGGTAGGCAACATCTTGCTAACTTGAAGTCGCATCACGTGACTTCAATATTTCAGGTAGCGTCGTTCACATGGCGCACAACTTCAGCGTCATCTACATCTACATGGGATACTCTGCAAATCACATTTAAGTGCCTGGCAGAGGGGTCATCGAACCACTATTATACGATTTATATCCCATTCCATTCTCAAATAGCGCGCGGGAAGAAAGAACACCTGAATCCCTCCGTTCGAGCTCTGATTGACGATTGTGATCATCATTTCTACCTATGTAAGTGGGAATCAACATATTCTCGCACTCGGAGGAGAATGTTGGCGATTGGAGTTTCGTAAGTAGACCACGCCGCAGCGATAAGCGCCGTTGTCGTAATGATTCCCATCCCAGATCCTGTATCATTTCCTTGACGCTGTCTCCCATGTATCGTGACAATACGAAACGGGCTGCCTTTCTTTGGATTCTTTCGATATCCTCCGTCAAACCCACCTGATAAGGATCCCACACTGGGCAGCAATACTCCAAGAATGGACGGACAAGCGTAGTATATGCAGTTTTTGTATTTGTTGCATGTTCTAAGGGTTCTGCCAATAAAACGCAGTCTCTGGTTCGCCTTTCCAACGACATAATCTACGTGGTCTTTCCAATTCTGAAGTAATAGTAACTCCTAGCTATTTTGTGGAGTTTACGGCCTTCACTTTTGATTTATCTTGTAAACAATGTTTAACGGATTTCTTGTCGTACTTCACACTTCTCATTATTTAAAGTCAACTGCCAATTCTTATACCATACAAATATTATTCAAATCGTTCTGCAGTTGGTTTTGATCTTCATATGATTTTACTAGACGGTAAATGACGGCGTCATCTGCAAACAATCTGAGAGCTACTTGGATATTCCTCTAAACCGTTAAGGTAAATAAAGAACAGCAGTGGACTAATAACACTATCCTGTGTAACGCCCGATATCACCTTTGTTTTGGTCGATGCCTTAGCATTGATTACTAAGAACTGTGTCCTATCTGACAAGAAATCCCTATCCAATCGTAAATTTGGGGCTATATACCATAACCACGCAATTTGATTAAAAGCCGTTTGTGAGGTACGGTGGCAAAAGCCTTCTGGAAATTAAGAAATACGTGATCGATTTGAGAACCCTTGCCGATAGCACGCATCACTTTGTGTGAGTAAAGAGCTAGTTGTGTTTCGCAAGAACGATATTTTCTAAATCCGTGTTGACCTTGGGTTAATGATCATTCTGTTGGAGATAATTCATAATTTCTGGTTGGTGCTGGTTGGAAACATTTAACAATCTACATCTACAACCATACTCCGCAAGCCACCCGACGTTGTGTGGCGGAGGGTACCTTGAGTACCACTATCGGTTCTCCCTCCTATTCCAGTCCCGTATTGTTCGCGGAAAGAAGGATTGTGGGTATGCCTCTGTGTGGGCTCTAATCTCTGACTTCATCCTCACGATTTCTTCGCGAGAGGGAGCAATATACTGCTAGACTCCTCAGTAAAGGTAAGTTCTCGAAACTTCGACAAAAGCCCGTACCGAGCAACAGAGCGTCTCTCCTACAGTGTCTTCCACTACCCTCAGGGGACTCACCGCTCTGTGGTGAGTACGTGCGTGGCGAGCACGGGGCCCCAGCCTTTGTAGCACTCTTTCCTTTCCGTGCTACATGACGCTTCTTCTACTGTCCTTTTCCCCTCTCTTGGGGACTGAGTCTGTGCATCCTTCGGGGAACCGAAGTTTTGACCCTTTTGGCTTTACAGTCTTCTTTCACCTCTTTCTTTGCCTCCGCGTCTGCGTTTGAGGCTTCTCCTCCTACTATTTCTCTCTTCCTCCTCACTGTACGCACTTGAAGGCCACCCATATGGGTGACTGGGTAATGCGTAAGTCCCAGCCCCGGGCTGGCATGTAGGGTGCGTGCGTACCCCCTGGTTAAGGCCAGGCCAGGGGAGGGGCGATTGCCTGCGCTGATACCTTCCCGATTCGCCGATTGGTCCCTCCGTCTGTAGATCGGGAGGTGTGACCTGGGGTGTGAACAATCACCCAAGGCGGGTGTGCTTCCGTTGGGGGCCCCCAGCAGGAAGGAGCGTGCCATCGGAGACACTGGAAATCGTGGGGGATACAACCGCGATGGTTCAAAAAAAAAGAAAATGGAAAGAGCCTTTAGAAATTGATGTATTAGACAATAGTGTGTCTGAACAGAAAAATTTACAGACATCAAAGTTCCTTGTGGTGACCCGTACTGAGGAAGGACAATCCTTTTCGTCGGTGAACCCATTTATTATTCAAAAAGGGGTTGATGCCATTGCCGGCCCAGTTAAGACCTGCAACCGCCTACGTAATGGAACACTACTGTTAGAAACAGAAAGTGGCTCCCAGGCACAGCGGCTGCTTAAGGCTACTCTGCTCCACAGCTACCCGGTTCGTGTTGAGCTCCATCCGACCCTCAATTATTCCCGAGGGGTAGTCTTCTCGGCCAGTTTGGACGGTCTGACTGATGATGAACTGAAAGAATATCTGGCAGCTCAAGGCGTCGTTGCAGTACACAGGGTGACAAAAAAAGAGAACAATGTTGTAGTGCCCACTCGCACAGTGTTTCTGACCTTCGACCGAGTGGCTCTGCCGCCGAAGATCAAGGCAGGGTATGAGGTCGTCACAGTACGACCTTATATTCCTAACCCTACTCGGTGTTATCAGTGCCATCGATTTAACCACACAAGCCAGTCTTGTAAGAACCCGGTCATATGTGTCACCTGTGGTAAAGAGGCCCATGAGGGGATTTGTCCACCACCGTCCCCTCATTGCATAAATTGTAACGGGAATCATGCTGCTTCCTCCCGGGAATGTCCTGTGTTTGCTGATGAACGGGCCATCCAGGAAATCCGTGTAAAGGAAAAGGTTCCCATACAAGTTGCACGTAAAATGTACGCCAGTCGTAAGCCTAAGACCCCACCGCGTGGTAATTACAGTACTGTAGTTGCAACGCCTCCACCGACACGGGATATGGCCACACAGACTTGTGACCTACAGTTTACGACAGTAGTTGTCAAACAACCTACATCGACAACGGCGCCACGTTCAACGAAAAGTGTGAGTACCTCTAACAAATCTAAATCTTCAGCTGTGAAACCACAGATAGAGACGCGAAAGTCTAAGAAAGAGCATTCGCGCGAGGATTTCCTCCGCACCCCTACCAAAACATCTGAGCCAACCAAGGAGCTTCACCAGGGCTCCAAGAAATCAAATAGGGGGAAAACTCTCCCCCCTCCTACCTCACAATGTGACGATGGCATCCCATGGAAGCCTATAGTCTCTCCAGGTGCATCAGCCAAAGATGGGGCTGCCGACCACACTCACGCAGCTGCTGTGGTAACCTCTGAGAATATGGAGCAAGACCCTCCTGTCTCAGACACCACCAGTTGCGAACATTCGCACTGTGGCCCGCCGCCTTCGTCGGGCTCATGTCCACCTTCATCTCATTTTATCCCATTATGGAAATTCTTCAATGGAACATTCGTGGTATCCGGTCGAATTGGACAGAACTGCAGCTTCTAACGCGAACATATCATCCAATCATCTTCTCTCTACAGGAGACAAAATTGCTCCCTGGTACTCGAATTACTTTCCCACGCTACACTGCCGTTCGCTTTGACCTTCCTCCAGTGGCAGGAATTCCAGCCCACGGGGGCGTAATGTTGCTTATTCGGGATGACGTACACAGTACACCGGTCCCTTAGTGTACTCCAATACAAGCTGTTGCTGTCCGGATATATCTTCCTGGATTTGTCTTCACACTGTGCAATATTTACGCTCCTTCCTCTTTTCCCGTCACTAGATCAGATCTCCTAGATCTTATTGACCAGCTTCCGCGTCCGTTTTTGTTGGTGGGAGATTTCAATGCCCACCACCCCCTTTGGGGCTCCCCACGACCATGTCCACGGGGCTCCCTCCTGGCAGATATACTGAACCACCTTCAGCTCATCTGCCTTAACACTGGTGAACCAACTTATCTTTCAGACACCACAAATACTTTCAGCCATATAGATCTAGCTATCTGCACTGCTCAGCTGGCACGGCGTCTTGAATGGTCTGCTCTCTCAGACACACATTCGAGCGATCATTTTCCGTGTGTAATTCACCTAATGATGCCTGACATCTTTGAGCATCCACACCGCTGGCAGTTAACGAAAGCGGACTGGGAGCTCTACACGTCACTGGCGGATTTTGGTACTTACCATTATCCTAGTATAGACGACCAAGTGGAACACATTACCACAGTTATTCTGACAGCCGCGGAATGTTCCATCCCCTGCAAGACTTCCCACGCACGTCGCCCCCTTGTCCCGTGGTGGACCGCGGAATGCCGTGACGCTCTGCGAGCACGGCGACGTGCCCTTAGAATCTTCAAACAACGGCCCACGCTCGACAACTGCATCCGATACAAACGGCTGCGGGCCTATTGTCGTCGCCTCTTTCGCGACTGTAAACGCGCCAGTTGGCGCTCATTCACGAGCTCTTTTAATAGGTCTACCCCTTCCTCCATCATTTGGGGTAACCTTCGAAAAATTTCGGGCACTATGGCTCATTCCCCAATTCCCGGTCTGTGTGTCGCAACTGACACCGTCGTCGATCCTCCACAAATAGCCAACGCACTGGGTCGACATTTTGCAGAGGTGTCTAGCTCTTCACATTACACTGACGCTTTCCTAGCTAGGAAACGGACGGTGGAGGCGACTCCATTGCCCTTTACCTCTCAGAACCGTGAATGCTACAATACCGAGTTTACTGTACGAGAGCTTCACCACGCACTCTCGTCTTCGCGGTCCTCCGCTCCAGGACCAGATGGCATTCACGTGGCGATGCTGCAACACCTTTCACCAACGAGCTTGCACTTCCTACTGGCCACCTACAACCGCATATGGATAGAAGGCACCTTTCCGCGACGCTGGCGTGAAGCCATAGTCATTCCCATACCAAAGCCTGGGAAGGACAAATGTCTCCCTTCCAGCTACCGCCCCATTTCTCTCACCAGTAGCGTATACAAGGTGATGGAACGCATGATTCACGGGCGCCTGGTATGGTGGCTTGAAACGCGACATCTCCTGTCTAATGTCCAATGTGGGTTTCGCAAGCACCGTTCTGCGGTGGATCATCTTGTTGCCCTATCTACCTCAGTAATGAATAACTTTTTACGGAAGCGCCAGACAGTAGCGGTGTTCTTTGATCTGGAAAAGGCATACGACACCTGCTGGAGGATGGGCATCCTCCGCACTCTGCATACATGGGGTTTTCGGGGTCGCCTGCCAATTTTTATCCGCGAATTTTTAACAGACCGTGTTTTTAAAGTGCGTGTTGGTTCGGTTTTATCGAGCACTTTTAATCAGGAGAACGGAGTCCCCCAGGGCTCGGTCCTGAGCGTTGTTTTATTTGCAGTGGCAATCAATTCTATAGCCGATCACCTTCCACTGGGAGTGTCGGCGTCCCTATTTGTTGACGACTTCGCGATCTACAGCAGCTCTGAGCAAACGGGTCTCCTGGAGCGGCGCCTCAAGCGGTGCCTAGACAATCTCCACGCGTGGAGTATGGACACTGGCTTTCGATTCTCAGCTGACAAGACAGTCTGCATGAACTTCTGGCGGCGGAAGGAGTTCCTTCCCCCGTCCCTTCGTCTGGGCCCCATAGTACTTCCATTTGTGGATACCACGACGTTCTTGGGACTTGTTCTCGACAGGAAGTTAAGTTGGTCTCCCCACATATCCCGTTTGGCAGCTCGCTGTACCCGCTCTCTCAATGTGCTGCGGGTGTTAAGTGGCACCTCGTGGGGAGCTGACAGGTCTACTCTCCTCCATCTGTATCGCACCATAGTTCGGTCCAAACTGGTCTATGGTAGCATCGTTTATTCTTCGGCTCGACCATCCATACTGCGCCGCCTTAATACAATCCACCACCAAGGTCTCCGTCTGGCGACAGGAGCGTTTTATACTAGCCCCGTTGAGAGCCTCTATGCCGAGGCCGCCGAACTACCCCTTTCTTACCGTCGGGAACTCCTGCTTAGCCGTTACGCTAGTCGTTTGTCGTCCATGCGAGGACACCCGACGTACGCAGTTTTTTTAACGACTCACTTGACAGTCTCTTCGCTCTGCGCCCGTCTGCTCTGCTACCACCGGGAGTATGCTTGCGTTCGCTACTCGGCCAGCTTGGCGTTACAATGCCTGCTATCTTCTCGGCTGGAGAGAGCACCTCTCCACCGTGGCGAAGCCCCGAAGTCCGTGTTAACTTTGATCTTCATTCTCTTCCAAAGGACTCCACACCTCGTTTCGTCTACCAGAGAGAATTTCACGCACTCCGGTTTAAATTTGATGACAATTTGTTCATTTACACTGATGGCTCAAAGACAGACCAGGGTGTTGGGTGTGCTTTTGTACTTGGCAACGTCTCTTTTAAATATCGTCTTCCTGAGTGGAGTTCCATTTTTACAGCTGAGCTGTATGCATTATACCAAGCCACACAATACGTCCGGCGACACTCGCTCAGTAAGACTGTCATTTGCTCGGACTCTATGAGTGCTTTGTTGAGCCTTCGCATGCTATATCCGGCCCATCCCCTGGTACAAAGCATCCGCAATTGCCTTACTTCTCTTTCAACGAGCGGAACTACGGTAACGTTTCTGTGGGTCCCTGGCCATGTGGGAGTGTTGGGGAATGAGGCTGCGGATACGGCTGGCAAGGAAGCAGTTCTCCTTCCTCGGCTATCTACCTTTTCCACCAGCTCTGATGACCTTCGCGCTGGTATCTCCCAGCGTATTATCTCCCGTTGGTATCTACATTGGTCATCCCTGTCAGGGAACAAATTGCGAGCCATTAAACCTGTGCCTGATCTCTGGTCAACGTCATCTCGACCCTCCCGCCGAGAGGAGACTGTTCTGGCCCGGCTTCGTATTGGCCACTGCCGTTTTAGCCACCAGCATTTATTACGTGGTGGTCCTGCTCCCTTATGTGAGCACTGTGATGCACCTTTTACTGTGAACCATCTTTTAGTGCAATGTCCATTTTTTAACCGTCTCCGTCATGATCTGTGTTTCCCATTTGAATTGGCTGACATTTTAGCTGATGACCCGCAATCGGTTAACAGAGTTTTACTTTTTATACATCGTGCAAATATGGCGAAAGCCATTTAATTTCTAACCCCGGTTCTTTTTTACTATGGGCAGTGTTGGGCGCTACTGACCACAGCAGTTGTGCGCCCTAAAACCACAAAAAAAAAAAAGTGTCTTCCACTGGAGTTTAGCGATCATCTCCGTAACGCTTTCACGATTACCAAATGATCCTGTAACGAAGCGCGCTGCTCTGTTGGATCTTTTCTACTTCCTCTATCAATCCCACCTGGTACGGATCCCACACCGGTGAGCAGTATTCAAGCTGTGGGCGAACAAGTGTACTGTAACCTACATCCTTTGTTTTCGGACTGCATTTCCTTAGAATTCTCCCAATGAATCTGTCTGGCATCTATTTTACAAACGATTGATTTTATATGGTCGTTCCATTTTAAATCCCTCCTAATGACTACTCCCAGATACTTTATGGAATTAACTGCTTCCAGTTGCTGACCTGCAATAGTGTAGCTAAATGATAAAGGATCTTTCTTTCTGTGTATTCGCAGCACATTACACTTGTCTACATTGAGCTTTAATTGCCATTCCCTGCACCATGCGTCAATTCGATGCAGATCCTCCTGCATCTCAATACTATTTTCCATTGTTACATCTCTATATACTACCGCATCATCCGCGAAAAGCCTCAGTGAACTTCCGATGTTATCCGCAAGGTCATTTATATCGTGAACAGCAACGGACCCACGACACTCCCCTGTGGCACACCTGACATAACTCCTACTTCGGAAGACTTCTCTCCATTGAGAATGACCTGCTGCTTTCTGTTATCTAGGAACTCCTCAATCAAATCACACAACTGGTCTGATAGACCATATGCTCTTACTTTGTTCATTAAACGTTGGTGAGGAACTGTATCAAACGCCTTGCGGAAGTCAAGAAACACAGCATCTACCTGAGAACCCGTGTCTATGGCCCTCTGAGTCTCGTGGACGAATAGCGCGAGCTGGGTTTTACAATATTTTCATGTAGAACTTTTCTTGGTTGGAAACAGGAACACAGCAAAGCCAGAGGGAGGCCTGCAAGCGACTAGGGGAGTTTTAATGCCTGCCGCAGTGGCCGAGCGGTCTGCGGCGCGCCAGTCACTGCACGGCCGGTACGGTCGGAGTTGGAATCTCCTCTCGGGCATGGATGTTTGTGTCGTCTTTTAGTATAAGCTAGTTCATAAGTAGTTTGTAAGTTTAGGGACTGATGACCCCAGCAGTTAAGTCCCTTAAGCTTAACTAACATTTGAACATATTGAGTCTTAATGATACCTCGAGGGCTTGGCGTGTTGACCAGGCGGTGCCAGGTCACGGGTTACTGAACGGCCGATGCCGCTTCGCGCCGAAACTCGCGGGCGACACTACTATTGGGAGTTGATCCCAACTGTCAAACGGTCGAAACGTCCAAGAACTTTCTAGAAGTTTCCAGAAACTTTATTATCGTGGGAAAGATCCTTGGAAAGAAGTAAAGGTGGGTGAGAGATATTTGAAGCTATAGCTGTGATTGGCTCTGGAGAGACTTGGGACTTACTGAAAAGTTCCAGGATTGGGCTAGCTGTGCTCGTGGTGCGAGGACGTAGCTGAGCAGTTGCTGACAAAGCGTCCAGTAACTTAGCTCACAATTAGTCGCCAGTGCAGATAGCGTTGCTTGAAGTACTCATTGTTTCTCTGTTAGCAGCGGAACAAAATTATTACTTCAGTGCATCATATTTGCATTTCGAAGCACTCATTTACAGGCTTACAATTCATCTTCTGTTCTTCTTCTGGCTTGTGAGGCAAGCAGTTTGCGAGACCCTCTTACTCTACTTCGATTCGTGACTTCAACTTAGATGTGATTCTTCAGTTTCTCCCGGCGTATTTGATGATCAAAATATCCACGGGTGTACTGCCGGTCTATAGTGTCCAACGGGCACAATATTTCGGCGATCATACATGTCGCCATCATCAGGTGAACTGACGGACTGAGCTCCTGGAAACGCGCCGGCACGGAGATCCGCACTCTACGGCTGCTCGAAGGGAACTGGGTTCTAGCCCGGTAGCGGGCCATTTAAATACCCTCGGCCCGCGGAGTGACCCCTCCGCGGTCCGCGCCCCGCGCCGCGGCCACGCAGTGGAACCGATTGCGACGGCGTCTGAGAAGACGTCGGTGTGAGGGCTCTGTCCGCCGTGGTCGTCACTTCGTTACGTTTGCTAGATTTACTCTTAATTAACCCAATCGCTGGTTCCCAAGCTTTGCTAAGATTATAGCCAGTCACGGTTTATGAGGTCGTCACTTGTGCGAATTTCAATGGCCTCTCTAACGACGCAGTCCCAGTATCTCGACGTCTGTACCAGAATCCTAGTGTGTTCATACTCCATGGCGTGATTCTCCGACAAACAATGTTCAGCAACCGCCGACTTGCTCGGATACATCAATCGTGTGTGCCTCTGGTGTTCAACGCATCGATCCTCGACGGTACGTATAGAGGCCATTGAAATTCGCACAAGTGACGACCTCATAAACCGTGACTCTGGCTATAATCTTAGCAAAGCTTGGGAACCAGCGATTGGGTTAAGAGTAAATCTAGCAAACGTAACGAAGTGACGACTACGGCGGACAGAGCCCTCACACCGACGTCTTCAGACGCCGGCGCAATCGGTTCCAATGCGCGGCCGCGGCGCGGGGCGCGGACCGCGGAGGGGTCGCTCCGCGGGCCGAGGGTATTTAAATGGCCCTCTACCGGGCTAGAACCCAGGTCTCTTCGAGCAGCCGTAGCGTGCGGATCTCCGTGCCGGCGCGTTTCCAGGAGCTCAGTCCGTCAGTTCACCTGATGATGGCGACATGTATGATCGCCGAAATATTGTGCCCGTTGGACACTATAGACCGGCAGTACACCCGTGGATATTTTGATCTTCAACTTAGATGTTTGAACGAAGTAGTTCGTTCACTATGTAGTCATCATCAAACAGCTTCAGCTTCACGTCGAACCGACAAATCCACGGTGGCCAGCTCCCGTTCCTCTTATCACAGCAGTATAGGGAATTGATGATACACGCACTTTGCATTTGCTATAGTGTAAAGATAAATGCGCCTTCAAGTGTTTTTGAGCTTCTGGTGTATTTCCTACCGAGTTGGAGAGCGATTTTTAATTTCCTTTAAACAATTAACACATCCTCAGTACCACCATTTTTCGTAATAGGTAGAGGTTGTGCCAACCTTGTTAGAGATTCATTACTTCTGTATCATAACTCATCCCTATATTTGTGCAGAGTCCTTTTTTTATATAATTCAATTACTATATTGGACATTGAATCCTCAGATTTCTTATTTATTAGGATTAGGAATCTCAGCTATTC
The DNA here is from genome assembly GCA_026315105.1 of Locusta migratoria. NCBI lineage: Eukaryota > Metazoa > Arthropoda > Insecta > Orthoptera > Acrididae > Locusta > Locusta migratoria. Next base: position 15,259,814 of record CM048753.1, on the reverse strand, counting down.
CTAGTTTTAAGAAATGGTCTAAGATTGAAACCAAGTGGTTTTGTATCAATTACCTAATTGAAAGGCGTGATTCATATTTATTTTCGTAATGGTACCGTAAGCCTGGTGAAACGCAAATTAGCGACAGGGTCCTACATTCAATCTCACCAGCTCTGGCACTATCATTACACTCTACCCTCACAATGGGAAATGTGCTCTAGAACTGGTGGGAATCCTTTGTCAAATAAGTCTGTTATATGCTGAAAATTTGGAAGACATGTATGGAAAGGTGGAGACAATCTAAATTAAAAAAAAATCTGGTTCCGTATCGATGACATCGCAGGCCATTCCGCCACGTCTCGGAGTTGTTACATCTATTGTGCCGTTTCCTGCTTTTTGCGTAGCCCTGTCCAGGAGAATGATGCCCTGTGGCTATCTGGGATGTTATAAAATAGCTTTCTAGAAATTTGACTCAAAACCCCAGAGAGATTTTGGTCATATGTTAAATAAATTAGGGGCAAAACACAAACAATGCCCTCACTACGTGATAGTAATGACGATCCTGCTGACGATAGCGCTACTAAAGAAGACGAAACCGACACTCCAGATTTAGAATTACAGAGACCGTAATGAGTAACGTAGAAGTAGTTATAATCGGAGTAGTGAAGCGACTATGACTTGTTCTTGTTAAGTCTTCTGGTCAGGACTGTAAACCCATTAGATTTATATCCGATTATTCTGAAGCTATAGCTCCTTACTTAACAGCCATGTACAACCGCTCTCTCAAAGAAGGATCTGTACCAAAAGATTGGAAAGTTGCACAAGGCACGCCTATCGTCAAGAAAGGCAGTAGTAGTAACCCACTAAACTACATGCATATTTCATTGACGTCAATTTGCAGCAGGGTTTTGGAACATATCCTGTATTCAAATATTATGAATTATATCGAACAGAATGATCTATTGACCCAAGATCAACACGGATTTAGAAAATATCGGTCATGCGAAACAACTAGCGCTTTACTTACATGAAGTGATGAGTGTTATCGACAAGGGTTCTCAAATTGATCCCGTATTTCTTGATTTCCAGAAGGCTTCAAATTTACGACTGGATAATGGATTTCCTGACAGAACAGTTTGTTGTAATCAATGGTAAAGCATCAACTGATACAGGTGATATCGGGCGTTCCACAGGGTAGTGTTATTGGTCCTCTGCTCTTCCTTACTTACATAAACGATTTGGGAGAAAATCTAAGTAGCTCTCTTAGGTTGTTTGCAGATGACGCCGTCATTTACCGTCTAATAAAATCATCTGAATATCAAAACCAACTGCAGAACGATCTGAATAAGATATCAGTATGGTGTAAAAATTGGCAATTGACTTTAAATAATGAGAAGTGTGAAGTCATCCACAAGAGTACGAAAAGAAATCCGTTAAACATTGTATACAAGATAAATCAAAAGTGAAGGCCGTAAACTCGACAAAATACCTAGGAATTAATATTACTTCAGATTTAAACTGGAAAGAACACGTATATAATGTCGTGGTAAATGCTAACCAGAACCGTTAAAAGATACAACAGAACTACTAAAGAAACTGCATACACTACGCTTGTTCGTCCTTTTTTTTGGAGTATTGCTGTCCAGTGTGGGATCCTTATCAGGTGGCTTTGACGGAGGACATCGAAAGAGTCCAAAGGGCAGCTCGTTTCGTATTGTCACGATACAGGGAAGACAGTGTTACGGAAATGATACAGGATCACGGATGGGAATCATTACAACAGCGGCGCTTATCGCTGCGGCGTGGGCTACTTACGAAACTCCAATCGCCTACATTCTCTTCAGAATTCGAATATATATTGACTCCCACTTAAATAGGTGGATATGATCATCAGAATAAAAATAAAAGCTAAAACGGAGAGATTTAGGTGTTGTTTCCTCCTGCGCGCTATTTGAGAATGGAATGGGAGATAAATAGTATAAAGGTAGTTCGATGAACCATCTGCGAGTCACTTAAATATGATTTCCAGAGTACCCCACGTAGATGTAGATGGAGACACTCTCTGAACCAAATGCCCACATATCCTCTCCACAAAGCCGTGTGTCAGGATCTGAACAGTGCAGGACATTGATCGCCCAAACTCCTGACACCATTCATCCTTTTGAGGGGCCTCATTGTCCACTACCCTTTCTCGGGTGGAACCCAGACCTCGGGACGTGGTAATATGTCGACACTGGCGGCGGAAGGAGTCCTTCCCCCGTTCCTTCATCTGGGCCCACGACGTTTTTGGGACTTGTTTTCGACAGGAAGCTAAGTTGGTCTCCCCACATATCTCGTTTGGCAGCTCGCTGTACCCGCTCTCTCAATGTGCTGCGGGTGTCAAGTGGCACCTCGTGGGGAGCTGACAGGTCTACTCTCCTCCAGCTGTCTCACACCATAGTTCGGTCCAAACTGGAGTATGGAAGCATCGTTTATTCTTCGGCTCGACCGTCCATACTGCGCCGCTTCAACACAATCCACCACCAAGGTATCCGTCTGGAGACGGGAGCGTTTTACACTAGCCCCGTTGAGATCCTCTATGCTGAGGCTGCCGAACTACCCCTTTCTTACCGTCGGGACCTCTTACTTAGCCGTTACGCTAGCCGTTTGTCGTCCATGCGAGGACACTCAACGTACACTTTTAATGACTCACTTGACAGTCTCTTCGCCATGCGCCCGTGTGCTCTAATACCACCGGGAGTACGCTTGCGTTCGTTACTCGGCCAGCTCGGCGTTACAATGTCTGCTATCTTCTCGACTGGAGAGAGCACCTCTCCACCGTGGCGAAGCCCCGAAGTCTGTGTTAACTTTGACCTTCATTCTCTTCCAAAGGACTCCACACCCAGTTTCGTTTACCAGAGAGAATTTCTTGCACTTCGGTTCAAATATGATAATTTTTTCATCTACACTGATGGCTCAAAGACAGACCAGGGTGTTGGGTGTGCTTTTGTACTTGGCAACGTCTTTTAAATATCGTTCCATTTTTACAGCTGAGCTGTATGCATTATATCAAGCCACCCAATACATCCGGCGAAACTCGCCCAATAAGTGTCATTTTCTCGGACTCTGAGTGCTCTTTTGAGCCTCCATCCCCTGCTACAAAGCATCCGCAATTGTCCTACCTCTCTTTCAACGAGCGGAACTACTGTGACGTTTCTGTGGGTCCCTGGCCACGTGGGAGTGTTGGGAATAAGTCTGCGGATACGGCTGTCAAGGAGGCAGTTCTTCTCCCTCGGCTGTCTACCTTTTCTACTAGCTCTGATGACCTTCGTGCTGGCGTCTCCCGGCGGATTATCTCCCGTTGGTATTTACATCGGTCATCCCTGTCAGGGAACAAATTGCGAGCCATTAAACCTGTGCCTGATCTCTGGTCAACGTCATCTCGACCTCTCGCTGAGAGGAGATTGTTCTGGCCCGGCTTCATATTGGCCACTGCCGTTATAGCCACCAGTATTTATTCCGTGGTGGTCCTGCTCCCTTATGTGAGCACTGTGATGAACCTTTTACTATGAACCATCTATTAGTGCAATGTCCGTTTTTAATCGTCTCCATCATGATCTATGTTTACCATTTGAAATGTCTGATATTTTAGCTGATGACCAGCATTCTGTTAAGAGTTTTACTTTTTATACATCGTGAAAATATGGCGAAAGTCATTTAAGTTCTAATCCCGGTTCGATTTTACTATGGGCAGTATTGGGCGCTAATGACCTCAGCAGTTGTGCGCCCTAAAACAAAAACAAAAAATCGACATGGCATTTGACACAATTGGATGTTTGCTTCCTGAACACTGGTGCTCCAATGCACTTTAGCATGGCATGTGGCACATACTCAGCAACAGACCTCTGTAGCTCATGCGCCATCTCAGTTCGAGGGTACATGACAATCTTTGTGACAGCGATGACTTTCCTGTCCTGTCCCGACTGGTGTCCTTCCGTTCTTGTGGCGGGACAGTATCATCTCGGTGTTGAAAGCTAGCGCTGATCTGCAGGTGGCTAATAGTTACCATCTGACTAGCCTCACCAACAACTAGCTGAAAAGCCGGCGTTGCTCGGGATTTATTTATTCCAATCTTCACAGCCTCATCTCTCTCTCTCTCTCTCTCTCTCTCTCTCTCTCTCTCTCTCTCTCTCTCTCTCTCTCTCCACCTTTGAATGCCTCACTCCACCCATCCTTTATCTGCTGGAAATGACTTCTTTAACTCCTTTCCCACCTCCTCAGTCCATTATGCGACTTCAATATTATGCTAACTAATCCTTCACGAATGTCCAAGCAATATTTTGACAAAGATTCATAGCAATACAATTAACGGTACTGACTTGCATTCTGGAGGATGATGGTTCAAATCCACCTCCGGCCATCCTGATTTAGACTTTCCGTGATTTCCTAAATCACTCCAGGAAAATGCCGGGATAGTTTCTTTCAAAGGAAACGGCCGATTTCCTTCCCTCTCCTTACCCAAATTGGAATGATTGGCGTTGTAATGTAGGCCCATAAATTTCATCCCAGCCCAACCACCCCCTCTTCCCCAAGCCAACCAATCAACTATGTACAGTATATTAGAAGAAACTGTAGAGTCGATGCATGCAGCTGCAGACTAATATCATCAGTGCTTTACTACTGTAGGGTCCTGGAGCGTACTTTGTTTGAGGTACCTGGCACCCGACGCTTTGCTGCCGCAAGAGAAATAATTTTGGGGATGTCGTTTGAAATAGCTTTTGAGTACAAAATCTTTGTTTTTCCACATTCATCGAAAACAAATAAGTTTCTTGGCTGTCCAACTGGTGAGCATCCATCATACAACTGTCCATGTGAAAAACATGGATTTTCGAGGGTTAAGTCCACACACTTGAAGCGACTGACCTTGTACCTTGATGGTCATAGAAAATGAAAGCCGAATGGGGAACTGCAGCGGTTTTATATTAAAAGGCATGTCCGTGCGAATGATGGGAATGCCTGGAATCATATTTAAAAATTTCATCAGGATCGGAATAAAAGTGTAGAATCTGACAAAGTTCCTATGGAAAGTGTCCTGTCATATACTGGTCAAGTGTCCATAGGTCATGAAGATTTCAGGATGAATATTATTATTTGCATATCGCATGATCCCACAGGTTTTCAACCATATAATTATGACGTCATCTCCTGAACTATGTCGTAAGTAGTTTTACCCCATATCAATTGTTCTCATGGAAGGAGTATGTGTACCAAATTTGGTTCAAATCGGTACAGCGGTTTAGAAGCAGATGTTGCATGATGCAGCAGTTTTCTGCGCATTTCATTGTTTCTGTCATATCTCCTGAAGTATTTGTGGTACAGTCATTTAATGGTGCCTAGGACCATTGAGAAAGTGCCAGCGATATGTTGACAAAATTTCATCAAGATCGGTTGAACAATATGGCCAACGCGCTGATATGGCCAACGCGCTAATATGGCAAACGCGCTGACATACATTTATATACACTAGTCATAAATAGCCATTGAATTAAAATGTGCTGTCGCTGGGATTCTTCTGCTTAGTACACAGACGTTTCTCCCTGCTCCCCACTTCATGTAGATCTATGCTTTGCGGTCATTGGTTCAATTTGTTCATGGTTGTTCGTTGATCATCAGCTAACAGTGTTTCGGATAGCGACTACACAGACTGTCTTAGAACACATCTAGTAAGCGGAAGATTCCAGGTTCGATCCCCTTCCACTGCAGATGTTAATTCAATGCATCTCCTTATGTTTAATACCTTTGGTGAAACGAGACAATGTTGTCTCAAAAATTGTATTTGTCGATATATAAAGAAATTTATGTTCACAGAAATGTCCATCACACCACGGGCCAGTATCTGCGACCTACCAGACGAAGTGCTGTTGTCGATCTTTCAGCTGCTGCCAGTCGCAGACTTGGCCCGGTGTGCTAGCACGTGCGAGCGGTGGCGCAGAATCGTGACAGGATTCACCCTCCTTTGGAAGGGCAAGTGCTACAGCAGCTTCAGGAGCCCCACAGACTGCCCAGAGACGCGCGCCGTCTTGCACGCTTTGCCTCCACTCCGGGAGGTTACGATCGACTCGACCACCGGCTTCATGTTGTTCCTTTTGTACACGAAGTTAAATCTGTCAGTGAAATACGTAAGAGTCCTGGAGAACTGTCCGCGACTTAGGTGCGAATTCTTAGCGGCCAGACTGGACATCGCGGGGGATATTTTCCGCCGCCGGTCGACTGTGGATTTCGACAGACTGCGGCACCTGCGGATCGTGCAGATGTGGGAGCACAACTGGTGGGCCGTGCGCGAGTACAGGGCCGACGGCGTGGTCCGGGCGGCCCTGGCGCTGTGCCCCGGCCTGACGCGCCTCAGCGTCAGCGCGCGCTTCCTGGCGGCGGAGCGCCTCGACGCGGTGGAAGGGTTCGGCCGGTTGGAGGCGTTCGAGATGGACTGCCCCAGAGTCGAGAGCCTGTCGTTCCTGCGGCGCTGCGCGGACAGGCTAGCGGAGCTACGGCTGGCGGCCTGCGTGTGCCCGCCCTCCAGAACGCTGGCCCGGCTGCCGCTGCTGCCCAACCTGCGGGCACTCCGGCTGACCGACTGCAGGTTCGAGGAGCGCGACCTGGCGGCGGCGCTGTTGGGGCTGCGGAACCTCGAGACTTTGGAGCTGGGCCGCTGCAGCCCCGTCCGCGACCTGTCCATACTGCGGCGCTGCGGTCGGCTGCGGGAGTTCCGCATCGCCAACTACAGCCCTCACTACCCCCTGGCGATAGGGCCGCCGGAGGGCCAACTACGCGCGTCTGCCGACAGCCTGTTGGCCGCTCTCATGCAGCTGGAGCGGGCGGGCCTAGACAGCCGCTGCGTCGCCTACCTGGCCGCCCTGAGAGGCTGTCCCCAGCTGAGACTCGTCTCTTGTGACTTCATGTATGTGCCGCAGCTGTTGAACGTGTGCGTCCTTATAACCGTAACCAGCTGTCCACACTGCTGACGCATTAAGACATAGCACACTCTACTTGCATGATGTGCCGACTGGACGCCTGGCAACAAGTCACATTGTTTGAGGCGCGTTCGTAAACTCAGTTTAAAAATAAAACTGTGAGACGGGGGCTGTAATTAATCTATTTTTCATACTAACCTTGTGTTACTGTATCTTTCTCTTTACGCTAATTATTGAAATATTTAACATTTTACTATGTAGATCTTTATTTCGATTTCTGTGCCTTTCGAGACACATCAGGGGTGATGGGCTCCTGGGATTTTAGTACATTCTATGTTACGTAAAAATTTCGGGGTTTTAATGTTTATTGGCGCAGCTTGGCTGCTAAAAAGTGGTTTTACCTGTTGGCCACGGTCAGGCCACGCAGAGCAGAAACGCTCTTGGTGTCCCCCTCCCAACTTTCGCTCGCCTTCGGGGAAGGACGACAGAAGCTGGCTTGACCTGTTTGGTGCCGATGCTACAGGCGGCAGAGTATATCTGGCAGAATTTTGTATCTGTCCCGCGGTTTAAGGTGGGCGATAGCGGGGACCGCCTTTGTAGTCATATGGCCATTTCGCAAGAGAGTAGTTAGCCGGATACAAACAATAGCAGAGTGCTCTGGGCCCCAGACTGTTTTTGGAGATGTATTGCCCTTAGGCGTTACCTAAAACAAAACAAAAACTTCCTAGACAGCAGAAGTGTTTAAACACAGTGTGACAAATAGTTGGATTGAGAGGAAAGCGTTCTGCCAGTCTGGCACCCCAGGGGTCCCCCAAGAGACCCACAGTTCTTTTGTGGGTACGTGTGTGGCGCGCATGGGGCTCCGAGTCAAAGTAGCCTTTCTTCCGCCTCCAGGCTGCTTCACTTTCCCCTCCCAGTTCATGCCTGCGCCTGGAGACGGGCGTCCTTCGCGAGTTAAGGTGGTTTCTTGTTGTAGTTTCTCTTATTCCTTGGTTTCTTCCTTTCCTAACCTTTGCTTCTGTCTTTCTCTCCTTGCTGTACTCTCCTAGCCTTCTTCTCCTCATTAGTCTCCGCTTAAGCGTTTGAGACACTTTTCTCACCACATCCTCTCTTCTTCTTTCCTCCCTGTGCGTGTCTGAAGGCCGACCCACGCATTTTCATGCGTAGCAGGTGTCGGGGTAATGCGTAATTCGCCGCCCCCGGGTAGACAAGTAGGGCACGTATGTACCCCTAGTAAAGACCAGGCCCGGGGAGGGGTGATTACCCGAGCTGGTACCATCCAAACATGCCGATTGGTTCCTCCATCAATTCTCGGGAGGTGTGACCTGAGGTGTGAACAATCACCTAAGGCCGGTAAGCCCTCAGAGAGGGCCCCCACTAGGAAGGAGCGCACCATCGGAGACGCCGGTAATGATGGGGGACACTTCCGCAATGACTTTCTTCTCTTCTTCTGTGACTTTGACCCAGAAACGATAGATAGATTCGCCTCAGCAAAAGAAAACTCTGCGTAATCTTCCGAAATTCCTTGTCTCTCGAACCGACGGTAAAGATTTCACTTCTATAAATCCTTTCATCATTCAGAAAGGTGTTGATGCAATTGCTGGCCCAGTTAAAACCTGTTCGCGTCAGCACAATGGCACATTGTTGCTGGAAGCGGACAGTGCCTTCCAAGCCCAAAAACTGATACGGACTACGTTGTTACACACGTTTCCTGTCAAGGTAGAAGCGCATCGCACACTCAACTCGTGACGGGAGGATAGTCTTCACGAGATCCCTTGACGGGTTGTCTGACGAAGACATACAAACCTATATGTCCGCTCAGGGTGTAACAGCTGTGCATAGGGTGTTGAAAAAGGTAGATAACCAGCTGACACCAACTCGTACTGTCCTTGACGTTCGACAGAGTTGAACTCCCGCCGAAGGTCAAAGCAGGATACGAAGTTATCTCCGTCCACCCTTATACACCAAACCCAACACGCTATTTCCAGTGCCACAGATACAACCATACCGGTCAATCTTGCCCAAATGCAGCAATGTCACTTGTGGTAGGTATGCCCATGAGGGGGGATTGTCCACCTCCGTCCCCTCACTGCCTTAATTGCAAAGGTGACCATGCGGCTTCCTCTCGGGACTGCCCTGTATAAAAGGATGAAAAGGTCATTCAGCAAATTCGGGTTACGGAAAAGGTATCAACGTCTGCCGCTCGAAAGTTGTTGGCGAGTCGAAAGCCCACGGTCCTCACCTCCACACGACCTGCTAAGGATTCAGGTACCCAGACCTGTGACTTCACTTTCGCTGACAGTTGTGTGATCCGCCAGCCCGAAGATTGCCCGTTCCACGTCCCTGCTTCCTCCTGCTGCTTCTAAAGTTCAGTCTTCGTCAACCTCTAATAAACCGTGGGCACCTAAAAAGATGCCTGGACTTTGGAAAAGGAAACCGCCCAGGAAGATTTTCTGCGAACTCAGGCTTCCAAACCGTCAACTGCCTCTTCTCACCGTCAGTCTTCCAGAAGAGCCAACAAAAATGAGTTCCTCTCCTTCCTCGCCGAGGCGACCCATCCGTCACGCCATCCAACAGTAGTCGGCCCCGATCATCTTCTGTCTCACCGGGACGCACTACTGTTAGCCGGGAAATCGGCATTTTACCGGTGGCGGAAGCTGCCCCCTCCTGATAAGCTCGGGAAGGTGGCAGATGTATCGTTTGAACCTATGGAACATGACTCTTTGCCTCTAGATGGCGACAGTAGTGCTCCCTCGAAACCCGGTCCTCAGCGGCTTGTTCCTTTTTATCTTCCTCTTTTCTCTTAAATTTTATCATGGCGCTCCTTCAATGGAATATTCACGGCTTTTAAATCGGGAGGAATTAAAACTTCTCCTTAGATTGCACTGCCCACTTCTAGTTTGTCTCCAAGAAACTAAGTTACGTCCAAGTGATCGTGCAGACTTACCCCACTACACCTCTGTGTGTTTCGACCTGCCACCTATGGAAGGTAACCGCGCCCATGGAAGAGTTCTGATGCTCATTCGGGACGAGATCTATGACCATCCTATTTCATTGCATACTCACCTACAGGCAGTTGCCGTCCGCATCACTCTATCCACCTTTTCCTTTTCCCCTCTGTAATATCTATTCTCCATCGTTATCCGCCATTACTAGGGCAGATGTGCTACACCTCTTTGACCAGGTCCCTTCACCTTTCGTGTTGGTAGGCGACTCTAATGCCCACCACCCCCATTGGGCTCTCCGGCACCTTGTCCGAGAGGCTCCCTTTTGATGGACCTTCTCCAACACATCAATCTTGTTTGCCTCACCCCCTGTGAACCGAACTTTCTTTCAGACACAACACACACTTATTCCCATATAGACCTCACAATATGCACTCCTCAGCTTGCCGGTCGGTTTGAGTGGTATGCACTTTGACACATACTTGAGTGACCATTTTCCTTGAGTCATACACTACCTGCATCATTCCCCATCTCTTCGTCCCACCAGTTGGAACATTTCTAAAGCCGATTGGGGGATTTATTCTTCCATGGGAGTTTTTCACAATCAGGACTTTTCCAGCTGTGACAGTCAGGTCGAATACCTCACAGAGGTTATTCTCACAGCTGCCGAACATTCCATACCTCGTACATCCTCTTCTCCACGTCGCGTCCCGGACCCCTGGTGGACTGCAGCCTGCCGTAACGCTCCTAGAGCTCCTAGAGCGCCGCCACCCAACGTTGGAGAATTATAAACGAGCGCATTGTCGTCGTTATAAACGACAGCAAAAACGGTTGCTGGATTGCTTTTACCAGTTCTTTTAACCGCTTTACTCCCTCCTCGGCTGTCTGGGATGGCCTACGCTGTTTATCCGGCATAAAGGTCCACTCCCCGATTTCTGGCCTGACCGTCGAGAACGCAGTCCTTGTGGACCCCGCTGATGTTACCACCCTGCCTTCTTCCCTCGCAAATAGGTAGAGGAGGCACGGCCGCCCTCTTTCCACTCTCTTAATCGTGAAAATTACGTCTCCTTTACTATGCAGGAGATAGACCGTGCTCTCGCCCTGTCCCGATCTTCTGCACCCGGGCCCGATTTCATCCATATTGAGATGCTGAAGAACCTCTCTCCTGCGGGCAAGTGTTTCCTTCTTAGTACCTACAGTCGTATATGGACTGAAGGTCAGGTTCCCACAAGTTGGCGTGAAACCATTGTTGTCCCCATCCCCAAACCAGGGAAGGACAAACATCTTCCATCAAGTTATCGCCCTATTCTCTTACTAGCTGCATCTGTAAGGTGATGGAACGCATGGTTAACGCTCGGCTGGTCTGGCTCCTCGAATCTCAACGCCTCCTGACATATATCCAATGTAGTTTTCGCAGACACCGCTCTGCTGCTGATCACCTCGTCACCTTGTCGATCTGTATTATGAATGCCTTTTTAAGGAATCGTCAAACGGTAGCAGTGTTATTCGACTTAGAGAAGGCTTATGATACCTGTTGGAGGGCGGGAATTCTCCGCACATTACACGCATGGGGCCTTCGTGGCCGCCTCCCTCGCTTTATTCAAGCGTTTTTGGCGGATCGCAAGTTCCGGGTACGGGTGGGATCTCTTTTGTCAGATACCTTTTGCCAGGAGAATGGGGTACCACAGGGCTCTGTCCTGAGCGTGGCAGTTTTTGCCATTGCAATCAATCCGATCGTAGACTGCCTTTCAGCCGACGTCTCCGGATCCCTTTTTGTAGATTTTGCAATTTATTGCAGCGCCCAGCGGACGTGTCTCCTGGAGCGGTGTCTTCAACACTTTCTTGACCGCCTATATTCCTGGAGCATTGCGAACGGCTTCCGCTTCTCCACTGATAAAACGGTGTGTATATACTTCTGGAGAGACAAGGAATTTCTTCCACCATCTCTACGTCTCGGCCCGGTAGCTCTCGCTTTCCTGTAGACAACGAAATTCTTGGGACTCATGCTGGATAGTAAGCTTTGCTGGTCCCCACAATTGTCCTACCTGGCTGCATATTGTGCCAGATCCCTAAATGTTCTCTATGTCCTCAGTGGTACATAATGGGGAGCGGATCGTACCGTCCTGCTTCCCCTTTACCAGGCCATTGTTCAGTCGAAGCTCGACTACGGAAGCCTTGTATACTGTTCTGCACGGCCGTCGATTCTCCGCCGTCTCAACTCTATTCACCATCGGGGATTACGCCTGGCGACTGGTGCATTTTATACCAGCCCTGTTGAAAGTCTGTATGCCGAGGCTGTTGTATTACCCTTGACCACTCGGCGTGACATACTCTTGTCAGTACGCATGCTGCTTGCAGTCGATGCCCAACCATCCATCTTACAGATTATTTTTTGACGACTCACACGATGGCCAATATCAGTTGTCTGCGATAGCCTTGCTTCCACCTGGAGTTCGGTTTCGCCGTCTGCTTCAGTGACTCGATTTTACCCTTCAACCTTTAGGTTGAGCGAGAGCCCATTACCACCATGGCATCAGTCCCAGGTTCACACTCACCTTGAACTTAGTTCGCTGCCCAAGGAGAGCACCCCGGATTTGGTATACTGCTCGAGGCTTGTCGAACTCCGTTCGCGGTTTGATAATGCCCGGGCGCTGATAACCTCGCTGTTGAGCGCCCTAAAACACCAATAATATAATAATAATAATAATAATAATCGATAATGCCATATTTCTACACTGATGGTTCCAAGAGCACTGACGGTGTCGGATCTGCCTTCGTCGTTGGGATAACCTTCCTTGCAACACATCACACAATTCCGTATTTGCTCAAGCGTGAGAATTCGTGGCATCCATCTTGTGGATAGCTTTCTCATGTCCGAATATTTATGCAAAATATTATGCACGCATTCATTCGGGATGCCCACAGCACTAGCAATCTCATGCATTTTAACTCTCCTGTCATCCACTACCATATTGTCGCATTGAAATGGAAGCAGGCTTGATTTCGAAGCCAACTGAACAAAGCACTTACACTGAAAGCAGGTTTATTGCGAACTGAAATGTACACGCAGCACTGACTGCCACTCGGGCAGAGTGCTTTGCTATTTATACGCACAGAATGTGCCACAAATTGGAATAGTTAATATAAGAAACAAGTAGAAATTACAATTGAACATAAGACACGTATAGAACATTCTGGAAGTGATAATTACAAATTTGCCGGTGGACGGGATTGAACAGGCGACCTTCAGCAACGCAGTCGGTGACGCTATCCCCTACGCCACGCCGGCATTTGGTTTACGTGGGTCTCGAGGCAATATCATTGGTTTTATCGAAGATTTCCCAAGTCTTAACCTCCACATGGCGTTTAGAACGTTCAGCCATACTTGCGCCCATATGGCCACTCCGAAAATTTTGAAACCACTTGTAAACTGTTCTAATGGGAGGTGCAGAGTCACGAAAAAGTTTATGAAGCTTCTCTTTGTCTCCTGGGGCATTTTTCTTTTCATAAAGTAGTGTTGAATCACTACACGAAATTCGTTTTCGTCCCTTCTTTATCACTCGACTTCCTTGATACACAACGAAATATACCAATATGGCTGAAACTTGGTGTGCGTTCTTTCCACAGATGCTACTAACTAAACATTCCCTCTATACACGTTGGTGGTGCCAACTCTCGGACTTCGCAAACGCCCCCTTTTACTAACACCCAAACCTCCAGATGTCAGACAGATCGGTACTGATACCAAGCAGTATCAGATAAGGAAAAGAACCTAATTCTGGAGTAGTGGGTTCACCAATGTGTCATTAACGTATCCACAGTTTAAAAACTTCATTAAACAGTTAAAAAATAAAAATACAATAAGCCAGAAGAGCTTGCTCTTGGAGAGACTATTTTTTTAAATATATGACAATCATTTGCCCACTAAGGGGCCAAGCAAGCAAGCAAGCAAGTAAAATTTAAGTACAGCAGTAAATGACGTAAAAAAATTTCAAGGTTTCATAAAAAACACCACCAGTGAAACATACACCTCCAAGGAAAACACACTTCCAAGCAGCAGTAAATACGTCACGGGAAATAGTCCCAAACGTGAGAGAGAGAGAGAGAGAGAGAGAGAGAGAGAGAGAGAGAGAGAGAGAGAGAGAGAGAGAGAGAGGTGTCTGACAAAGACGGGACCCTGTAAACAAACTTGACGTAATGACGACGGGATGTTGTCCACCACAGAACACTCCGGAAGCAATCTAAAACATCGACCAGAACAACAAAGAGCGTGGCAACACATTTCAAATTTGAAGAATTGAATAATGGTAATGATCTGATATACAGACAGTAAAACCCTTGCATGTAAAAGAATCAAGACTAAGCTCAGCCTAAACGTGACTAAAATTAGACACCGCAAAGTCTCGGTTAGAGACTCCGTGTCACGCTTAACGAACATAACTGAGTAAGGCGGACACTTCAACACACCTCTACAGTGATAGCTTAGAACAAACACACACAGAGAACTGTGCACTGCTACTCTGGCCTAAAGACCTAGGTAAACATATATAAGTAGCCAAAAGTGAAATATGCCACTGTTTACATAAAATAAGCACAGTATAAAGCACAGTGGCTGTATATAATTACGAATACCGTAAACATTAAGGCACAATTACTGAGCACGCTCAGAATACCATACAAGCAACACCACAGTACCAGACAAGCACAATACCATTATCCACAGGTGTCAATCATATGTAACTAAACGTGAGCGGTCGAATTCAGACTACAGTATCACACATGTAACCCCCCACTACAGGATCGACATTTATATAGGGGAAATCACAGGCAAAAGTGGCCCATCAATAGACGTCCTTGGTTGGTTTACAAATGTAAGTTATTTATTAACAAACATCATAAAATTTATAAGTGGCTAACATTCCTTCATAGCTGTGCCATAGTCACGGCGTTTGCCAGTATGTTACGCCATATAAGGATTTAATTTCAACATTAGAAATTAACAAATGTAAGGAAAGAGAAACAGTTTAAATCACATGGCTCAGGCAAGGGAAAAAGGTACACTGCTTTTAACACTTTCGCTGTGGCTGACACTTATAAGCGTCCACACTCAATGTAGGGTGGCGTCAGCCGCAGCGAAAGTGTTAAAGAAAACGGCACCGTGAAGCCAGTTCGAACGGCACCGTGAAGCCTGGTTCACCCTAAGGTGACAATGTTAATCACAGTGACGTGCACAGGATAAATTTTCAAATTTGTAAGGTACACATGTCTAACTGGGCAACAGGTTGAGTTTGTTTTTTATTACAAGGAGGTGATCCAATTATATGTTCGAAAAATCTTACAGCCATTTAACATTTTTCGAACACGTGACTAAAATGAACTTCACACCAACGCAAGACAGACTTAGTTTCATGTAGATTAAGGGAAGAGGGACCTTTTCACGGCATTCCTCCACACAGAACTACGCCAATAAATACTTAACGGAGATCTCATTGTGTGCAGTTGTCGTTTCGGCGGGATAGCCGAGATGAGATTTTTAACTTGAATGCTAAGCCAAGCTGTTTATTCCTTTCGTCTCCATATCTTTTAGTAGATGACGTTGGATAAACGATCTTTTGGAAGTTTTTATAAGGTATAGTTTTTCATGAAATACTTGGCGAGTTTCTATGGAACAACTTCGCATTGTTAGGTTGAACTTATGGTCACAATAATGGTCGGGAAAGATCTTGCTGTTAGCTTATGGTCTCACGATTCATGCTAGGGACCCCTTTCTGTGTTATGGAAAGTATTTATTGTAATAGTTAAGTTTTGAGAGTGCGTTTTTTTTTTTTTTTTCATGAAATAGGAATTTCATGGGTAGTGTTCTTGAAATATGGTATTGTTGTAACATTGTGTGAATCGAGTTAAATTTACTGCAAAGAAATGTTTCTTTGTTTAAAAATAATTTTGTAGGCAGAATAAATATCAGAGTTGCATTCTTCTCTGAAAGTATATATATATTTGACGAATTACGGCGTTCAAATGAATGAAATAAATCGCAATTTGCGATGTTATGGCATCACTCAATCAGGTTTAGATGTAATACCAAACTGTGGCGAATGAAAATCTGTGCCCGGCCGGGATTCGAACCCGGATCTCCTGCTTACTAGGCAGACGCGTTGACCACTCCGCCACGGAGGACACAGTGACCAGCTCGACCGCAGAGGACTCTTCCCTGCATGTCTCCCGCCACACACAAATCTCCATTCGTCACGTTCTCTTTCCTATACCACAAAGATTTTAAAATCCAAAACACGATATTCTTAGTAATTTTCATGAAGTTACATCAGCTGGAAAATAAACCAGATAAGTTAGTTCGAGTTTGTTAAAGAGATTACCAGTTTTTCCCTCCTCACATTTTTATTAAAAGTGCCATAGATGTATTCTGTAGTTAGCTTTCCAGTAGTTAGTACAGCAGGAAGCAGTTTGGTGTTGCGCAAATTTATGAAGTAAGTGAAAGTGAAAATCAGTTTTTGTGTTCACGCTTACAGTTCAGTATAATTTGCAGATTTCAGGGAAGGACAATTCATAGTGTTCAGTACAGGTTAGCAAGTGTTTGCACTTAGTCAGATTGCATTTATAAATGTTCTTCGTTACGTTCAAATTGTTAGTTCAGTCAGAAACAAGTTTGAAGGGCCAGAATTATTAACACAGTGATTTTTAGTATTAGTAATTTTCAGACAGTAAACTTTGTTACATTTTCATACAGAAACAATTAGCAGTTTGTGTTTCATTATAATAAACATTACGCAGTCAGATAGGTTTTGCAATACCTTTACATTCACATAGAACACAGTTAAAAAATACGCAGTCAGATTAACATAACGTTGTGCAAAGGCATTCAGGTAGAAAAAGTTCAAACATATTCAGTTACATTTCTTAGACCATATGGTAAAACACACAACTTTCGCAGCAGACGTAAATTTTGTAAGAGAGGAGGACAAGCAAAAAACTTTCACCATGAAAGAGAAATAATTAATTACAGGAACTCCTGAGCAAAACTCAAATTTGACAACCGGGTTAGTTAAACTGTAAGGCTAAACAATAAGAACCGGAAGCCCAGCTTCCATGCCATTTAGTTAGCGCTGTTTAATGACACACCTAATGCAGGAGGAGGTTTTAACAGCCTCGTCACTCTGCATAAGTAGAGCCACATAAATACAGGAAAGAACGGTTCTTGAGCTACCCAAACCGAGCTGATGTCTCCTTTAAGCAACTGGGGGCGGGGAGAAACCAATCTTCTAGAAGATACTGGGAGGAAACTAAAACCTGCACACTAAAACATTTTAGTATATTTTAAGTAAATTACAGTTCCTTTCTACCATTTTCACACATGATACTCATCTTTTCAAGATTGCGATGTATGGGGGTTCTGCTCGCTGCAACATTATTCTCCTGGGGCGTCGTGGTAGAAATAAATACTAGATATGTACAATTTTTCACTTGTTCTTTAATTTAAACTTCTCCTCCACCAAAACATAACTTCAAAACATATACGAATTACAAAGCTTCAAAACGGTAATACTTCCATTTCAAAACACAGACATAGCTTCCAGTGAACTTTAGAAAAGCCAAAACTCTAACTCCCCCACGCAAGGCAGTGAGGCAAATATATAACATCGGCAATAATGACGTTACATTATCCATTGTTCATAACAATTGAATATAGTAATTTACAATGAACAAACATAACAGAAAAACATTTCATGTACACAAAAATAATCACAATATAAAATGAAAACTATGCATACAATAATTTTAGATGGCGCATGTATTTTTAGGACGAAATTTTCGATCTTTCTGTTAACAAAGTGCGATGTTAAATGTTAATTAATTTAATGAGTAAATCATACATGTTCCTAACATATACTGAACTATCAAATATTTTGGCCATTCACAAAATATACTCAAAAATCTCTTTTCAGTCAATATATACAAAGAATAACAAAATTGATAATTAATGTAATAGTAGAAATAACATAATTAGCTGGTCTACATAACTTGTTTATGAGCCTAACATACATAAAATGCTACTTATTTTCATTTCTTTTAGTTTTTCACAAAAGTTTTTACAATTCGTCTGCGTAAGTCTTTAAATAACAGACAATGACGAAACTATTGTTTATAGAACTGTCTGGAAAGAAAATATATGAATCTCTTAGATTTCATTATCACTTCTTTTGATCACAGTACCAGAGACACTGTCCTACACTGATTCCTAGACTGGATATATCGTTTTTAACTTACTTCACACGCAACTTTTATCACTATTTAACCACACGGTTCCGGGTCCGACGCAGATGGTATCGTACGGTAACTCTGAGATGGGGGGGGGGGGGGGGTGGTCAGCAGTATCGTTACAACACAAGATACTTTTAGCCTGTTGTCTCTTCCTCAGCTATTCAACTGCATCCGACATGAGTAGGAGGGTGTGGTTAGTGCATCTGTCTGCAGACCTTGCGGCCCTTGTTCCTGTGGCCGGACGGGTGTTGAGTGGTTTCAAAGGCTGGCCACCAGAAGAGCTTAGGACCAGTGCGGCCGCTACTTTTGTGTGTGCTGACAGCCAGTAGCTCGGCACTCCGCATTGTGTAGCCCACCAGCCACGCCGATTTTTGCGGCTGCTAATCATCCAAACTAGCTGGCTGGGACCCCTTGCCCGGATACCTGTTACGAAGGTATGGCAGGGCAGCCGCTCGGCTTCCGGTTCTCCGCCAACCCCTGGTAACTACGAGGTCGGTGTCCTACCGCTCCCTCGCGTGCGAGGCTGGCGCGGTATTTCAACTGATGCCTGCCTCCATCTTAGACACCACCTTCAAACTGTCAACACTCTGGTACACATTGTTAGCACAAGACACCCTAAACTTACAAGGAACTCCATCGTGTCACAATCGTGGAGAGCCCTCGCATTCTTTTTCAAATAAATACTATTGACATGTTTAGCCATAACATTTTAAAGTTAAAACTCTCATTAAGATATACAGAAAGTAACACTTAGATTATCCAAATGGCGAATAGTTCTTTGGATTCATATTACATAAAAAATTTCAATGTTAAAGATACAATATTCAGATATAATTGTTTCAAATCGAAATTGGAACATATAACACAAAATTGATACATTGGATTGAAATCAGACAGAGGTACCTATCATTAATAAAATAGGTTATTTTATATCTTAATAGAATATCGAGAATATGTTTAATAAATTAAACATGGTCCACAGTTACTATAATTAAGCCCACAGGGCAGTTCGTTACGACAGAGTTAGTTTGAGGAAGGCAAAGCTACCTTCATCCATGCAGCATGCAGCTTTCAGCGCTTTGCAAAAACTAAGTCTCTATGCAGCGCTTCGCAAACGCTAACTACAAATAACTACCTACAGATCAAGTGCACATTAGTCTAACTACCGCGCTAGACGGGGAGGGAGTTTTCTTGAGCTCGCTGATCTGGTTCCATTCCCTGCAAATTCGAGGTTAGTGACTAAACAGACTTACACCAATCGCTCACCCAGAGGCGAGAAAAGTTACACATATTAACTGAAAGAAATACGAGATAATACACCTTGGACGTTGAACAAAGAGAAAACACATGATCAAATGTACAAACACATGAAATAAACACTACAAATCCACACATGTTAAACAATCCTAAGTTAATAAAGTGAGACCTAAGGTATTACAATGTAACCTAATCTTACCACCATCATGCTGCAAAATTAAGAATGAGAATTAATGGTTGCAGGAGGGTCAGGGTTTACCATCCTATAGATGATACATGCCCTCGTCGTGTATGTTAGGCAGACAGTTTCTTGACAATGTGCTTGCTGTTCTTTGACTCCTTTATTTTTCTTTTTTCTCACATATTGTTTTATTTCTGAAGGAGATTCTAGCCTCATCGACAGATCACGATCGGTTCTTTAATTTACAAAATTGCTCTGCAAAACTTACCTGAAAAAAAAATGCAAGTTGGTTCTATTAATAAGCCAGAGTGTATATTGTCAATGCAATTTAGATGAACCCCTTCGTTCGTGCTCCGCCGCGACCGTATACCGGTCGAATCGCACACCTCCTGTAATTCAAATGGACAATCCCTAGACAAAATTATCTAGACCCCTAAGCATCAACACGACAGTGCATCCATATGTGCGCGCGCGCGCGCACACACACACACACACACACACACACACACACACACACACACACACACACACACACACACACACACACACACTTACGAGAAACAGACACAAATTACAGAAACAAGATATACATAACATGACCTAAACCACTTAGATTATGCACCATCAATCCTCAAACAATTGTCAGAGTCGAAGGGCATGAAAGGGATGCAGTGGTTGGAAAGGGAGTAAGACAGGTTGTAGCTTTTCTCCAATGTTATTCAATTTGTACATTGAGCAAGCTGTAAAGGAAAGCAAGGAGAAATTTGGAGAAATAATTGAAGTCCAGAACCAAGAATTAAAACCATTGAGTTTTGCCGATGACATAGTAATTCTGTCAGATACAGCAAAGGACGTGGAAGAGCAATTGAACGGAATGGACAGTGTGCTGAAAGGTACATATAAGATGAACATTAACAAGGGCAAAACTAGGGTAATGGAGTGCAGTCTAAGAAAATCAGGTGATGCTGAAGGAATTAGATTAGCCGGCCGCGGTGGCCGAGGCGACTGAGGCGCTTCAGTCACGGCCACTACGGTCGGGGGTTCGAATCCCCCCTCGGGCATGGACATTTGTGCCATCCTTAGTTGTAGGTAGTTCATAAGTAGTTTTTAAGTTTAGGGACTGATGACCCCGTAGTTAAGTCCCTTAAGCTAAACAAACATTTGAACATTTTTGAATTAGATTAGGTAACGAAGCAATAAAGGCGGTAGATTAATTTTGTTACTTGGGCAGTAAAATAACAAATGATGGTAGCAGTACAGAGGATATAAAATGCAGAATGGCAATGGGTAGAAAAAGCGTTCTTGAAAAAGAGAAATTTAACATCGAATATTTACTTAAGCCGAAGGAAGTCCTTTCTGGAGGTATTTGTATGGAGTGTTGCCTTGTATGGGAGTGAAACATGGACGATAAACAGTGCAGACAGGAAGAGGATTGAGGCTTTTGAAATGTGGTGCTACAGAAGGATGCTGAAGATTAGGTGGGTGGATTGCGTAGCTAACGAGGTACTGGGCAGAATTGGAGAGAAAAATTTCTGGCATACCTTAACTAAAAGAAGGGTTAGATTGGTAGGACACATCCTTAGACATCAAGGAATTGTGAATTTAGCTAAAAAACATTTTCAAATGTTTGTAAATCTATCGGACCAAACTGCGTGGTCATCAGTCCATAGCTTACAAACTACTTAAACCTAGGTAAACTGACCTAAGGACAAACACACACACCCAAGCCGCAGGGAGGACTCGAACCTCCATGACGAGCAACCGCGTGCTCCGTAGCGAGTCGCTTTAGACCGCTCAGCTACTCCACCGCGGCGTGAATTAGCGTTGGAGGGAAGTGTGTGGGGTAAAAACCGTAGAGGAAGACTAAGAGATGGATACAGTAAGCAGATTCAGATGTAGGTTGCCGTTCTTATGAAGCGACTTGCCCAGGATAGGGTATTGCTGCATCAAACCAGTCTCCGGACTGAAGACCACAACAACAACAACCAACAACAACCCTCACGATGGAAACAAGATAAATACATGGACAAGAAAGGGACTGTTAGGTGGGCAGCCTTATAGCTAACAGAGACACTTGGATATGTCACACTAATAATTTTTTAAGTACAAAACAGTACGTCAAGGTAACGTATGTTGAACAGATGACCAGATGGAAATGGCAAGTTGCTGTTAACCATACCAATAGCGGCGTGCACCTTAAGTATACAAAACACGCATATGACAAAGACGCATTATGGCGAAATGAAATCGCACAGAAACACATACATATACAAAGGACATACATTAAAATTACACTGTTAAAACAAACAACTTAAACACTGCAAAAGGCATACAAAATACAGCATAAATCTACAAACTCAAATCACACAGTTGGTAAGAATAACACTAAATCTACCTTAGAAAACACAAATTTAAACAATACTTAGCATGTATGTTACTGGCTTCTGTTAGGACCAAGGTCTTCTGGTTGGTTATGTCGCGGATCAGCGGACCTGATTACTACGTCTTCTGTTGGCGGGTCGCGTGGCTTTTTTCTGGCCTTTATCGGGTCGGTAGTCTTTATTACTGTTCCCGAACTTTCTCCGTTTGTCGGCTCCCTTATCACGCCAATAACCGTGCTCGTTCCTCCACTGCAGCTGATTCTCATTGGAAGGACTGGACTCCCCGCTGCTTGAACTTTCCGCTTGGTGGATGTTCCTAGCGCTGTTGTCGCTCCGATTACTTCTAGAAGAGCCGTTGCCGTCTGTTCTAGGTCCGTAATCATCGTCAAATTCCAAGTCCTCCAGGTAAGCCTGGAAGGATTGAATGTCCACCTTGCAGCTTCCAACAAGTACGGCATTGTGCACATTTCGTGGGCGTTTCGACGCGTAAATTCTAATTCGCATGGAGGGTAAGGGTTGTCGAGGAACTGATTTCTCGGTATCTTTCCTTGAAAGAAGCCAAGCCTCCTGCAGTTACTGTTTGCAAAGTGGGGCGTCACTTAAATGCTAGTTTTTACTCGTTCCTGCTGCCTCTCTGACCAGTAGGCAGACAGCATATGCTCCCTAAAATCAACATAGTAGCGACAATATCTCAGGTCGCATCCCTAGAGAAATCCGCACACACATGCGATTTTCTGCCCTTCTGGCCAGTTCGGAGGCAGAGTGTAATCGAATGCCTGCACTGGCTCTCGCACTGGCCCTCGACTCAGTCTTTCTCTTATGGGAGGACGGGCATGTGGAGGTTCGACTCCCTCTTCCTCGAAAGCCAAATCGTCTCCGCAGTCGGAACGACAGGGGCGACCTCCACACAAACTGCGGGAGGTGTTTTCTACTTGTGGGAGAAGTGGAGGGTGCAACGGAGACTTGCTCCAGACGCACGAAGCATTCTTCTAGATCGGCCACTACATCGCGATGCCAACGGAAAATTTCCCACTGTTATTCCCCGAACCGGAGTAGGTCGCGAACTTCGATTCATTTACAACAGCGGGAACTGCCCTTTCTGCCGCTGTCTGCCCGGTCTGTAGAAGCCGCGCCACCGAAGTGGCCAGCTCCTCAACACGTGCGCCGAGTTCATCAGCGCGTATTTTCGCCTGTCTGTCTACCAAATCGACTTTCTCCTCAAGAGAGTGCACATTAGTATCCACATGGTCGGAAAGGGCAGATATTGCTTCTGCATTACCTGAGATTTTCGTCGTGTTTTCTGAGATAGCATTGCGAGTGTGAAGATCGGGGTGAGAGTTTAATTTTTAAAACTCACAACCACCAACTGCGAACCAAATTCCTAAACATGCAAAAACACTGGAACTGTGATCGCTACTGTTTGATTCGTTTTCTAGGGTATGATATCACACGTTCGCAGCTTTCCTTCCCTGCGTATGATTAACAAAAAAATTCATAATAAAGTCAAGTTTATTACACCATATTAAAACCCTTTGGCTGATACATCTGTACGTCGACACATTTAGCAAATAAAGTTATAGCTCGTGAGCCCCCAGAGAAAATGAATATTTGTCGCAAATTGTTTTCACACCATGTGCCTGTCTCAAACACCGTTTATGTTCATGCCTATGCGACGACACGTGTTACATTAACAAAACACAGTCACTTTTAGTGCGATGCACACCTTGTTCCACCGGCTAAATATTCACAACACACAGTAGCACTCGATACAACTTGGTGCAGTCTACGACGAGCAACCACACTTGGCAATTGCCACACAAAAAGCTATAATCTCCACCTGGAGATCCACATGCCGACTGCTGCAGAGCGACGCCGCCCGGCCAGCTACACCACTCGCTCCCGACTCATCACTTCCTGGCCACGCCCGTGCGCATGCGCCAAAAGCCCAACTGCCGGGTTTTTTCCCTACGTCATAAACTTTCCCATGTGAGCTGTTCTAACCGATTTGCCAACGTACAGCGCTCAGCCAATACATTTCTAAAACTTTACTTAAAATCAAAATTATTACACTACACATTAAACAAATTCCTTCTTAGTTTTTTTTATATTGGTATAAACATCCTTTGTACTATTAATTATAATCGTGCAATTTCTTGTATCAAAGATAAGTGATTTAACTCAATACTTCAAGATAAAATACACAAGATCAATTGAAAATAAAATGAGAAATAGTTAATATATTTTTATAAACAAAAATTGCCATGCTGGTTGTGTAACTGTCTTGTATTCATTGGTAATTTATTACTTTTCATTGTCAATTAAACATATTACGCCAGATGTGACTATATCAGCTAATGTATTGTTTATTTATCAACAGGCTATTTTGTAATGAGGGCCTTAAAGGTGCCTAACTGCATCGTATAAATTCAAATGCAAGTAGTATTAGAATATTTTATTTCACGCTGTGCACTGCACTGCGCCTGGCACTCGCCATTATCCCTCTCTCTCCTCACCGGAAACGAACCTGAAAAATCCTAAGCTGGAACAAGCCACCAACGTCGGTCTGCTCGCTGCCTCCCCTCAGCTACAAGCACACAGCAAATCTCAACGTGGAGAATTTCTACCTATGGCCTAATTATAAATGTTGTCACCCAACTGTGTACATACATTGCTACCATAATTATTAAGATTAAAATTTGTGTTCGTAGGTTTTCCCGGCGAATATGCTGAGTGAAGATCTCTCGGGCGTGCAGCCGGATGGATTGATCGTTGTAGAACGAATTTTCGATAGCGTAACGTGCCATCATCATCAGGTTACTCCCGCTGACTGAGGCGCTGGACCGGCGGCTGTGCTATATATACCTGCGGTCACCCCGTCCACTGACCTCGAGTGCGGACACCGGGATGCTGCGGTGGTGGGGGTAGCTCCTGCTCTGGACTCGAGTGGCGGACCTCAGTTTGCACTCTGCCTTCGCTGTGCTCGGTGTTCTGCTTGCGCCGCGATCGAAGAAATTTTAGTGCCGGATTCCATGCGTGGCTTAATTGAAATCCACTGTCCTTGTTTATGAGGTTCTCGCGTAGCCGGATTTCGATGGCCTCCTTATACAGACTGTCCCAGTACCGCGATGTATTGTGGAGAACCTCTGTGTCTTCATATTTCATCTTGTGTGTTGTTTCCAGACAATGTTCAGCAATTGCTGATTTTGTGGGCTGTTGGAGTTCGGTGTGGCGCTTATGCTCAGTGCACCTTTCTTCAATTGTTCGAATTGTTTGGCCAATGTACGCTTTCCCGCACTCGCATGGAATGTGATAAACTCCCGATTTCCGGAGTCCCAGATCGTCCTTCACTGTCCCTAGAAGAGATTTGATCTTTGCCGGCGGGCGGTACACGCATTTGATGTTTTGTCGTCGTAAGATTCTGCCGATTTTTCCGGATACGTTGCCTGCGTATGGAATGTAGGCAATTTTTGCCGGCGGATCCTCCTCGGGTGTTGGCTGTGGTGTGCTCTTATGTTTGAAAGCACGTCGGATTTGTCGATCGCTATACCCGTTTTCCTGGAATACTTCCTTGAGATGGTCAAGTTCTGGTTTCAGACTTTCTTCGTCGGAGATCACACGAGCTCTGTGGACCAGCGTAGTTAGAACCCCTTCTCTTTGGGACGGGTGATGACAGCTAGAGGCATGGAGGTACTGGTCCGTGTGGGTTTCCTTCCGATAGACACTGTGTCCCAACGTTCCGTCCGGTTTTCTGCGAACCAGAACGTCCAAGAAAGGTAGCTGACCGTTTTGTTCAACTTCCATTGTGAACTGGATCTGGCTGTGTATGGAATTCAGGTGTTGCAAGAACACCTGAAGTTCATCTTCGCCGTGAGGCCAAATGACGAACGTGTCGTCGACATAGCGGTAGAATATCGTCGGTTTTAGTGGCGCTGTGTTTAGTGCCTTGTCCTCAAATTCCTCCATGTACATGTTGGCAATCACAGGTGACAGGGGACTGC
This sequence comes from Locusta migratoria, assembly GCA_026315105.1. Taxonomy (NCBI): domain Eukaryota; kingdom Metazoa; phylum Arthropoda; class Insecta; order Orthoptera; family Acrididae; genus Locusta; species Locusta migratoria. Next base: position 15,233,849 of record CM048753.1, on the reverse strand, counting down.
CCATGGGCACGCCATCAGTCTGTTCGTAGTACTCTCCGTCAAAGAGAAAATAGGTCGACGTGAGCACGAAATTAAATACTTTTGTGAAGGAGGGCCCAAATTTCTTCTCTATGAGTTCCAGCGACTCCTTCAGTGGTACCCTGGTGAAAAGGGAGACAACATCGAAACTGACCATGAGATCTGAGTTGGACAGTCTGAGTTGCCATATCCGTTCCACGAACTGGGCCGAGTTTTTGATGTGGTGCTCACATTTGCCAACCTGCGGACTCGCGAAGCACTTGACGTCAGTTTTGAGTCCGCAGGTTGGCAAATGTGAGCACCACATCAAAAACTCGGCCCAGTTCGTGGAACGGATATGGCAACTCAGACTGTCCAACTCAGATCTCATGGTCAGTTTCGATGTTGTCTCCCTTTTCACCAGGGTACCACTGAAGGAGTCGCTGGAACTCATAGAGAAGAAATTTGGGCCCTCCTTCACAAAAGTATTTAATTTCGTGCTCACGTCGACCTATTTTCTCTTTGACGGAGAGTACTACGAACAGACTGATGGCGTGCCCATGGGCAGTCCCCTGTCACCTGTGATTGCCAACACGTACATGGAGGAATTTGAGGACAAGGCACTAAACACAGCGCCACTAAAACCGACGATATTCTACCGCTATGTCGACGACACGTTCGTCATTTGGCCTCACGGCGAAGATGAACTTCAGGTGTTCTTGCAACACCTGAATTCCATACACAGCCAGATCCAGTTCACAATGGAAGTTGAACAAAACGGTCAGCTACCTTTCTTGGACGTTCTGGTTCGCAGAAAACCGGACGGAACGTTGGGACACAGTGTCTATCGGAAGGAAACCCACACGGACCAGTACCTCCATGCCTCTAGCTGTCATCACCCGTCCCAAAGAGAAGGGGTTCTAACTACGCTGGTCCACAGAGCTCGTGTGATCTCCGACGAAGAAAGTCTGAAACCAGAACTTGACCATCTCAAGGAAGTATTCCAGGAAAACGGGTATAGCGATCGACAAATCCGACGTGCTTTCAAACATAAGAGCACACCACAGCCAACACCCGAGGAGGATCCGCCGGCAAAAATTGCCTACATTCCATACGCAGGCAACGTATCCGGAAAAATCGGCAGAATCTTACGACGACAAAACATCAAATGCGTGTACCGCCCGCCGGCAAAGATCAAATCTCTTCTAGGGACAGTGAAGGACGATCTGGGACTCCGGAAATCGGGAGTTTATCACATTCCATGCGAGTGCGGGAAAGCGTACATTGGCCAAACAATTCGAACAATTGAAGAAAGGTGCACTGAGCATAAGCGCCACACCGAACTCCAACAGCCCACAAAATCAGCAATTGCTGAACATTGTCTGGAAACAACACACAAGATGAAATATGAAGACACAGAGGTTCTCCACAATACATCGCGGTACTGGGACAGTCTGTATAAGGAGGCCATCGAAATCCGGCTACGCGAGAACCTCATAAACAAGGACAGTGGATTTCAATTAAGCCACGCATGGAATCCGGCACTAAAATTTCTTCGATCGCGGCGCAAGCAGAACACCGAGCACAGCGAAGGCAGAGTGCAAACTGAGGTCCGCCACTCGAGTCCAGAGCAGGAGCTACCCCCACCACCGCAGCATCCCGGTGTCCGCACTCGAGGTCAGTGGACGGGGTGACCGCAGGTATATATAGCACAGCCGCCGGTCCAGCGCCTCAGTCAGCGGGAGTAACCTGATGATGATGGCACGTTACGCTATCGAAAATTCGTTCTACAACGATCAATCCATCCGGCTGCACGCCCGAGAGATCTTCACTCAAGATTAAAATTGTGTAACATTTGGTGCATTGGCATGGTCAGTGTCTGCAGTGAACTTCATACTGTTTAATTACAAATGCTATTAATTACCAATATTTCTAATGGGCGGTAATCTCACAGCATGCCATTGCTGAACTAGCCACACTATATTGGTGTGCAACCCATACACATTATTGTTAATAACCTGAACGGTGTTACTTTGCGTCTCCCTGCACTGCGCAGAAACCTTGATAAGTTCGGCCTGGACTGAATTGAAGCATTCTGCATTTCAATTCCTGTTTTTATTTCTCTCATGAAAGCCATGATGTCGCTTAGGGTCGTATCAGAAATGCACACGGCCCTAGTAACAGTGGTTGAACTAGTTTGCAAAGTAGCGGAAACCTGCATATTGGTGTGCGGTTCGCTTTGTTCGCCCCTGCCCTCAATTCCAGTCGCGTCCACGTTTAAACTAGTCGCGTTTTCAACGGGAACGCGGCCGTCTGTATTCGCAACTTTTCCCCTTTCGGTCGAAAGATTTGACCTAGACGACTTTTCACGGTCCTCACTTTGGTTTAATCGCCTAGAGCGAGTGAAAACGGACAAGGCAGAACTATTCTCCATCATCACAAGTAGTTTAGAACAACAAAAGCAACAAACACAAGATTAGCCTAACAAAAACTGCATAACGTGACATGAACTAAAACCTTCACATGCAATGCACTGTGGCTGTGCTCTTTTTACTAAAACAAATGAAATAACCCATCCAAAACGACATAAGCAAACAAGTTCTGAGAACATAAAATGAAATGGATTAATGTGCACTACTAATATCACACTATGACACCATAATTAAATTTTTGATTTATTTATTTTATTATGCTTCAATTTATTATTGGAAAAACTATACAAGATATTAATGTATCCAATGAGTAACCTATCTTTGAAACTTACGTTCATTGAAAATGCCTTAGAAAATGCGTATTTTTAAATATATAATTAATATTGTTAATGCAATATGTTTGTGTTGATATTTGTGTATGCTGAAAAACGTGTAGAGGTTCTGACTGAGGGCTTTTGTAAATTGTACTGGAGTAGAAAAGACGGGGGGAATCCCCGCCGTAACGGATACTGACTGTGTGGGAGCGAGAAGGTGGGAAAACGCGGGAAGTGGCTAGTGTGTGGCCAGGGATCACGGTCTGAGACGTGATAGCGTGCAGTTTCGGTGGTGGTAGGCACAGTGGAATGCACTGAGGTGCCTCTGTTTCTTAGTGGCTATGTTCTGGAGGCCTTTACCTGCAAGAAGATCGTAATACGGCCTCGAATGAAATATTGTTGCTGTTGTAAGTACTGGCATAAATTGGTGGTTTAATATTCCGACGCTAAGAAGATTGGTTTTTGGCCACATACTTCAAGAGCCAGTAAAGCAACATATTGCACCACATGGAGCCACACTGCAGCGCCAAACTTCCACAGTCAAGGAGGAAAGTTTTTTTTATTATGTATAACAATCCGAACCTCATTTTTGTTCAGAAGTTTGAATAATTACTTCTTTTAACGAGAATTGACTGTGATCCCATTATTGTCCTATGTCGTTTATCCAAGTAGGGTCCTATCCTTTGGTACAGTGATTATTCCGAGAGACCCACTGAAATAACTATAAACGATTCTAATAACATTTGGTTTGCTTAAATCTATAGTGGAGTTGGCATTGAAAGTGAACAGTAGAGTAAATCGTATCTCCACTGAGCAAATGCAGTTTCAGTTAGTTCAATAATACAGTTTTCTGAAATGATAAATTTAAATCTGATTATTTTAAATATATGTTGAGCAGTGATATAAACTTTGGTGTTACGTAAATTCAGTGCACAGTAATTTGTGCGTAAACGGGAGTAGCATATCAGATTCAGGACCCACACTCTTGAAAACTGTGTTGCTTTGCCAAATTGTTAAACTGAAGACAATTAATTACCTAGAGGACAGTAATTCATTACACAACAATCTTACATTCAGTAGTTAATGAAAATATAAGCTTGCTAGTGTTATAAATAATTCTTGAACAGTGTTTTTCTAAGAGATTGCTATTTTGAAGTGCTTAAACTATGGTACCACAGAATAACATTTTTTCTTATTGTGAAGTAGGCCTGTACTGAATGTTGGCTAAGTTAGTGTCTGAAGTTTACTAATTACCTATAGAATAGTAAATTTGTCCATTCAGCACGTTGTTGGTTCTAGCAACGACTTTAATTGAATTTTTCCATTTGCATATAATGCTTACTTGCAAGCATAGATTATGGTGAGGCTGTCTGCTACCTTAAAAAGCGACCACACTACATAAGTGTTGCATTTACATTACGTTTGTTAATGTTGTCTAAATTTTTAGGAAATATTTTACTTATTCAGTAATTATCTAGTCATTGAGATACTTGGTAATTGTTGTTCCTAAAGGACTGGCGACCATAACTTGATTTTTTTAGTGGTAATTTTGTTTGATAATATTGCTCTTTCTGACTCCTGGTAACTTTATCACTGTTTTGCTTCGCAATGCAGCTGATGTTTACCGCACTGAATGTTATCACCGATGCCCTTGTTCATTAGGATAACACACGGTTAAAGAAAAATCCTCTCGGAGGTGCGCCTTGTTGTAGGCGTAAGCTTGTAGCAACTAATGACTTTTGTTATCGAGTTATGTAGCAACTCTGCCACGTTATATTGGATAACAATACCTGAAATATAGGTAGCTGCGAAGCTTATCAACCCACAAAGTGTTGCAACACATTCACCCACTGAAAGGCAATTTTTTTTAAATAATCGTGCAACAATTAAAGCAAAAAAAAAAAAAAAACACTATTTCATTGGACAGATGATCCGCTAGAAGAGCGAATTCTGGCAGCGGTAAGCCAGATAAAAGTCGACCACTGTAGGAAATAAAAGCTTAATTCTGGGAGGAGGTATCCAGATAAGAATTTTGCTGTTATCAAAAAGCTTAATTTTAGCCATAAAATTAGCAAAAGATTTGTGTGAGCTACCGGCTACTCCCTACTGCAAAACCTTGTTACGTGGCCCAAATTGAGAACTGACTTGGTTCAAATTATTCTAATAACAGGAAGTTAAGGACACAGTGGCCAACATACGTGGCAGCTCACACGAAATTACACACAGACATTAATAAACAAACCACCACAATTAAAGTTATTTCATAAAGGTGGCTAAGAAAACATTTATGGCGCAACGGAACTTAAACATAAAAAATTGCATCTGAGCTCGTTATCAGCACTGGTTAAAAACAATAATAAATAAAAAAGGGGGAAGGTGCTAGAAAAGTACAATTTATAGGCAACTCAAAATTATACTGAATTTAACTTATTTAGTCAGGTCGAACGCAAGCAAAATGGGGAACCAATTTTGTTAATGCAATAAAAGTGCATCTCCTTACATAAGTTAATACTTACGATGCCCAGCGTTGAGTTTAAGATAATTAAACATAACGTAACGCTACTGGGGGGGAGGAAGATTTACAAACACCACTCATTCGCTTGGACACAAGCAATGCAACAGCAAAACTCACCAAGATCAGCGTGCTGACACGAGGCAGAAGCAGGCGCCGCTATCGTTGCCGAAATTCAGCAAAGCCGCGAGGTACCACACACCACAATATACAATAAAACTGCGAAGATGGCCCTGGTCTGTCATGGCTGATTTGAGATGGTGCATGAGTATAGCAAAGTTAAGTTGCACCTCAATTAGACCGCGAGCAAACACGCTAACGGACCCACATGGTTACGTTAAGCCCCGTTTACACCGAAGCGAACACGAGGGAGCACAGGCGAAAACGCATTCGCCAGGAATTCGTCTGTGCGCGCATTCATTGACTTGTACTTGCGAATAAGCGTTCACACTGGAGCGAACGGAACAGAAAACAGCACAGTGCCGCAAGGCGAGCATACGCTAGCTCTGAAGCGGAGGGGACGCTAACTTCCTTTGATAGTTTGCCCTGAAACCGACAGCCAGCGGATCACGAGCGAATACCTGCGAATGCGAGCCGAGCGTGACCAAACAGCGCGCGCATCGCGTTTACACCAGGGCGAATTCTCGTTCGCTGCTGCTCGTTCGCTTGTGTTCGCTTAAGTGTAAACGGGGCTTAACATGATCGCACTCTACTGGAGATGAAATGGTTAACACGCTCGCTGCGGCTGACTCTTATAAGCGTTTCCGCAATCAACACGCCAATGCTGACGACACCGCCTTCCTCGCCCGTCGCCCCCTCCCTTGCCCGTTCCCAGGTTTTGCTCCAGTCCCACCTCACCGACTTTGCCTCATGGTGTAACCGGTGGCTCCTATCCGTCAATCCAGAAAAATCCCAGGCAATAGTCATAGGTCGTACTACCCGCTCCTTCCGTCTCCACGATTTCTATCTTACCCTCCACAACCGCCCAATCCGTCACACCCCCACCCTAAAATACCTTGGCCTTACCCTTGACCGCCATCTGTCCTGGACTCCATACCTCAAATCCTTCCGTGTGAAAGCTCTGTCCCGCCTCAACCTCCTTAAACTCCTTACTGGCCGGACGTGGGGCCTCCACCCTTCCACTGTCCTTCACACCTACAAATCAATCATGCGCCCCGTCCTTTGTTCCTTCCACCCTGCCTGGATATCAGCCCCTCCTACTTTCTACAAATCCCTCCAGATCCTAGAACGCCACGCCCTCCGCCTCACATACCGTATCAGACTCACTTCCCCCACACGGTTCCTCTATGACCTAATCCCCTTCCCTCCTCTCCTATAACACCTCGAACATCTCCGACTCCTTTACACAACCCGCAAAATTGAGTCCCAAAACCCTCTGGTATACCCTATTCTCACCAATCCCGGCCTCTGCCACGCGTCCGCCAAACCATTCCTCCCGTCCTTCACCTACATACGCTCCGTATCCTCTCCCGGAGCAGTTTCCGCACCCTTCCTCTACCGGATACCGAACTTCGTCCCGATATCTACCCCTCCTACTAACTCTGATCCCTTCCCCGTAGCATCAGCGCCCCTCCCCTCTCTCCCGTCCCTTTTCCTACCCGCCCGCTTGGCTACCCCTCTCTCATGCACAGAGTCTCGTCAGTCCTTCTCTCCCCTCCTTTCTCTCTCTTCCCTCCCCTTCTCCCCCCTCCTTTCTCTCTCTTCCCTCCCCTTCTCCCCCTCCCCCGCACTTCCCTCATCCCTGTTCCACCTCCTCCCCTCCAACCCCCTCCCCACCCCCTGCGGGGGCGTCTCGACTTTTTACCACCGTGTACAGTGCCAGTGTGTCCAGTGTCGTGTGTTTTTAACCAGTGCCTCCGTGATCGCCGTCCCCAAGTTTTATTCTGTGCGCCGTCTTCGTTTTTATCCTTAGAGTTTCTGCGATGTACTTTTAACTTGTCGCCGTGACCAACTGTTTTTACTGACTATGTGTGTTTTATTACTACTCGTCTGTTTCTCGTTTTCTGATATATGTTTGTCCCGTTTGTCCATGTACATTTTAGTCCGTCAAAAACTCAGTGTGTCGATTGTTTTAAATTCCGCAATTTTATCCCTCTATTTTATATATTGTTTTTCTCCATTCCTGTCATAACATATATGTCACATGGCTGAAGAGCAGCCACCGCAGCTGCTGCCAGCCTGCCAACTGTTTCCCGCAGTTGGCTTAAAAATACAATAAAGGAAAAAAAATAGCTGAGTACTCGGTTTATTTAGATTGGCTGTGCACTAGTGTTAGTACAGGCCACCAGAATCATCACGTAACATTTTCCTGTCTGCAGTTATGTGTTTTCGTCTTTAGTGGTTTGCTTATACACCTTGCAAATTTGTTACACAGGACTAGGTTTCCATAGCACAACATTGCAGATGAGATGTGTTCCTGTTTCTCCGTTTGATAAACCTTTTGGTGTTTTCAGTATAATTCTTTCTCAATGAAGCTGATTTATCGTTTGTTTGAATTTAATTTTCTTCCCAGTTTGCAATAAAATCAATAAATCAGAAGCGTTCTTAGAACTGTTTGCAACAAATGCATGTGACGCTTATCAGTCAGAGAGCACACAGCATTTATCACGTAATCGGCATGCAGCTTAGCACCTCCTCTTGTGCAGACATTACATAAGCTTTCAATGTGACAGGTTTCGTAGGGGTCTGATTTCAGCTCTCGGCAAACATGCGCTTACAGGCTTCCGCCTAGAGCGTAAGCGGCCTCCACTGCTGACTGCAGCGAACGTGTTAAAAATCGGATTCATTGCACAAAATTACGGCGGACTGTTAAGTTGCAATGTGAGAGTAAACTATCTAGGCACTGGTTTTATGAGGAGTGGCTTGTTTTCATGTAACTAGCTGCAAACCCCTGAAGCATCTAAGCTCGTTCTCAGCACTGGTTAAAAACAATATTAAATAAAAAATTTATGTTCAAAACTCGCACGTGTGATCTATCTGTTGCATAAACTGAGAGGTTGTGTAAGCATTACTTTACTGCTTTATGCATACTTTGCTTTCTTCAATTCTCATCTTACATATGAAATATTTTACTATGGGGAAACTCGCTTGGTTTTAAAGCTGTATTTAAATGGCAAAAAAAGCCATCATATGTACAGCAGGACCGGCACCACAGGAATCGTGCAGATGTATCTACAAAGACATGAATATCATGACAGTACCCATTTTATACATTTATATCTGCTTAGTATATGTTAAAGAAAACCTCCATAAGTATGATCTTAGGATGTCAGTACACAATCATAACATAAGACACAGACATGCAATTGATAAGCCACATGTCATACTTGCAAAGGTACACAGTAGCTACAAGTATATTGAACCCATATATTTTAATAAACTGCCTAATGAAGCTCACTCAGGGCCTCTAAATAAATTTAAAAATACAATATCAAAATGGCTCAAAAGTAAAGCTTTTTATACTATTAAGGAATTTGAAGAATGTACAATAAATGACTTAGAGTTTTGATTAGATATATACAGAATTTTAAATTACCACTGTGATATATTGAGTCACTGTTCTATATTGTACTGAACAACATTGGGCTTTGACCGTCCATGTAGATGTATTCAGATTTCTAATTTTAATTTCTTTTATCAAAGTTGCTATTGTTATTAGTTCATTCTTTGTACTGTATTGTATTAGCAAAATTAATATTAAGTATATGATAATTGTACCTATGATAAACACAGCAAATTACTAGCTGATTAGACATGTAAATGTATATGGCGACAGCAATTACATGTAAATATGTTTAAAGGTGACTAGAATATTCTATCCTAAGACATAGGAGAGACGAGAAAATTGAGAAACAAGTTGTTAAAAAGAACCACCACCTTTCACAATATACAATTACCGAATGGATCGTGTTTTTGACCCTCTGCAATACTGTTAAAGTGTTTTAAAAGAGCACTCACATTATTTACAAAGTGTACCCCTGTATAGTGTGTCAATTCCACCCATGTGGTCTTGGTTAACAAACGCCTAAACGCTTTAAAGAATAGTTGTTATACAGTGTTTAATAGTTTACTGCAGTTTGTTTGCTGGCGTAATAAGAAAGAATACCCGAAAATTAACGGGAGTGCACGTAAATATTCCAGAAAAAAATAAAAATACATAAATTATGTTCTGTCAGCTTTTAGTTTCAATTGTCTACCTGTAAATTACGTGTAAATTCGTAATATTGGCTCCAGCAAAGATAATATAAGTATTACACAGAAAAGTTATATAGAAGCAGGTGCAACATATTGTCTCGTTGCAATGGAAGTAGGTTTGACTTCGAAGGCAACTAAACACAGCACTTACACTGAAAGCACGTTCTGGCATTGTAAATTACAAAGAAATAAATTTTTGCCGGTGGGCGGGATTGAACCGGCGACCTTCTGCTCCGCAATCCGTGACGCTATCCCCTGCGCCACGCCGGCAGTCGGTGTTCGTGGTCTCTCGCGGCATTGCTCCCTCTCCTGGAGAAAAAGCGACCCGCTGTTATGATCCCTGTGGAGCCAGCTGCAATGTCCTGGATCTTGACCGTGTCATGGGTCCTCTGTATGACAGTTCAAGAGAATCCTTCCCTTCTCCGCGATTATCGGCGACAGACGTTCCTGTCGTGGCTTCATCAGGAACATTACCGTCCTTAAAGTCCTTGAACAAGAACCATTGTCGTCTACCTGCTCTTCAGGATCGTAGTAAGGCTTCATGCGCAGGACGTGAACAATGTCTCTTCGTTTTTGACGTTTCGACGACGGCTCATAATCCTCAACTTCGTATGTGACGTCTGACAGGCGGCGTATGACACGATACGGACCAAAGTATCGCTTCAATAACTTTTCTGACAGTCCAACCATCCGTACAGGGGTAAAAATCCATACCAGATCTCCTGGTCTGTACACAACAGGTCGGTACTTGTCGTTATACCGCTGACGGTCCTTCTCCTGGGCGTCCAGTGTCCGTATGCGAGCCAGCTGTCTTGCTTCTTCGACCCTGGTGATGAGCTGTTTAACACAGTCATCCTGAGTGTCGTCCGGTTGGAACGGGAACAGCGTATCCATTGTCGTCTCAGCTTCACGGCCATGGAGCAGGATAAACGGAGTGAAGCCTGTGGTGTCTTGTCTTGCGGTATTGTAAGCAAATGTCACGACTGGCAGAATTGTATCCCAATCCTTCTGCTCACCATCGACGTACATCGACAGCATGTCGGCTAACGTTTTGTTAAAACGTTCTGTAAGACCATTTGTCTGAGGATGGTTTGAAGTTGTCATTCTGTGGACAATGTTGCACCGTGACATTACCTCTGATACTAGTTTTGACTGGAATACTTTTCCACGATCAGATATCATGACACGTGGTGCTCCATGCTTCAAAATAATGTCTTCTACAAGGAATTTTGCAATCTCTGGAGCTTCTGCAGTCGGCACAGGTTTGGTGACAGCGTAGCGTGTGAGGTAGTCAGTGCAGACTATTATCGAACGGTTACCGGTTGTCGACTTCGGGAACCTCCCTAAAAGATCGATCCCAACTCGGTGGAATGGAGCTGCTGCCGGCGGAATCGGTACGAGATGTCCTGGAGGTAATTGCGGTACATGCTTCCGTCGCTGGCACTCTTTACAGTGACTCACATAGTGCTTGACAGATCGGTAGAGACCTTTCCAATAATACCTGCGTCTGATTCTGTCTAGGGTCTTCACGAATCCCAGATGACCGGATATTGGAGCATCATGGAAATATTTGAGAATAGCTGGCTGGAGATGAGCTGGAACAACAAGTAGCCATTTGGGGCCCAGTGGATCGCAGTTGCTCTTGTACAATGTTCCGTTCATAAGTTGGAACTCTCCATTGGTCGGTTCTCCTTTCTCCAAGGTCTCTATCATTTTTAATAGTGTTGGATCTTCCCTCTGTTCAGCTGTAACGTCATCTAATTCAGTGAGAGCTGAAATTTCATTAATGCTGTTGTGTTCCAGTAATGGATTCCTCGAAAAGCAGTCGGCATCCTTGTCTTTGCGCCCGTTCTTGAATACCACTGTGAAATCGTACTCTTGGAGTCTTAGTGCCCATCTTGCTAGTCGACCTGATGGATCCTTCAAGCTAGTCAGCCAACACAAAGAATGGTGGTCTGTAACGACGGTGAATGGTTTGGCGAATAAATACGGCCGGAACTTGTTGATAGCCCAGATAACCGCGAGACATTCTTTTTCAGTTGTAGAGTAGTTTATCTCGGACTGTGAGAGTACTCTTGACGCATAGGCTATCACTTTTTCGGCACCTTCCTGAACTTGTTCAAGTACTGCACCAATCCCATAGCCACTGGCGTCTGTGTGAAGTTTCGTTTCTGCATTCTCGTCGTACAAGGCTAGCACTAGTGCGGAAGTTAGAGCCTCCTTAAGTGCTCGGAAAGCTCTTTCTTTTGTCTCATCCCAGTAAAATTTGGCGTCTCCCTGCAGAAGTTCTTATAATGGACGTGCCTTGTTACAAAATCCTTTTATGAAACGTCGGTAGTATGAGCACAGCCCGAGAAAACTTCTCACATCACGAATGTGCTGAGAAGTTGGAAATTCTGTGACTTCCCTTACTTTATCTGGATCAGGACGGACACCATCTCCGTTGACTAGGTACCCCAGGATTTTTATCTCTTTGGCGACGAAGAGGCACATCTTTGGATTGAGGTGGAGACCTGCAGCCTGAACACACTTCAACACAGTTGACAGGCGACTCAGATGTTCTTCAAATGTTTTCGAGAAAACAACAATGTCATCTAAATAGCAGAAACACGTCGTCCACTTTAGGTGTCGAAGCAAGTTGTCCATCATGCGTTCGAATGTGGCTGGAGCATTACATAATCCAAATGGCATTACTTTAAATTCATAGAGACCGTCAGGTGTAATAAAAGCCGTTTTCTCCCTGTCAGCTTCGTCAACCTCGATTTGCCAGTAACCTGTCTGCAAGTCCATAGTTGAGAAGTATGTAGCTCCTTTCAAGCAGTCTAAGGTGTCATCAATACGCGGCAAGGGGTAGACATCTTTCTTTGTGATACTGTTCAGCCGCCGATAGTCGACACAGAATCGCCACGTGCCATCCTTCTTCTTTACGAGGACTACCGGAGACGACCAAGGACACTCCGAAGGTTGAATAATGTCAACATCTTCTCCACTTCCTCCCGAACTATCCGTCTTTCAGCTGGCGACACTCTATACGAACGCTGGCTAATTGGCAGATGGTCCTCAGTATTGATACGGTGCTTTATCGTGGGCCGTTTCGTCTGACTTTTCCCCTGCTGAGGTGTGAATGCACCCGAAAATTGGCGTAGTATACCTAACACCCGCTGGCGTTGTTCCTTGGTCAGTCCAGGCCCTATTGGCAGTTCCACGTTCGTTTCTTCCAGCGTGTTGTCTGTACTAACAGCAGAGCATGGGTCTTCATTGATGACGTTGAGCTCACCGTCCTGGATTGGTTGAACTGTCCCGATACACATTCCCTTGGGGATAAGTTGTGACTGCTCGTGACAATTTGTGATCCAAATCTCTCCTTTACCACCGGTAATGCTTATGATAGCAGCTGGTATGTAAATTTCTTTTGTGAGCCTGATAAACTTTTTACTATCAACAAGAACTTCACAGTTTAACCAGTCATCTGTGGTTGTGACTGCAACTCTTCTCATTGTCAACAGCGGTATCGTCACATTGTCAACGACGAATAACTTCCCAGAATATACTGTATTACGTGTATCTGGCGGAACAACTTCTTCAAGTTGAAGCTCAGATTTTTCACAGTCTATGATAGCTTGGGATGCCTGAAGGAAGTCCCATCCGAGGATGACATTGTGACTACATTCTGTTAACACGACAAATTCAAACGGCTGCGTCCTGTTGTTGATGGTTACTCTTGCGACACAAGTTCCTGCTGGCTGGACGTACTTTCCATTCGCGACCTTCAGCACAGTTGCTCCCGTATCACAGAACATTGTCTTCTTTAGTGTGCGGCGATAATTATCCGATAATACAGAAAAAGAGGCTCCTGAATCAACAAGTGCCCGGACAGGTTGGCCGTCGATTATGACGTCGATGAGATTTCCCGACATCTTGGCGACTGTCGTCCATGGAGGATTTTCATCTGCGGTGGCCTCACCTCCGTAGATGGTCACCTCGCTTAGTTTTCCTGGGCGCGGCGACAGTGAATGGCTGCGGCGCGTCGGGGAGCGACCTCGTCTAGGGTACGGCGATGGGCTTCTTTCCATAGGTCAACTGAACTCATCAGCAGGTGACTGCCTTGGATAGAACTGCTCCGATGGCTGACGTCTTGCGGCAAAATAATCATCGAATACTTGTCTCCTTTCTCTGCAGTAGCGTACGACATGTCCAGGGCGTCCACAGTGGAAACACAGTGGTGTGTTGTCTTCTGTCCTCCAGACGTCTGTTCTGCAGGGCGTCATAGTTACCGGGGGAGTTGGTTGTGGTCGCGTCGGTCAGTTCATGGGCTGCCGTTTGGCGGCTGCAGCTTAAGTCATAGCAGGGCGACGCCATTCTTCACGTCGGGTGCGATTGACGGGGCAGACAGGAGCTAATGTTTGAAATACCTCGTCCTCAGCGGCGTCGGCTCCCTCGTGACTTACAGGGCTCACATCCATGGCCATAATCTGATGCTCGCTCCGTCTAATAGTCCCGGCTGCCATGCACTGTTGTAATTCTTCTCTCACGATTTGTCGTTTGAGAGAAGCCAAGTCCGCTCGTCTTCCACAACGGCCATAGGGACTACATTTGGGAGTCTGTCATACTTCTTGCGTCCAACCCTCCTTTGCTGCATCTCTTCAATACACTGGCACCACTTGATGAACTCATCTGTCGTAGCGACGTCTTTTATGAGAAGAGCTTAGTACATATCTTCTGCAATTCCCTTCATCAGGTGCGTGATTTTGTCCGCTTCAGTCATGTTCGGATTGACTACGTTACACAGGGCCAAAACACTCTGTATGTACGATTCTGTCGGCTCACCATGTCGTTGGGCCCGGTTCTTCAGTTGTTCTTCCGCCGAGTGGATTTGTCGCTGGCGGTCTCTAAACGTCTTCTTCAATTCCTGCTGGAACGTCTCCCAGTCATTCAACTTGTCTTCGTTGTTTTCGAACCATTGCTGGGCTGTTCCATCCAGGTAGAAATAAACGTTGGCCAAGCACATCGTATGATCCCACCTGTTGTACTTGGCGACTCGGTCGAACCCTTTTAGCCATTTGTTGGGGTCCTGTCCAACATGTCCAGAGAACACCGACGGGTGTCTGATGTGCAGCTGGCTTATTGCTGGTTTCGTCTCCATCGTTCTTCTGATAATACGGACTTTTGGAAGGATTTACTCGGTGTATCCCTTGTATTCCGGTTCCAGTCCGTGTAAGCGACGGCTTTTACGTTGCCTAATCGGAGCCACGGTGATGCAGCTATTGCACAGTGTACCCGGCGCCTCCACCAAACAATGTCACGTTGCAATGGAAGTAGGCTTGACTTCGAAGGCAACTAAAGACAGCACTTATACTAAAAGCACGTTTATTACGAACTCAACATACACGCAGCACTGACTGCCTCTCAGGCAGAGTGCTCTGCTATTTATACACAGACGAAATTTACCAGAAATTAGAAGAACAGTTAACGTAAGAAACAAGTAGAATTTACAAGTGAACATAAGAAAGGTGTAGAACCTTCTGGAATTGTAAATTACAAAAGAAATTAATTTTTGCCGGTGGGCGGGATTGAACCGGCGACCTTCTGCTCCGCAATCCGTGACGCTATCCCCTGCGCCACGCCGGGATGCATTTCTCGCCGTCCAGGTCGTTATTCTCCACAATACGGTCAGATACAGAGATCGTCGGTCTAGGCCTGCTACCTACAAACGTCATTCTCCAGAGCCTAAGAAAAAAAAGTAAATCCATTGCACAGACTTAAGCTGTTCCACATTAAAGAAATTACACTCCTAAGAGCAGTTAACGTCTTATGTGCATGTTTCGGTGGTCACAAGTTATTTGGTGTAGCGAATTGATCTAATTTGAGTTAGCGTTTATTTTGCTCTGTGTGATTGCGCAACTGACTTGGTGTTTAAGCAGAGTCGTCTGTTATTTAGTTGCATGGAGTGTCTACCATCGCGTGTGTTCTCTTTACACTGGACCTCGATTTATGTGAGGCTTGATGGTGTGTTATGGAGAGCTCCTCTCCTGATGCCAGAGGACGTGTGTTTTCTCTTTGCGATGTTTACTTTCTGCAAGACGGGTACACGCAATGACTGGTTACTAAAGCCATACAAGAGTTGCCTTATAGAAAGATATGACGATACGTACTGGAGTTTGAAAACGTATCCTTTCTGTACCTGTTGAAATACCGGTTGGGAGGAGGAAATACACTACTGGCCATTAAAAGTGCTACACCAAGAAGAAATGCAGATGATAAACGGGTATTCTTTATTACTTTATTATTATTACTATTTCTGTGTCGTTTACCAGTCATGACTGGACAGACTGCATCAAGGTTATATACATACATACATACATACATACATACATATACATATATATATGACAGAGAAAAGGAAAAAAGGAAAAAGTTAACAATTTGGACATATACAACATAACATCATTTTGTCCAGTCACTTTCATCACTCTTTCAGGTCCTCTGCAATTTTCCTTTTGAATGGTTCTGGTGGCAGGGATTGCACTTCTTTTGGCAGCGAGTTAAACATTTTCAGTGCAACCATTGGAAAACTGTCTTGTGTTCCAGTCAGACGACAGCTTGGTATTTGAATGCTCCTCTTGTTACGGGTGTCATGGTTATGTATATCTTGCCTCATGCTGAACTCCCCTTGGTTTTCTTTTATGCTGATGAGGCATAAAAACACATACTGGCTGAAGATCGTCATAATACCTAACCGTTTGAATATTGACTTGCAGTGGTCCAATCTTTTGCTTGATGTAATTATTTTAACAGCCTTTTTTGTAGCATTAATACATCTTTACAACTTGCGGCATGTCCCCATAGCAGTAGGCCATAGTTAATATGGTAATGAAATAGTGCATAATACACTGTTACAAGGTATTGGTCAGTTAATATACCTTTAAGCCTTCTCAGAAGGAATATTACACAGGAGAGCATGGAGCATACATTCAATGTAAGTTTGCTGTCAATCATGAAGCCTAGAAGTCTGATAGCCTCCATATTCTCGTGACAGCCAATGTTGCTAAGCTGCGTATAAGGTGCTGTGTTTTTCCTTCATTCGATTTCATTTTATTTTTGATGAACCATTCTTTTGTGTTTTTGAAGAGGTCACCTGTAGCTTGGAGAGCTTATGCTGCAGTTTTTCCTTTGGCAAAAAGAGTGGTGTCATCAGCAACATATGGCTCTTACAGCCCATATCGTTTACACATTTTAGAAACAGGAGAGGACCAATGACGAACCCTTGGGGTACGCCATGTTCCAACTTTTGTTCTTGTGATGAGGGTCCATGAACTGACACCAACTGCTCTAGGTTTTCCAGATACGATTGGAGAGTTAGCAGAACAGCACCTCTAACACCATAACAGTTTAATTTATTAAGGAGTATCTTGTGTGAGATGCAGTCAAATGCCTTGCTGAGGTCACAGAGTGTCAGTGCCACACTTTCTCACAAATATACTAGAACTGACATGTGATTACATTTTCACGCAATTTGGGTGCATAGATCCTGAGAAATCAGTACCCAGAACAACCACCTCTGGCCATAATAACGGCCTTGATACGCTTGGGCATTGAGTCAAACAGAGCTTGGATGGCGTGAACAGGTACAGATGCCTGTGCAGCTTCAACACGATACCACAGTTCATCAAGAGTAGTGACTGGTATATTGTGATGAGTCAGATGCCTGGCCATCATTGACCAGACTTTTCAGTTGGTGAGAGATCTGAAGAATGTGCTGGCCAGGGCAGCAGTCGAACATTTACTGTATCCAGAAAGGCCTGCACAGGACCTGCAACATGCGGTCGCGTATTGGTGGATACAGAATTTTATTCTGGGGGGGGGGGGGGGGCACAAGCCTGAGGAAGGTGAACGGGTAAAGGGCTTTGTGAGACTAATTTTAAAACATACCACACACACACATATATATATAGTTATTGTCACATATAATTGCTATAGGAAACACACAAAAATGTTCCAAAACCACAGTAGCTTCTTAGAAAAAAACTTTTTAATTTACTTCCATCTAACTTAGGGTGACCATACGTCCTATATTTCACAGGATCATCCCGTATTTTGTCTCAGTGTCCTGTTGTCCCAACAAAACACACACGGGACATATTTCATCCCGTATTTTACTAACCGTCCCATATATTTTGAAATAATATATTTAAATTATTGTTACCTTAACCTAACGGAGAATTACGAAATTTAATGTAGTCATAATCAACAGGCTTCATCTCAAAGGGGATGAGTCACGATTTTCAACGTAATTTTTCATATACTATTTCTAATATTTCCACCTTTGGGAGATTTTTTTTAAACTATAGTTTGCCTAAAATCGCTATATAAGTTTTAAAGTATTTTTGGGCAACATATGTTTTTTTTAATATTTTATTATGATGAGCCCAGTCAAAAAAATTAAATGATTGGACCGCGATTTGACTGTAAGGTTGTATTATTTATTATCACAATCCAAATTTCGTCCTTTAGGCCATTATCAAGGTTTGCAAGGGGACTTCTATGAAGTTGGAAAGTAGGAGGTGAGGAACAGGCATAAGTAAAGTTGTAACGACGGACTGTGAAGTGTGTCGGGATAGTTCAGACGGTAGAGCTGCTTACTCGTGAAAGTCAAAGGTCGTAGGTTCGAATCCCGGCTACAGCATACAATTTCAATCTGCCAGGAAATTACATATCAGCGGACACTCCGCTGCAGAGTGAAAATTTGATTCTGAAAATTACACTTGACTGTGTTTCAAGAAGAATTGCTGCTACCATGAAAATCCTTTGTATCTGATGTGTGGAAAAATGCCATTGAAATTTCTAAATTGCTCCAATAACTGGAAAATCGAAACGTATAGCTTCCAATAAAACTGTTTATAACGTGTGGGAGTACCATTTCTTAGTGTCTAGGAAAAGAATCAGATAAATCATTTACCAAAAATATCTGATTGCGCCAGCCTGATCACAGGCCTTGAAATTCAGTTTTTATAAATAGTTAAATCCTTTACTGTTATTTATGTATGAGTAAAACATACACAATACCTCATTTATTCCCAAACAATCACGAAACAATAAACAACTTTTATTAATTTTTATCGTAAATTACTGACTAAAACGAACAAGAAGCAAATTAAATGGAAGCATGACACAAAAGTCAGATTACGTTATGTTAATTACAAGGATTTTTAAACTCATAAAGACAAGCTGCCCATAAGTAAAAGTTATTCTAATGCTAAGATTCTTTCCTCCCTTCCTCCCTCGCCATCTCTCTTTTTATTTCCCCTCTCCTCCCTTCTCTCTCTTTCTTCCCTTCCCTCCCTCTCTCTCTCATTTTTTGTAGGACCGTCTGTGCCGCCCCCCACACCCCCAATCCGCCATTGCCAGTGGCGGATACAGAAATTTTTCTGGGGAGGGCACAAGGCTGAGCAGGGTGAACATGTCCTTAAGGGCTTTGTGAGACTAATTTTAAAACACACGCACACAGGCACACACTCACACACACACACACACACGTTGTTGTTATTATCTTCAGTCCGGAGACTAGTTTGATGCAGCTCTCCACAATACCCTATCCTGAGCAAGTCTCTTTAACTCCACATAAGAACAGCAACCTACATCTGTCTGAATCTGATTACTGTATCCATCTCTTGGTCTTCCTCTGCGGTTTTTAGCCCCCACACTTCCCACAAATGCTAAATTCACAATTCTTTGATGTCTAAGAATGTGTCCTACCAATCGATCCCTTTTTTTAGTCAAGGTATGCCAGAAAATCCTTTCCTCCCCAATTCTGTTCAGTACCTCCTCATTAGTTATGCGATCCACCCACCTAATCTTCAGCATTCTTCGGTGATGATGATGATGATCGTGTGGCATTTATGACCGTTAGACCCCAAATGGGGTCGTGTTCGGCCTGCCTGGAGCAAGTCTTTTTATCTGACGCCACTTCGGCGACTTGCGTGTCAATGATGATGGAATGATGATGAGGACGACACAACACCCAGTCTCCGAGTGGAGAAAATTTCCAACTCGACCGGGAATCGAACCCGGGCCCCTTGCGTGGCAACCAGCCACGCTGTCCACTGGACTACAGAGGCGGACAGCATTCTTCGGTAGCACCACATTTCAAAAGCCTCTATCCTCTTCCTGTTCGCACTGTTTATTGTCCATGTTTCACTCCCATACAAGGCAACACTCCACACAAATGCCTTCAGAAAGGACTTCCTTAGGCTTAAATCAATATTCGAGGTTAACAAATTTCTCTTTTTCAAGAACGCTCTTCTACCCATTGCCATTCTGCATTTTATATCCTCTGTATTGCGACCATTATTTGTTATTTTACTACCCAAGTAACAAAACTCATCTATCTCCTTTATTGTTTCGTTACCTAATCTAATTCCTTCAGCATCACCTGATTTTCTTAGACTGCACTCCATTACCCTAGTTTTACTCTTGTGAATGTTCATCTTATATGCACCTTTCAGCACACTTCAAGTGTAACTGTGGTATCGCACAAGTCTAAAGTGCGCGCCACCTACTTTCGCCGCGCGCCACCATGCACGCACGGCGCGGCGTTCTTACGACGTCAGCCACGAGCGCCCTCCGCTGCTATCCTGCTCGTGGCCACCACTGAACGACATCGTTGACTTGGGCCTGAGATAGGAACCAGCTAACACTTCGGAATCAGATAGGCACCAGTGGAGACCTGGCTATCGGATAGGCACTAGGCAGGCCTCTAGCTCAACTATGTATCAGCATTCTGCAGTACTGAGCTATGTAAAAGTTATTACTAAGTCTCTAAGAAATATATATCTCGTTCTAATTTACTCTAGTGTTTCTAGTTTCTGCTGTCCCACTGGCTGGTCACCTCCTATCTGCACAAGCGTGCCTCATTTATTCCTGTGTCGGTCTTTTCTACTCGGCCACCGACACCTACGACGGAAACGAGACACAAAAGCGGTGACGAGGCTGGGACACAAAACTAACAACTGCTGTCTGGTTTTTGTACAAGTTGTAAAGAACCTTACGTTCCCTATATTATACTCCTGCTTGCTCCAGAGCTTGAAAGTTTGTTCCAATCAACATTGTCAAAAGCTTTTTCCAAATCTACAAAAGCTAGAAATGTAGGTTTGCCTTTCCTTAGTCTATCTTCTAGGATAAGCTGTAAAGTGAGTATTGCCTGCCGTGTTCCTACACACACACACACACACACACACACACACACACACACACACACACACACACACACACACACACACATATCCGCCGCCCACCTACCCTCCGTAACCTCCTAGTCCATCCCTATGAAATCACAAAACCACCTTACCTACCCTACAGCTTGTACCCATGTTACCGCCCCCAGTGTACAACCTGTCCTATGCATCCTCTCACCACCATTTATTCCAGTTCTGTAACACGGAAGGTGTACACAATTAAAGGGCAGAGCCACTTGCGAAAGCACCCACGTGATTTACCAGCTGACATGCCTGCACTGTGAAGCATTGTATGTGGGACTGACCAGCAACAAACTGTCCATTCGCATGAACGGATACAGACAGACAGTGTTTATGGGTAATGAGGATCATCCTCTGGCTAAGCATGCCTTGGGGTACGGCCAGCACATCTTGGCGCAGTGTTACACCATCCCACTGACACCAACCTTTTAGAACTCCGGAGATGGGACCTTGCCCTTCAACATATCCTCTCTTCCCGTTACCCAACAGGTCCCAACCTTAGTTAGTTTTAAATTCCCGCCCACCATTCGCCAACATCTTTGCCTCCAATCTCTGAACAGAGCCTCTGCTTCGAATGGCATCTCTGTCCAACTTCTTTGCATTTTGCATATGTCTGCCTTGGTGTGTGTGTGTATGTAAATGTGTGTGTGTGTGTTTGCTTACCTGTACTTTTAACCCCAAGCTCTTTCCTCTCCCAGGATTGGAATGACTCCTTACCCACTCTTTAAAACCCTCATCCTTTCCGTTGCTGTCTCCTTCCCTGCTCTTTCTGAAGAAGCAACCTAAAGTTGCGAAAGCTCAGTTTTGTGTGTGTATGTGTATCCTTTTATTTATGCGTGTTGTCAACGAGCCGGTGCCTTTCGCCTGGTAAATCAAACTTTCTGTACTTGTTATAAATATTTTTCTGAACAGAAATGTTATAATTAACCACAAAAATAAGAAAATTTAGAGTTTCATTATCATAAAGGATGAAACACTTGCCATCAGCTGAACACGAACTTTGGAAATATTGGACTAAGAGACTGAATAAGAATGACCACTTGAAAATTTAGACAACATTGTACAATATAGTCAAAAATAACAGTTTTGTACGATGATTCCCACAGGATTATGATATATTGTACCAACTCCTAGGCCATATGGTATCCAAAAATAAAATAAAATAAATATATAAAAATAATGTTCAAATGTTTTTAATCCAAAGCGACCAAACTGCTAAGGTCTCGCTTCCTAGCCTCACAAATTATTTAACCTTACTCATTCTAAGGACAACACACACACACACACACACACACACACACACACACACACACACACACACACACACACACACACACACATGCCCAAGGGAGGACTCAAACCTCCAGTGGGAGTGGCCTCAGCTGGCCGCGTTGACCAAGGGGACTGCAGCGAACCAGTGACGGTCTGCACGGCCACTACGGTCGGGGGTTCGAATTCCCCCTCGGGCATGGATATTTGTGCCGTCTTTAGTGTTAGCTAGTTCATAAGTAGTTTGTAAGTTTAGGGACTGATGACCCCGTAGTTAGGTCCCATAATCTATACAAACATTTGAACATTTTGCAGTGGCTGCGTACTCTGCGACATTGCGCCCCAGATCACAAAGCCATTCCTGTGTGGTGGACAGGGTTTGATTGTCTTGTTGGTAAATGTAATGTTCCGAAACTCTTTTTTTTTTTTTTTTGTGGTAAATTATTGAACTTTTCACTGTTTAATGTGGATGAATCATTGTAATATTTTTTTATAATCATAGGAACTTGAGAATGACTCCATAGTGCACTGAAACTGGTAGTGTATTGGTAACTAGATGGAAGTATTTCATCTGACAAGTGAAGACGATTTTACCTGGTAATGCCAGCAGCAGAAAACATCTACACTACTTGAAGGACATCCATTTATTTCGGAGAGCTGCCAACGTTACGCTGCCCCTAGACACGCCCCCTGCCGCTGCCAGCAGCCAGAGCATGAATCGTCAACTTACTGTGAACAAACCAACTATGCACTGAACAGCAATAACACAGCCAGTAAATATGTCACGTGAAGTTTGATATTCCCTCAAAAACATAAAATCAGATTTCCTGTGTTTACATTGAACTGAATCAATTTCTTCTTCATGCTTTGCAAAGCTGCTACGCTAAAGGAGATACGTTTTCAAGAAAACTTTCATGATCAACAAAATTACACTTGAAACTTCCTACCAGATTAAAATTGTGTGCCAAAAAAGGGATTATAATCTGGGACCTTTGCCTTTCATGGTCAAGAGCTCTACCATATGAGTTATCCTGGAATGCTTCATGGTCTGTCCACACCACTTTCCTTCTTCCAGTACCTCGCCTCCAGACTTCACAGAAGTTCTCCTGAGAACCTTTCAGGACTACCACTCCTTACTTTGGAAACATCCCTTAGGCTGTGGATAAGCCATGTCTCCACGATACACATTCTCCCAGGAGTGCTAGTTCTGTATTTTTCAAGGTTTGCAGAACTTCTGTGAGGTTAGTAAAGTAGGAAGCGAGGACTGGCAAAAGTAAAATTGTGAGAACAGACTGTGAAGCGTCCCAGAATAGCTCAGATGGTAGAGCACCTGCCTGCAAAAAGCAAAAGTCGCAGGTTCAAATACCGGTTCCCGCACACAATTTTACTCTGCCAGCAAGTTACACATCAACGTACACTCCTCTGTAGAGTGAAAATGTCTTTCTGAAAATTACACTTCACTGTGTTTTAAGAATAATTTCTACTACTATTAAAATCCTTTGTATCTGAGGTGTAGAGAAATGCCGTTGAAATTTTTAATTTCCTCCAATAACTGGAAAATCGAAACGTGTAGCTTCAAATAAAACTGTTTATAATGGGTGGCAGTACTCTCTCTTGGTGTCAAGGAAATTAACCCAGAGAGATGAACTGATTACCGAAAACACCTGTACGCGCTAGCCTGAATGCAGCCCTTGAAATTCACAGTTTTTCACATAGTTAAATCCTTTATTTATGTATAATTAAAACATACACGATAGCTCGTTTATCTCCCAAACAATCACAAAACAATAAAACACTTTTATTTATTTTTATCGTAAATTACTGAGCAAAAGAGCAAGAAGCAATTAAATGGAAGCATAACACAAAAACTCAAATTACATTATGGTAATTTCAGGGATTTTGCATTTTTAAACTCACAATTACGTGCTTCACGTAAGTAGAAGTTAATTATTCTAATGTTGAGATTCTTTCCCTTCCTCATCCTCTGTCTCTCTCTTTCTCTCTCTCTCTCTCATTTTTCGTCAGGCCGTCTGCAGTGTTCGTCTACCTTCTTTGTCTGTTCTTCCTGAACAAGTTGTATCTTTTTAGTTAATTTTTTTATAATAGTAGCCTGATTATCTAGCTAGTCCTGTACATTATTGTTGATTTGTTTTGACGATTCATATAGGTAGTTATTTATTGTCTGATTGGTATTTACTTGGAGGTTTTGGATTTTACTATTTAGTTACTCGATTGTAGGTTGAGCTGTGTTCTGGAAATCTTTAATTTTATTCACATAAGTTTTTAATTCTTCTACCATTTGGGGAACATCTTCTAAAGATGTTTTAAACAATTCTGGTTGTAGGTTTTTAAATTCCACAATTAAGTGATTAGTTATTCTGTCGCGACGTGTATCTCACTCTTCAATTTCGGCCTTTATGTGAGTGGTGGTATTGTGGAGTTCTTGTTTTAAACGTTCATTCTATTCGCACTGTCCATCAAATCGATATTTTAAGAATTCGTAATTTTTACGAGTTTCTGCCTGGAGTTCGTTAATAGTTTCTTCCTAGCATTTGAATTGTTCATTTATCCATCTGCAGTGTTCGTCTAGCTTTTTTTCTGTTCTTCCTGAACAAGTTGTATCTGTTTAGTTAATTATTGTGTTTATTTTTCTTGAGCAACTTTCATTTTCTGGTTCTGTTCTTCTATTTTTTGCAATATCAATGCAAATGGATCTAACATGGTGGCGGTATGGTTATTTGGATTCAAATTTTGCACTCACAGAGATTCTGTTGTAAACCCGTGACCTTGCGATGTGCCTGGTTGTGGATTTTAATTTCCAATAGATTGAGGTAACTGCTTATCTTCGGCATATTCACCTTATTCTAGTTCAGAAAAACATTCTTGGTCTATTTCATTCCTTACATTCAAATTGTCTTGTGAACGAGTCATCATTCGGTTTATGGGTTCCAGTTCTGATCTGCATGTACGCCTGACCATACTATAAAAGTTAAATTCAGTTAAGCACCTCACACTATCACTATTACACAATTTAAAACTTTACATTTCCTTCACTCTCAAATTCAGGAAAATCGTATCAGACAGAGTCTTCACCTAAACAATTTTTAAAAAATCACAAATAAAACTACGTATTACCATATACTGTTACAAGCTGTAATGCATTTATATTTTGCCTTGGGGGATGTGTATTAGTTTTCAATTAATCTTTATTCTTTAGATCAAACTTAATTCTGTCTGACAATAAATCTATTGTGCACAACACATATGTAATTAAAAGTACTTCGTTCCGAAAAATATGGAGTAAAACTGATGTCCTTACCTTGTACTTCCATAGTGGGTAGAACATAAATAGCCCTTTTTTGGTCACAATCTCTTATTTTGGACAGAATTATCCCATGTAATGCTCGGAACTATCAATATATTATTATAATAAATTATCAGATTAGTACATATACATAATATCACATAAAACACACTGATAAGTAATTATATCACAATATCTCCTAGTAATTAAACGTTTTTTAAAGATTATCACCTTTCTATTCAGTTCCGCAACAAGTTCATGCATCACAGCAACAATTGTTAAGATTGTCCAAAATTTGTACTATTTCATCCCGTTTTTCCTTTCAAAAATCTTGATTGGATTATCTGTCTCTTCCTTGATCTTAGAGTCTTAGTCGTCATCTGAAGTAGATTCGTCATCGATCTTTCGGTGTAATTTTTTAATGTCCGTTTCTCCAGTTTTCTTAATTTTTTTTCTTCTTTAGTCGAGCCCCACATTCTAGGGCGACAGTTTGTAACTCGGCTTCTTAGTTTGTGACTTGTAACCTGTAGGTTTCGGCTTGACTTTCACAGTTTGTAGTGGATGTATAGGTTCTAAATTGTATTTGTCACTTCAGTATAAAATTTAAGTTGGTAGACCTGGTACTTCTTTCGTAATTAATAAAATTTATATCTTTCTTCATCTTTTTCACACTGTAGATATTAGTTCTGTGGATAATTTAAAACTTAAAGACTTTTTGTACTGTTTGAGCATGAAATTCCGTTTCTCAGGGTCTGATATTTAATAAACTGAAAAACTTGAATCATTGAGTCCCAGTAGTTCCGACAGTTTGAAACCAGTCACAAAAGATATTATTTGTTCCTTATTCTTTTTCTATCGAATTATTCTTTAGAAAATTTTTATTAAAAGTCTCTCCTAACCAAAACTGTTAGATATTTTTCTTTCGCACATTAACTGATTTCTTATGAACTTCACAGATATTATTATATGTTCATTATTAGGGAACCAAATGCTTGAATAACTGTTTATGACTTTTTTTTAAATTTCACAGATTTTCTATTTTGAAATTAATAGTCACAACCAAATCACTTTCACAGAAAACACTTAGTAAGTTCACAATACGTGATTATTTTCGCAAAAGTCTCATTTACATTAAAGTCTCTGGATCCTATTACAATAAATACGAACTTTAATTCTTCCAGATAAGTTTGTTTTAAATTATTTCATTGAACTTGCCAATAAGTTTGAATTCCAATATCACGAATACTAATCGGTTTATTAATGGGAGGCAGAAGTTTCTAAATCTTCCTTCCTAGCCTATCCCGATCAAAGTCCAAAGATATTGCACCCATTAGTGTATGATCACGATATGAAAGTTTATATTAAGAAATAAATAATTTATCGGGTTCCTTTCTATCTTGGAAATAACCGCATATGATATTTTGAAGCTAAACACTGAATACTGAGAGTAATCACATAGACAGGTAATCACATTGGGAGCTAACCAAATGGAGCGTTAATCACGTGGAGAGCGAGTGACTCAACTGTGGGTACTATTTATAATGGAAATCTGACAAATTATCTCTGATATATGAGGTGTTTTGACCTACTTATTCCTTGGATACTATTACTCTGAATTATGCTGATATAATTTGAATTTCCTAAAATATTTTGAAAAATGAGAAATTTGTGCCCCTTAAAAATGATTAAAATTACGAAGCAATGAAAAATGTTGGAATATGGTGATTCTAATACTATTGTGGTGTTACAGTGCGTCCTGATTGACCGACATCTCTAGGGATGTTGAAGGACAACATCCAACGCCAGTGCCTCACCATAGGTCCGGACGTGCTTGACAGGGCTGTTCACAACATTATTCTTCGACTACAGCTATTGTTGAACATATTGAACATTTCCTGTAAAGAACATCAACTTTGCTTTGTCTTAATTTGTTATGCTAATTATTGCTTTTCTGACCAGATGAAGCGCCATCTGTCGGACACTATATGAACTTTTTTGTGCTAATAAAATCCCCATGTCATTCCAAGCATGTGTGTCAATTTTTACCTCTCTATCTACATTAATCCGTAATTTATTAAGTTTTCCAATTTATGGAAGGAAGCTTGGAGTTCAACGTCCCGTCGACAGCGTGGTCATTAGAGATTGAGCTTACGCTTGGAGTATTAGGGTAAGGATGGGGAAGGAAATTGGCCATGCCCTTTCAAAGAAACCATCCCGACATTTGCGTCGAGTGATTTAGGAAAATCACAGAAAACGTAAATCTAGATGGCCGGAGGTGGATTTGAACCAACATCCTTCAGAATGCAAGTCTAGTGTGTTACCACTGCGCCACCTCGCTTGGTTTTCAAATTTATAGTGTTTTTTTGATCACCTGATACTTCAGGTATATCATCCCTTGGTTCTCATGCATCCTGCTTACTGATATCAAGTATTATTTGCTTCCCCATAACTTATACGTATTTGAATATACCTACTTATAAACACTACATTATGCAAAGTTGAAATTTTCTTACTTAAATTACCATTAATTAAGCTAAGTCACAAGTTATGTGATTTTTTGTTAACTGTTGATATAATAATCTATCTCTATATTAATACTACCTTTTTGTGTTAAATATCACTAAATGAAACTTAGAAATGCTGTCCTATTAACAGCTGATCTACTAACTCACATTTTATAGTGGTTTTACTTTGTCTTTAAATGGTATGTATAATACCTTGTTTTCCCTGTTTGTTGCTTTTATTAATCCTAGCAACAATTTTGTGTATACTACAATTCATTTTTGTAACTTATGTTTGGTCAATTTTTTTACATCATCATTTTTTTGAGATGTCATTCCTTTTACACACATCTACTATCATAACTACCAAGAGCCAGTAATAGTCTGTTTTAATGTTCTCTAAAGAATTGTCATCTTTCTTGTTTCTGTCTCTGTAAACACTTCCCCCTCCTTTTCTCTAAGTGCATCATGTTTGTGGTGTTTGTGATGTATCTCTTAATGCATATTTTTATTTGCACTATTATGTTAACTACTGTTACTCCAAATTATGTACAGCCCATGTAGTGTGATTTTAATTTGCATTTTATAGGCTATAGAGTTTTCCTTCTGCTATAGCTGAATTTTCATGATATAATATTATTAGCTTTTAATACTACTATTCTGATTTATTCTTTTAGGGTCAAGAAATCTGTGGCTATAATCCCTTTATATAACTGTACTTCACAATACTTTATTTCTTGATATTGTTATATCTATATATCAATAATGTGTACAAGTGACATGTTGCCTCATATCTATGCCATTATAAGCTATAAGATGAAAAATTTTTCATTCTGACATGAGACTTTATGGTCATGATTTATTTGTCTATATTTATCTGTATATACATGTATTAAGCTAAAATACTAAAATGTAAATGTAAATCTTACAATCTATATGGTTCAAAACTGTATCACTCATAGTATTAGCTTTTTAAACTGTCACTCTAATGTCAAATACTTTTATTCTCACAATTTCAAATTACTGTGACTTACTTTTGTACGTTGTATAGCCTTTACTGTATATTAATGCACTTATTTGCCTTTATAGAGACCAGAAGAAGGGCACTCAAGCGCTCAAAACCGGTCGTCAAAAATAAATAATCACAAGCAACTGGTTGCTGCATTTTATGAATTAATTTATCTATATGTTACTTGTCATTTTCATGATTCTATAAATGTTATGGCTGTTACAAAAGATAGCCTCTGTGACTGGAATCTGTTTTTGTATGAAATAAGTATCCTCAAGTATAAGTTCCCATTTTTTATTATTTAAATCAGGAAGCATTTCAATTCCAACATTGTAAGAAATAAAAATTATTGCCTTATAGTAAACTCTCACTGTAAGGTAAATATCTACTATGCTACAGTTTTTCACAACGATTTAGACTCTATGTTGATGATCTACTCAAAACTAGCATTTAATATATTTGTAGTTTTACTCTTCCTGTCAGATATAAGAATTTGCAGAACTGTGGGATTTAGATTGTTTATATAATTATCAATCTTCTTGTAATGTAAACCTATTTAAGACTACGATCACTGTTATTTTGTCACTAGTAACACAATACATGTATATAGATAGCATTTAATGTTGGAAGCTGTGGTAATGTTTAATTGTACCACATTTTATTTGTTGTTGTAAACCTTTCATATACACCTATCTTTGCAAAACTTGTTCAGCACTGCTCTTTGTAACTTGTTTACTTAGGCTGTAACCAAAGATGTTCCACCAACGATACTCCACACCCATTAAGAATGACTTTGTAATTATGTAATCAATTTCGATAGCAAAGGTTGTGATGGTCTTTGATGCATGCAATTGGCACAGTGCACTCCCTAGTATTCACAGCCCATTCTCGTATTTTACATTGGTTTGACTGCTATGATAATCCAGTATGGCGTTTGTATTTTAGTGAAAGTGACTCCTGCTGTTTTCAGCTAGATTTGTTTTATTTAATGCCTTTGACTAACCTGTGTTAATACCTTGTAAGTATTTAATAAAACAGCTGATGGTTAAAGATGCATTTTATTAAATAGATGACGGCTGATAGCACTCACCTTAACAAAACCTTTCAGGAATATATAAAATGGGTAGGATATATGCTCTGGCTGTTCACTGAAGACCCACACTATCTGGTGCTTACACCCAGATGGTGCAGAGCATCTGTGAGCAGAGGCAAGTCGTGGACTTGTCTGATGTCTGGAGCAGTGCTGGAGGGAGCGTCTGCCAGGTGTGTGGTGGATGGAGATCTTTCCAAGGCATCCCAGATACGCTTAATAAAGTTAATGCCTGGGGAATCTGGTGGACAGCGGAAGCGGCTGAACACACGAGAGTGTTCCTGTAGCAATTCTGGACGTGTGGGGTATTGCATATTCTTGCTGGAATGGCCAACTCTGATGTAATGCGCAATGGATATGTATCGATGTAGGTGATCAGCCAGGATGCATATACAGGGTGTATCACTAAGTGTGTTTGCTTGCCTCTGTAACTTATAAAATAATAGGTGAAGGGAAATTTTAATGCGGTAGGTCAACACAAGAAATGTTACACTTTCTGCGGAGCTATGAACATACTTTATTACATCATTTTCCAAAGAGTTACAGCACAAAGATATAATTTTTTAAATGGAACAATAGTTTTTTCTATCGTGCATTGGATTCGTTGAAACCAGCTGCGTCCAAATAAATTTAAACTACATTCCTATCACTGTTAGTTTGGGAGCTACAACTCTTCAAAATTTCACGGGCAGATACCACTAGCGCTGCGCATAATGCAATGCGCCTTGTAAACGTGGTGCGGCCGAGTTGTAACGTCGCCGGTGTCACGGAGCGAGAAGCTTCCATGATGCGCTGTTAGACTGCCGACTGTCGCCGCACACGGCCGTATCCCCGACAGTTGGAGCCACACAAACAACTGGAGCTCAATATACCACAGTTACTGACATCGGATGACGATGGCATACACGAACAACAGCGCATCGAGGAAGCTTCTCGCTCCATTACACCGGCGACGTTACAACTCGGCCGCACCACATTTAGAAGGCGCATTGCATTATGCACATCGCTTGTGGTATCTGCCCCTGAAACTTTGAAGGGTTGTAGCTCCCAAACTAACAGTGATAGGAATGTAGTTTAAATTGATTTGGTCGCAGCTGGTTGAAACGAATCCAATGCACGTTAGAAAAACTATTGTTACATTTAAAAAATGATATCTTTGTGATGTAACTCTTTGGAAAATGATACAATAAATTATTTTCATAGCTCCGCAGAAAGAGTAACATTTCTTGTGTTGACCTACCGCATTAAAATTTCCCGTCACCTATTATTTTAGTGAAACTCCCTGTATAAGCATCATGGTGTTGTATCATTCGAGGAAGGCATGCCCCACACCATTACAGTTACCTTCAAATGTCTCCTGCTGACATGCAGGGTCCACGGATTCATGAGGTTGTCCCCACGCCAGTCCACTTTCATCCTCTCTATACAACTGGAAATGAGACTTGTCACACGAGACATGTTTCCAGTCATCAACAGTCCTATGTCAGTGTAGACAGGTCCAGGAGATGTGTAAAGTTTCGAGTTGTGCAGTCAGCGAGGGTACACGAATGGAGCTTCGCCTCCTGAAGCCCATATCGATGATGTTCCATTGAATGGCTCGTACATTGGCACTTGTTCACCTGCAGTGGAATGGCCATGCGCTCTATGACAAATTGATGTGGAGTGCTCGGTTGCTTGTCATCAGAGGTTGGAGTTCTCCCTCGTGAATGGGTGTTTCTGTGTCTGTGTGTGTGTGTTGTTCTGAGAATAAGGTATTTAAGTAGTTTGTAAGCCTAGGAACTTATAACCGCAGCTGTCAAGTCCCTTAGATTTACAAACATTTGATCATTTGAACACTTGGTGATGGCCGAGCATTGAAATTCGCAACAATATGCGGATGGTTTGCTCTCCTCTCAGACAGATTACTTTTCATGTGTGGCCGTCGGCGCCACGCTACCAAAATTTCTCTCCAGCTGTAGCGGTGTCGAAGATTTGACGTATTACTGGATCCCCGATATTTACAATGGACTCGTGAAATGGTCGTACGGGCAGATCGCCAGCTCAAGGCTATGTTGAAGATGATGTGCCCATGTCTCATCTGCCGACTGTAACACCACGTTCAAACTTACTTAAGTCATGATGACCTGCCATTGTAGCAGCAGTAGTCGATTCGACGCCTGTGCCATACACCTGATGTCTTATGTATGCGTAGCCGACCGCAGCGCTGTCCTCTAACTGTTTACACATCTGTGATGGCATACATATGACTTCACAAGTTCCTATCGCTCTTCAGTGTGTATCCCAAACATATCAATGTTTTGTAAACATGTTTATTTCGCTAAAAGATGCAGTAAATTTTCAATTTTTCCAAAGAATATTATGAGATAGGGTAAAGTTGGATAAGAGTACCCATCTGGTAAGAATATGCAGTGTCATCTTCCCTATATTGGCATCACTGAGCGACAATGAACTACTTTCTTTCTCCTTTATTGTTATTTTAAAGCCACCACTACTGGCGGCAGGCTGGCAGCAGCATCAGCGCCACTCTTCAGCCCACAGACTTTTAACAATGGGCATGATGAATAAATAAAATACAGTGGAGATTGAAACTGTGAAATTTAAAAAACGCATGGAGGAATTTGGAAGATTACATCATAGCCATAGGCGATAAAAAATGGCCATGGTGGCGTTGAAAGCACATTGATGGACACAAACACAGATTACGAAGAAAATATGAAAACTGGCAATACATGTATTAGACGCGGCAGTTGCGTCGAGTTAAAAGACAATTAATGGACGCTCATTACAGCACTGATGACAACTCACAAGTGTTAAAAAACCTTTGCACTGTGGGATCCACAGGGGGTGGGATGAAAATAGGGAAGAAAAAGGGGAGGAAGTGCAGAGGAAGGGAGGGGAGGGAAGCGTAGGGGAAGGAGGTGCCCAATGGCTCTGTGGATGAGGAAGGAAGGGGAGGTCACATGGGGGAAGTAATAGGGGGAGGGTGTGGGAGGGGGGTGTTGAATCTATGGGGAGGGGAGTGGGAAGGTTTAGGGTTGGTAGGAGGGGTAGATGTTGAGACGAAGGGCGTCATCCGAAAGGGGGAGGTGGTGGAAGTGACCCTGGGTGAGGATGTGGACAGTTGGAGGTGAAGGGAGGGAGGAATACAGAGGTGGAGCCATCACAGAGTCCAAGGATTGTTGAGGATTTGGAGGACCAGGGGGTTATGGGAGTCTATTTTAAGGGATATGTATAGGAGTGGAGGAGAACTACATTCAGTTGCTTTTCTATACCGACGCCATCACACAAAATGTTTCAGAACTCTGTCATGTTTATTGGTTATAGCATGTAAATATAAGTCTCCATTTCAAATAATGTAATATTTATGTTGTGTGTCATAAGCAATACGCACTATACATGTATGACTAGAAAATAACATTTGCCATAGGAATAACGGTTGTGTGAGGAACAAGTCATGGTATGACACACTGCAGAACCGAGCAGCCAGCGTCATCTGTTGGTGTTTCTTGCACTACTTGATGCCTCGATTAAGAGCACCATACATGGGAGTGGAAAAGAGTATGCGCATGCTCTGTTCTCTGTGTGTAATTTTCTTTGGATTATAACAATCTGGATATCTTTACAGCAGAATACTTTGCCCTATCAAAAATCAGTGAGAGAGTCGAATCTCCGAAAACTGAAGAAGAGAAAGAAGCTCAACACGAAAGTAGTAGGAAGTGTTGCTCCTCCATGACAGGTGATGTGCATGTGCAGTCACTAGAAAACCACAGGAAAACCACAGGGAACGTGAAACAAATGAAAAGAGTTCCGATGTACAAGCAGGTTTAGGCTATGGACTATACGAAATACATCCATTTCCATTTTATGACCGACACAGAACAAAGAAAATCGTGACAAAGAACTCCAAGATGGTATCTGCATCTATGAATAAAAAAGCGTTATTATATAAACTGTCCAAGTCAGAACAAACACCAAGAAGACACAAAATGCAACTACAGAGAAAAACAGACTCTTGAAGTCTAATCTGCATTTATCCATCCCATCAACTTAGGAACATCCAGCTCTAAATCCAAGGATGAGTCTCATACTTTGAGCGACCCAGAGTGTGATGAAGTCTACAATGAGCCTATCGTAGATGACTGGATAAAGTGTAACAACTGCTCGAAATGGAGGCATGAAGAATGTACAGCTTACGAAGGTCATTGCGAAGTTTTTTCTGATTTGTGTTTGACCACATTTTGCATACTTTTTCCAGATGTTGCGGCTAAGAGTACGAATCAGCAGACTTTTACGTTTATTAATATTTAAGGCTGGTGATATAAAGTTGCGAGCTGTAACTAATATATGTTGTTAATCAATAAACCAGTAATAATTTGGTATAGCAAGAGTTTGTCTTAAGCTTATCATCTACCAGAAGATATAAGGTCTTAAATACTATGTGCATGCTCTTTCCCAACTTTCCCCTATTAGTAGCTGATGTGACAGGGTACATTGTATTACTGCAGACGTCACATTTGCATGCTGTGATATCAATACGAGTAACTCCATCATCAGATTTGTTTTAAAATAGAGACAGAAATATATTAGAAGCAAATTTATTCAAAAATACATGAGCGTAGAGATGACAATACAACACAGATGTGTTGGAGGTAATAGCCACTGCGCATTAGATAGTGGACTCAGTTATCATCCTGACCCATTTGATGACGGAGGTGACCCTGGCGAACACAGTTGGCTTGTTCGTGGCGCACCCATCTCTCGCAAAGCTGGCCACCCCGATCTGCTTGTAGCGCCCGCCGTCCTTGACAACCAGGGCGCCGCCGCTGTTGATCTGCAATGCACACAGTCGGCTCATCATAGGCGTCTTTTTTTCCTTTATTGTTATTTTAACCCCGACGGAGTCGACAGGCTGGCAGCAGCATCAGGCGCTGCTCTTCAGTCGAGCGTACATGTACATTACAAGGTGAGATTAAAATAAACAATGGCACGAGAGTAAAAACAAGGAATGAAAAATATGGCACGTAGAAAAAACATGATGCTTAAAAACTGGACACTGGAGACAATAGTGCAGGCTTAAAACATATGAACAGTCGAGAGAGACAGAGTAACATCACTGGACACACGAAGAAGTTACACGACGACACAGGTGAAGAGGAGATGTTTTTCGACGCACTGTAAACGCACACTGAGACATGGATGCACTGGACACTAGACACTAGACGACACTGGTTTTAAAATGCGTCACTGCGGCCCCCGCAGGGCAAAGAGAGGGGAATGTTAGGAAGTGTGGGGGAAGGTTGAAAAGAGAGAGAGAGAAGGGGGGGAGGAGAGAGGAAGGGCGGGTGCGATTGAGACTCCAGGTGGGGAAGGGGGGGGAGACCAAGCGGGGAGAGGGAGGAGGAGGGGACGGGAAGAGGGAGCGCTGATGCTACGGGGATGGGATCAGGGTTGATAAGAGGGGTATATGTTGGGACAAAGGGCATCATCCGGTAGGGGAAGGGTGCGGAAATTGCCTAGGGAGAGGACATGTAGCGTGTGCAGGTGGAGAGAGGGGGGAATGCAGTGGTGTAGGCGTGGCAGAGGCCCAGGGTTGGTTAGGATGGGGTAAACGAGTGGGTTGCGGGAATCTATTTTGCGAGTGACATACAGGATTCGGAGGTGTTCGAGGTGTTGAAGGAGGTGAGGAAAGGGGATGAGTTCATATAGGATCCGCGTGGGGGAAGGAAGTCGGATACGGTAGGCGAGACAGAGGGCGTGGCGTTCCAGGATTGGAAGGGTCTGGTAAAAGGTGGGTGGAGCGGATACCCATGCGGGGTGGAAGGAGCAGAGGATGTGGTGCATGACGGATTTATAGGTGTGGAGGATGGTGGAAGGGCTTAAAACCCACGTCCGGCCAGTGAGGAGTTTGAGGAGGTTGAGACGGGACAAGGCATTTTCACGTATGGTTTTTAGGTCATAGGCGTCTGGCGCACTGCTGCCTATATAGAGCAAATGCATCGGGGACTTCAAAACCTGTCTGCTCAGCTCTCGCACACTATAGCTGGCATCATACGAGAAGGCACTTCTGCGCATAGAGGCGGAGTGATTAGGGGAAGCGTGGAGGGGAGGAACGCCGAGCGCCAACAGTTGCGCCTGCGGGAGAAACACTGCGTAACTCGCGAATAGCCACGTGACTACGGAACGAACATTATTGGCTGTCATTGCGGTAATGGAGGGAGATGCGCAGAATGGCTCAAAACTGGGCCGCCTTCGTACGTGACGCCGACTATAGACACAGAGAGAGCGGTCGTGCTACACGCTTACAACTGATTGCCAGCAGACAACATCTTCAGCCCTGCCCCCGTCCTGTAGCGGAATAAGGGCGGGTGGCGGGCAGAGGGGGCGGACCGCACTGGGCCTCTCGTCTTGAGGGGCCTCCAAATGCCTGGAGAGCACTATTTTTTTAGCGCAATTTCTTTAGGCTGTCACGTGCCTTTCTACCTGGAGGGCCTCCAAATCTCAAAAGTTACAAATCTCGAAAGCTATTTCTTTAGACTGTCGCATGCGTTTCTACCTGGAAAGGTACTTTTTTATAGTAATACATGTATTTCCAAGTGGGCAGGGTCCTCATTTTGTTGTGTCGCCGCCCCGGGCCTCCGGCAACCTTAGTCCGCCACTGTCCTATCTACAGTCTGGCACACAGTTGAAGCGGCTGGCACTAGTTAGCGTTGCAGGCACCGAAAATGCAGTATAACACGAGGTGCTGGTGCTGGGACTGAAATACGTGTTGCATGATAAAA
Organism: Locusta migratoria; assembly: GCA_026315105.1. Lineage (NCBI taxonomy): Eukaryota > Metazoa > Arthropoda > Insecta > Orthoptera > Acrididae > Locusta > Locusta migratoria. The sequence goes on along the minus strand of CM048753.1, from coordinate 15,197,175 downwards.
CAATGCATTGTTCCTGAACACTGCTGCGCAATAGCTGTGCGCGCTAAGGCGCTTTGCTGTGGTGAGTGTTGCCGTTCGCCGTCGGAGGTTCGAATCCTCCCGCAGGCATGTGTGTTTTAGTTTATACGATAAGTTACAGTAGTTAGTAAGACTAGCGACCTATGACCACTACAGTTGTGTCCCATAACTTTACAAATGTTTGAAGGTTTTATGTTCCTGAAAGAAGTGAATTGTGCTGTTTAGTATAAAGGAAAATATAAATGTTAATCAAAGAACTAGGCTATTTATGCTTTGCTAACACACTGAAGAAACACTCCAGGTATAAATGCGTCTAAATTACGTTAAACGCTTTTGCAGTGTTCTGAACAATGCAAGGACCACTAAAATTGGACGACTAACAGTATTTATTTATGTAAAGTATTCGTTTCATCCACACACGCACACACACACACACACACACACACACACACACACACACACACACACACACACACAAACCTGGATGATGTGCCATGACGAACAGCACCCGAGTTGCAAACATTGCCATTGTGTTCATAAATATGTAAAATGTACTGCGGTTTAGTTGTGTTATAAATCATCTGAATCACCTGTATTATTTATTCAAGAAATTGAACTATGTTTAAGCCTTTAGAAACGTAAGCATTGTCGTCCGAATGATGCAAACACCTGAATGGTGTTCATACCAGGGCATTAGAATGACTAGAATTGTGTATCGAAATGCCATATATTACCTAACTGGCAGAGAGCTATTTTGATTTAGTTGTGTTCTCTTCAGTTTCGAATTCTTCCGTCCGTTTTGGTTGGTCTCACTTTTGTAATTTGGCAGTCCAGTTCCTACCTTGGACGTGGCAGTCTAACTCCTTGCCACAGTTCTCATGTGTACGTTAGGTGCCTCTTCAGAGTTGGACAGAGAGTCTTTACAAGTGCCTAGATTGTTTGATGACTGTAGTCAGCCGGCCGCGGTGGCCGAGGGGACTGAGGCGCTCCAGTCACGGTCTGCACGGCCACTACGGTCGGGGGTTCGAATCCCCCCTCGGGCATGGATATTTGTGTCGTCCTTAGTCTTAGCTAGTTCATAAGTAATTTGTAAGCTTAGGGACTGATGACCCCGTAGTTAAGTCCCATAAAATATACAAACATTTGAACATTTGACTGTAGCCACGAGCAGTGAGAGTGACCGCTGTCTTCAGACGTGACCCCCTTGGCTGAGTAAGTCTCAGGGGTTCCTGCGTGCTGCAGAAGGAAACGAAAAGAGTCTACCGTGTTTCGGCCATAAAGTTGCGGTCCTCAATTTTTTTTTGCAAAGTAAACTCAACGAAAATGGAATGTTACCGACACATTCTTGAGTATGTATACAATACATGCTCATACATGCAGAACCATACACACGTGAATACAGCCACTAGAGCGTGCGCAATGTCTACGCTAGTACTGTGTATACACACCTTTTGCAGCAATGCAAGCTCCAATTATCTCATGCAGACTAATCGTAGAGATAGCGAATGCGGTCTTGCGGAGTGGTCTGCCATACAATTTTCACCTGATGTCTCAAGTGGGTCATATTTCGTGCTGGTAGTGCAGACGTCGCAAGATGACGTTTCATCCAGTCCCAAACGTGCTCAATGGAAGATTTATATGGGGATCGTGAGGCCAGGGTAGTGGACGTACACCTTCGAGAGCACATTGGGTGATGCAGGATACACGTGGACGTGCAATGTCATGTTGTAAGAAGAAAGCGGTGTGTTGGTACGTGAACGGTAGCAAGATAGGTTGAATAATGGTTTCAGTTTACGGTTCACTATTATATGTTGCCTTGACTATCATCAGAGGAGAACTGCCAGTTTATGGTATGGCTCCCCACACCATGATACCATGTGACAGCTACATCTGCCTTTGTTGTATACACTCCAGATTTTGTCATACTCCTGTAGAACGCCATACAGGCGTACGGCCATCATTGGCACCAAGGCAAAAGTAACTCTCATCACTGAAGACAACACGTCTCGATTCGTCTTTCCCTACGCGTCTATCGTGACACCCCTGGAGGCTGGATTGGGGCGTGACCAGAAGTCGATCTAGCGGTACGCATGATCGTGCATCATGGTGTCATCAGTCATACCTTTCAATGGCCGTTCTCCACTAGTGATCGTCGAGGAAACATTGTACAGTGCACTATACGTTGAAACCCTCATTTAACACGTCTTGCTACCATCCATGCACCAACAAGGTGATATGAATTTCCAACAGGACAATGCATATCCCCACCACCCAAGGTGCTCTTCGAGGTGTACGTCAACTACCCTGGCCAGAACGATCCCCAAACTCTGCCCCATTGAGCATGTTTGGGACCAGATGAAACGTAATCTTGTGAAGTCTGCAGTACCGGCATGAAACCTGGCACAACTGAAGCACCAGGAGGAAACTGCTTGGCAGACCATTCTGCAAGACTACATTCTCCACCTCTACGATCCTTTCCATGGGAGAATCGCACTTTTCATTGTTGCAAAAGGAGGGAGTACACGGTACTAGCGTCCACATTGCACACGCTTTGGTAATTGCACTCACGTGCGTATGGCTCTGTTGTAATGTATATACCCTAAAAAAATCCCCTTTGTTTTTGTATAATTTCGAAGTACGATACCACATTTGATCATAGTATTATACCCTAATATTCCATATTTATATTATATACGCATTTTATAAAACCACTACCTGGTCATATTGATTTAATCACTTCATTACTTGGGTCTTCTAATAAACTAAATTAATTTATTAATTATTGAAAGTCGTGATATTAGACAACAATGTGTTTGTTAATGAAATTAAAAACTAACACTATCTGAGATCTTTCATAATGTATTGATCGTCATGTAATACTTTGCTGACTATAAAACTGAATAATTACTTTAATTTAACCAATTTAAATAATGTAAACATATATCAATATTCCTATAATTTTCGAATACTTACAATCTTTTTCATTTATTATTTTTGTCTTGATACGAAAATCTTATCATTACATTTGTCATAATTTTGTGTATCTTTACTTGAGACAAGATTCATTTATGTTCCACAAACAAATTATTAATACTGTATTCTTCCGTGTTCTAGAATGTTCTCGAAAATATAATATGTATTAATATGCGCGAATTAGCCTGAACACAATCAGTAATAAGTTTGTCTTAGAGAGTATTAAGTCAGTATGAAAGTAGTCATTATGTAGTCAACAAGCAGTCTTACTTTGGTCATTATGTAGAACACAGTCAGTCAATATCATGTCACCTTCTGTTTGTGTGCTTCATCAAGAATGTAAATAAAAATACATAAAATGAAACATGTCATGGTAGTTTCCTTGACGTCGTCCTGACGTTTTCATTATTATTTAAAGGCAGGCGAGCTATTAAAACAATGAGATATACCACTGAACAACCGAGGCAACAAGGTGATGTATACAAAATGTGATTTTAGTGTAGTATAAAAAAAATCTTTATACCGACTGTGTGATTGTGAGTTGTATACATCATAATGCATGTGGCAATAAAATTTCGGTCTGCTGGGTCGACGAATTCATGACGTTCTTTTTTCATTTCCCAGGAGTGTATTTCTCAACTTCCTTTGGGGACAAACGCATATCCCTCAAGCACTGAGACCTTCGCGTCCATTTATTAATGGAAATATAATTTCGTCCTGTATCCAGTCATTGGGCAAAAGCTCATAATGTGATGCGCCCATTACACACACTGTGCGCTGTCGCCTCCTGCACCCAGTACATGATACACCTTATACCGAGCATCCAAGCCATTCTGTGGGGATGGTCGTGTAGCTTCTTGGCTGGGGCCCCTGCCAACACACTGCTGACACCTGGGCTGCTGAACCCTTACAGGTTCCGATCAGAAGGCCTGCGTGGGGCATCAAGCCTCCAGGCAACAGCCATCGCACCAGGCGGTCAAAGCAGTCTGTGAAGGTGTAATGATCAATTTTCAGGAAACGGAAAAATGTGACGGTATAGGAAATTAAATACAGTTTCTATGTCATGAAACTCTAGCCAAGATGGCGAAATTTGCAAATCACAAAGTTGTATAAGACGATTTCTCTTAAATAGAAGAAAGGTAACTCCTGATGGAAATCGTTACATCAAAAAGTAATAGGCCTTCACATTATCTTTCAAATGCTTCTGTCTATGTAACGACTGCTTTGTTATGTTTCGACAAATATAAAAAAACATGTCAACATTCACGTTCCCAAACATACTACGTGCTGTATGTGTGGCAGAAGGTAAGTCACAAAACTACTTGTTCGAAATTTTTTTAAAAAAGAAAAGGCCTTCTAGAAAACTGGATAGAGTTGTTCGAAGAATCGACCAAGAGTAATGATTTTTTTCTGCTTTCTACATAAAGAGTTGTAATATTAAGCTATGAAATAATTTGTCCATTTTGTTAATGACAAGTATCAAAGAATGACATTGAAAAACTTGCATTTTCGGGGCTGGTTTTTTTTTTTTTTTTTTTTTTTTTTTTTTTTTTTTTTTTTTTTTTTTTCAACTGACTAATTCTATTATTATGTTATGAAAGGAACTGTTAACGATGCAAATTCCTGACTTCTTTTCAGTGATTTGAAAAGAAATAATGTTGTTCTACGATCTTTCATAATAAAAATATGTTGCAATTAATTTACATTTTACAGTGATGGGCTCCATGGAGCTTAATATTAAATACCTATATTTGTAAAAAAAAAGTATTAGGATATTTTGCACTGTTTTCTAGTACTACTAATTGAATTGTAAAGTACTGTTATGATGCTGGGAGGGAGGCAGAGAGTTAAGCGTGTTCTCTCTGATATTGATATCTCGCAAAATCTTTGATCTATAAGCTTCTGGTCCACGTTTAAAACATGTAACATGGCTCAACGTGGTAGAAATGCATTTACGAGCAAATCAGCCCCGGAAATATTTAAATTTCACTCAACTTTACGTTTACTACCGTTTTAATAATCGTTTACTGTGAAAACATTATATTTAAGTTAATTGCTTTATTACTGAAGATGAAGGTGAAACAATGAATTAAAATTTGTGATGCAGCAAGGAATCGAACCAAGATCTACATGCTTACTAGGCAGACGTCTTACCGTTAGACCACCACATCACTAACAGTTAAGGCGTCCAGAATAAACTAAGTACGACTTCCCTCCACGTCACAAACTTTAATTCAGCTTCCTTGTTCCATAGATAATTGCCACTACTGCCAAGGCTCTCCATGCAGCAGAATAGCACCGTAGCAATGGACATAGTGGAACATTCCTGCTAAGATGATATAAATATCAATTTAAATATTAATTAAGAAACCGTCTCAGGTTTCTTAATTTATATTTAAATTGCTTTATTATTGCTACTTACGTTAAGCTTGTTGCGGGTATATTTAACACTTACTTCATCTCTTCAAAATTTGAGCTATTTTTCATACAATATATAATGAAAAATTTCAGTCACGTTGTAATGAACGAACGCTCTAAGACGCATTGCTGTGGAGCAGGTGGTTTTCTCCGTTGGAGGTGCGAATCCTAAACAGGTTTGTAAGTCTAGGGACTATCAACCACAGTAGTTAAATCCCATTGATTTAGAAATATTTGAAATTTTTTAATGAAATTTCAGGATATCGTAAAGGAATGACGTGCGACTGCAGGAGCGCCGACTTCCTGGTGCATAGACGAACCCGCTACAGTCTCCATTTCTTCCCGATCTGTCTAAGCAGCATTAAACCTTGCGCTAGGTCAGCCACTACGAGTTCTATCATCTAAACAACTCGTGGCTTTGAACTTACAAATCATTCTCGCCACAGCTGCAATTGTCAATGAACCTTTACCCGTTCGATCCCCTTCTTATGGCGATAGGATCGTAACGCTGAACTAGCACATTCCCCATTCTGATGATACAGATTTACTAAAAGCGCCTTTTCAGGTAACGTCAACATGCTGTGACTGCTGGTGGATCTGATTCTCTCTCTCATTACAGCTCATTTTACACACGATTTTCATGCACAGTCACTGATGTTTTGCTGTTCAGTGCCACCTGTCGGACATTTTTTGAACTTTTTTTATTCTAATAAAACCCCACATCATTCCAAACATGTGTGTCAATTTTTACCTCTCTATGTACATTATTCCGTCATTTATTAAGTTTTCAAATTTATACTGACTTTTTGATCACCCAGTACTTTAAAACTGTTTCACCAAAAGTCATTTTTTAACTTCATCAGATTGTGACTGCAAATTTAATTACTTTATTTTTCTGTTCCTCATATTTTTTTCAATACATCATCGATTTCATATGTTGATGAAATGGAATCATTTGCTTTTTGACTTCTCTATTTTCTTCAATAGCTTTCAGAACATTATCAGCTATTTCATCAAGTCATTGGTTTACTTGTTCAATAGCATCAGTAACGGGTTTATCTTCTTTTTTTATGTTTTTCATATTCTGTACATGGTTGTTTTTCCATTTTTAAAATTCTTTTTTCAACTCTTCCTGTTTCTTTCTATTTTGTTTAGCTTGTTTAACTACTATTGTATCGCATTTCGCAAACATTTGTAGAACATAAAAACATAGATGTTTACATTTACATACAAGGTGGACAATTAGTCACCCCTATGTTAAACATCTACATTAATATTTGATCTTTATGTTGATGTTTATGTTTACATTCAAGGTGAACGATTCATTACCCTTACGTTTACATTTGTGTTTATGTTTCACGTTTATGGTGATGTTTACATTTACGTTTATATTCATATTTGATATTTATGTTTATGCTGTTAGAAAAATCTTTTATTTGTGATCTGTATTTACCATCATTTGATTTACATGTCATGTCTATATTTATAAAACTAAAACCATCATGATTCCAGCAATTATTGTACATATTTGTAAATTCATCACATTTTAAGTCACCATCAAATTCACCATAAATGTGTTCTAAAACTGTCTCATCCTGTCCGGAAAATTTAAAAAATTTAAATGATCTCTGGGTAGTTGTTTTAGTATTTTTGAGAAACTGTTGGCTAAATAAAAGCAATCTATCCCGTTATGTCTACCTCTAGTAAAGTATTCTCTTACTATGTCTTGATTTTCAAGAATGAAATCATCTTATACTACAAGTGATTTGTCTTGACATTCAGCTAATGGTATTACTTCACCATTGCTACTAATAACTGATGCCAAAGAGTCACCTCTTGATTCTTCTAATGTATTACATTTTCTAACAATTTCTGGGTAATTTGGGTGATCTAAACTTTTAAAATAAACATACAAACAGGCAATTTTATCCCAGTTTAACCATCCAGGAGGTAGAATATAGTTAACAATGATTAATGTTGTTTTACCACATCCACTAGGTCCAATAATAGCACATCTAATGGAATTAAGTAAAAGTTTACCATGTTTATTTTTTTGTTTCTTTTCTGGAATTCGTATTTTTTGTTCCGAATCTGTCTTCATTTAATTATAAAAAAATAAATAGAATGATTCAGCTAGGTGGTAATTCATCAGTACTAAAAAGAAAAAAGAGAGAGAGATTAACTGTTCCAATACAATATGGTTTTAAAAGTGTAGCATTGGTTGGATTTTATACTACATTTTTAACCTCAAACATTACAAAATAATAATAATAATAAATTATACTGTGATGGTGAAACAATAATAATTCCAACTGGTCAATATACTTTGAAAAGTTTGGAAAAACTATATTCATACGAAGAAGCCCGATATACATATTAAAGCCGATGAAATCTTTATAGAGTTACTATTGAGAGAGATGTTAAACTGTATATGGGTATAAAAAAGGAAAATAATTTAGCAAGTTTGCTAGGGTTTAGTAATCAGACTATTAATGTGAATGAAAGACTGCTGCCAATTATGTTCCTAAGGTTATTACATTTGAATTAATAAATGTAAGGTTTAATATAGCTAATGAAATGTATGTAAAGCAGACTGATTATGTTCATCATGAAGTAAATATTATTGCTTCATTTAAACCAAATGTTGAATTTGGTGCACCAATAATTTATGTACCTTATCATCGTATAATTGTTCCAATTCGTGGTAAAATTCAGGCTTTTGTAGTAACTATGATAATCTAATCAGTTTCAATTGTGCTACTGTAACTGTAATTTTATTCTTAATAAATAAACAAGATTGAAAGCTATCGTTTTCAATCATTGCCAATGAAAGAAAAGAGTAAAAATAAACTGAGTATTCCTGATAAGGATACAGAAATTAATATACAAATTGGTGATGGATGGTTGCATCCTAGTCGTGCACAACTGTACATGAACTTCATTGTTATTGGTGCTGATGGTACAGAATATCCAACATATGATGGATAATCCAGAAAGTTGCTAATTAATAACTATGTAACAAATCTATTTGATCTTATAACCACAAAAAAGGGCAATAATTTTTTATCTAGAGTTGAACATCCAGTTATTTCTTAATCAGTTTTATTTCATTTAACATCATCTGCTACTGATAAAATAAGTATGGAAGGACATATTGTTAATAATGGAAAATTAAGAAACAAGAAGCATGAAGTATTCTATACATTGGAAATGTTAGGTGGATTTTTCAAATATTATAAAGAAACTATGTTTGAAGATGATATTACAGTGGAGTTCAAGTGTAAGGGACTGTATTCTTAGATGGGCTGACTACAATAATGATGATATTGAAATAAAAGATACATTACCGAAAGAAGGTATAATTGTAATAGAATCTATGGAAAATCGTGTACCAATTGTTAGATATGAACCTAATTATGAAGTAGAGCAATGAGAAAATATACTGAAAAATCCTAAAATACCGATATCTTTTTATGAATTACAAACAACAGAAGTAACTGGATTAAGTGGTAAGAAAAATTTTGAATTAATTAGACATCGATAAATTAAGGCCAATTCACACTGTCCGTCACGTCAACGTCACGTCGCGGCACCGTCACGTCAAGTTGTATTCACACTGTCCGTCCGTGTCCGTCACGTCAATTCGTCCATCTCAATAGGCGATGTTGAAAGTGAGGTTATCAGTGGCGATCTGATATGTAGTAAGTCATAGTTTAATACCGTAAATGAGGGAACAACAATGCTAAATGATTCTGACGGCCAAAGAAAACTTTACAGTGTATGTTTTTGACCAACTTACTGGGGACTGAAACAACATTTCGAAACATCGACATCTACTTTCAAGCGCAAAAATAAACATATGAAAACATCAAACAATACTTATAAGAGCATAAATAGCGCCTGTTTACTTTATCCATTACGATTTGCCCATTGGCAACGTTAATATCGTCATAAACAACTGAACTTTTGTCTTTCATTAGAACTGACTTTTTCATTTAAAATGTTATTTAATGAAAAATGCGAAATCAAATTACAATCTTATTCAAATAAACGGTTTGCTTCAGTTTTTTCTGTTACAGTGTTACGTAACATAAACCATTTTTTGATTTCAGATATCAGACTCGATTTTGGGGGGACACTCAATTGATAAAAATATTTAAGTCGTCATGAAACATTTGAGATTTAGCCCAAAACGAAGTATAACAGTAGTATAAAGATGAATAAGACACATTTGCATATAAACAGTGAAATCGTCGACTAAAACATGTAATTTAGGTGACGAAAATAGGTTAACTTCCGATGTTAGCAGACGGGACGGCCGTTCCGTCAAAACGTTCTTCTCGAGAAAGCTTGACGTGATGTTGACGTGACGTGACGGTCCAGTGACGGACAGTGTGAATACCGCCATTAGAAATACATTGCGGAATGTTCTGACGGACGGTGACGTGACGTGACGGACAGTGTGAATTGGCCTTTACTATAACTCAATGGAATTGCATATGCCTTACTGTATATTCATCGTATTTCAAACTAATCGTACAAATAATCAATTGTGTGATTCATCTGCATATTATTATGTTATGTTACATGCTATATATCTGAAGAATGGAAGAAATGAAGGATTTCCTCAAGAATAACGGAATTTAGATCCGCAATATGATTACTTGAAAGCTTATGAAGCATTGTCATGGCAATATTTAATGGAATACAGAATCTGAATTAAAGTTCGTGATGTGGACGGAAGTCGTACTTAGTCTATTCTGTGGCGCTTTAATCGCTAGTGGTCTATTGGCAAGACTTCTGCCTAGTAAGTATGGAGGTCCGGGTTCGAATCCTGGGCAAATCGCAAATTTTAATTGAATGCTTCACCCTTATCTTTAATGTGTATAAAGCATCTCGAGACTTCAAATGTGTTACACAACAGAAAGCAGAAGTTGATATAAAGCTATAAAACTTCATAACAAATTATCCTCTCTATGTGATCAATATGTCACACAGAAAAAACGTTATTGCAATACAGAAAACAACAATGAAGTTATTTGTTACATTTAACGACAATATACCAGTTGATACACTAGAATACATAGTGATGTATCGAAAGTAAAATCTGAGTTATGATGCTCAACATAGAATACTAACAGAAAATGTTTAATTGCCTATAAATAATGAAAGAGAAAATACGAAAATTAGTTAATGCACTTATTGCATGCTTTGAAATTTTCAGTAGAAAAGATATCAAGCCATCTATGCTATAATGCTTTGATATGATCCATCTATATTTTCTGGTTTATATTCTTCTAATTGTACATATCTTGTAGTAGCTCTAATCTGTGCTTCCATATAATCATCAAATTCCTTTTGCGTTTGAATAACATCAAATGGTTTCATGTCTAAAAATTGTTGCCTTATTTCTTTGTTGCGCTTTGTATCATGTACTTTTATTTCATGTTTAATACTGCCGTGAGGCCCCACGTAAACGGACTGCCGGCGTGGCACAGGAGATGGATTCACCGACTGCGGTGCTGAAGGTCGCCGGTTCAATCCCGGCCAGCGGCAAAAATTTATTTCTCTGTAATTAACAATTGCAAAATGTTCTACATCTTTCTTATGTTCACTTGTAAATTCTACTTGTTTCTTATGTTAACTATTCTTCTAATTTCTGGAACATTCTGTCTGTGTATAAATAGCAGAGCACTCTGCCTGAGAGGCAGTTTGTGCTGTGTGTGTGTTAGGTTCACAATAAACCTGCTTTCAGTATAAGTGCTGTGTTCAGTTCTTAAGCCTACTTCCATTTCAACACGACATTGTTTGGTGGAGGCGCCGGGTACACTGTGCAACAGCTGCATCACCGTGGCTCAGATTAGGCAACGTAGAAGCCGTCACTTACACGGACTAGAACCGGAATACAAGGGATATACAAAGTACATCCTTCCGAAAGTCCGTATCATCAGAAAAACCATGGCCACGAAATCAGCGGTAGGCCAGCTGCACATGAGACTCCCGTTGGTGTTCTCTGGAGACGCTGGACAGGATCCCAACAATGGTTTGAGAACAAAGAAGACAATCTGAATAACTGGGAGACGTTCCAGACGGAACTTAAGAAGACGTTTGAAGATCGCCAGCGACAAATTCGCTCGGCGGAAGAACAACTGAACAACCGGGCCCAGCGACATGGTGAGCCGACACAGTCGTACATACAGAATGTTTTGGTCCTGTGTAACATAGTCAATCCGAATATGACTGAGGCCGACAAAATCACACACCTGATGAAGGGTAATGCAGAAGACATGTACCAAGCTCTTCTGATAAAAGACGTCGCTATGACAGAAGAGTTCATCAAGTGGTGCCAGCGTATTGAAGATATGCAACAAAGGAGGCTTGGACGTAACAAGTACGATAGACTCCCGAATGTAGTCCCTATGGCCGTTGTGGAGGACCAGCATCACTTCGCCTCTCTCATATGACAAATTGTGAGATTAGAATTGCAAGAATTTATGGCAGCCAGGACTGTTATACCGAGCGAGCATCAGATTATGGCCATGCATGTGAGCCCTGTAACGAGGGAGCCGACGCCGCTGCGGAAGAGGTATTTCAGACTTTAGCTCTTGTCTGTCCCGTCAGTGGCACCCGACGTGAAGAATGGCGTCGTCCTGCTCTATGACACGCCGCAGCCACCAAACGGAAGCCCATGAACCGACCGACGCGGCCACAAGGAACTTCCCCGGCAACTATGACGCCCCACAGAAGAACAGACGTCTGGAGGACAGAAGACAACACACCACTGTGTTTCCACTGTGGACGCCCTGGACATGTCGTACGCTACTGCAGAGAGAGGAGGCAAGTATTCGACGATTATTTTGCCGCAAGACGTCAGACATCAGAGCAATTCTATCCCAGGCAATCACATGCTGATGAGTTCAGTCGACCTATGGGAAGAAGCCCATCGCCGTACCCTAGACGAGGTCGCTCCCAGACGCGCCGCAGCCATTCACCGTCGCCGTCCAGAGGTACCAGCCGCTCCCCTAGCCGCCGTGCCCAGGAAAACTAAGCGAGGCGACCATCTACGGAGGTGAGGCCGCCGCAGATGAAAATCCTCCATGGACGACAGTCGCCAAGATGTCGGGAAATCTCATCGACGTCATAATCGACGGCCAACCTGTCCGGGCATTGTTTGATTCCGGAGCTTCTTTCTCTGTATTGTCGGATAATTACCGCCGCAACTAAAGAAGACAATGTTCTGTGATACGGGGGCAACTGTGCTGAAGGTCGCGAATGGAAAGTACGTCCAGCCAGCAGGAACTTGTGTCGCATCCACCATCAACAACAGGACGCAGCCGTTTGAATCTGTCGTGCTAACAGAATGTAGTCACAATGTCATACTGGGATGGGACTTCCTTCAGGCATCATAAGCTATCATTGACTGGGGAAGATCTGAGCTGCAAATTGAAGAAGTTGTTCCGATGGTTACACGTAATACAGAATTTTCTGGGAAGTTATTTGCCGTTTGCAATGTGACGATCCCGCCGTTGACAATGAGAAGAGTTGCAGTCACAAACAAAGATGAGCGATTATACTCTGTAGTGCTTGTTGATAGTAAAAAGTTTTTCAGGCTCACCAAAGAAATTTACATATCAGCGGCTGTCATAAGCATTACCGGAGGTCGAGGAGATATTTGGATCACTAATTATCACGAGTAGGAATGTATATCGGTACAGCTGAACCAATCCAGGACGGTCAACTCAACGTCATCAACGAAGACCCACGCTCTGACAACACGCTGGAGGAAACAAAAGTGGAACTGCCAATAGGGCCTGGACTGACCAAGGAACAACGCCAGCGGGTGTTAGGTATACTACGCCAATTTTCGGGTGCATTCACACCTCAGCAGGGGAATAGTCAGACTAAACGGGCCACGATAATGCGTCGTATAAACACTGGGGATCATCCACCAATTAGCCAGCGTTCGTGTAGTGTGTTGCCAGATGAAAGACGGATAATTCGGGAGATAGTGGAGAAGATGTTTTACGATGACATTATTCAACCTTCGGGGAGTCCTTGGTCGTATCCGGTGGTCCTTGTAAAGAAGAAGGATGACACGTCGTGATTCTGTGTCGACTATCGGCGGCTGAACAAAATCACAAAGAAAGATGTCTACGCATTAATGACACCTTAGACTGCTTGAAAGTAGCTACATACTTCTCAACTATGGACATGCAGACAGGTTACTGGCAAATCCAGGTTGACGAAGCTGACAGGGAGAAGACGGCTTTTCTTACACCTGACGGCCTCTAGGAATTCAAAGTAATGCCATTTGGATTATGTAATGCTCCGGCCATCATTCGAACGCATGATGGAAAACTTGCTTCGACACCTTAAATCGACGATGTGTCTTTGTCATTTAGATGACAATTGTTGTTTTCTCGAAAACATTTGAAGAACATCTGAGTCGTCTGTCAACTGAGTTGAAGTGTGTTCAGGTTGCAGGACTCCGTCTCAATCCAAAGAAGTGCCTCTTCGCTCCAAAGAGATAAAAATCCTGAGGCACCTAGTCAACGGAAATGGTGTCCGTCCTGATCCAGATATAGTAAGGGCAGTCACAGTCTTTCCAACTCCTCAGCACATTCGTGATGCGAGAAGTTTTCTCGGGCTGTGCTCATACTACCGACGTTTCCTAAAAGGACTTTGTAACAATGCACGTCCATTACAAGAACCTCTGCAGGAGACGCAACGTTTTATTGGGATGAGACAAAAGAAAGAGCTTTCTGGGCACTTAAGGAGGCTCTAACTTCCGCACCAGTGCTAGCCTTGTTCAACGAGAATTCGAAAACGGAACTTCACACAGATGCCAGTGGTCATTGGATTGGTGCAGTGCTTGTTCAAGATCAGGAAGGTGCTGAAAAGGTGATAGCCTATGCATGAAGAGGTCTCTCCAAGTCCGAAATAAACTACTCTACAACTGAGAAAGAATGTCTCGCAGTGATCTGGGCCATCAACAAGTTCCGGCCGTATTTATTCAGCAAGTAAAGAATATATATAGAATGGCTATGGGACGAAAATCGTTTCTGAAGAAGCGAAATTTGTTGACATCCAATATTAATCTAAATGTTAGGAAGTCCTTTCTGAAAACATTTTCCTGGAGTGTAGCATTTTATGGGAGACGAAGATACGTAGTTCAGAGAAAATGATGATAGAAGCTTTTGAAATGAGGTGCTACAGACGAATGATGAAGATTAGAAGTGTAGATCACGCAACTAATGGGGAGGTGCTCAAGAGAATTGGGAAGAAAAGGAGTTTGTGGCATATCCTGACTAAGCGAAGGGATAGGTTGGTGGGGCACATTCTGAGACATCAAGGGATCGTCAACTTAGCAGCAGAAGGAAGTGTGTAGGGTAAAAATCATAGAGGGAGACCGAGGTACGAATACAGTAAGTTCATTCAAAAGGACGTAGGTTGCCGTTCTTAATCGCAGCTGAAGAGACTCGCACAAAATAGGGCGGCGTGGAGAGCTGCATCAAACCAGTCTCCTCCCTGTTGTTAGTTATTCAATTACCCGCAGTGTATACGTAAACGCTATTGCGAAGTAGTTCCCCAGTGCGCTAACAAATGGCAGAACAAGTCACCAATGTGGCGTAGGGAAGACCCAGGATAATGCCTCAATTTATTTGATTTTTTTTTCTTTATTGTGGTTTCAATTCCCCTAAAAAAAGGGGCGGGCCGGCAGCGCTCACTGGCGCTCTTCAGCCTACAGAAACAAAATTTGATAGAGGAGAAACATAAAAACACAAAGGAGATAAAATTTTGGAGAAAACACATACATAAAACGGAGATTTAAAATGGAGATAAAACAACGTACATAAAATGGAGGAAAACGATGGTGACACAAAACATTTGGAACGGCGAAAGTGGTGAATAAAAACAGTTGCTCGAAGTCAGTGGCACACACACAATTAAAATGAGCATAGGGCGGCGGCTATGGTGAGACCGTCCGCTATTGTGGAGTTAAAACCAAAAAACACAACACACACTCGGAGAAATACACAAATTAAAACTGACGGTGTCGGCTGCGGGTTGGCCGTCCACTGTTGTAAAATAGAACAATGTAGCTGAAGCACGCCACACTTGTAGAAGCACAAAGGAGGTTCCGTAGATGGTGTGGCATTGACAGCATTGAAGATGTGGTGTAGGGGGAAAGGGGATGAAAGGAGAGGGAGAGGGTGGGGAGGAGCCACAGAGCCGGTGGGGAAGGGACGGGGGAGATGACGTCCCAGGAAGCCACGGGGAAGAAGAATAGGGGAGGGTGGGAAGAGGAGGATCCGGAAGGAAGGGGAACGGAGGACGGAGGACGGGAGAAGGGACGGGAAGGTAGGGATAGTCGGGGCCCCCAGGGAGAGAAGGGGGAGAGGAAGCGAGGGGAAGGAACACAGCTGGTATGAAGGGTAGATGTCAGGTCGGAGGGCATCATTCGGGAGGGGGAGGGTGCGGAAGTTGCCATGGGAAAGGATCTGGAGGGTGGGAAAGTGGAGAGCAGGGGGAATACAGTGGTGGAGGCGTGGCAATGTACCAGGTGCAGAGAAGAGTGGCTGGACTAGAGGATTAGGCGGGTCTGATTTGCGGGATACGTTACGGAGGCGGAGATGTTCAGTAAAGAGAACAAGTCGGGGGAAAGGAATGAGATCATAGAGGATCCGCGTGGGGGAGGGGGGATAAAGGGGGATACAGAAGGCGAGGCGGAGGGCATGGCGCTCCAGTATCTCCAGTTTTGTAGAAGGATGGGGAAGCGGAGATCCAGGCGGGATGGGCGACACAGAGGACAGGGCGGATGAGGGATTTGTAGGTATAGAGGATGGTAGAAGGGTTGAGGCCCCATGTTCGGCCAACAAGGAGTTTGAGGAGGCGGAGGCGGGAGCGGGCTTTTTCTTGAATTTATTTGACGGCTTTCATTTCTTAAGGCCGTATTACACGACACACCTATCGTACACAAGTCCGCACCAGCGCCCTAAGCATATAAGTCTGGAACCGACAAGGTTTTCGACCGTCCTATTACACCGCAGACCTGACGTCTACAAGTCCGGACGAGCGCCTGAAAGGTACGCGTGTTCAAATGTCGGCTTGTTTACATGTTTATTCATTGCGAGGAAAAGTTCATCTCTTTGTCAACCTTTTATTTGCTCCTATTAATCTTTTGAAAAGTCTAGGATCGTGTTTCTTAAGCAGTTACTGTTCTCTTGTCTAGATGGCATGAAGTTACTTTACCATTACAGGGAGTTGTAAACAAAACCGACTGAAGACACGGTAGTTAAGTCCCATAAAAAAGTGAAATTACTTTACCATTACAGGGAGTTGTAAATAAAACTGACTGATGACCCCGTAGTTAAGTCCCATAAAAAAATAATAATAAAATAAAACTGTACGTAAATGTCTTATTGACACAAACAAATATTTATGTTTACGTTTCTCTTGTGCAGCTATATTTCGAATTTTGTTATGATTATGCAGAGCAATGAACCACCATAGTTCGTTTCACATCAAGCTGGTTGAAGCAAATGACTTAATTTACTTCAGTTAATATTTAGTTCCTGATACGGTTTTTAGTCCTAGCATTGGTATAATTTTAATTCAAATGCTCGCCCAATAGTCAATATCTGATTATATTTTCGTTTCTCTTGTGCAGTTAACTTGGAATTTCGTCATTATACAGACTAAAGAACCAAATAGTTTTATATGAAGCTGGTACAAATTATTATTATTATTATTATTGCGATACGCTTGTGTGCTCCCATGAACCACAGACATTGCCGAGGTGGGGTGGCTTGCGTGCCTCAACGATACAGATTGCCGTACCGTAGGTGCAACCACAGCGGAGGGGTATCTGTGGAGAGGCCAGACAAACGTGTGGTTCCTGAAGAGGGGCAGCAGCCTTTTCAGTAGTTACAGGGGCAACAGTCTGGATGATTGACTGAGCTGGCCTTGTAACATAGCTTATATGGCTTTGCCACACAATTACTGCGAACGACTGAAAGCAAGGGGAAACTACAGCCGTTATTTTTCCCGAGGACATGCAGCTCTACTGTATGAACATATGATGATGGCATCCTCTTGGGTAAAATATTCCGGAGGCAAAATACTCCCCCATTCGGATCTCCGGGCGGGGACTACTCAGGAGGATGTGATCATCAGGAAAGACAATACTGGCATTCTACGGGTCGGAGCGTGGAATGTTAGATCCCTTAATCGGGTAGGAAAATTAGAAAATTTAAAAAGGGAAATGGATAGGTTGAAGTTAGATATAGTGGGGATTAGTGAAGTTCGGTGGCAGGATGAACAGGATTTCTGGTCAGGTGAGTACAGGATTATAAATCAATTGGGGGTATCACAGGAGTAGGATTGATAATGAATAAGAAAATAGGAATGCGGGTAAACTACTATGACCAGCACAGTGATCGCATTATCATTGTCAAGATAGAAGCCAATACCGACAACAGTAGTACAGGTTTATATGCCAACTAGCTCTGCCGATGATGAAGAAATCGAAGAAATATATGAGGAGCTATAGGAAATTATTCAGACAGTTAAGAGAGAGGAAAACTTAATTGTTAATGGGAACTGGAATTCGGTAATATGAAAAGGAAGGGAAGGGAAGATAGTAGGTGAATATGGTCTGGGCAAAAGGAACGAAAGAGGAAGCCGCCTGGTAGAATTTTGCACAGAACATAATTTAGTTGTAACTAACCCCTGGTTTAAGAATCACAAAAGAAGGTTGTATACGTGGAAGAGACCAGGAGACACCGGGAGATACAAGATAATTTTATAATGGTAAGAAATAGATTTCGGAACCAGGTTTTAAAGTGTAAGACATACCCAGGGGCAGAAATAAACTCTGACCATAACTTGTTGGTTAAGAACTGTAAGCTGAAACTGAAGAAACTACAAAAAGGTAGGAAAATAAGGAGATGGGATCTCGATAAATTGAAGGAACCTGAAGTTCTTAAGAATTTCAGTGGGAGCTTTAGGCAACAATTGACAGAAACAGGGGAAAATAAAACAGTAGAGGAGGAATGGGTAAAATTGAGAGATGAAATAGTGAAGGTAGCAGAGGACAAAATAGGTAGGAAGGCAAAACCTACAAAAAATCCTTGGATATCACAGAAGATACTAAATTTAATCCATGAAAAGAGAAAAGATAAAAATGCAGTAAATGAAACAGGCAAAATGGAGTACAGACGACTAAGAAGTGAGATTGACAGGAAGTGCAAAATGGCTAAGCAGGAGTGGCTAGAAGGCAAATGCAAGGATATAGAAGAATGTATAAATAGGGGAAAAATAGATGCAGCCTACAGGAAAATAAAAGAAATATTTGGAGATAAGAAAAACAGCACTATGAATATCAAGGACACTGATGGAAAACCAGTTCTCAGAAAAGAAGGGAAAGCTGAAAGGTGGAAAGTGTATATAGAGGGGCTCTACAAAGGAAATGAACTTCGAGACAATATTGTAGGAAGGGAAGAGGATGTAGATGAAGTTGAAATAGGAGATACTGTACTGAGAGAAGAATTTGACAGAGCCCTGAAAGACCTAAGTCGAAACAAGGCCCCTGGAGTAGATGATATTCCCTCAGAGCTACTGAAGTCTCTGGGAGAACCAGTCATGACAAAACTATTTGAACTGGTGTGTAGGATGTATGAGACAGGCGAAGTACCCTCTGTAATAATCCCCATTCCAAAGAAAGCAGGTGCAGACAGGTGTGAAAACTACAGAACCATCAGTTTAATAAGTCATGGTTGCAAAATATTGACACGAATTATATACAGAAGGATGGAAAAGCTGGTAGAAGCTGACCTCGGGGACGACCAGTTTGGGTTCAGGAGAAATGCAGGAACACGGGTGTCAATACTCACTTTACGGCTTATCCTAGAAGATAGATTAAGAAAAGGCAAACCTACATTTCTAGCTTTTGTAGATTTGGAGAAGGCTTTTGACAATGTTGATTGGAATAAACTCTTTCAAGTTCTGAAGCAAGCAGGAGTAAAATATAGGGAGCGTAAGGTTATGGTAAGGTAATGGTAAGACATAGATTCCGGAACCAGGTTATAAACTGTAAGGCATACCCAGGGTAGATATAGACTCTGACCATAACTTGTTAGTCATGAAGTGTAGGCTGAAACTGAAAAAACTGCAGAAAGGTAGGAAAATAAGGAGATGGGACCTAGATAAATTGAAGGAACGTGAAGCTCTGGAGAATTTCAGAGGTAGATTTAGGCAACAATTGACAGAAACAGGGGGAAATAAAACAGTAGAAGAGGAATGGGCAGCATTGAGAGATGAAATAGTGAAGACAGCAGAGGACAAAATAGGTAGAAAGGCAAGACCTACAAAAAGTCATTGGATATCACAGGAAATACTAAATTTAATTGATGAAAGAAGAAAATATAAAAATGCAGTAAATGAAAGAGGCAAAATGGAGTACAGACGACTAAGAAATGAGATTGACAGGAAGTGCAAAATGGCTAAGCAGGAGTGGCTAGAAGCCAAATGCAAATCTGTAGAAGAATGTATAAGAAGGGGAAAAGTAGATACCGCCTACAGGAAAATATAAGAGACATTTGGGGACAAGAAAAGCACCTCTACGAATATCAAGAACTCAGATGGGAAACCAGTTCTCAGCAAAGAAGGGAAAGCTGAAAGGTGGAAAGAGTACATAGAGCAGCTCTACAAAGGAAATGAACCTTGGAGACGATGTTGTAGGAAGGGAAGGGGAAGTAGATCAAGATGAAATAGGAGATACTATACTGAGAGATGAATTTGACAGAGCCCTAAAAGACCTAGGTCAGAACAAGGCCCCAGGAGTAGATGACATACCCTCAGAGCTACTAAAGTCTCTGGGAGAGCCAGCCACGACAAAACTATTTGAACTTTACCCTCAGATGTAATAATCTCAATTCCAAAGAAATCAGGTGCAGACAGGCATGAAAATTACAGAACCATCAGTTTGATAAGTCATGGTTGCAAAATTCTAACACGAATTATCTACAGGAGAATGGAAAAGTTGGTAGAAGCTGACCTCGGGGAAGATCAGTTTGGATTCAGGAGGAACGTAGGAACCCGGGAGGCAATACTCACTTTACGTCTTATCTTAGAAGATAGATTAAGGTAAGGCAAACCTACATTTTTAGCTTTTGTAGATTTGGAGATAGCGTTTGACAATGTTGACTGGAATACACTCTTTCAAATTCTGAAGTCATCAGGGGCAAAATACAGGAAAAGGAGAGTTATTTACAACTTGTACAAAAGCCAGACCGCAATTATTAGACTCGAAGGGCATGAATGGGAAGCATCAGTTGGGAAGGGAGTAAGACAGGGTTGTAGCCTTTCTCCGATGTTATTCAATTTGTACATCGAGCAGGCGGTGAAGGAAAGCAAGGAAAAATTTGGAATAAGGATTAAAGTTCAGGGGGAAGAAATAAAAACATTGCGTTTTGCCGACGACATAGTAATTCTGTCAGATACAGCAAAGGACCTGGAAGAGCAATTGAACGGAATGGACAGTGTGCTGAAAGGTGCATATAAGATGAAGATTAACAAGAGCAAAACTAGGGTAATGGAGTGCAGTGTAAGAAAATCAGGTGATGCTGAAGGAATTAGATTGGGAAACGAAGCAATAAAGGAGGTAGATGAGTTTTGTTACTTGTGCAGTAAAATAACAAATGATGGTCGCAGTACAGAGGATATAAAATGCAGAATGGCAATGGGTAGAAAAAGAGAGATTTGTTAACATCGAATATTGATTTAAGCCTAAGGAAGTCCTTTCTGAAGGCATTTGTATGGAGTGTTGCCTTGTATGGGAGTGAAACATGGACTATAAACAGTGCCGACAGGAAGAGGATTGAGGCTTTTGAAATTTGGTGCTACAGAAGAATGCTGAAGATTAGGTGTGTGGATCATGTAACAAATGAGAAGGTACTGAACAGAATTGGGGAGAAGAGGAATTTCTTGCATACCTTGACTAAAAGAAGGGATCGATTGGTAGGACACATTCTTAGACATCAAGGAATTGTGAATTTAGCGTTGGAGGGAAGTGTGTGGGGTAAAAATCGCAGAGGAAGACCAAGAGAAGGATACAGTAAGCAGATTCAGACAGATGTAGGTTGCCGCTCTTATGTGGAGATGAAGAGACTTGCTCAGGATAGAGTATTGTGGAGAGCTGCATCAAACCAGTCTTCGGACTGAAGACCACAACAACAACAACAACACACTTGCCAAGCATGAAACACGTTATGATTAGCCGTACACAGAGTTATTGACTAAACTGTATTGTATGCTGTGGTAGTAGACGCGCATTATTTATCTATATTTACGGTTCACAGTATTTTAGATGTGGAGGACGTAGTTATTTCTGGGGCATTTGCTGTGACGGTGGCTGCCTCAACGAAAACTGTTCAGTAATTCGTATCCGAAGGCTAGTAGAAAACAGGTGTCGTCTGCACTCTGCTGAAGAAAGTAGCAAAAAGCGCTCTGAAAACAGCTTCTGGACATGCGCGGATACACCTAATCTACTGCGCATGCGCAGAATAGCACCGTTCCTATTTCCCCGCAGCGGATAAATCGTCTGCTAAAAGCGTAGCTTCAACCGTTCTGCCGCTAGGCAGCAGCAGGCCTTCTAGAACTGACTCGCGAACGTTAGGTGTGTTGTGTAATACCGCATTTACAAATCCCTAGCGGACACTGTCAGTTTTACAAACCGTGCAATGACAAGTTGTGAGCCACGTATGTTCTACACTTTAACTAAATCTTCCGTAAATTTCTGAAGTCAGAAAGCGAAATACATGTGTTCACTGGATAGACAAAACCTTCGACAAGAAGAAACATTCACATAATGGCGTCTCTAGTTTCATGTTTGTACGGCGCACGCGCGATAGCTTACCCTACCTGGGGTGCAGATTCCTTTTCCCTTCTACTGATATTGTCCAGCGTCAACAACAGAAGTAGGCATACCTTCAGTGGCGTATACTGTGGGCTATCAAAGCTATCACCGAAGCCCATATCTAAAGCAAACCTGTAATTAAGAACAAATATTAACAAAAATGACAATAGAAGCCAGTTTCCGTCATGAAGAATTAGCGCGTAGTGTGAATATTTCTCGTTCGCTTCATTCGAACAGTGGGAGAACAGAGCTTCGGACGCTCACTGTCGCAGCCTTCGCTAAGGTGGTGTTAAGGGAGGGGAGAGGTGGGGTAGTGCGGCCAACAGCGCAGCAGGCCAAGGCTTCGGAATCCCTCGTCGCAACACAAGCACGAGCGCTTCCGAAATGTGCCGAACGGACACGACTCGCTCTTGGCGAACTCCGCATCAGTTTAAAGCAACAAAGAGCGTGTTTGTTACGTTTCACAAAAGTTGTATTGGTGTTATTTACAGGGCGTCCAGAAAAGGTCTCCCTGATTTCAAAACTAAATATCTCGAAAACAAAGATCGATAGAGGAATGCAGTACACTGTATGTTTATTGTGAAAGCTGAACTAGTTTATACAGCAGTTTGAAATAATAGTTACAAAAGCTGCTAACATATGGTGTCTCATAGCTCATACCAGCATACAAAAGTGAAATAATCGTATGAAAACACTCTTTGCAAACAATCACATCACAATGTTTTCAAAATGTTCACCATTGGCACTACAGAGGTGGCGCAAACGAAGAATGAAATTCGCCATCACATTTCGTAGTGTCTCAACCGAAATGGATTCACATGCCACAGAGATCGCCGATTCAAGCTCGTCCAGCGTGGCGGGATGCTTCGGGTAGACCATGTCTTTCACTGTCCCCCACAAAAAAAAAAAAAGTCACAGGGAGTCAAATCCTGCGAATATGGAGGCCAATCCAATGCCTGCATCAGTAAATTTGGGATATTCCAAAGTAATGACTCGATTCCCGAAGTATTCCTCATGAAAGCGAAACACTTGTTCATTCCGATGTGATCGGGCTCCATCTTGCATAAGCCATTCAGTACCTGGCCGATCCTCTAACGCTTGCATCAAATCCTTCACTATCAATCATTGTGAGCATCTCATTAGCAAAGGCAACCCTTTGTTGCACAGCTCGTACGGGTGTGGTCTGGTGCACTTGAATTTTGAATGGAAACATGTGTAGCCTCTTTCTCAGTATTTTCTGCGTGCTGGAACGCTTCAAACCAGTCTCAGATGCAATTCTACGGACGGATGACATTGGATTTCGCGGAATAATTCCAAAAGCTGTGGCGATATTTTTAGGTGTAACTGCGGTTTGCTTGCGGCCAACATGCCCCACTAGATCATCAGTTACGCTGCCTGTTCGTTGAAATTTTGCGAATAGCGTACGAATGGTTGTCGCATCGGGTCCTTTTGGAACATTAAATCGTGCTTGAAAACTTCGCCTTATTGCCGTAGGACTCTCTTCTAACCTGTGGTACTCTAGCACCAGAAAAACGCGTTGTTCAATGGAGTACATGGTTTTAATATCTTCCTTCGCTACGCTAACCTCCATTCACGTTTCAATAGTGGAACTGATCGCTCTGGGCTTCGGATCACTATTTATACTAGGCAATACGTATGGCGATTACAGCGCCATTTGTTAGCAGCTTTTGTAACTATTATTTCAAACTGCGGTATAAACTTCTTACAGCTTTCACAATGAACATACCGTTTACTGCATTCCTCTATCGATCTTTTTTTTTTTTTTTTTCGAGATATTTAATTTTGAAATCAGGGATTCCTTTTCTGGACACCCTGTATTTCATAGTGTGCAGTGTACTTTGAAAATTCTTAGTGATAATTGTTCAAAATGAATGGGCACTGTGTAATTAAACAGTTATTTTGATTCTCCGTGCACAAGTATGTAACTTTTGCCTAAACTTTTTTTTCGTTTCATGATAGATGGCGCTGTAGAAGGCAAAACTAAAAATGCGGAAATTGTTGAAAAAACGGTAATATCTCAAATGTTATTGGTATATCCAGACGTAACCAGTGTTGCCAACAGTGAAATGGGATTTGCCGCTATAAAGCTTATTAAAAACCATCAGAAACCACAAAATTTTATTCGTCTGTTTAACAACAGCACTATATCATTATGTGAAGTACTGAGTATGCTGACTAACTAAAAATATGAGACAATTCAATTTATCCCTCGTGTTTAAAGCTAGAACAGTATTATAACACAAATATATATATATATATCAACAGTTGCAGGTCGAAACTTCATTTCCTTACCAGTTTTGAGCAATTATTGCTTATATTTATAAGAGACTGCAAAGAAAAAATCGTCAGTGTTGTGAAGTACATAGTTTGTAATAAATAAAACTTAAAAAAATGAATGTAGGATACATTCAAAATATACTTTTAAGGAGAGATTATACATACTGTTAATTACCGCATGATAAGCGAAAGTCAATATCACATTTCGCTTATCATGCAATAACTAACATTATGTATAATCAATCTCTCCTGCTAATTTTTTTTTAATTTTATACTTTTAAATTTTTTAAAAGTTTTTGCAAGCTACGAACTTCACCAGAATGACGATTTCTTCTGTACAGTCTGAAGAAGAGCAATAATTGCTCGAAACCGGTAAGGATTCAGATGATGGAACTCTGATGTGGTTCTACATAATCTCGCTTCCTCCGATGCTATTGCAACAATATCTAAAATCACACACAAAAAATGGGAAAATTGGTCTTAAACTTCCCAACAATTTGCTTTACGTTGTTTCTGTGAAACATACATTAAAAATTATTATGTTGTCAGCGAAAACATGCTTATTAAAATGCTATCGTGAAACCTAATCGTTGGTATTCAGGATAACAGAGGTTTTACATTAATTATAATAGCGAAATATATGATATTATCGTTGGTGGTTGGTCTAGTGTCAACAGTCTGTATTTTCTTGGGGAAAAATTGGCAGGCTTATCTAAAATTGCCCTATAAAAGTGTCCAAATAAAAGAAGCATGCAAGAGAATGCATATTTATTAGTACTGTTTTTTTAAATATTTGTTTCTGTATTTTGTTCTCCTGTTTCTATCTTGTAATTTATAATCTATGTTTCTGACACGATTAAATAAAAAAAAAGGCGCATAACAATATTGGCGCACTAAAATGGGGAACAAAAACAAAATAACGTATATTACTAATGTTTAGGTTACATAAATTCAGGAGCTATGTGACATTAGAAAATAAAATAGTGCTGTTACTGACTGCTGCCTTCATCAAATATATTTAAAAATAGTTTTTCATAAAACCACCGAAATATTATTAAAATGCACCACAATTTCCAATAGCCACTAGATGCAAAATTCATCCCCTAGACAGGTACTCAAAACCATCAGATTTGGTGGGAAAACCACTAACTTGGCACCACTGGACGTAACTACCCTGTGGCCGAGTTTTACACTACTGGCCATTAAAATTGCTACACCAAGAAGAAATGCAGATGATAAGCGGGTATTCATTGGCCCAAATATATTATACTAGAACTGACATGTGATTACATTTTCACGCAATTTGGGTTCATAGGTCCTGAGAAATCAGTACCCAGAACAATCACCTCTGGCAGTAATAACGGCCTTGATACCCCTGGGAATTGAGTCAAACAGAGCATGGATGTCGTGTACAGGTACAGATGCCCATGCAACTTTAAGACGATACCACAGTTCATCAAAAGTAGTCACTGGTGTACTGTGACGAGCCAGTTGCTCTGCCACCATTGGCCAGA
Organism: Locusta migratoria; assembly: GCA_026315105.1. Lineage (NCBI taxonomy): Eukaryota > Metazoa > Arthropoda > Insecta > Orthoptera > Acrididae > Locusta > Locusta migratoria. Next base: position 15,171,036 of record CM048753.1, on the reverse strand, counting down.
CATCTTCAGTTTGTGAGAGATCTGGAGAATGTGCTGGCCAGGGCAGCAGTCGAACATTTTCCATATCCAGAAAGGCCCGTACGGGTCGTGCAGCATGCGGTCGTGCATTATCCTGCTGAAATGTAGGATTTGACAGGGATCGAATGAAGGGTAGAGCCACGGGTCGTAATACATCTGAAATGTAACGGCCACTGTTCAATGTGCCGTCGATCCGATCAAGAGGTGACCGAGACGTGTAACCAATGGCACCCCATACCATCATTATGGGTGATACGATAGTATAGCGATGACGAATACACGTTTCCAACGTGATGCTGTAAACTAAACCTGGATTCATCCGAAAAAATGATATTTGCCATACGTGCACCCAGGTTTTTCGTTGCATACACCCACCCAGGCGCTCCTATGTGTGATGCAGCATCAAGGGTATCCGCAGCCGCCGCGGTGGAGTAGCCGAGCGGTCTAAAGCGTCTCGTTGCGGAACGCGCGGTTGCTCGCCGTGGAGGTTCGCGTTCTCCCTAGGGCATGGGTGTGTGTGTGTTTGTACTTAGGTTAGTTTACCTAGGTTTAAGTAGTTTGTAAGCTACGGACTGATGACCACTCAGTTTGGTCCCATAGATTAGAAACATTTGAACATTTTTAACCGCAGCCATCGTCTCCAAGGTGATAGTCATTGTTGCTGCAATCGTCGTCGAACTGTTCGTGCAGATGGTTGTTGTCTTGCAAACGTCCCCATCTGTTGACTCAGGGATCGAGACGTGGCTGCACGATCCGTTACAGCCATGCGGATAAGATGCCTGTCATGTCGACTACTAGTGATACACGAGGCCGTTGGGATCCAGCACGGCGTTTCGTATTGCCCTCCTGAACCCACCGATTCTATATTCAGCTAATGGTCATTGAATCGCGACCTACGCGAGCAGTAATGTCGCGATACGATAAACCGCAATCGCGATAGGCTACAATCCGACCTTTATCGAAGTCGGAAACGAGATGGTACGCATTTCTCCTCCTTACATGAGGCATCACAACAACGTTTCACCAGGCAACGCCGGTCAAATGCTGTCTGTGTATGAGAAATCGGTTAGAAACTTTCTTGTGACAACCTTGTGTGAATGCTTGGAAAAGGTAATCATTTGTATATCACAGCTTCGTCATCCTGCCGGTTATATTTCGCGTCTGTAGTACGTCATCTTTGTTGTGTAACAATTTTAATGGCCAGGAGTGTTTTATTCCTGACATTTAGCTATGGGCACTAAGAGGCTGTGTCTCAATAGCTGGCTCACACCCAAACCTTCAGATGTCAGACACTCAGATCCGTACCAAACGTTGTATATCGATAGAGTATCAACCGAAACTTCTATGTAATTCGTGATTTCTGCTGTCGTCCAGTAGAATGTGTATAAACTATAATAATAAGTAACAACTAACCTACGGAATAGAGCAAAAGCGTATCTGTGAGGTATAATGACGTCACATCACCCGGACCTGACGGTATCCCGGCAGAATTGTATCAAACGTTCAGACAAAAACTGCTCAGTAAACTAACGAGCATATGTAATGAACTCATGAACCACAGTACACACATTCCCAAAGAATTCTGCGAGGGGACCGTGGTTCTCGTTCCCAAAACCACAGCAGGCAAGTCCATCAGCAATCTCAGGCCTATAACGCTTTTGAACAGCGACTACAAGATCTTCACGCGAATTCTGATGCAACGTCTCCGTGCAGTTATAAACACTGTCACAGGACCGTATCAAACAAGTGTAGGCAAAGACAGAAGAATTTTTCACGCGCTAAGGGACATAATAGCGATAGCTGAGACATGTAAAATTAGATGTGCAATAGTGTCCCTTGATTTTGAACAAGCATTTGACAGAGTGAATCACAATTATCTTTACAACACCATGAGAGCGATGAATTTCCCTTCACATTTCATCGAGATGATCGGGCATTTATTAAAGAATGGCACATCAAAAATTAATATAAATGGACTATTAAGCAGTCCAATAAATATCAATAGCTCTGTTAGGCAAGGATGCCCCTTGTCCGTGTTATTATTTGCTATAGCCATCGAGCCTCTCTTACGTACACTAACACAAGGGTTGCAGGGATTACAGATACAAGGGCAAAATATTGTCTGCAAATCATACGCTGACGACGTAGGACTTGTAGTAAGAAGTGAACAGGAGCTCCAAACCGCTCTTGACATTATTAAGAAGTATGAACTTGCATCTGCGGCCAAACTGAGCAACGTAAAGTCACGAATTATGACCATTGGAAGTGGCAATAACATCAGAGCGGAAGGACAACTGACGGAAACGGACAGATTGAAATGTCTAGGTATAGTTTACACACGGAATATACGACAAACGGCTGCCCTCAATTACAAAAGAATATTGACGAGTATGAGAGCCGGAATACAAGTTCACAGCCTGCGAAACCTCGATGAAATTCAAAAAGTTCGGCTTGTTAATACATACATAACGGCCAAAGTGAACTATGTAGCTCAAGTTCTGCCATTACCCAAGGAGATGGGAAAGAGAATGCTCGCAGCGCTCGGCCACTTCGTTAGTAAAGGTCAGATTTTCAAAGTGAAATATGAAACCCTTACTCTAATGCACAAAGATGGCGGCCTTAATCTCACAGATGTTTACAGTAAGGCACAGGCGCTTTACATCTGCAAGACCTACCGACAATGGAAAGTTTCGGCCAACAATTTGGTGGCTCATCTTCTGGATGAGATAGCCCCAATCAGCATGGACCCGCCAGTAGATGTGCGCCACATCCCGAACGAGCTGTATCACCTCAAACATTTTCTCATTGAATACAGCTACATTCGCAGGGAAGTTCCCCAGAAACACATTCAACAAGTAAGAGAAGTATACAACAACTTGATAGACAGAAAACCGAGAAACGTGATAGAACAGAAGTATAATCATTTTAACTGGAAGAAGGTATGGGAGAATATTCACGACCGCAATTTACCCACGCACGTAAGATCTACTTGGTATTTAGCAGTCAACAGGAAGATACCGACGACTTTACGGCTACATACCATACGCTTGGCGGAATCACCAAATTGCAGCACGTGTGACTTGATAGACACAGACGAGCACAAATTTACATGTGACAAAATCAAGGATATTTGGGGTTATGTTCGGCATGTACTCTCGCTTATACTACGAACATCAGATAACTCTATAACACCAACGAAACTATTACACCCCGAAGAAGTGCCATACCCAAATGCCAAAAGGAATGCTGTGAACTGGATTATGGGACATGCGGTGTTCTACATTCTTAGAAATGAAGAAAAAAGCAAAGAAGACTTTTTGATGTATTTGACAATACAACACCACCAGTTAGAACAAATAAAATATTATCGAATATTATATGCGAATTTTCTAAAGAAAACACTGACGTATAAGTAAATGTCTACACAGTTTTATTTCATTACTTTCGTTTTTTTTTTTTTTTTTTTTTTTTTTTTTTTTTTTTTTTTTTTTTTTTACTAAAGTGAAAGCCTCTTAAGTGGCTCATATATAATTACAAGGAAAAGTTTTGTGTTTATAAACAGATTTAAGTTTTCTTTGAATTTTCGGTGCAGAAAATCCGAAATAATTTATAACATGTACTATTGAACAAAGAAGCTCATTGGAAAGAAGTACATCTTTCAGTCCTCTTTTAGCCAATGCGAAAGGAAATGCAACACTGAGTTCTTGGATATACCATGGAAAAAAAAAAGAAAAAAAACAAAAGAAACAAAAAAAGAAAAAAGTGGGTTAGTAAGTAGAGCATTAGTTTATCATGCAGAGGGTCCTGGGTTCAAACCTCACCTAGGCCTTAAATTTTTTCATTGTTTAAACTACAGTACGTTGGAAATTGTTAAAAGGGGCAACGTGTTCCTCATATGTAAAAGGACTGTTTCCATTTTGTAACAATGTGTTATTGGCAGTTTACTCTTGCTTCGTTTTATTTGAAAGTAGCTAATCTGTAGGGTTTATTCGTAGTTTCACAGAATAAACGAACATAATCAGAACATATGAATAAAAATAGTAAAAATAGTAATAACAATAACAAAAAAGTAATGTTAAAAACAATAAGCGTAATTAAAGCAATAAGACTGTACAAGTTTCATACTTTCAAATAAAACGAAGCAAGAGTAAACTGCCAATAACACATTGCTACAAAATGGAAACAGTCCTTTTACATATGAGGAGCACGTTGCCCCTTTTAACAATGAAAAAAAAAAAACCGAGGTGGGGCTTGAACCCAGGACCTTTTGTATCACATGTTAATTCTCTACCAACTAACCCACAGTGATGTGGCGTCGTTGCGCCTCACAGACACGCTTTTCTCTAATCCGTAGGTTAGCTGTTGCTTATTATTATAATTTACGCACGTTCTACTGGACGGCAGCAAAAATCAGGAACTACATAGATGCTTCGGTTGATACTCTATCGATATACAACGTTTGGTGCGGATCTGAGTGTCTGACATTTAAAGGTTTGGGTGTCAGTTTTAAGTTTTGTTCGTGAAAGTGTTGTTTATTACTCGATGTAGGTGCGTGCCACAGTCTGACTTGTCAGGTCCTAGCCCTTCCTATAGTTATACTTGACTCCCCTCCTTCTTTAGTGTATTGTCTGTACCACTTGGTTTTGAACTACGCTCTAAGCGTTTGTACTGGAGGTTTTAGGGTCCTGCTGGGTCACCCTGTTTCGATCGCTGTTACCATGCATCCTTAGCCACCCGCTGTGTTGTTTTGACTCCTCCTCCCGCATTTTCTGTACATCTGTGTCTCTCCTTTTTCTTGTGTTGTCTCTTGTAACCCTTGTTGTCTTTTAATAGGTTTACTTTTGTGATTTTTGATTATAGTGTAATTTTGGAACAAGGAACCGATGACCTATACAGTTTCGTCCCTTCATAACACAAACCAAGAAACCAACCTAATTAAATAGTTGCAACATTTAATAATTTCCGGTCAGCGTTGTGAAACTAATTTACATGTTTCAAATTTGTAGAGTTTGAAAAGCCAAAGGATAAGGGTTCCTAAGGAGTTAGTTTACAACGTAATCACATTTTACACTTACGTGGCATGGAGATGAAAATATGCTTATAGCACACATGTGATATTCCATCATCTCATATGGACCGAGGAACGTTTGACATATATTATTGCGAATGACAGTCATCTCAATCCACTGAAGACGAGTTGACGGTTTTTCCAATGGAGCTGAAACAATTTAATAATGTCATTTTCACAAATCTTTACCAGGTTGAACATTTAAGTAGTACAACACAATGTAAATATTTAATATCAGTACCATCGTATTCGTAATCTAAGGATTTCTGCCACAAACTGCTAAAATTACAACACTTTCTCAAATACTGCCAAACTGAAAGGAAGGAATGATGTAGAGGTGAATAGATGGGGCATAACAGCTTTCAGATAATTGCAGAACGACATGTTGACCATAGCTGTTTATTAATTCTCATTGCTACCGATTTCGGTTATGTACCATTTTCAAGCGTTAGCAGAGATTCCGACATGTTAAGCTATTAGCTAATCTCTGCTAACGCTTCACAATGGTACATAACCGAAACCGGTAGCATTGAGAATTAATAAACAGCTATGGTCAACATGTCTTTCTGCAAGGAATGATGAAGGCCTGAAATTTTCGCGTGTAAATGGGTGTCACTACCGCATATTTAAGGCGGTCAGTGAATATTCCTAAAATTTTCAAGAGACAGCGAAGATAGCTCAATAGTAATCATATCAAAGACTTTAAGATCATAACGAATTTGTCATCTCGTAAGTTTTCGTGTTTCTCGTAGGCCTGTAATGCCTGTACACCAGTATTCCTTTGTTTATTCCGCGTGCAGTGTTTGCAGCCACTGACAGGAAGTACCCACTTGTTTGTTTAAATGTAGAATGAGAAACCCTGAGACAAGGCATGAAATATAAACGTGAAAGAATGAATTAAAATTTGTGGTGCGGCCGGGAATCGAACCCGGACCTCCACGCTTACTAGGCAGACGTCTGCCGTTAGATGTGTAGGGAAGGCGTGCTTAGACTATTCCAAGTCGCCTTCGTTGTCAGAGGTGCGGTGGGCTAACGGTAAGACGTCTGCCTCTTAAGCATGGAGGTCTATGTTCGAAATCCCGGCCGCATCACAAATTTTAATTCATTGCTTCACGTTTATCTTTCATATCTTCGACATATTAGAGTCGAAAAACCGTCTCAGGGTTCCTAAATCTACATTTAAATTGATATTTATATCATCTTACCAGGAATGTTCCACTACATCCATTGCCGAGGTGCTATTCCGCTGTATGGAGAGCCTTGACAGTAGTGACAATTATCTATGGAACACAGAAGCAGAATTAAAGTTTGTTTGGAGGGAAGTCGTACTTACACTATTCCAAGGCGTCTTAGTCGTTAGAAGTGGGGTGGTCTAATGATAAGAAGTCTGCCTCGTAAGCATGGAGGTCCAGGTTCGATTCCTAGCCACACCACAAATTTTAATTTATTGCTTCACGTTTATCTTTCATGACTTACTTGTTTGTTTCCTTTTTGATGACTTTCAGCGCGTTCTTGTCCAGTTCCTGTACTTTTTTTTTTTTTTTTTTTTTTTTATCATTGTATATGAGATTTTTTAGCGACAGAGTGGAGGATTGGGCAGCGACGATGATAATAACGTTCCAGATGTTCATCACAGGCAGTTCTCGGACTTCCTAACCCAAGGAACTTTTAACCCTATCAGCCCTGGCGTGCTAAATAAAGTACATCACTTTTACACATCCTTATTTCTTCACGAGACACTGTGAAACACTTGGGCTCTATTGTTTTAAACATAACATCATTTCCACTTGACGTTCTGAGAGTAACAACCGCTGCTACTTAGTGTGTAGTGGTTGCACACCACTCTGGTAGAAGTCAAGATGGTCGTCAGACATGTAGCTGTCCCTGGTAAGCATATTGTTTCTATCCCATACAGACGTTTACGTACTTTTCATTGGCAATATTTTTGTACATAAATACAAATTAAAGACTGATATAAAGCTATGACAATACAGAAAAAAGTGCTTATGTGTAACGATTTACTGCATTTAACACCTGGTTTGCTATTTACAGCACGTACAATTATTTCTGACTAAATGTACAAAAAATATTTTTGTACATTTCATTGTACAGAATTTCAATATAATGAAGAATTCTAACTTTCAAATATTTTGTACGAAAACCAAAAAATCTGGGCTGAAAGGGTTAATGCCAGAAGCGATGCACTCTTTTGGATTTCTACTGTTTTGATCTTATCTCGATAAATTGAAGAAATATTCGAAGTGCTGAATAAATATTTTTCGTTAACAGAGTGTAAGGTCATATATATAAAAATGATTGTTTGTCTGTATGTCCTTTATGTGTTCATAAACCATTCATTCGATCGCAATGAAACTTTGGTGAACTGTTCACCGCACGCCCACGAAGGTTTCTGACCCAAAAACAAAAGAGCACGACACATAGCTCAGGAGTTGTGACGTCATAAACAATTAGAGGACACCGCGTAAGAATACCCAGATTTATGCGTCAGTTATTGGAAAATGGGAGCAGTTAGGGACCTGCAACAAAGTTTGCCTATAATTTCAGGCGTTTATGAAGCGTTTCGTAACTGACCCCCCCCCCCCACACACACAAAATAAAGAAACAAAAAGAAGTCTACCGCTCACAACAGTTTCGCTGTAGATGCCGTAAAACTGTCGCATCAGGCATGACCTTGTATCAAATAAAGTTAGCATTACAGATTTGCATGTTACTATTTATTTTTGTCTTCAAGTCCCCCGTAATTCTCTTGCATCAAAAATTAAGCAATCTGTTTCCTTAACCTCTATCTATATAAAAGTGAAAGGACACTCACTGACTAAACACGAAATCTCGAAAACTACGTCACCCATGAAGCTGAAATTTGGCAGGAATGTAGTTTATAGATAGAAAACGTCAGATAAGAAAGTGTTTTATGATAGGTGCATGGCGGAGCATACTTCTCCTACAGACTCACGAAATCTACAGTTTCATTCCGATATTCACGAAATTTCGTAGGCTTGACCTTCGAAATAAGAGGAAGGTCACCGTGTACCTTACGTTGCATACTGTGCTTGGGAGAGGGTAATTTGCAAAATAAAATTGGATCCCTAAATACCTTAGTCACTCCTTTACTTGAGAACGGATCGACTGATTTCACAGATCCTTTTGTTGTTGTTGTTGTTGTTGTTGTGCTCGTTATTCTCAGAACAAGGGTTGTATGAAATAAAACTGCAATATTTGAGAACAACAAAGTGCGTTTTTCAATACGACCCTACGTTTCTATTTCATAGAAATCTATAGTTTTGTTCCGATATTGACGAAATTTTGAACACTCTACCTTAAAGACAAGAGGAATGTCACTCATTGTCTGTATGAAATTTCGTTCGGTGCTTTGTGAAGGGTACTTAAGATAAGGAATTTTATAAAATGCATAGTTTTGTTCTAATCTTTATGAATTTTTGCATACACAAACTTTAAATCAAGGGGAAGATCACTGGGTACATAAATGTTTGTGTGGTACACGACAGAGGGTATCTTGCAGTAAACTTTGCCGTGAGAGGGAAAGGTGGCAACGAACAGAGAGATGGGAAAGAAAGAAGTGGATGCAAAGAGAGGGGGAAAGGGATGTGGACTACGAGAGTGTAGGATAAATAAACACCCGGCAACGCCGGGTTTGCAGCTAGTTTAGGGGAAAGGGTTGTACCTTGGGACAATTTTTACATTTTAATTTTTTTTATACTACAATTTTTTTACAAAAAAATTTGAAAATTTACCCCATCACAGGCACCAATTTTAAGTAATGTTGAACCGAACAGCAGTTTAGGCTAGTTCCAATATTTACACAATTACTCACCAATAAAAACCTTTGTGGCACTTGTCCCAAGGTACAGACTATGGTTTCACCTTGGGAAAGTGGTGGTTTTATCTTGGGACACGGTTATGTATTGTAATATCTTAGTTTTTGAATCATTTTGGAATCAGGTAGTAAATGTGTTAGTCCAAATACAAAAGTTATTTTTCCTGAAAACAAGAGATGATCGGAATAAAATATTAAATGAATGAAACGACACACCACTGGAGCTGGTAGTTTTTTCACTATATTATTGCGATTAACAATGATGATGTTCTCAACATTAGGGAATACAAAATGGTTCTTTGCTTCCTTAAGAATTTCACAGTTATATCTTGTTCTGTGTTTTCTAAAACTACTCCTGCATAGTACACATGAGATCTACCACTGATGTCAACTTTTACCAAGACCCAACTACCCTGAAAGCAAGAAAGTGTTACATTTCCAGATGGAAGGAAGGATGACAAATCCTCTTCTTCAGATGACAAATCAAATTTGCCAAGCTGGGGAATTTCTTCATCAGAAGAACTGGAAGATGAAAACTTCTTTGTCCGTTTAGTGGCTTCTTTCCTTGGAAAAAGACTTCTTTTTTTCGCTCTTCAATTCTTTATTTTTCTGGTGTATCAGTGACAATCATCCACCTTCCAGGTGTCCCAAGGTGCAACCAGAGAAGTGTCCCAAGTTAAAACCAAATACACAATAACAGAAAACAGTATCCTAATCTATGTACACATTTATATCGTTATAACGTGTGGTATCAATAGCTTACTTAAATAATGCCCTACGACACTGTGTTTAAGAATGATGATTAGCTTTAATTTATATCTTCTAAGGATAGTGGCTAAATTTTACTTTCAAACACGAAAATTTGTAAAACTCCTCCTCAGATCTCAAACATCATCCGAATACAACATGGTCTCTTATTCCCTCTGAAAACAGGCCGGACAACTTTACTTCATAGTTCTTAAAGTTTCCACTAGAGTGCATTGCCTGTATTAAAAAGTGTCCCAAGGTAAAATCGTCCCCTATTATAAAAAGATAAAAGTTTTTTTTTATTTTATTTACTTTTTTTAAAATTTTCACCCTTAGAAAATAAATTCAAAACTCGTCAAAATTTATGGTAATCTTAGTGAGATACTCTTTAACTTCTCCGATACAAGGGTGGTAAAATATAATTTGTGAATTAGAAATAAGAAATTTTTTGTTATGAGAAATTGCCCCCTGCATGTTTGGAGGGTAGAATAAGCCCGAGGTACTACTACTTGTCTGAAGAGGCGACTGAACGGATTCTACAACCTCTTGAACATGACGATATTCTCCGTTATTCGGGATTGAACGTAATTTTGTCCAAATTCTACAGAAGTGGAAGTCAATGGCAGACACCTTTATTTGGTGTGTTACGTATATCCGCAGTGTGCTTAGATTTCCCGCTCATATGGTGGCAATGGACTGTAATGGCAGCCAAAATACCGCCGTTTAGGCAAGGACACCTTATATGTTGAACAGATTACACGCATTAAGTGCTGCCATCAGAGCTGAGCACCGTTAATCAAAAATTTAGATTCGCTAATCATTAATCCGTTACTAGAAAAGTTAACTTCGTGAAACGTTAAAGCGTTACTTTACGGACAATTTATCGGAGATTAACGTTAATTATTAATCATTAACTCGTAAAAGTACTGTGCATCCTTGAAAACACGCCTTCAGTCTCGAAATTTATATATTTGCGGTTGTTGTATTATTGGAGTGAGCAATTAAATAAAACGTATTATCCTATCTCTATATACAAAAGGCAATGCCTCGACTGACTGACTGATTGACTCAACAACGCCCATGCCAAAACCACTGAAGAGAGAAACTTGAAATTTGTAGAGGGTGTTGATCTTACTCTGCAGGCGTCATTTAAGAAGCGATTTTTCGATATTCCGTCCGTAAGGGGGTTAAACAAGTGATGAAACGTTTTTTGAAAATACGTTGCTATTTACGCAATTTTGAAGCTAGAACTACAAAATTTCTGATTTTAATTCAGGGTTCCAATTTAGAAGACAAGTGTTTCGGTATTTTTTTAAATTCAGCCAATAAGGGCGTAAAATAGGGGACGCACAAAATTCTTTTTAAAAATATGTTGCTGTTAACTCAAATTTTAAGCTACAACTACGAAACTGCGGATGTGGATGGAATCTTGGTCAGGATTGAAAAAACACGAGTTTCTGTATTTATGGAAATTCAATAAGTAAGAGGGTAAAATAGGGGATGAAAAATTCTTTTTGAAAACACATTGCTATTCAGACAATTTTGAAGCTATAGCTGCAAAAATTGATATTTGTACTGTTGGTTAGAATTATATATAAAAAAAGATACATGTTTCGGTATTTTTGGAATTCAACCATAAAAGAGGTTAAATTGGAGAGCGGACGTTTTTCGAAAATCTGTTGCTATTTAGGTACTTGAAGTTAGAACTAAAAATTTTCGGATTTGGATTTGGGCTTCGAATTTAAGAGACATGTTTCAGTATTTTTGAAAATTTGACCAATAAGGGGGTGAAATATGGAATGCAAAAATTGAATTTCAAAAATATGTTGCTGTTAACTCTAATTTCAAGCTATAACAACGAAACTTAGGATATGGACTCTTGATCAGGATTAAAAAGACACGAGTTTCGGTATTTTTGAAAATTCAACAACTAAGGGGGTAAAGTAGGGGATCAAAAATTCTTTTCGAAAACAAATTGTTGTCAAGACAATTTTGAAGCTAGAGCTGCAAATATTGGTATTTTTATGGTTCGTTAGAATTAAAAAATTTTTTTGGAAATTCAAACATCAAGAGGGCTAAATTGGAGAGGGGCTGTTATTAGAAAATGTCTGGCTATTAAGGCAATTTTGAAGCTACAACCACATAAATTGGTATATGTTTTCTTGGTCAGAATTAAAAAGACATATGTTTCGGTGTATTCAGAAAATTAATCATTTAGGGAATGAAACATTTTTTGAAAATATGTTGCTACTAAGCCAATTTTGAACCCAGAATTACAAAAATGATATTTGCATACTTGGTTGGAATTTAAAAGACACATATTGGGGTATTTTTCGAAATTCAACTATTAAAGGGTGCATCGGAGGCTTCAAGTAGTAAAATGAAATGTTCATATGTTTGTGAATCTTAAGAGACTAACTATGGGGTGATCAGTCCCTAAGGCTTATTGCTGCAGGGTTAAAATCACATAGACACATGGTTCTGAATATATGACGTCATAAACATAGTAATTGCAAAAAAACTGCCACATAATGCGGCAAGACTTTGTAAATACGCTATATGAGAATGAGAGTACTTAGCGACTTGCAACAAACTTTAAACATAATTTCAAACCTTTATTAAACGTTTCTTGCTGACAACTATAGCAAAATGATGAAAGAAAGAAAGGTTCTCGCTTACTACTTTTCCGCTCATAGAGTAAAACTACGTTACAATTTATAATTTGTACACTACAAATTTTAGTCGCAGGAAATTTTACAGACAGTATACACACCTATAGTTGAATTTATCTTCTAAATTGTTTCACAGTATGACACATAGTTCATGAGATATGACGACAAAATGTTCAAATGTTTGTATAGTCTATGGGACTTAACTACGGGGTCATCAGTCCCTAAACTTACAAACTACTTATGAACTACTTACGAACTAAGACGGCACAAATATCCATGCCCGAGGGGGGATTCGAACCCCCGACCGTAGTGGCCGTGCAGACCGTGACTGGAGCGCCTTAGTCCCCTCGGCCACCGCGGCCGACATATGAGGACATAAACAGTAACATTCTTGGAAAACCGCCCCATCAAGTACCAAGTTTTAATCTACTACTTCTGTACTAGTAATTGTAATTGAAAGAGATTTTGCCCTTAATGAAAATATACCTGAAAAATGGCAAGAATAAATAAATAAATACCCAGGCAACGCTTGGTTTTCAGCTATTTGAGCAATAAAATATTGCCTTTAAGAAACATTAACATATTAAAATTCTCGTACGACAGTTAGGCATGTTTGGGAGTCAAAATATCTTTTATCTGAAGGAAAATATGAAAATCTGCCAGCCGTCAAAGAGCGCCTGGTCAAGTCCCCTCCATTTAGTTCACAAGTGTTAAGCTATGTAAATTATATCTCTGAACTTCATTCACTTTTTATTACTTCAAATGTCTTTAATTCGTTTTCTGTTTTTGTTTCTTTTCTGCAATGTTTTGTTTGACAATTAAAAGTTGTAAACACAGCCTTTCTCTCCTTTATGAACCTTGTACACAAAACAGGTTAATAAAAACAGAAAATGCGACTCATTAGGGTGTCTGTCACAGCAGACTACAGATTTCGTAAGAACTCTCAGAAGAATAAGGGTACGTGTTATCCACTATGACCATTGCACTGGATATACACCACAGTGATGATTAGACCCAGGATCACCTATGGGGCGGTCGTGTGGTGGAAGAAGGTAGAACAGCAGGTTGCTGCTAAGGAGCTTGGTAAGGTGCAGAGATTAGCCTGCTTAGTCATAACAGGCGGAATTAGCAGCACCAACTGCTGGGATGGAAATCATGCTGGATATGCCCCCATTACACTTTTGGGTCAAGATGGAGGCAGCGGCTGGTGCATACAGACTCAAATCTGGCAACAACTGGAACTCTTTGGGATATCCAGAATCACACACTAAAATAGTGAGTGAGGTAAATATATGAAAGGTTGGTGAAATGCCAGCCGACTATATTATAACCCCATACTGCTTCAACAAGCCTTTCAGTATAACAATTGGAAGCAGGGAGCAGTGGGAGAAAATAGTTCGACACTGTACGGGGGATATTGTCTGGTTCACTGACGGGTCAAAATCCGACCAAGGTGTTGGGGCCGGGGTATATGGGATGCAGCCAAGACTGGAGGGCGTCATCTCTCTAGGAAAACTGGCCTCAGTATTCCAGGCCGAAATCACTGCCATCAGGGCGTGTGTGGAGGAGAATTTGCGTAAGTGCTACAAAGATCGTAGCATCTATATCTATTCAGACAGCCAGGCAGCCCTGAGATCACTGGCAGCTCCTGCAACAAGGTCTAAAATTGTTGCAGAATGACACAGGGTTCTGGTGGAGCTAGAGGAAAGCAATAGAGTAAACCTATTGTGGGTCCCTGGCCACTCGGGGATCAGTGGCAACGAACATGCCGACATATTAGCCAGGATGGGGGCAGAGACTCCATTTAATGGACCGGAACCTGTCCTGACAATCACCAAGGCAATGATCAAATTGGAGCTACGTAACTGGCTCAGAAGACAGCACGTAGAATATTGGAACAAAGTCCATCAACAAAAACATGGCAAGGTAATGATGCCAAAGCCATGTTTTAAAAGAAGCTCTGCAATCCTGGGCCTGAACAGGAGAGAGATTAGACTCATGGTTGGATTGCTGACAGGCCATGGGAATTTCAAAAAACACCTACGTACAATAGGAATAACAGAAGAGGACCCTAAATGTAGGATCTGTGATGACGGTGATGAAACTGCATCACGTCTAATCTTCGAATGCATTGCATTGGAGCATAAAAGGCACACAATATTTGGGACAACCAGACCCGAAGAAATTGTGTCTAATAAAGAACTGGCAAAGGGACTCCTTGCACTGTTCAGGGGCATTGGTTGGCTTTACTAGATATACAGGGAGCGATACCGCACAATAAACTTAGTTTCGGTGCGGGCAGTGGCGGGTTAGACCAAGACTGTTTTGGCTTCCCTGGAAAAATCAAATGAAATCAATAATGACCATATTACTAAAAGAAAATCCGAAGTTGAATGAAATTGGTAACAGTTTAATAATACCAGCAAATCAGTGAAACTCACTACTATATCTGTTGAAGCTTACTCAAGCTTAAAAAATTTCAGCCATATACAAAACACGAATTTCCTACATGTCAAAACGAAGAACAGCATAGTTACGTCAGTTCATCCATATTTTTATGACTGTTTTCTCTAATAACTCACAGGACTGCTCGCATAGAATAGACATATGGAGGCGAGACTTCACTGACACCAATGATACAATATACGGCATTGCCAGTCTAGTAATATATGTCTGTGTACAAAACGGATTAACGGACTTAGGACAAGTTAACGGAAGTTAATGTTTCTTTCTGAACTAACTTCAAAGTTAATTCGTTACTCAAAAACTTAACTTCGTGAATTAACGATTAACGGATTAATGGACTTGTGCCCAGCTCTGGCTGCCATCTCCTATACCACTATAATAACGAATGTTTAACGTGTAACCGACATCGAGCACAGAAGCCACTCACAGGAGTATCCATTTGAATGGCGGGAGCTTCCCTCCCTAAGATCTTGCTGCAGCCTTCCCAAGAGAGAGAGAGAGGGGAGTGGGAGGGAAGAATAAAGAAAGGAATCAATCCTACCAATAAGAGTAAAGCCGCAGCTTACCCCCTCCCCTTTTTTTAAAACAAGAAATCAACTCGGTGACTGACCTTAGCCCCCACCAGACCACGATCTGGATATGCCGCTGAAGCCACTCCATTGCGTGTGTGTTTGGGAGGGTTGGGGGGGGGGGGTGGGGGGAGGGGCAACGAGCTTAAATTTCACAGCGTGGCTGACACACGAGTTACAGCGCTCTTTGCGGCAACCTGTGTAAACTCGGTCGCCATGTTTTTGGTGGTCAGAATACTTGAGAAGAGTCTGTCTATCGTATGTTGTTGAGTCTGAAGTGTTGTATTTAGTGTATACTGTCTATTACATGTACAATTTGTGCTACTGAAATATGCCTAAAGTGTGTCCAGAATTTAAATGCAAAAATTGAAGTGATAAAACGACAAGTGCTTTCTGCATGAAAAATCGTACTGACGTGTTTTAAGGCCCACTTTAGATTTGTAGTTTTATAAGTTTTTGAAAAACCTTTTGGACCAATATAATGAAAAATTAATTAATAAGAGTGTTTGAAACTCTTTTAGGAGAATAGATTTAAGTAGTGGCAGGTTCTGAACCACCGACCTTTAGCGTCATAGACCAACACTTTACCCACTACGCTACGGCTATCAATCAAGAGATGGGTCATTTAATTGCATACTATTGATGGCCGTTGTTAACTGATGCTAATATGGCATTTGTAGACACTAGATCATCATTTATCGTATGAAGAACGATGTGTTTTTGTTAAATCTTCAGTGCACCATTGCTTTGAAATTACAACATGTAAGTTACAATAAGAAAATGATTAAATACGCAACGCAAGATGGCGTATGCCAGAGAGTTCTGGGCGAGGAATCTCACGTGACATCTGCGAATGGCTGGTTTTCGTTAATTCAGTGAAGGGTGTCAAATCTCCGTTATTTTTGCTAATATGTCTCAAACGATACGAGATATGAAAAAAAGGGAGATAAGTTGTAGAGAGTTTTCTCGTCTACCAATTAGGTTATTCAATTTTCGTGTCAATTACAATTATATTACTAATGTTCAAATGTTTGTTAAGCTTATGGGACTTAACTACGGGGTCATCAGTCCCTAAACTTACAAACTACTTATGAACTACTTACGAACTAGGACGGCACAAATATCCATGCCCGAGAGGGGGGATTCGAACCCCCGACCGTAGTGGCCGTGCTGACCGTGACTGGAGCGCCTCAGTCACCTCGGCCACCGCGGCAGGCAATTATATTACAAACGGCTTTTTTTATTACTACCGTATTTTTTGCCCGAAAAATTTGAAAAAGGGAGGTTCTGGTCTCTGGCAGCCTACAATCATGGAGAATCATGGTGCTGATCGGTTGAACGGTTCGTCTTAAAAACAGAGAACACGTTACGGACAGACAGACAGACATCCCAAAATCGCCGTTGTTTTTGCAAATATCTTTGAAACGCTACGAAAAAAAACACAATAGAGGAAAGTTCTAGAGAATTTTCTCCTCTACAAATTTGGTTATTCAATTTTCGTGTCAGATTAATGGTTAAGCCGTTATTTTCATATAAATTTCGAGCTGTCAAAAGACGATCGCAGAGGCCCACTTTTAGTGTTACTCAGTTTTCTAGCAAGTGCGATGTGTTTTTGAGATGTATCTTCTTCTGTTGCTCCTGTAGTTTATGAAAATACACTTTTGGGTGTCTACAGCTTCGTTAAAATATTTTCATTAGTTCTTGACAATATTTGTTCGCGAATGGTTGACATGCAAGCAGTGCAAAATGTGGAAGCAGTAGTGATGCCAGAATTTTTTCACTCGCATATGTCTGTGTTCTATGCAACAAATATGTAGCCTACTTATTTCGGAGTGGCAATAACGAAAAGTTATTAATGATACATTATTTCGGTGTGAAATGCTTTTGGGGCAGCTGACTCAGGCACATTTTAATTGCAGTATTTTGTTGTCACTTTCGTCTTTGTTCTCAAATTTGTTGACAGCCACTCTTTTGACAGCAATTTTACAATTTAATAGACTTAATACGTTTAGTAAACACAATATTACTGCACAATAGACTTTATCAAAGCAGTTGTTACAACACATTCCAAACAAATGAAAATCCATGGTTATGATTATTCGTCATAACAATTACTGTCCACGGTAAGTTTCTCATCTAGTTTAGACCATTAAAATCAACACAAATATTTTCATAGAACCATTTTCTTTATTACTGCAAACTGTTATATTTGGAACTAAAACTGTAATACTGACATCATCATTTGGTTGTCTGCTGTACGGCAGGTTTAGACTGCACAGCCCTGCATGCTTCTCTTTCTTTTGCGATTATATTCGTTCTTTGCTGCCCTCCTAGTGGCTCGCTGACGTCATCCAGCATCTGGTACCTTATTCTGCCCCTCCCTCTCTTTCCCGGAACGCAACCTTCAATCGCCTCTACCAGGAGGCAATCTCGTCTTAAACTGTGGCCTAACCAGTTTAGTTTCCTATTCTTTATCGTCAGCAACATCCACTGTTCCTCTCCAACTCTATTCAGTACTTCTTTATTTCTGACTTTATCGCTCCAGCTGATTCTCCATCCTACGCCATATCCACATTTCGCAAGCTTCAACTTACTTCTCATGTTGCTTTCTCAATGTACACGTTTCTGCTCCATACAAGGCCACACTCCATATTAGACATTTAAGCAGTCTGTTCCTTAATTCTTTGTTTAAACCACTGGTTAGGAGTCTTCTTTGCTTCTGGAACGCTTCTTTAGCCAGAGCCATTCTTACTTGGATGTCTTGTTGGCAATTCATATCTTCTTTAATCCAACTTCCCAAATACTTGAATGCTGCCTTCTGTTCTATGACTTCTGACTCCAACTTGATTTTCATTTTTCTTTTCTTTAAACCTATGACCATGCTTTTGGTTTTCTTTTTATTAATTTTCATGTTATATACTGTACAGGCTTCACTCAGATCATTTAGCATTTGAGTCAGTGTATCTTTAATTTCTGCAAGGATGACCATGTCGTCAGCAAATCTTATAAATCAATTTTTCTCCCACCTACCCTTACGCCTCTTGTACCATCCAAACAGCTTTTCAGTACTTCTTGCAGATAAATGTTAAATAAAAGTGGAGAGAGACAACAGCCTTGAATGAAACATTCACTCTGCAGCGGAGTGTGCGCTGATATGAAACTTCCTGGCAGATTAAAATTGTGTGCCGGAACCGGGACTCGAACCTGGGACCTTTGCCTTGGTTCGCAGGAGAGCTTATGAGAAGTTTGGAAAGTAGGAGGCGAGGTACTGGCGGAAGTAAAGTTGTGAAGCGGCGTCGTGAGTCGTGTCGGGGTAGCTCAGTGGTAGAGCGCTTGCCCGCGAAAGGCAAAGGTCCAGGTTCGAGTCCCGGTTCCGGCACACAATTTTAATTTGCCAGGAAGTTTCATATCAGCGCACACTCCGCTGCAGAGTGAAAGTTTCATTCTGGAAACATCCCTTAGGCTGTGGCTAAGCCATGTCTCCACCATATCCTTTCTTCCAGGAGTGCTAGTCTTGCAAGTTTCGCAGGAGAACTTCTGAGAAGTTTGGAAAGTAGGAGGCGAGGTACTGGCGGAAGTAAAGTTGTGAGGCGGCGTCTTCAGTCGTGTCGGGGTAGCTCAGTGGTAGAGCGCTTTCCCGCGGAAGGCGAAGGTCCCAGGTTCGAGTCCCGATTCCGGCACACAATTTTAATCTGCCAGGAAGTTTGACAACAGCCTTGTCTGACACCTCTCCCAGTCTTGCTGTCTTCAGAGATCTCATTACCTATTTGTACTTGTGCCTTCTTTTCTGGTACAGATTTGCAATTAAACTTCTTTCCTTCCACTTTACTCCCTTCCAGGTATAACAGCTTATACCACTGCACTCTATGAAATGCCTTTTCGAGATCTATAAAGACAGCATACACTTCTTTACCCTTCTTTGGCAATACTGACAGGTTCGTGGTATTTCATGACCGCAGTTTTAGGAACTATACTACCAGGCTCGTCAATGCTCAGCTTCGATAAAGTCTGACGGAACTTGAAGCACATCCGTCAATTCGATAGTCAATGTTTATTTAAAACGTGGAACTGGAAAAATAGGTAAAATTCTCGAGTGGGTGTGGCGTACCAGCTGTCAGCCGATACCCTAAATAACATGGCGGACGCCAGTTCAATTTGCCTCAAACATTGAAAGTTGACCGTCTGTCGTCTTCCATGTATATTTTGTATATTTCTGTAAAGTTATAGTTTATTTAATGTCGCTAGATTATCGTTTTGTTAAATCTTGAACCTAACTATATTCAAGGTTTGAGGAATAGCATTTTTATTTCATATGTTAAAATAGTAGTTAATATTGCTAGGTTTTTCTTATTTTGTTATGTTAATAATTTATTATTATGGCATTAATTTGGTATACCGATCGAGGCTTGTCGAACTCCGTTCGCGGTTCGATAATGCCATATTTGTTTACACTGATGGTTCCAAGAGCACTGACGGTATCGGATCTGCCTTCGTCGTCGGGACGACCGTTTCCAATACAAGCTCCCCGACCGGTGCTCGAATTTCACGGCTGAGCTTTTTGCCCTCCACCAGGCCGTTTTGTATACCTGCCGCCACCGCCAACCTTTCTATGCCATATGTTCGGACTCCCTTAGTGCCCTGCAGAGTCTTAAGGACCCTTTCTCGAACCATCCTCTCGTGTATCGGATCCAACGCTCCCTCCAGTTGCTAGCAGATGACAGCTGTCACGTTTCTTTCCTGTGGGTCCCTGGCCACGTGGGTGTGCCCGGGAATGAGACCGCCGACATAGTAGCCAAGGCAGCAGCTCTTTTGAATCGCATGGCTACTTTTTGCGTCCCATCGGACGATGTTCAACGGGCTCTTCGCCGGAGTATCGTGTCGTCCTGGCACAGAGCGTGGTTGTCACTGCACGACCATAAATTGAGAACTGTAAAACCGATCCCGACCGCTTGGAGGACCTCCTCACGCCCCTCTCGGCGGGAGGAGGTCATCCTGGCCCGGTTGCGGATCGGTCACTGCCGTTTCAGCCACCGTCATTTGCTAACCGCCGATCCTGCACCGCTGTGCTCCTGCGGTGAACTGCTGACAGTGCGACATGTTTTACTGACTTGTGTTAATTTTAATCATCTCCGTGTAGCCCTTCACTTTCCGTCTACTCTGGAGGAAATTTTAGCTGATGACATACGGGCAGCTGCTCGCGTTTTGCGTTTTATCAACTTGGCCAATTTATCAAAGGCTATATGACCCTTTTAATTGTTTTTTATCTTTTGTTTTTATCCTTCTCTTGATATTCTAACTGGCAGTTACCAATTTTTTGAGATCTATTGAATCTCTGTTCTTGTCTGGGCGCTAATGACCTTAGCAGTTGTGCGCCCATTTTCTCTTCCAGTAACTATTGTCATGATACAACATTTTTGTGGTTCAGTGTAGGTTCGCACAGGCCTTATTTCATTGTTCTTTCTTTCCATTGTTTGTTTCACCTTCATTATAATGTAATTTACTTTCACTCAATTCTTATGTTTTATGTCTGGGGGTTAAACAACCAACTGGCATTTCTCCGTCCATCTGTGAGTTGGTGTGAGGGATAAAATTCATATTACTTACTGCTGGAATTCGTCTTCTGTTTATTGACAAATATCTTGCTGTTTCTAAGGTGGCACCAAACATGGTAAAAAGGAATAGTACATCAAGGACCAGCAGTGGAAATACACCCCTCTTTCTGCGAGGAATGCATGATCACTCAATGTTCACTGGAACCACGGCTTGCTAGTAGAGATCACTTTACATCATTGCTGGCTCTTTCGGCGATTTGAACAATACTTTAACACAAAGTGATTGTTGTTACAGTGTTTAACACATCCTTGTATTTTTAAATGTTTTTCATTACTGAATTGGTTATCGTTCCTTCACTGTGTTCTCTCTGTGTGCCTTGACTGTCCGATTTATATTGTAGGCGTTATATCCAAATACTATGTTCTGTGTAACTCCTACGAATAATAATTGATGAATAGCCATAGTACATCTACATCTACATCTACATACATACTCCGCAATTCATCGTAAGGTGCGTGGCGGAGGGTACACTGTACCACTACTAGGCATTTCCTTTCCTATTCCACTCCCAAATTGAACGAGGAAAGAAAGAATGCCTATATGCCTCCGTACGAGCCCTAATTTCTCTTATCTTGTCTTTGTGATCTTTACGCGAAATGTAAGTAGGCGGCAGCAAGATCGTACTACACTCAGCTTCAAATTCCGGCCCTCTAAATTTACTTACAGAAATTCACGAAAAGAACGTCGTCTTTCTTCTAGCGATCCCCAATTGAGTTGCCGGAGCATTTCCGTGACATTGGTCGACCCTACCGGTAACAAATCTAGCTGCTCGCCTCTGAACCGCCTCTATGTCTTCCAAACACTCAAGACGTGGTCGTACAAGCGTTTTATACGCGGTCTCCTTTACAGGTGAAGTACATCTTCCCAAAATTCTCCCAATAAACCGAAGTCGGCTGTCCGCCTTACTCACAACTGTCCTTACATGCTCGTTCCATTTCATATCGCTCTGCAATGTTACGCCTAGATATTTGAACGACGCGACAGCATCAAGAAGCTCACTACTAATGCTGTATTCGAACATTATGGGATTGTTTTTTCTACTCATGCGCATCACCTTACATTTTTTCTACATTGAGAGCTAGCTGCCATTCTTCGCACCAACTAGAAATTTTGTCTAAGTCAACCTGTATGCTATTACAGTCAGTTACAGACGACACCCCCCCCCCCATACACCACAGCATCATCAGCAAACAGCCGCAAATTACAACTTACTCTGTCCATCAGATCATTTATATAGATAGAAAATAATAGCGGTCCTATCACACTCCCCTTGGTCACTCCTGACGATACACTCGTCTCTGATGAACACTCGCCGTCGAGAACAACGTACTGCGTTCTATTACTTAGGAAGTCTTCCAGCCAGTCACAAATCTGTGAACCTATTCCATAAGCTCGTATCTTCGTTAGCAGTCTGCAGTGTGGCACCGCGTCGAACGCCTTTTTGAAGTCGAGAAAAACACAATTCGCCTGTTGCCCTTCGTCCATGGCTCGCAAGATGTCATGTGAGAAAAGGGCAAGCTGAGTTTCACATGAACGATGTTTCCTAAACCCGTGCTGATTCATGGAAAGAAGCTTTTCCGTTTCAAGGAAATTTACTATATTAGAACTGAGAATATGCTCCAAAATTCTACATGAAACCGATGTCAACGATATTGGCCTGTAATTGTATGGGTCAGTTCTCTTTCCTTTCTTATACACGGGAGTCACCTGCGCTTTTTTTCCAATCACTAGTAACTTTGCGCTGAATTAAAGATTCGCGATAAATGCAAGCTAAATAGGGGGCCAATGCCGCAGAATAGTCTTTGTATAACCGAACTGGTATTCCATCCGGACCAGCAGACTTTTTCGTATTTAGCTCTCTCAGCTGCTTCTCTACACCGGAAATACCTATTGCTATGTCCCCCATTTCGGAATTAGTACGTTGATCAAATGATGGTATATTTGTGCGGTCCTCCTGCATGAAAGATTTCTTAAAGGTTAAATTTAGAACTTCAGCTTTCCGTTTGCTTTCTTCTATTACTGCCCCGGAATGATCAACTAGTGACTGGACAGTGGGCTTTGACCCGCTTATCGATTTTACATAGGACCAGAATTTTTTCGGGTTCTCGGAAAGATCTTTTGCTAAGGTATGGCTGTGATAATTATTGTATGCTTCACGCATCGATCTTTTTATAGACGCACGAATCTCTACTAACTTTTGCCTGTCATCATTTGCGTGTTCTTTTTTGAATCGAGAGTGCAACAACCTTTGCTTTCTCAGCAGCTTTCTAACATTATTATTATACCACGGTGGATCTTTTCCATCCTTAATCGTCTTTACTGGCACATATTTCTAACCCTTTATTAACAATGCACTTCAATTTAGTCCACAATTCCTCTACATCCATAGTCCCAGAATTAAACGTTGGCCATTCATTTTCTAAGTGCGATCGTAACATTTGTTTATCGGCTCTTCCCAACAAAAACACGCTCCTAGCCTTCTTGATTGGTTTATGAAATTTGGTCACCATCGACGCTATGACGATATCATGATCATTAATTCCTGTCTCTACACAGACATCGTTAATAAGGTCAGGCCTGTTTGTGGCTATAAGGTCTAGAATATTTCTATTGCGCGTGGGTTGCCGGTTTAACTGCTCAAGACAGTTTTCGGAGAATGTGTCCAAAAGTAGCTCGCAAGACTGCTTGTCTGTACCGCCTGAAATGTAACTAACGAGGTCCCAATCTATACTCTTAAGGTTGAAGTCACCGGATACCTATGCACTACCTGGTGTAGACTTTCCTTGAATGATTCTAAAACTGCTACAGCAGCAATGGGGGGCCGGTAAAAACACCCAACTATTAACTTTACTTCTTTTAGACCTGTTATACGTGCCCAGATAACTTCACAGTTACCTTCAACCTCGATCTCATTAGAAACAATATCTTTGTCCACAGCGATGAACACTCCTCCTGCAGTTGTATCAGATCTATCTTTCCGATATACATTCCATGCTTCGCTAAATATTTCTGAACTTGCCACATCATCATTTAGCCAGATTTCGGTGCCTAAAACTATCTGAGTGCAATAACTTCCATGCAGCGCTGCAAATTCGGGAACTTTGTTTCTAATACTCTGTAAGTTCGCGGCTAATATTTTTATGTTTGCATTTTTGTTCCGAACGTGGCCTGAAATCGCTGTTTGAATGCTGACAGGCGAGTGCTCATCAGAGTTAGCGCCTAGCCTAAAAAAAAACCATGTGCACTCCACAAGTACTCTGCTACCCGAGAAGCCGCTTCCTTAGTGTAGTGCACCCCTGATCTATCTAGGGGCACCCTACAATTCCCCACTCGATAACGCAGATCCAGAAATCTGCAGCCATGACTGTCACAGAGTCGGCGAAGCCTCTGGTTCAGACCCTCCACTCGGCTCCAAACCAAAGGAGCCCGATCAACCCTGGGAACAATGCTGCAAATCGACAGCTCTGCTTGCACCCCGCGTGTGAAGGCAGCAGCCTTCACCAACTCCGCCAGCCGCTCGTAGGACCTTAGGATGTCCTCAGAACCCAAGCGACAAGCGTCATTGTTGCCGACGTGAGCCACGACTTGCAGTCGACTGCACCCCGCACCCTCGATAGCCGCCGGCAAGGCCGCCTCCACATCTCGGATGAGGCCCCCCGGCAGACACACCGAGTGCACGTTGGAATTCCTTCCAGATCTGGACGCTATCTGCCTAAGGGGCTCCATCACGCGCCTAACATTGGAGCTCCCAATAACTAACAATCCCCTCCCCCCGTGCACCTGCTCGGACCCTCCTGAAGGAGTGGCCACACCTTCACTCACAGGACGAACGGGCGCGGACGGACGTCTAGCCTCCACAGTGGCCTTCCACCTCGAGCGACGCGTACGCCGTACAACCCGCCACTCCCCTTGCGGAGAAGGCGGCTCGACGACGTCCGGTACACCTGAAGGTGCCTCGGTAGCAGGGACAGAGAGCGAAGCGTGAGAAACCTGAGGTGTTCCACTCGACGCACCAGACTCCCCACCATCGCTGCACCCCGAGACAGCAGCCTGAAGACGGCTGACCGTAGCCAACAGCACGCTCAGCTGTTCGCGAACCGCGGCCAACTCCTCCTGCGTCCGCACACAGCAGGCACACATCCTATCCATCCTATCGATACAATTAACTGCAATTAACAACTTTAAAGAAGCCTAGTACTTAATGAAGGCGGCTGGCTGCTGACTTAACTGTGGTCAATGGTAACTACACTGTCGAATCAACAAAACTGAGTCCGGCAGCTTAGCGCTGTTAACGCTGTGGCACTGGTGGCAGCTGGCACTGGACTGACTGATAACGAGCTTTAGTAGCGGTCTCTGACTTGTTTTGAAATAAGCCGGTCAAAGACGAAGACTAAACAACGGTATTTATCAAATACGATAGAATAAACTATTAAAACAGTAGTACAAACGAAATCTGCAAGTACGCGGGAATAAACCTCTTAAAACAATACTAACGAAAATGAACTAGACTGGCAAATTAAATTTGACACAAATTAAATTCAGATACTTAGCGCTGTTTAGGATGCGGCAATGGTGACAGTTGGCACTGGACTGCACATTCCCTCAGAACTGCTAAAGTCTCTGGGAGATCTAGGCATGACAAAACTATTTCACCTGGTGCGTAAGATGTACAAAACAGGAGACATATCCTCGGACTTTAAGAATAATGTAATAATCCCCATTCCAAAGGAAGCAGGAGCAGACAGGTGTGAAAATTACAAAATCATCAGCTTAATAAGTCATGGTTGCAAAATTTTAACACGAATTATTTACAGAAGGATGGAAAAGCTGGTAGAAGTTGACCTCGGGGAAGATCAGTTTGGATTCATGAGAAATGTAGGAACATGGGAGGCAATACTCACGTGATGACTTATCTTAGAAGATAGATTAAGGAAAGGGAAATCTACATTTCTAGCTTTTATAGATCTGGAGACAGCTTTTGACAATGTTGATTGGAATACACTCTTTCAAATTTGAAGTCAGCAGGACTAATATACAGGGAGCTTGCACATAAACCAGAAGCAGTTATCAGAGTTGAAGGGCATGAAAGGGATGCAGAGGTTGGGAATGAACTAAGACAGGGTTGCAGCCTTTCTCCAATGATATTCAATTTGTACATTGAGCAAGATATAAAGGAAAGCAAGGAGAAATTTGAAGAAGGAATTAAAGTTCATGGTGAAGAAATAAAAACATTGCGTTTTGCCGATGACATTGTAAGACTGACAGATACAGCAAATGACCTGGAAGAGCAGTTGGACGGAATGGACAGTTTCTTAAAAAGTGCGTATAAAATTAGCATTAACAAGAGCAAAACAAGGTTAATGGAGTGTAATCTAAGAAAATTGGTCGATACAAGAGGAATTAAATTTGGTAACGAAACAATAAAGGTGGCAGATGAGTTTTGTTACTTGGACAATAAAATAACACACGATGATCGCAGTACAGAGGATATAAAATGCAGAATGACAATGGGAAGAAAAGTGTTTTTGAAAAAGAGAAATTTGTTAACATCGAATATTAATGTAAGTATAAGAAAGTCCTTTCTGAAGGCATTTGTGTGGAGTGTTGCCTTGTACAGGATGAAACATGGACGATAAACAGTGCAGACAAGAAGAGATTAGAGCTTTTTGAAATGTGGTGCTACAGAAGAATGCTAAAGATTAGGTGGGTGGATCGCGTAACTAATGAAGAGGTACTGAACAGAATTGCAGAGAATAGGAATTTCTGGCATACCCTGACTAAAAGAAAGGATCGATTGGTAGGACACATTCTTAGATATCGTGGAATAGTAAATTTAGCATTGGAGGGAAGTGTGTGGGGGTAAAAATTGGGGAACAAGAGATGAATACAGAAAGCAGATTAAAACAGATGTAGGTTGCCGTTCTTATGAGGAGATGAAGAGGCTTGATCAAGATAGAATAGAGTGGAGAGCTTGTAGGGGTTTCGTTTTGGTGGTAGAAGACGAATTTATAATTTTATTGTCCGCTGATTTTCGTCAGAGAAGACTTCTTTCAAACTCCCTGGTATTTCTGTCTTAATGATTTCCATGTATTGATACTACAAACCATATAGTATCACAGAATAAAGATCTTTTACACACATTTAACTGTTTGTATTTAAAATAAATCAAATACTTGTAAACTTTACAACATTTGGTAGAAGTAATACAGTTACTTGGTTACTTATTTAGGCTACAGAGTCCATTAATCTCCCTATGGAAGTTCATTGGCACTCCATGGAGTGGCGCACAGTAGTACACCTCTTTGACTGTCCAGCAGTTATTCACAAATATTCAGGCCTCAGGAGTAACTCATAAAAAAAATATAAACAAAAAAATAAACCTCGCACTGAAGTGTTTTACGGCCCACTTTAGATTTGTAGTTTTATAAGTTTTTGCAAACATTTTGGACCAAAATAGTAATCTAAATAATACAACATTATTTAAGTAATTAATTAAAAAAAGAAAACACCTGTATTCTTAATTCCATAATAAAAATATAAAAGAATAATTTCCCTAAACAAAATAAAAAACATCACAATTACACTATGCTTGTTCAGTTATTTATAAAAACTTAGTGAGTGTGCAATTTTTTTTGCTGATTAGAAATTTTAATTAAAGGTTTGTACCCTCACAAGCTGCATCAAACCTGTCTCCGGAGTGAAGAATGCAACAGCATATAGCCTAATGCAAGGTAAGAGTGTTTGGCGCTATAAGCAGAATGGCAGTACGAATTTTAGTGCGGTTGATAAGTATTTAATTTATTTACATATTCTTGTAAAGCATTTCCTTAAATCTCAATGGATGCTGTGTATTCCCGATATTGCCTCGAGACATCACGGAAACCGACCGCCGGCGTGGCGCAGGGGCTACGGTGCTGAAGGTCGCCGGTTCAATCCCGCCCAGCGGCAAAAAAATTTATTTCTTTGTAATTAAAAATTCTAGAATATTCTACAACTTTCTTATGTTCACTCGTAAATTCGACTTGTTTTTTATGTTAACTGTTCTTCTAATTTCTGGTACATTCTGTCTGTGTATAAATAGCAGAGCACTCTGCCCGAGAGGCAGTTAGTGCTGCGTGTATGTCAAGTTCGCAATAAACCTACTTTCAATGTAAGTGCTGTGTTCAGTTGTTAAGCCTGTTTCCATTTCAACGCGACAATATGATATTTATGAAAATCACTGTTGTTAGTTAAAAAAAGACTATCAAATTTATTGTTTGACTATTATATCATAGTGGGTATCAGTGAGTACGGAATTGTCAGTTAAGAAGGAGATGAGATATTATTGGTGTTATTTGTG
The DNA here is from genome assembly GCA_026315105.1 of Locusta migratoria. Lineage (NCBI taxonomy): Eukaryota > Metazoa > Arthropoda > Insecta > Orthoptera > Acrididae > Locusta > Locusta migratoria. The sequence goes on along the minus strand of CM048753.1, from coordinate 15,142,688 downwards.
TATCAGTTGCTTCTTAAATCCTTCTTCTCTAAGGGATGTGTGTTAGAATTTATTCACTGGCTTAAACCTTCAGAATAATATGGAAATATCACAATGAAGTATAAATATTTAGGTTTAGTAATCTAATATAGTGGATACTTTTTGTGTTTCTCTATTTGTCATTGTAGCATATGAACCAAATGGAATTGATAGAGGTCTTACTTAAAGTGTAACTTCTGCAATTTTTTACTAGTTGGATTTTATTTTAATTTACTGATATCTTGTACCTGTGATGTGATGTTTATTTAGTTGCGGTCAACTGGATCTTTTTGTATATCTAATTTCCCCTCATTCCACTGAAATAATGTTATCGCCAGAATCATTTCTTATGGCTAGATTCGTTAAACTATCACTAATTCACTGGTAAGATATTAAAGTTCTGGTTCCTTAAAGTAATCACTACATACACTTTAGCGCAGGATTAAAGATTTCTTGTTATTTAATTGAATTAAAAGAAAACGTAATTGTCATGTAAAGACAAGTTGATTACTTTCCGTATATGCAAATTTCAAGAAAAGTTTTAAGGAAGACTTTAGAATTAATTATCTCTTGTCATGTTATCACTTGCTCAAAACTCCTACAACACAACACAGGTTAGTTTAGATTAATAGTTGTTCCAAATATCATATATACGACATTTCATAATGATGTGGAACGTGCCAGTTTAGTAAATTTTGTTTATAAATGACAATTAATGCTTTAAAGATTTTTATTTTCATTTTTATTGTTTATTTAATTTTTGAAATTTCGATTTTTTTTTAATTTTAAGTTTTATCTAAAAATTTATTTAAAGTGTAGAAGGAGTTGCCATTCAGAAATTCCTTTAATTCTTTTTTAAATACTAGTTGGCTATCTGTCAGACTTTTGATGCTACTTGGTAAGTGGCCGAAGACTTTTGTGGCAGCATAATGCACGGCTTTCGGTACCAGAATTAGATTTAACCATGAATAGTGAATATCATCCTTTCTCCTAGTGCTGTCGCTATGCACACTGCTATTACTTTTTAATTGGGTCAGATTGTTAATAACAAATTTCATGAGTGAATATATTACATCGTGCAGCTACAGTGAAGATCTCTAGATCCCTAAATAAATGTCTGCAGTATGATCTTGGGTGGGCTCCAGCAATTATTCTGATTAGACGTTTTTGTGCAATGAATGAAGACGAACTTTAGAGTCGACTACAGGCTGACAAATAAAATAAAATAAACAACGGGGACTGAGGCGCGTCAGTCACGGTCTGCACGGCCACTACGGTCGGGGTTTCGAATCCCCCCCCCTCGGGCATGAATATTTGTGCCGTCCTTAGTGTTAGCTGGTTCATAAGAAGTTTGTCAGTTTAGGGACTGATGACCCCGTAGTTAAGTCCCTTAAGCTTAACAAACATTTGAATAACTGACTTCTGTGATACCAAACCTTACGCCAAAATGTAAACTAGAATCTTCAGAGCTGTCAGTATTTTGTAAGCTGTCATTTTTTTAACTTGTGTAATTTTATATAATGACTAAGTGCAATGTTGCACTTGTTGTTTTATACCCAATTTCTTAAGAAGGTAGGATAAGTGCCTCTTAATCGCAAATGTATGTTATTTGTTATGTTTTTACGTTATTTCTTGCATGTCTTTTATGACAGATGACCAGCTTATAAGATATATGAGACCAGATGATGGTGACACAGTGCACCGAAACCGGTCGTCATTTAATACATTATTAATGTGCGATCTTGGCTTTTTATTTTAAAAACTATAAAACGATCAGATCGCCTCCAAACCCGACTACGTCAGGTAATCTTAATTGGTAGTTTGGTTTGGGGTTGTGGCAGCGCCAGATTTAAGGGGGATGGCAAACAGGGGCAGGGGAGCCAATCAAGAAAGGATCGTGGATGGTGGCACTACTACGAAGTTTGTTCCTCGGTAGGGGAAATGCTCCATTGGCGGATGCAGAAGTTGTCACTCGTACACTTTTAGAGTGATCACGTATTTACTCATCATCATTTTCATCAGTTTTCATCTCGGCTTCGTCGACCAGCGATAGTTGAAAATACGGGAAATTTTCTGATGCATGCCTGCTGTACTGAGAGGTTTACCAGATTATCCCAATCTGGGGGTCACTGTGGATCATCGGATCAAGTGAAAGAGCCATTTAGATTCCATGTTGATACGAACGTCAGTGCGCCGGCCGCGGTGGCCGAGGGGACTGAGGCGCTCCAGTCACGGCCACTACGGTCGGGGGTTCGAATCCCCCCCTCGGGCATGGATATTTGTGCCGTCCTAGTTCGTAAGTAGTTCATAAGTAGTTTGTAAGTTTTGGGACTGATGACCCCGTAGTTAAGTCCCATAATCTCTACAAACATTTCTTTTGCAGGCGTCGCAAAGTGAAGAATTTCAGTAGAGCCACACTTACCTTTCGTAAAGCCCCAGCCGCTGAAGTGAGCATCTGGTCCGACGAAGGAGTTGTTGACTTCAGAAGACGAAGGTAAGCGCACCAACTGTACATACACTTGGAGACAAAATGTTATGGTTAGATTACGTAAATGTGTAACGTAAGTAAGGACAATCAGTAACAAAATCTCAACTGTCTAATTACCATTTTGGTTTAACGAAATAGGCAAAACAGCAACACTACATGACTTGCCTGCTTACGACCAGTCCCTGTTGTGAAGCGTGTAACGATACTGCTGACCCCCTCATTTCAATTTTATCGTACGATACCGTCTGCCTGGTCCTCTCGTCTCAATGTCACCGTACGATACCACCTGCGTCGGACCCGGAATCGTGTGGTTCAGTTGTGTTACATGTCGCGTGTGAAGTTAAAAACGTAATAGCCAGCCTAGGAATTATTGTAGGGCAGTGTCTGGGTGATACTGTGATTAAAACGAGTGATAGTTTTCATTAATTAATAGATTCATATATTTTCTTTCCAGACAGTTCTATAAACAATAGTTGCGTCATTGTATGTTATTTCAAGACTTAAGCAGACGAATTGTAAAATCTTTTTTAAAAAACAAAAAGAAATGAAAATTAATAGCATTGTATGTATGTTAGGCTCATAAACAAGTTGTGTAGATCAGCTAATTGTTTTAATTACTGTAAAGTCGAAATTTGTAAATTGTGTTTCTTTGGATATATTGACAGACGTGACATTTTAAACCTAGTTTCAGAACTGACAATATAATTGATAGATCAATATATGTTAGAAACATGTATGATGTACTCATTAACAAATTAATTGATATTTAATATCGCACTTTGTTGTTAACAGAAAGATCGGAAATTTCGTCTTAAAATACATGTGCCATCTAAAATTATTGTATGCATAATTTTCATTTTATATTGTGATTATTTTTGTGTACATGCAATGTTTTTCTGTTGTGTTCGGTAATTGTAAATTAGTATATTCTATTGTTATGAACAATGCTTAATGTAACGTCATTATTGTCGATGTTATATATTTGCCTCACCGCCTTGCGTGGGAGAGTTCGAGTTTTAGTCGGTTGTCAATGCTCTGGCAGCTACGTCAGTCTGCATTTTAAAGTGGAAGTACTGTCTGCTCTAAGTTCTGTTGTTTGCATTTGTTTTGAATTGGTAATGTTTTGGCGGAGAAGGAGATTAATTTCAAATTAAAGAAGAAGTGAAAAATTGTATATATCGACTATTCATTTCTACCACGATCCCAGGAGAATAATGTTGCAGCGAGCGGAACCCCCAATGTTGAAAAGCTGAGTATCGGTAGAATAAACGGTAATTAGTCAAAAATATAATAAAATGTTTCAAGCGATAAACCCCGACATACACTACAGCCTCCTAGATACCGCTGCCTGCCTGCTCGTGATGTGACCTAACATGCACAGAAGATATGCATGATGTTTTCTTCTGTGTTTGTAGCCGCGGTGGTCTGGCTGAGACCTCGAAGGCGCTTTGCTTGAGAGCGCGCAGTTGCTCGCCGTCACAGGTTCGGGATCTCCCTACATCTACATCTACATCTACATCTACATCTACATCTACATCTACATCTACATCTACATACATACTTCGCAATCCACCGTAAGGTGCGTGGCGGAGGGTACACTGTACCACTACTAGGCATTTCCTTTCCTATTCCACTCCCAAATAGAACGAAGAAAAAAGAATGCCTATATGCCTCCGCACGAGCCCTAACTTCTCTTATCTTGTCTTTATGATCATTATACGAAATGTAAATAGGTGACAGGACAGGAAGATCGTTCTACACTCAGTTTCTAATTCCGGCCCTCTAAATTTGCTCAACAAAATTCCTCTAAAAGAACGTCGTACTTCTTCCAGCGATCCCCAATTGAGTTGCCAGAGCATTTCCGTGACACTCGCGCATTGGTCGAAGCTACCAGTAACAAACCTAGCTGCTCCCATCTGAACTGCTTCTATATCTTCCTTTAAACTGATCTGCTGCGGGTCCCAAACACTTGAGCAATACTCAAGGTGTGGTCGTACAAGCGTTTTATACGCGGTCTCCTTTACAGATGAAGTAAATCCTCCCAAAAATCTCCCAATAAACCGAAGTCGGCTGTCCGCCTCACTCACAGCTGACCTTACACGTTCGTTCCATTTCATAAAAAAATAAAATAAATAAATAAAAAATGTTCAAATATTTGTAAATCTATCGGACCAAACTGCGTGGTCATCAGTCCGTGGCTTACAAACTACTTAAACTAAGGTAAATTAACCTAAGGACAAACACACACACCCATGCCCCAGGGAGGACTCGAACCTCCGCAGCGAGGCGCCTTAGACCAATCGGCTACTCCACCGCGGCATACATTTCATATCGCTCTGCAGTGTTAGGCCTACATATTTGAACGACGCGACTGCATCAAGATGCTCACTACTAATGCTGTATTCGAACATTATGGTATTCTTTTTCTACTCATGTGCATGTGTGTGTCTGTGTGAGAGAGACCTTACCGTAAGTTATTTTTATACTCTTGCAAATCATTCTTTACAACCCTAGCAGTAATGGAAAGACATTGACTACCTCTTACTCTTAATTCAGTCCTAAGGTGAACAGTAATTCTAAACACAGAGCAGCTTTGAGTCCACAAATGCCGAGTGATACTGACAGAATCGAAAGGGGCGATGATGTCAAAATGTGTTTTTACATAAGAAGGCAATTAATGATTGTGTTCTTTCCTCAATATAATTGTCTGAAAGGAATTAAAAATTAAAAGTAGTTTACGAATATGGGTACCTGCAAAGCAGAAGCAGACCATAAAATAAATTCATTAACCGAATTACCATAAAGAAAACTACAATAGGCATATCTTAGCCAGTTAACATTACTGTTGTCTGAAATGACGGACATTAGAACATAGCTGATACATCATTTCAAGTCAGAGGCATGAGTTATTCTATGAGGTATAAAGCTATAAAAGAAATTGATCAAACAAAACATTTATAACAAGCTTAAACCCGTTACCCGTTGATCCACTCATGTGTTGGTTGATTATGATACATAAGCTACCTTTCAGTAGTGTGCTATGAGACTGGTTTTGAAGGATGAAATACAATGTCTTCTTAAGAAACAAACATTTTAATCAACATCATCAGGAAAGAAAGTAGTGTAGATCAAAAGAGACGTAAAAATGCACTCGTTTAGAAGAATCCAATCACGAAATTCAACAATAATGATTGTTATAATATCGCAGATCGATCACTTGACGTAATGCATGAAACGTCAATTCGATAATCCAATCACGAAATTCAACAATAATGATTGTAATAATATCGCAGATCGATCACTTGACGTAATGCATGAAACGTCAATTCGATTTTTTAAAAGAAATTTCCTTATTCGTATGCTTATCCTTACAGAGAAAGAGCTGAAGATATTGTAGCACGCATAGGACAAAGATCTGGTCTGTGGCAACAGTTTCGCTGTATGTAACCTCCTTGCTATAGAGTCGCAAACGTCATCACTGGCCTTCAGTCCGAATTTTTTTTAATAATTTGACGACTTTCAACCACTATATCTTCCACCCCGTTATAGCTGTCTACATGGAACTGATATGGTGTACAACGGGAGACTTCGGAAAACAATTACACATAGACCATTCGTTTGAATTCTGTAGTTTTCGCTGCATAGCGAAATATTAACACACAGACACGTAGAATTTTATATACACCGATAACTTTTCATCCCAATATACTCCACCTTTTATCATTATCAACCCTCAAGCAACAATGCAACCAATAAAACCATTTTCAAAGAGTAAATATAACTGTTCCGCATTTCGCGTTATAATCTTCAAATTACTAAGTGTCTATCAGATCGCTATAAAACCGTGCCTAAAACCTTCCTCATGTATAAATTGGTAACTGTACAAATATTTAAGGCTCTGCGTCTTGCCGTTCAGACGTGATAAGCGTACACCGAACAGACATTCACATTAATATATATAGATAAATAGCTATTCGGTCGCCATAAAACCGTGCCTAAAGCCTTCCCCGGGTAGACATTAGTAATTGTACAAATTTTTAGCTCTTCATGTCTTTTGGTTCAGACGTGATAAACGTACCCGAACAGACATTCACATTTATAGATATATATAAAACATAATGAGAATAGTTTGCAATACACTACAAAGTCGTTCATTGAATTGTGAAAGGTACATTAAAAGACAAACATAGTCACAAATACCTATATTCTGTAACTGACAACAACAACAACAAAAAGGATACAAGACTAGTACGTTTGTATCGTTGGGGAAATGATACTACACTCGTACCCATCCTCCAAAACTCTTGCCTGGGTAGCAGGGTGCACCACTGCAATCTTCAATGGGAATCTCCGATTTTTCCACAGATTTCGATTTTGTAGCAAAAACTACATCCACAGATGGCGCTGTAATGAATGGAATCGAAATGAGTCTGCAAAATGTAATTTAAAGACATGCATTTCATATTTAATGACACACGGGACTGCATATGCATACTGTGACAGTATGACACGCCAGAAATTCAGAACGTTCACTTGGAACCCAACCGCAGCTCTGCATCCCTCTGACATATCGAACATGGGGCTTACTCCATCCAGCAATGTGGTCGTGTAACGAACTAAGATGTATCGTAGCTTGTGCTCCTTCCCAATACATTTATTCTCTAATGAAATTTGTCGTTAAAAATATATATCTTTTTCAAACCAATATCTCAGTCCATGGGATCAATACTAGAAACAAGAATAACTTGCATATAGATTTAAATTCACTTACTTTGGCTCATAAAGCAGTCCAATATTCAGCAGTACACATTTTCAATAATATGGCAGCAGCCATAAAAAATTTAACTCCCAATAAAGTACAGTTTGGAAAGAGTCTAAAGGATTGTTTGGTGGCCAACTCCTTCTACACCATTGATGAATTTCTTACCAGAAGTGATTGATTGTAACTTATTGTATACGATATTCACAAATATAAATACTGTGTTCAGTTTGACTTCAGTACAAGTTTTGTGCAGTAATGTAATCATTGTAAATCAGTGTAAAAAAAAAAGAATAAAAAATAAAGTAATTGCTAAGAATTTTAAAATGCACCTAGTAAATTAGTAAGTAGTAATAAGTTTTGTGTCCTTTAAAATATAATTATTTTTAAGATAATTGTTTTTCCTGTCCAATTCCACATCCACAAGGGCAATTACATTTCGGGTCTGTGGAAGGTACAATAACACATATGCTCTATTTTTGTAAGTATATATTGAGCATTTTGTTCTGACATGTTCTACATCCAAGAGGATTCCCTCAATTCGAGTCTACTGGAACGAAAATTACATCTAATCTAATCGAATCTAATTTAATGCAGTAGACCAGACTGTTCCAACAGGATAATCCGCGAGCAGGAGCGCACTCGAGTACTCACTCTCCAGGTCGGAGCTGCGGTGGGGGGGGGGGGGCGGGGGAAGATGACGTCATGAACGCGTACTCGGTGGCGAAAAGTAAACAGACACGTTAGTTGAGTTCTCGTCGTCAGTAGATCACAACTCTTATTGCTCAAAAATATTCATTAACATTCACAGAATATATGACATCAACTGCGATTGGGCAAAGCAGAAAATGTGTACCCAGCCGGGATTCGAACCCGGGTCTGCTGCTTTCGAGGTAGTTGCGCTGACCACTACACCACTGGGGACACAGTGATCACCGCACCTGCAAGGACTACCTACGCACGCCTCCCGTCAGATACAAATTCCCAGCTTCGCCCTGCCCACAGTACGTCTGTTCTTTCGGAACAGATGCCACATGTATATATATAATATGCCGGTGACGGGCAATGATCCTATCGTTAGTGGGGAGAGGTGGGCAAGTTTGAAGCCCTTACTCTTACGGGAATTAGTTACATAACTAAGAGTTTGAGTACTGTGGGCAGGGCGAAGCTGGGAATTTGTATCTGACGGGAGGCGTGCTTAGGTAGTCCTTGCAGGTGCGGTGATCACTGTGTCCCCAGTGGTGTAGGGGTCAGCGCAACTGCCTAGAAAACAGGAGACCCGGGTTCGAATCACGGCTGGGTACACATTTTCAGCTTTGCCCAATCGCAGTTGATATCATATGTTCTGTGAATATTAAAGAATAACAACTGCAGGATCAGAAGTGACGTCTGTCCTTTCGGAACAGACGCCACATGTATACACAAAAATATTCGATATACAGAGTCATTACAAAAAAAAGGAGAACCTCAGGATATATATATACTATCTCTCTAAACTGAAAACCTTTGTATTTGCGCCATTTCTTGTGATAGATGCTGGATCGAACGTTATGTCACTTATTGCTGATCCTGTGTAGCACGTTCTGAAACTTATAAGACAGGCGACTTTTGGTTACTTTAGTTGTTATCAATTACATTGGTGTGTTACTCATTTGCCTGAAATAAGGTATTATTCTTAAACGCAAATGTACCATATCTTTGAACATAAAAAACATAGCCTACTTTTCCCGAAGACGATATCCTAGTTATGAAATCAAATGAAAAATTCGTATTATCATATTTAGGATAAAGAAAATGGAAACTAGCATGCGATTCATCTTGATAAAACATTCAGTCACCATCTGGCTCCTTTTGATATTCTAGAAACTGCTAGTAAAATCAGACTTCTTCATTAAACAAAGAACAGGAAAATTACTTATCTTAGATCAATGAAACACGTAATTAAAAATGTAATATAATTCCACCATAAATATGCTTGATTAAATTCCAGTTATTAAACATCATTGAAGTTCAGCTTCACAGAGCTTTTACATTAATTATAATAACAACAGACATTATCATAGCTGAGGATTGATCTGGTGTCACGTATCAAACATTTCCATGGAGAAAAAGGGCAGTTTCAGTTATAGCTATTTCACAAACAATTATGCCCGTCATGGGAAGTGCCCCACTATATCTGCCGTCTACTCCCTCCTCTCTGTTTTCTTCACAGCGACCCCACTCCCTGTACATCTATCATCCCCTCCTCCCTATGTTTACATTTTCCTCCTTTCTCTTTATATTCATTCCAAGCCTCAATTAGTATCTGAGTTCCGCTCACTCCTTTTATTTCCATCACCTACAGCCCACTCCCAGTACATCTCACATCCCCACCTCCCTGTGTTTACATTCTCCCTCCTTTTCTTTAAATCCATTCCATGTCCCCATCTATATCTGAATTCTCCACCCTCCTCTCTTTTTCCATCACCTTCAGCCCACTCCCTGTACATAACTCATCCCTTCCTTCCTGCGATTACATTCTCCCTCCTTATCTTTATATCTATTCCACGCCCCTATCTATATCTGCCTTCTCCTACCTCTTCTCTTTTTCCTTCACCTTCAGCCCACTCCCTGGACAACTCTCATCCCCTCCTCCCTGTGTTTACATTGTCCCTATTTCTCTTTATATCCATTCCATGCTCCAATCAATATCTGCCTTCCGCTCACTTATTTCCCAGTACATCCCTCATCCCCTCCTCCCTGTGTTTATATTGTCCCAATTTCTGTTTATATTCATTCCATGCCCCAATCAATATCTGCCTTCCGCTCCCTCTTTTTCTTTCCATCACCTTCAGCACATTCCCAGTAGATCTCCCATCCCCTCCTCCCTGTGTTTATATTCTCCCTCCTTCTCTTTGTATCTATTCCATGCCCCCATATATATATCTCCCTTCTCCTACCTCATCTCTTTTTCCATAACCTTTTTTAGCCCACTCCCTCTACATCTCTCATTCCCTTGTCCCTGAGTTTACACTCTCTCGCCTTCTCTTTTTATCCATTCCATGACCCCACCTATATCTTCGTTCTCCTACCTCCTCTCTTTTCAATCACCTTCAGCTCACTTCCTGTACATAACTCAGCCCGTCTTCCCTCTGTTCACATTCTCCCACCTTCTCTTTATCTCCATTTGCCATCTATAACTGCCTTCTCATCCCTCCTCTCCTTTTCCATCACCTTTAGCTCGCTTCCTGTACATCTCTCATTCCTTCCTGCTGGTGCTTAAATTCTCCCTCCTTCTCTTTATACCCATTCCCATGCCCCCATTTACATCTGCCTTGTGCTCCCACTTCTCTTTTTCCATCACCTTCAGCCCACTCCCTGTAAATCTGTCATCCCTTCTCCCTGTGTTTAAAATTTCCCTCCATATCTTTATATCCATTTCATGCCCCCAGCTATATATGCCTTCTCCTCCTTCCTCTCTTTCTACATCATCTGCAGCCCAATCCCGGTACGTCTCTCATCCCCTCCTCCCTGCGTTTAAACTTTTTCTCTCTTTCTTTATTTCTATTTCGTGCCCCCAAATATATCTTCTTTTCTACTGCCTCCTCTCTTTTTACACCACCTTCAGCCCACTCCTTGTTCATCTTTCATCCCCTCATACTTGTGTTTACATTCTCCCTAATTCTCTTTATTTCCATTATGATGCCTTATCTACATCAGCTTTGTCCTTCCTACTCATGGTTTCCATCACCTTTAGCCCACTCCCCCTATATCTCTCATACCCTCTTCCCTGTGGTTACATTCTCCCTCATTCCCTTTATATCCATTCAATGCTCCATCTGTATTTGCCTTCTCCACCCTCTTCTCTTTTACCATCACCTTCATCCCACTCCCTGTACAACTCTTATCCCTTCTTCCCTATGATTACATTGTCCTCCTCCTCTTTATATCCATTCCATGCCCCATCCATGTATGCCTTCTCCTCCTTCCTCTCTGTTTCCATCATCTTGAACCCAAACCCTGTACTTAAGTCATCCCCTCCTCCCTGTGTTTACATTCTCTCTCTTTCTCCTTATATCTTTTGTGTCTCGTTGCCACTGGTTGTCCTATGTGTCTGCAGCCGAGTAGAGAAAGACCAACACAGGAAAATAGGATGCACGCATGTGCGGGTACAGTGTCTGAGGTTGCCTGCCAATGGGACAGCAGAAACTAGAACCACCAAGGTATATATTTATCACTTCTATAAGTTTCGTGACAGCAGACTAGTGTAATGCTGACACATAGTTTAAGTAGGTAGAGGCCAGCCTACTGATGAGAGTCTGTTCTAGTGCATGTCCTATGGCCAAGTGACCGATACAGTTGAGTTCACACTTGTACGACACCACAATATCTATTATAATGCCCCTACCTATATCTGCTTTCTCTTCCCTCTTCTCTTTTTCCATCGCCTTCAGCCTACTACATGTTTCATCCCCTCCTCCCTGTATTTGCATTAGTAGGGAGATGGTGGGCGTTCTGGGCCACTTTTACTTCTATTCGAAATTAATAGCTCTAGAAATGTATGTCCCACATCTCACAGGACCCGATTATTAGTGTATCACCTCCCTCACCAACCTTCGACATTTCTAACCGAGGCTTTTGTTTTACTATTGAACATAAGTATGCTGAAATACTGCATTTTGAACAGGGTCACTTCAGGAATACAGGGTCACTTTTGGAATGTGGGACCTCTTTCGGAGCCAACAAAGAATCTTCGCACCTTGTCCATTTGAACAACGCCCCTTTCATGTACGTCCAGCCACGCTACTGTCCATGCCGCCTGGCTCTATCAGGTGCTTTGATTGACGACGGCGGTTGTCGCCCTGATGTTTTGTGTGAAGAGTTCTGACAGCCGGGGTTGTTGTTGATTGTATTGGCGAGCCCATGGTTTTATGTTTTAACTGTATTTGACCCGAAGATGCGACTTTAAGTCGCGAAACCGGTGCAACGTGCAATAACTTTGTTGTAAATAACCATCAATCCTCTGAGAGTTAGCTCAGAGTACCTAGGAAGAAACAGATCTGATAAAAAATGAAATATAAAAGCATCTAGCTAGGGCCAAATACTCTACTAACTATAGAATCGAAGCAATCAACGACAATGTTTTACAGATAGAAAGCGATGCAGACGTTAACGGTCGTACAACGTACCTCTGAGGTACCGATAAAGAGACACAAAGGAGAGACAGAACACTGCAATCGTTAATCAACTCTTATTTCATATATCGTGTATACTACTATCAGCTTATAGAATTTATTAATAGTAGCAACAGTCTACAGTATTAAACTTCATCCTGAAAGAGTTAGCTTAACATGGTAGAATACAAACTATTACATATTTTAGGTACTCGTATCGACGACTAGAGTTGCATCAGACCATATCGGTAACACTGCAGAGGAAGTATAATGTATCTTACGACGCCAGTAGACTGCCATTAAGGGTCATCTGCTTGTGAATCTTAATTACAATTCGTATGGTATGCAAAATTTGTAAGAAAGGAGCGGAAAAATGTTAAAGTTCTTAAAATGACAATTCCAGTCTGATCTCCTTCCTCCAAGACGTGATAAAAGATTTCTTATGGACCCAAGGAGTTCTCCACACGAAGTACGAAATTTCAACTATCAGTTACGATGATTTTTGTACACCACGTCGTCATATCATGTAACAGTACAGATACGGTCATCTGCACTTACCACAGAAGGGTAATAAGCGTCTGTCAACATAAAAAGATATCTAGAACGCTTATAATCGCATCCAGTAATACGACAATTGTTACGAAAAACCTGTAATGCAACAGACATCTTTATCTCTCCCATACAGGTGTTTAGTTGCACTAACGTGAGGTGTCTCGATGCGAGCGCAATGGACATCGGTGTGTATTCACGTTACTGTTAGGCGTTTTAATTTTTCAAATGATGTTTCCCTCTAGGTCGCGTGTTGCTCGTGGTTACATATTATCCATTTTCCACGGTGGCTATCACATTCATCGAGAGAATTTGTTTAAGGTAATGATTTTACCCTCGCAGATTTTCGGTATTCCTGCCTGTAAATTTGAACAGTCTTTTCAAAAAAATGTTCAAATGTTTGTGTAGCTTATGGGACTTAACTATGGGGTCATCAGTCCCTAAACTTACAAACTACTTAGAAACTAGCTAATACTAACGACGGCACAAATATCCATGCCCAAGGGGGGGGGGGGATTCGAACAGCTGACCGTAGTGGCCGTGCAGACCGTGACTGAAGCGCCTCAGTCCCCTTGGCCACCGCGGCCCGCGAACAGTCTTTTCGTAAGCAATATGTCTTCTGCTGTTGTTGTAGTTGTTGGGTGATGAGGGATTTACACACCTGGGACATCGAAGAATGTTCGTTAGGATGGATACAAGCGAGCTTTGATTTGTGGAGGTCGCTACCGCTACAGCTTGCCAATGATGTAAGGCGTGCGGATGAGTTTTGCGGGACCAAGATATTTTTTAAACACGTCCGTCGGCTGTCGCATACATCGTCTATACGAAGAGCGTGGTTGCTGGTTTGAACTTAGCATTGTAAATACTTGGGCAGATACCTGTGACATTAAAGATGAAATTCTTTCTCTCAGAGGCAAATTTTCCATCCCATACGAGTTCTAAATGAGATTAATTGAATTACATTACATAGCAGAGTGTAGCGATATGTAGTAAGCAGTTCTGCTCAGGGACATAAGGTGCCGAAAAATCCGGAAAGGAAATATTCTTTTCTAGACAGCCCCAAATGTTTGACAACGGTTAGAATTGTTTATAAATAATTGTAAGTAAATGTAAGTAGTTTTTTTATTAACCCCTTCATTTGCATTTCAATGTAATGATAATTGGTGTTGAAAATTATATTTCTTCTCCCGTCAAAGAAATTTCAGTGATGGATGGTTCGGACCAGGCTTAGAATATTGGACTGCTGATTCAATGTCTCTACCTGACCCATCAGCAAGCTTCCGTCCCTCCAAATCGATCTACCATCAAACTCATTTGAATTTACTGCATCTACAGTTCCCTTGAACTTACTGGTAATTGTCTATAAGCAATTTTCACACTACCAGGAGCAGACAGTGATCGGACATGGTGCACTCCTGCAGTTAGGTTACAGTAACGTACCTACACCACCAACATCACAGCCGACAAATCACAGAGCTCGGTTCAGGTGGGAGACGACTGCTTGTAAACATGCAATGACTGGAAATGTGGGGATGACCAAGCCTTTTCATCTTCTTATGCAACCAGACTGTTTTAACAAGGGAAACGACCTATTGGTTGGCTGAATAGCAAATAAAAGTATTTGAGATGTAAGGTCTATGCAGCCATTGCACGAAAATACTCTTTGAGCTTGTTTCGTTTTGTTTACATTCTCCAATGCCCCATCTATATGTCTTATCTCCCCTCCTCTCTTTTTCCATCACCATCATGGCGACAGCAACATCAACGCCTCTTCTCCTAGCTGTCTCATCTGGAGGTAAAGTGTGGCAGCACCAACAACAACACCTCTTCTCCCAACTGTCTCCCCTGGTGGTAAAGTGTGGCAGCACCAACAACAACACCTCTTCTCCCTGCTCTCTCCTCTGGAGTTTAACTTGTGGCAGCATCAACAACAACACCTCTACTTCCAGCTGTCTCCTCTGGTGGTAAAGTGTGAAAGCACCAAAAACAACACCTCTTCTCCCAACTGTCTCTTCTGGAGGTAAAGTGTGGCAGCACCAACAACAACACCTCTTCTCCCAGCTGTCTCCTCTGGAGGTAAAGTGTGGCACCACCAACAACAACACAACAACACCTCTTCTCCCAGCTGTCTCCTCTGGAGGTAAAGTGTGGCAGCACCAACAACAAAACCTCTTCTCCCAGCTGTCTCCTCTGGAGGTAAAGTGTGGCAGCACCAACAACAACACCTCTTCTTCCAGCTATCTCCTCTGGAGTTTAACTTGTGGCAGCACCAACATCAACACCTCTTCTCCCAGCTGTCTCCTCTGGAGGTAAAATGTGGCAGCACCAACAACAACACCTCTTCTCCCAGCTGTCTCCTCTGGAGTTTAACTTGTGGCAGCACCAGCAACAACACCTCTTCTTCCAGCTGTCTCCTCTGGTGGTAAAGTGTGGAAGCACCAACAACAACACCTCTTCTCCCAGCTGTCTCCTCTGGTGGTAAAGTGTGGCAGCACCAACAACAACACCTCTTCTCCCTGCTGTCTCCTCTGGAGTTTAACTTGTGGCAGCATCAACAACAACACCTCTACTTCCAGCTGTCTCCTCTGGTGGTAAAGTGTGAAAGCACCAAAAACAACACCTCTTCTCCCAACTGTCTCTTCTGGAGGTAAAGTGTGGCAGCACCAACAACAACACCTCTTCTCCCAGCTGTCTCCTCTGGAGGTAAAGTGTGGCACCACCAACAACAACACAACAACACCTCTTCTCCCAGCTGTCTCCTCTGGAGGTAAAGTGTGGCAGCACCAACAACAAAACCTCTTCTCCCAGCTGTCTCCTCTGGAGGTAAAGTGTGGCAACACCAACAACAACACCTCTTCTCCCAGCTGTCTCCTCTGGTGGTAAAGTGTGGCAGCACCAACAACAACACCTCTTCTTCCAGCTATCTCCTCTGGAGTTTAACTTGTGGCAGCACCAACATCAACACCTCTTCTCCCAGCTGTCTCCTCTGGAGGTAAAATGTGGCAGCACCAACAACAACACCTCTTCTCCCAGCTGTCTCCTCTGGAGTTTAACTTGTGGCAGCACCAGCAACAACACCTCTTCTTCCAGCTATCTCCTCTGGTGGTAAAGTGTGGCAGCACCAACAACAACACCTCTTCTTCCAGCTATCTCCTCTGGAGTTTAACTTGTGGCAGCACCAGCAACAACACCTCTTCTTCCAGCTGTCTCCTCTGGTGGTAAAGTGTGGCAGCACCAACAACAACACCTCTTCTTCCAGCTATCTCCTCTGGAGTTTAACTTGTGGCAGCACCAACATCAACACCTCTTCTCCCAGCTGTCTCCTCTGGAGGTAAAATGTGGCAGCACCAACAACAACACCTCTTCTCCCAGCTGTCTCCTCTGGTGGTAAAGTGTGGCAGCACCAACAACAACACCCCTTCTCCCAGCTGTCTCCTCTGGAGGTACAGTGTGGCAACACCAACAACAACACAACAACATCTCTTCTCCCAGCTGTCTCCTCTGGTGGTAAAGTGTGGCAGCACCAACAACAACACCTCTTCTCCCTGCTGTCTCCTCTGGAGTTTAACTTGTGGCAGCATCAACAACAACACCTCTTCTCCCAGCTGTCTCCTCTGGAGGTACAGTGTGGCAACACCAACAACAACACAACAACACCTCTTCTCCCAGCTGTCTCCTCTGGAGGTAAAGTGTGGCAGCACCAACAACAAAACCTCTTCTCCCAGCTGTCTCCTCTGGAGGTAAAGTGTGGCAACACCAACAACAACACCTCTTCTTCCAGCTGTCTCCTCTGGTGGTAAAGTGTGGCAGCACCAACAACAACACCTCTTCTTCCAGCTATCTCCTCTGGAGTTTAACTTGTGGCAGCACCAACATCAACACCTCTTCTCCCAGCTGTCTCCTCTGGAGGTAAAATGTGGCAGCACCATCAACAACACCTCTTCTCCAAGCTGTCTCCTCTGGAGTTTAACTTGTGGCAGCACCAGCAACAACACCTCTTCTTCCAGCTGTCTCCTCTGGTGGTAAAGTGTGGCAGCACCAACAACAACACCTCTTCTTCCAGCTATCTCCTCTGGAGTTTAACTTGTGGCAGCACCAACATCAACACCTCTTCTCCCAGCTGTCTCCTCTGGAGGTAAAATGTGGCAGCACCAACAACAACACCTCTTCTCCCAGCTGTCTCCTCTGGAGTTTAACTTGTGGCAGCACCAGCAACAACACCTCTTCTTCCAGCTGTCTCCTCTGGTGGTAAAGCGTGGCAGCACCAACAACAACACCTCTTCTTCCAGCTAACTCCTCTGGAGTTTAACTTGTGGCAGCACCAGCAACAACACCTATTCTTCCAGCTGTCTCCTCTGGAGGTACAGTGTGGCAACACCAACAACAACACAACAACACCTCTTCTCCCAGCTGTCCCCTCTGGAGGTAAAGAGTGGCAGAACCAACAACAAAACCTCTTCTCCCAGCTGTCTCCTCTGGAGGTAAAGTGTGGAAGCACCAACAACAAAACCACTTCTCCCAGCTGTCTCCTCTGGAGGTAAAGTGTGGCAGCACCAACAACAAAACCTCTTCTCCCAGCTGTCTCCTCTGGAGGTAAAGTGTGGCAACACCAACAACAACACCTCTTCTTCCAGCTGTCTCCTCTGGTGGTAAAGTGTGGCAGCACCAACAACAACACCTCTTCTTCCAGCTATCTCCTCTGGAGTTTAACTTGTGGCAGCACCAACATCAACACCTCTTCTCCCAGCTGTCTCCTCTGGAGGTAAAATGTGGCAGCACCAACAACAACACCTCTTCTCCCAGCTGTCTCCTCTGGAGTTTAACTTGTGGCAGCACCAGCAACAACACCTCTTCTTTCAGCTGTCTCCTCTGGTGGTAAAGTGTGGCAGCACCAACAACAACACCTCTTCTTCCAGCTATCTCCTCTGGAGTTTAACTTGTGGCAGCACCAGCAACAACACATCTTCTTCCAGCTGTCTCCTCTGGTGGTAATGTGTGGCAGCACCAACAACAACGCCTCTTCTCCCACCTGTCTCCTCTGGAGTTTAACTTGTGGCAGCACCAAAATCAACACCTCTTCTCCCAGCTGTCTCCTCTGGAGGTAAAATGTGGCAGCACCAACAACAACACCTCTTCTCCCAGCTGTCTCCTCTGGTGGTAAAGTGTGACAGCAAAAACAACAACACCTCTTCTCCCAGCTCTCTCCTCTGGTGGTACAGTGTGGCAACACCAACAACAACACAACAACACCTCTTCTCCCAGCTGTCTCCTCTGGTGGTAAAGTGTGGCAGCACCAACAACAACACCTCTTCTCCCTGCTGTCTCCTCTGGAGTTTAACTTGTGGCAGCATCAACAACAACACCTCTACTTCCAGCTGTCTCCTCTGGTGGTAAAGTGTGAAAGCACCAAAAACAACACCTCTTCTCCCAACTGTCTCTTCTGGAGGTAAAGTGTGGCAGCACCAACAACAACACCTCTTCTCCCAGCTGTCTCCTCTGGAGGTACAGTGTGGCAACACCAACAACAACACAACAACACCTCTTCTCCCAGCTGTCTCCTCTGGAGGTAAAGTGTGGCAGCACCAACAACAAAACCTCTTCTCCCAGCTGTCTCCTCTGGAGGTAAAGTGTGGCAACACCAACAACAACACCTCTTCTTCCAGCTGTCTCCTCTGGTGGTAAAGTGTGGCAGCACGAACAACAACGCCTCTTCTCCCACCTGTCTCCTCTGGAGATTAACTTGTGGCAGCACCAACATCAAAATCTCTTCTCCCAGCTGTCTTCTCTGGAGGTAAAGTGTAGCAGCACCAACAACAACACCTCTTCTCCCAGCTGTCTCCTCTGGTGGTAAAGTGTGGCAGCACCAACAAGAACACCTCTTCTCCCTGCTGTATCCTCTGGTGGTAAAGTGTGGCAGCACCAACAACACCTCTTCTTCCTGCTGTCTCCTGTGGAGGTAAAGTGTGGCAGCACCAACAACAACACCTCTTCTCCCTGCTGTCTCCTCTGGAGTTTAACTTGTGGCAGCACCAACAACAACACCTCTTCTCCCAGCTGTCTCCTCTGGTGGTAAAGTGTGGCAGCACCAACAACAACACCTCTTCTCCCTGCTGTCTCCTCTGGAGTTTAACTTGTGGCAGCACCAACAACAACACCTCTTCTTCCAGCTGTCTCCTGTGGAGGTAAAGTGTGGCAGCACCAACAACAACGCCTCTTCTCCCACCTGTCTCCTCTGGAGTTTAACTTGTGGCAGCACCAACAACAACACCTCTTCTCCCTGCTGTCTCCTCTGGAGTTTAACTTGTGGCAGCACCAACATCAACACCTCTTCTCCCAGCTGTCACCTCTGGAGGTAAAGTGTGGGAGCACCAACAACAACACCTCTTCTCCCAGCTGTCTCCTCTGGTGGTAAAGTGTGGCAGCACCAACAAGAACACCTCTCCTCCCTGCTGTCTCCTCTGGTGGTAAAGTGTGGCAGCACCAACAAAAACACCTCTTCTTCCAGCAGTCTCCTGTGGAGGTAAAGTGTAGCAGCACCAACAACAACACCTCTTCTCCCTGCTGTCTCCTCTGGAGTTTAACTTGTGGCAGCACCAACAACAACACCTCTTCTTCCAGCTGTCACCTGTGGAGGTAAAGTGTGGCAGCACCAACAACAACGCCTCTTCTCCCACCTGTCTCCTCTGGAGTTTAACTTGTGGCAGCACCAACATCAACACCTCTTCTACCAGCTGTCTCCTCTGGAGGTAAAGTGTGGCAGCACCAACAACAACAACTCTTCTCCCAGCTGTCTCCTCTGGTGGTAAAGTGTGGCAGCACCAACAAGAACACCTCTTCTCCCTGCTGTCTCCTCTGGAGTTTAACTTGTGGCAGCATCAACAACAACACCTCTACTTCCAGTTGTCTCCTCTGGTGGTAAAGTGTGACAGCACCAAAAACAACACCTCTTCTCCCAGCTGTCTCCTCTGGTGGTAAAGTGTGGCAGCACCAACGACACACCTCTTCTTCCAGCTGTCTCCTGTGGAGGTAAAGTGTGGCAACACGAACAACAACACCTCTTCTCCCAGCTGTCTCCTCTGGACTTTAACTTGTGGCAGCACCAACAACAACACCTCTTATCCCAGCTGTCTCATCTGGTGGTAAAGTGTGGCAGGACCAACAACAACACCTCTTCTCCCAGCTGTCTCCTCTGGAGTTCAACATTTGGCAGCACCAACAACAACACCTCTTCTCCCAGCTGTCCCCTCTGGAGGTAAAGTGTGGCAGCACCAACAACAACATCTCTTCTCCCAGCTGTTTCCTGTGGAGGTAAAGTGTGGCAACACCAACAACAACACCTCTTCTCCCAGCTTTCTCCTCTGGTGGTAAGGTGTGGCAGCACCAACAACAACACCTCTTCTCCCTGCTGTCTCCTCTGGAGTTTAACTTGTGGCAGCACCAACAACAACACCTCTTCTCCCAGCTGTCTACTCTGCAGTTTAACTTGTGGCAGCACCAACAAGAACACCTCTTCTCCCTGCTGTCTCCTCTGGTGGTAAAGTGTGGCAGCACCAACAACAACACCTCTACTTCCAGCTGTTTCCTGTGGAGGTAAAGTGTGGCAGCACCAACAACAACACCTCTTCTCCCTGCTGTCTCCTCTGGAGTTTAACTTGTGGCAGCACCAACAACACCTCTTCTTCCAGCTGTCACCTGTGGAGGTAAAGTGTGGCAGCACCAACAACAACGCCTCTTCTCCCACCTGTCTCCTCTGGAGTTTAACTTGTGGCAGCACCAACATCAACACCTCTTCTACCAGCTGTCTCCTCTGGAGGTAAAGTGTGGCAGCACCAACAACAACAACTCTTCTCCCAGCTGTCTCCTCTGGTGGTAAAGTGTGGCAGCACCAACAACACACCTCTTTTTCCAGCTGTCTCCTGTGGAGGTAAAGTGTGGCAACACGAACAACAACACCTCTTCTCCCACCTGTCTCCTCTGGTGGTAAAGTGTGGCAGCACCAACAACAACGCCTCTTCTCCCACCTGTCTCCTCTGGAGTTTAACTTGTGGCAGCACCAACATCAACACCTCTTCTCCGAGCTGTCACCTCTG
Source organism: Locusta migratoria (assembly GCA_026315105.1). NCBI lineage: Eukaryota > Metazoa > Arthropoda > Insecta > Orthoptera > Acrididae > Locusta > Locusta migratoria. The sequence goes on along the minus strand of CM048753.1, from coordinate 15,121,631 downwards.
GAGGAAAAGTGAGGCAGCACCAACAACAACACCTCTTCTCCCAGCTGTCTCCTCTGGTGGTTAAGTGTGGCAGCACCAACAAGAACACGTCTTCTCCCTGCTGTCTCCTCTGGTGGTAAAGTGTGGCAGCACCAACAACAACACCTCTCCTTCCAGCTGTCTCCTGTGGAGGTAAAGTGTGGCAGCACCAACAACAACACCTCTTCTCCTTGATGTCTCCTCTGGAGTTTAACTTGTGGCAGCACCAACAACAACACCTCTTCTTCCAGCTGTCACCTGTGGAGGTAAAGTGTGGCAGCACCAACAACAACGCCTCTTCTCCCACCTGTCTCCTCTGGAGTTTAACTTGTGGTAGCACCAACATCAACACCTCTTCTACCAGCTGTCTCCTCTGGAGGTAAATTGTGGCAGCACCAACAACAACAACTCTTCTCCCAGCTGTCTCCTCTGGTGGTAAAGTGTGGCAGCACCAACAACACACCTCTTCTTCCAGCTGTCTCCTGTGGAGGTAAAGTGTGGCAACACGAACAACAACACCTCTTCTCCCAGCTGTCTCCTCTGGTGGTAAAGTGTGGCAGCACCAACAACAACGCATCTTCTCCCAGCTGTCTCCTCTGGACTTTAACTTGTGGCAGCACCAACAACAACACCTCTTCTCCCAGCTGTCTCCTCTGGTGGTAAAGTGTGGCAGGACCAACAACAACACCTCTTCTCCCAGCTGTCTCCTCTGGAGTTCAACATTTGGCAGCACCAACAACAACACCTCTTCTCCCAGCTGTCTCCTCTGGAGGTAAAGTGTGGCAGCACCAACAACAACATCTCTTCTCCCAGCTGTTTCCTGTGGAGGTAAAGTGTGGCAACACCAACAACAACACCTCTTCTCCCAGCTTTCTCCTCTGGTGGTAAGGTGTGGCAGCACCAACAACAACACATCTTCTTCCTGCTGTCTCCTCTGGAGTTTAACTTGTGGCAGCACCAAAAACAACACCTCTTCTCCCAGCTGTCTACTCTGCAGTTTAACTTGTGGCAGCACCAACAACAACATCTCTTCTCCCAGCTGTCTCCTCTAGAGGAAAGGTGTGGCAGCACCAACAACAACACCTCTTCACCCTGCTGTCTCCTCTGCAGTTTAACTTGTGGCAGCACCAACAACAACACCTCTTCTTGCAGCTGTCTCCTCTGGTGGTAAAGTGTGGCAGGTCCAACAACAACACTCCTTCTCCCAGCTGTCTCCTCTGGAGTTTAGCTTGTGGCAGCACCAACAACAACACCTCTTCTTCCAGCTGTCTCCTCTGGAGGTAACGTGTGGCAGGTCCAACAACATCACCTCTTCTTCCAGCTGTCTCCTCTGGTGGTAAAGTGTGGCAGCACCAACAAGAACACCTCTTCTCCCTGCTGTCTCCTCTGGTGGTAAAGTGTGGCAGCACCATCAACAACACCTCTTCTTCCAGCTGTCTCCTGTGGAAGTAAAGTGTGGCAGCACCAACAACAACACCTCTTCTCCCTGCTGTCTCCTCTGGAGTTTAACTTGTGGCAGCACCAACATCAACACCTCTTCTTCCAGCTGTCTCCTCTGGAGGTAAAGTGTGGCAGCACCAACAACAAAACCTCTTCTCCCAGCTGTCTCCTCTGGAGGTAAAGTGTGGCAACACCAACAACAACACCTCTTCTTCCAGCTGTCTCCTCTGGTGGTAAAGTGTGGCAGCACCAACAACAACACCTCTTCTTCCAGCTATCTCCTCTGGAGTTTAACTTGTGGCAGCACCAACATCAACACCTCTTCTCCCAGCTGTCTCCTCTGGAGGTAAAATGTGGCAGCACCAACAACAACACCTCTTCTCCCAGCTGTCTCCTCTGGAGTTTAACTTGTGGCAGCACCAGCAACAACACCTCTTCTTCCAGCTGTCTCCTCTGGTGGGAAAGTGTGGCAGCACCAACAACAACACCTCTTCTTCCAGCTATCTCCACTGGTGGTAAGGTGTGGCAGCACCAACAACAACACCTCTTCTCCCTCCTGTCTCCTCTGGAGTTTAACTTGTGGCAGCACCAACAACAACACCTCTTCTCCCAGCTGTCTACTCTGCAGTTTAACTTGTGGCAGCACCAACAACAACACCTCTTCTCCCAGCTGTCTCCTCTGGAGTTTAACTTGTGGCAGCACCAACAACAACATCTCTTCTCCCAGCTGTCTCCTCTAGAGGAAAAGTGTGGCAGCACCAACAACAACACCTCTTCACCGTGCTGTCTCCTCTGCAGTTTAACTTGTGGCAGCACCAACATCAACACCTCTTCTTGCAGCTGTCTCCTCTGGTGGTAAAGTGTGGCAGGTCCAACAACAACACTCCTTCTCCCAGCTGTCTCCTCTGGAGTTTAGCTTGTGGCAGCACCAACAACAACACCTCTTCTTCCAGCTGTCTCCTCTGGAGGTAACGTGTGGCAGGTCCAACAACATCACCTCTTCTTCCAGCTGTCTCCTCTGGTGGTAAAGTGTGGCAGCACCAACAAGAACACCTCTTCTCCCTGCTGTCTCCTCTGGTGGTAAAGTGTGGCAGCACCATCAACAACACCTCTTCTTCCAGCTGTCTCCTGTGGAAGTAAAGTGTGGCAGCACCAACAACAACACCTCTTCTCCCTGCTGTCTCCTCTGGAGTTTAACTTGTGGCAGCACCAACATCAACACCTCTTCTTCCAGCTGTCTCCTCTGGAGGTAAAGTGTGGCAGCACCAACAACAAAACCTCTTCTCCCAGCTGTCTCCTCTGGAGGTAAAGTGTGGCAACACCAACAACAACACCTCTTCTTCCAGCTGTCTCCTCTGGTGGTAAAGTGTGGCAGCACCAACAACAACACCTCTTCTTCCAGCTATCTCCTCTGGAGTTTAACTTGTGGCAGCACCAACATCAACACCTCTTCTCCCAGCTGTCTCCTCTGGAGGTAAAATGTGGCAGCACCAACAACAACACCTCTTCTCCCAGCTGTCTCCTCTGGAGTTTAACTTGTGGCAGCACCAGCAACAACACCTCTTCTTCCAGCTGTCTCCTCTGGTGGGAAAGTGTGGCAGCACCAACAACAACACCTCTTCTTCCAGCTATCTCCACTGGTGGTAAGGTGTGGCAGCACCAACAACAACACCTCTTCTCCCTCCTGTCTCCTCTGGAGTTTAACTTGTGGCAGCACCAACAACAACACCTCTTCTCCCAGCTGTCTACTCTGCAGTTTAACTTGTGGCAGCACCAACAACAACACCTCTTCTCCCAGCTGTCTCCTCTGGAGTTTAACTTGTGGCAGCACCAACAACAACATCTCTTCTCCCAGCTGTCTCCTCTAGAGGAAAAGTGTGGCAGCACCAACAACAACACCTCTTCACCGTGCTGTCTCCTCTGCAGTTTAACTTGTGGCAGCACCAACATCAACACCTCTTCTCCCAGCTGTCACCTCTGGAGGAAAAGTGAGGCAGCACCGACAACAACACCTCTTCTCCCAGCTGTCTCCTCTGGTGGTAAAGTGTGGCAGCACCAACAAGAACACCTCTTGTCCCTGCTGTCTCCTCTGGTGGTAAAGTGTGGCAGCACCAACAACAACACCTCTTCTTCCAGCTGTCTCCTGTGGAGGTAAAGTGTGGCAGCACCAACAACAACACCTCTTCTCCCTGCTGTCTCCTCTGGAGTTTAACTTGTGGCAGCACCAACAACAACACCTCTTCTTCCAGCTGACACCTGTGGAGGTAAAGTGTGGCAGCACCAACAACAACGCCTCTTCTCCCACCTGTCTCCTCTGGAGTTTAACTTGTGGCAGCACCAACATCAACACCTCTTCTACCAGCTGTCTCCTCTGGAGGTAAAGTGTGGCAGCACCAACAACAACAACTCTTCTCCCAGCTGTCTCCTCTGGTGGTAAAGTGTGGCAGCACCAACAACACACCTCTTCTTCCAGCTGTCTCCTGTGGAGGTAAAGTGTGGCAACACGAACAACAACACCTCTTCTCCCAGCTGTCTCCTCTGGTGGTAAAGTGTGGCAGCACCAACAACAACGCCTCTTCTCCCAGCTGTCTCCTCTGGACTTTAACTTGTGGCAGCACCAACAACAACACCTCTTCTCCCAGCTGTCTCCTCTGGTGGTAAAGTGTGGCAGGACCAACAACAACACCTCTTCTCCCAGCTGTCTCCTCTGGAGTTCAACATTTGGCAGCACCAACAGCAACACCTCTTCTCCCAGCTGTCTCCTCTGGAGGTAAAGTGTGGCAGCACCAACAACAACATCTCTTCTCCCAGCTGTTTCCTGTGGAGGTAAAGTGTGGCAACACCAACAACAACACCTCTTCTCCCAGCTTTCTCCTCTGGTGGTAAGGTGTGGCAGCACCAACAACAACACATCTTCTTCCTGCTGTCTCCTCTGGAGTTTACTTGTGGCAGCACCAACAACAACACCTCTTCTCCCAGCTGTCTACTCTGCAGTTTAACTTGTGGCAGCACCAACAACAACATCTCTTCTCCCAGCTGTCTCCTCTAGTGGAAAAGTGTGGCAGCACCAACAACAACACCTCTTCACCCTGCTGTCTCCTCTGCAGTTTAACTTATGGCAGCACCAACAACAACACCTCTTCTTGCAGCTGTCTCCTCTGGTGGTAAAGTGTGGCAGGTCCAACAACAACACCCCTTCTCCCAGCTGTCTCCTCTGGAGTTTAGCTTGTGGCAGCACCAACAACAACACCTCCTCTTCCAGCTGTCTCCTCTGGAGGTAACGTGTGGCAGGTCCAACAACATCACCTCTTCTCCCAGCTGTCTCCTCTGGTGGTAAAGTGTGGCAGCACCAACAAGAACACCTCTTCTCCCTGCTGTCTCCTCTGGTGGTAAAGTGTGGCAGCACCATCAACAACACCTCTTCTTCCAGCTGTCTCCTGTGGAAGTAAAGTGTGGCAGCACCAACAACAACACCTCTTCTCCCTGCTGTCTCCTCTGGAGTTTAACTTGTGGCAGCACCAACATCAACACCTCTTCTTCCAGCTGTCTCCTCTGGAGGTAAAGTGTGGCAGCACCAACAACAAAACCTCTTCTCCCAGCTGTCTCCTTTGGAGGTAAAGTGTGGCAACACCAACAACAACACCTCTTCTTCCAGCTGTCTCCTCTGGTGGTAAAGTGTGGCAGCACCAACAACAACACCTCTTCTTCCAGCTATCTCCTCTGGAGTTTAACTTGTGGCAGCACCAACATCAACACCTCTTCTCCCAGCTGTCTCCTCTGGAGGTAAAATGTGGCAGCACCAACAACAACACCTCTTCTCCCAGCTGTCTCCTCTGGAGTTTAACTTGTGGCAGCACCAGCAACAACACCTCTTCTTCCAGCTGTCTCCTCTGGTGGTAAAGTGTGGCAGCACCAACAACAACACCTCTTCTTCCAGCTATCTCCTCTGGAGTTTAACTTGTGGCAGCACCAGCAACAACACCTCTTCTTCCAGGTGTCTCCTCTGGTGGTAAAGTGTGGCAGCACCAACAACAACGCCTCTTCTCCCACCTGTCTCCTCTGGAGTTTAACTTGTGGCAGCACCAACATCAAAACCTCTTCTCCCAGCTGTCTCCTCTGGAGGTAAAATGTGGCAGCACCAACAACAACACCTCTTCTCCCAGCTGTCTCCTCTGGTGGTAAAGTGTGGCAGCACCAACAACAACACCTCTTCTCCCAGCTGTCTCCTCTGGAGGTACAGTGTGGCAACACCAACAACAACACAACAACACCTCTTCTCCCAGCTGTCTCCTCTGGTGGTAAAGTGTGGCAGCACCAACAACAACACCTCTTCTCCCTGCTGTCTCCTCTGGAGTTTAACTTGTGGCAGCATCAACAACAACACCTCTACTTCCAGCTGTCTCTTCTGGTGGTAAAGTGTGAAAGCACCAAAAACAACACCTCTTCTCCCAACTGTCTCTTCTGGAGGTAAAGTGTGGCAGCACCAACAACAAAACCTCTTCTCCCAGCTGTCTCCTCTGGAGGTAAAGTCTGGCAACACCAACAACAACACCACTTCTCCCAGCAGTCTCCTCTGGAGGTACAGTGTGGCAACACCAACAACAACACAACAACACCTCTTCTCCCAGCTGTCTCCTCTGGAGGTAAAGTGTGGCAGCACCAACAACAAAACCTCTTCTCCCAGCTGTCTCCTCTGGAGGTAAAGTCTGGCAACACCAACAACAACACCTCTTCTTCCAGCTATCTCCTCTAGTGGTAAAATGTGGCAGCACCAACAACAACACCTCTTCTTCCAGCTATCTCCTCTGGAGTTTAACTTGTGCCAGCACCAACATCAACACCTCTTCTCCCAGCTGTCTCCTCTGGAGGTAAAATGTGGCAGCACCAACAACAACACCTCTTCTCCCAGCTGTCTCCTCTGGAGTTTAACTTGTTGCAGCACCAGCAACAACACCTCTTCTTCCAGCTGTCTCCTCTGGTGGTAAAGTGTGGCAGTACCAACAACAACACCTCTTCTTCCAGCTATCTCCTCTGGAGTTTAACTTGTGGCAGCACCAACATCAACACCTCTTCTCCCAGCTGTCTCCTCTGGAGGTAAAATGTGGCAGCACCAACAACAACACCTCTTCTCCCAGCTGTCTCCTCTGGAGTTTAACTTGTGGCAGCACCAGCAACAACACCTCTTCTTCCAGCTGTCTCCTCTGGTGGTAAAGTGTGGCAGCACCAACAACAACACTTCTTCTTCCAGCTATCTCCTCTGGAGTTTAACTTGTGGCAGCACCAGCAACAACACCTCTTTTCCAGCTGTCTCCTCTGGAGGTACAGCGTGGCAACACCAACAACAACACAACAACACCTCTTCTCCCAGCTGTCTCCTCTGGAGGTAAAGTGTGGCAGCACCAACAACAAAACCTATTCTCCCAGCTGTCTCCTCTGGAGGTAAAGTGTGGCAGCACCAACAACAAAACCTCTTCTCCCAGTTGTCTCCTCTGGAGGTAAAGTGTGGCAGCACCAACAACAAAACCTCTTTTCCCAGCTGTCTCCTCTGGAGGTAAAGTGTGGCAACACCAACAACAACACCTCTTCTTCCAGCTGTCTCCTCTGGTGGTAAAGTGTGGCAGCACCAACAACAACGCCTCTTCTCCCACCTGTCTCCTCTGGAGTTTAACTTGTGGCAGCACCAACATCAACACCTCTTCTCCCAGCTGTATCCTCTGGAGGTAAAATGTGGCAGCACCAACAACAACACCTCTTCTCCCAGCTGTCTCCTCTGGTGGTAAAGTGTGGCAGCAAAAACAACAACACCTCTTCTCCCAGCTGTCTCCTCTGGAGGTACAGTGTGGCAACACCAACAACAACACAACAACACCTCTTCTCCCAGCTGTCTCCTCTGGTGGTAAAGTGTGGCAGCACCAACAACAACACCTCTTCTCCCTGCTGTCTCCTCTGGAGTTTAACTTGTGACAGCATCAGCAACAACACCTCTACTTCCAGCTGTCTCCTCTGGTGGTAAAGTGTGAAAGCACCAAAAACAACACCTCTTCTCCCAACTGACTCTTCTGGAGGTAAAGTGTGGCAGCAACAACAACAACACCTCTTCTACCAGCTGTCTCCTCTGGAGGTAGAGTGTGGCAACACCAACAACAACACAACAACACCTCTTCTCCCAGCTGTCTCCTCTGGAGGGAAAGTGTGGCAGCACCAACAACAAAACCTCTTCTCCCAGCTGTCTCCTCTGGAGGTAAAGTGTGGCAACACCAACAACAACACCTCTTCTTCCAGCTGTCTCCTCTGGTGGTAAAGTGTGGCAGCACCAACAACAACGCCTCTTCTCCCACCTGTCTCCTCTGGAGATTAACTTGTGGCAGCACCAACATCAAAATCTCTTCTCCCAGCTGTCTTCTCTGGAGGTAAAGTGTTGCAGCACCAACAACAACACCTCTTCTCCCAGCTGTCTCCCCTGGTGGTAAAGTGTGGCAGCACCAACAAGAACACCTCTTCTCCCTGCTGTCTCCTCTGGAGTTTAACTTGTGGCAGCATCAACAACAACACCTCTACTTCCAGTTGTCTCCTCTGGTGGTAAAGTGTGACAGCACCAAAAACAACACCTCTTCTCCCAGCTGTCTCTTCTGGTGGTAAAGTGTGGGAGCACCAACAACACACCTCTTCTTCCAGCTGTCTCCTGTGGAGGTAAAGTGTGGCAACACAAACAACAACACCTCTTCTCCCAGCTGTCTCCTATGGACTTTAACTTGTGGCAGCACCAACAACAACACCTCTTCTTCCAGCTGTCTCCTCTGGTGGTAAAGTGTGGCAGGTCCAACAACAACACCCCTTCTCCCAGCTGTCTCCTCTGGAGTTTAGCTTGTGGCAGCACCAACAACAACACCTCTTCTTCCAGCTGTCTCCTCTGGAGGTAAAGTGTGGCAGGACCAACAACATCACCTCTTCTCACAGCTGTCTCCTCTGGTGGTAAAGTGTGGCAGCACCAAAAACAACACCTCTTCTCCCAGCTGTCTCCTCTGGTGGTAAAGTGTGGCAGCACCAACAACACACCTCTTCTTCCAGCTGTCTCCTGTGGAGGTAAAGTGTGGCAACACGAACAACAACACCTCTTCTCCCTGCTGTCTCCTCTGGAGTTTAACTTGTGGCAGCACCAACGACACACCTCTTCTTCCAGCTGTCTCCTGTGGAAGTAAAGTGTAGCAGCACCAACAACAACGCCTCTTCTCCCACCTGTCTCCTCTGGAGTTTAACTTGTGGCAGCACCAACATCAACACCTCTTCTACCAGCTGTCTCCTCTGGAGGTAAAGTGTGGCAGCACCAACAACAACAACTCTTCTCCCAGCTGTCTCCTCTGGTGGTAAAGTGTGGCAGCACCAACAACACACCTCTTCTTCCAGCTGTCTCCTGTGGAGGTAAAGTGTGGCAACACGAACAACAACACCTCTTCTCCCAGCTGTCTCCTCTGGTGGTAAAGTGTGCTAGCACCAACAACAACGCCTCTTCTCCTAGCTGTCTCCTCTGGACTTTAACTTGTGGCAGCACTAACAACAACACCTCTTCTCCCAGCTGTCTCCTCTGGAGTTCAACATTTGGCAGCACCAACAACAACACCTCTTCTCCCAGCTGTCTCCTCTGGAGGTAAAGTGTGGCAGCACCAACAACAACATCTCTTCTCCCAGCTGTTTCCTGTGGAGGTAAAGTGTGGCAACACCAACAACAACACCTCTTCTTCCAGCTGTCTCCTCTGGAGTTTATTTTGTGGCAGCACCAACAACAACACCTCTTCTCCCAGCTGTCTACTCTGCAGTTTAACTTGTGGCAGCACCAACAACAACATCTCTCCTCCCAGCTGTCTCCTCTAGAGGAAAACTGTGGCAGCACCAACAACAACACCTCTTCACCCTGCTGTCTCCTCTGCAGTTTAAATTCTGACAGCACCAACAACAACACCTCTTCTTGCAGCTGTCTCCTCTGGTGGTAAAGTGTGGCAGGTCCAACAACAACACCCCTTCTCCCAGCTGTCTCCTCTGGAGTTTAGCTTGTGGCAGCACCAACAACAACACCTCTTCTTCCAGCTGTCTCCTCTGGAGGTAACGTGTGGCAGGTCCAACAACATCACCTCATCTCCCAGCTGTCTCCTCTGGTGGTAAAGTGTGGCACCACCAACAAGAACACCTCTTCTCCCTGCTGTCTCCTCTGGTGGTAAAGTGTGGCAGCACCATCAACAACACCTCTTCTTCCAGCTGTATCCTGTGGAAGTAAAGTGTGGCAGCACCAACAACAACACCTCTTCTCCCTGCTGTCTCCTCTGGAGTTTAACTTGTGGCAGCACCAACATCAACACCTCTTCTTCCAGCTGTTTCCTCTGGAGGTAAAGTGTGGCAGCACCAACAACAACAACTCTACTCCCAGCTGTCTCCTCTGGTGGTAAAGTGTTGCAGCACGAACAAGAACACCTCTTCTCCCTGCAATCTCCTCTGGAGTTTAACTTGTGGCAGCATCAACATCAACACCTCTACTTCCAGTTGTCTCCTCTGGGGGTAAAGTGTGACAGCACCAAAAACAACACCTCTTCTCCCAGCTGTCTCCTCTGGTGGTAAAGTGTGGCAGCACCAACAACAACACCTCTTCTTCCAGCTGTCTCCTCTGGAGTTTTAACTTGTTTCAGCACCAACAACAACACCTCTTCTCCCAGCTGTCTCCTCTGGAGGAAAAGTGTGGCAGCACCAACAACAAAACCTCTTCAGCCTGCTGTCTCCTCTGCAGTTTAACTTGTGGCAGCACCAACAACAACACCTCTTCTTGCAGCTGTCTCCTGTGGAGGTAAAGTGTGGCACGACCAACAACATCACCTCTGCTCCCAGCTGTCTCCTCTTGAGTTTTAACTTGTTTTAGCACCAACAACAACACCTCTTCTCCCAGCTTTCTCCTCTGGTGGTAAGGTATGGCAGCACCAACAACAACACCCCTTCTCCCTGCTGTCTCCTCTTGAGTTTAACTTGTGGCAGCACCAACAACAACACCTCTTCTCCCAGCTGTCTCCTCTGGAGTTTAACTTGTGGCAGCACCAACAACAACACCTCTTCTCCCAGCTGTCTCCTCTGGAGTTTAACTTGTGGCAGCACCAACAACAACACCTCTTCTCCCAGCTGTCTCCTCTGGTGGTAAAGTGTGGCAGCACCAACAACAACACCTCTTCTCCCAGCTGTCTCCTCTGGAGTTTAACTTGTGGCAGCACCAACAACAACACCTCTTCCCCAAGCTGTCTTCTCTGGTGGTAAAATGTGGCAGGACCAACAACATCACCTCTTCTCCCAGCTGTCTCCTCTGGAGTTTAACTTGTGGCAGCACCAACAACAACAACTCTTCTCCCAGCTGTCTCCTCTGTAGTTTAACTTGTGGCAGCACCAACAACAACTCCTCTTCCCCAAGCTGTCTTCTCTGGTGCTAAAGTGTGGCAGGACCAACAACATCACCTTTTCTCCCAGCTGTCTCCACTGGAGTTTTAACTTGTTTTAGCACCAACAACAACACCTCTTCTCCCAGCTGTCTCCTCTGGAGGAAAAGTGTGGCAGCACCAACAACAACACCTCTTCAGCCTGCTGTCTCCTCTGCAGTTTAACTTGTGGCAGCACCAACAACAACACCTCCTCTTGCAGCTGACTCCTCTGGTGGTAAAGTGTGGCAGGTCCAACAACAACACCCCTTCTCCCAGCTGTCTCCTCTGGAGTTTAGCTTGTGGCAGCACCAACAAAAAACCTCTTCAGCCTGCTGTCTCCTCTGCAGTTTAACTTGTGGCGGCACCAACAACAACACCTCCTCTTGCAGCTGTCTCCTCTGGTGGTAAAGTGTGGCAGGTCCAACAACAACACCCCTTCTCCCAGCTGTCTCCTCTGGGGTTTAGCTTGTGGCAGCACCAACAACAACACCTCTTCCCCAAGCTGTTTTCTCTGGTGGTAAAGTGTGGCAGGACCAACAACATCACCTCTTCTCCCAGCTGCCTCCCCTGGAGTTTTAACTTGTTTCAGCACCAACAACAACACCTCTTCTCCCTGCTGTCTCCTCTGGAGTTTAACTTGTGGCAGCACCAACAACAACACCTCTTCTCCCAGCTGTCTCCTCTGGAGTTTAACTTGTGGCAGCACCAACAACAACACCTCTTCTCCCAGCTGTCCCCTCTTGAGTTTAACTTGTGGCAGCACCAACAACATTTCTTCTCCCAGCTGTCTCCTCTGGTGGTAAAGTGTGGCAGCACCAACAACAACACCTCTTCTCCCAGCTGTCTCCACTGGAGTTTAACTTGTGGCAGCACCAATAACATCACCTCTTCCCCAAGCTGTCTTCTCTGGTGGTAAAGTGTGGCAGGACCAACAACATCACCTCTTCTCCCAGCTGTCTCCTCTGGAGTTTTAACTTGTTTCAGCACCAACAACAACACCTCTTCTCCCAGCTGTCTCCCCTGGAGGAAAAGTGTGGCAGCACCAACAACACCTCTTCAGCCTGCTGTCTCCTCTGCAGTTTAACTTGTGGCAGCAACAACAACAACACCTCTTCTGCCACCTGTCTCCTCTGGTGGTAAAGTGTGGCAGTACCAACAACAACACATCTTCTCCCAGCTGTCTCCTCTGGAGATTAACATTTGGCAGCACCAACAACAACACCTCTTCTCCCAGCTGTCTCCTCTGGAGGTAAAGTGTGGCAGCACCAACAACAACGCCTCTTCACCCAGCTGTCTGCTCTAAAGTTTAACTTGTGGCAGCACCAACAACAACACCTCTTCCCCCAGCTGTCTCCTCTGGAGGTAAAGTGTGGCAACACCTACAACAACTCCTCTTCTCCCAGCTGTCTCCTCTGGAGGTAAAGTGTGGCAGCACCAACAACAACACCTCTCCTCCCGGCTGTCTCCTCTGGTGGTAAAGCGTGGCAGGACCAACAACAACACCTCTTCTCCCAGCTGTCTCCTCTGGAGTTTAACTTGTGGCAGCACCAACAACAACACCACTTCTTCCAGCTGTCTCCTCTGGTGGTAAAGTGTGGCAGGTCCAACAACAACACCTCTTCTCCCAGCTGTCTCCTCTGGAGTTTAGCTTGTGGCAGCACCAACAACAACACCTCTTCTTCCAGCTTTCTCCTCTGGTGGTAAAGTGTGGCAGGTCCAACAACAACACCCCTTCTCCCAGCTGTCTCCTCTGGAGTTTAGCTTGTGGCAGCACCAACAACAACACCTCTACTTCCAGCTGCCTCCTCTGGAGGTAAAGTGTGGCAGGACCAACAACATCACCTCTGCTCCCAGCTGTCTCCTCTGGAGTTTCACTTGTGTCAGCACCAACAACAACCTCTTCTCCCAGCTGTCTCCTCTGGAGGTAAGGGTGTGGCAACACCAACAACAACACAACAACACCTCTTCTCCCTGCTGTCTCCTCTGGAGTTTAACTTGTGGCAGCACCAACAACAACGCGTCTTCTCCCAGCTGTCTCCTTTGGAGTTTAACTTGTGGCAGCACCAAAAACAAAACCTCTTCTTCCAGCTGTCTCCTCTGGTGGTAAAGTGTGGCAACACCAACAACAACACCTCTTCTCCCAGCTGTCTCCTCTGGTGGTAAAGTGTGGCAGCACCATCAACAACACCTCTTCTCCCAGCTGTCTCCTCTGGAGTTTAACTTGTGGCAGCATCAACAACAACACATCTTCTTCCAGCTGTCTCCTCTGGTGGTAAAGTGTGGCAACACTAACAACAACGCCTCTTCTCCCAGCTCTCTCCTATGGAGTTTAACTTGTGGCAGCACCATCAACAACACCTCTTCTCCCAGCTGTCTCCTCTGGTGGTAAAGTGTGGCAGCACCATCAACAACACCTCTTCTCCCAGCTGTCTCCTCTGGAGTTTAACTTGTGGCAGCATCAACAACAACACATCTTCTTCCAGCTGTCTCCTCTGGTGGTAAAGTGTGGCAACACTAACAACAACACCTTTTCTCCCAGCTGTCTCCTCTGGAGTTTAACTTGTGGCAGCACTAACAACAACACCTCTTCCCCAAACTGTGTCCTCTGGAGGTAAAGTGTGGCAGCACCAAGAACAACACCTCTTCTCCCAGCTGTCTCCTCTAGAGGTAAAGTGTGGCAACATCAACAATAACACCTCTTCTCCCAGCTGTCTTCTCTGGAGTTTAACTTGTGGCAGCACCAACAATAACACCTCTTCTCCCAGCTATCTCCTCTGAAGTTTAACTTGTGGCAGCACCAACAACAACACCTCTTCTCCCAGCTGTCTCCTCTGGAGTTTAACTTGTGGCAGCACCAACAACAAAACCTCTTCTCCCAGCTGTCTTCTATGGAGGAAAAGTGTGGCAGCACCAACAACAACACCTCTTCTCCCTGCTGTCTCCTCTGCTGTTTAACTTGTGGCAGCACCAACAACAGCACCTATTATTCCAGCTGTCTCCTCTGGTGGTAAAGTGTTGCAGGACCAAAAATAACACCTCTTCTCCCAGTTGTCTCCTCTGGAGTTTAACTTTTGGCAGCACTAACAACAACACCTCTTCTCCCAGCTGTCTCCACTGGAGGTAAAGTGTGGAAGCACTAACAACAACGCCTCTTCTCCCAGCTCTCTCCCCTGGAGTTTAACTTGTGGCAGCACCAACAACAACACCTCTTCCCCCCAGCTGTCTCCTCTGGAGGTAAAGTGTGGCAGCACCAACAGCAACACCTCTTCTCCCAACTTTCTCCTCTGGAGATAAAGCGTGGCAACACCAACAACAACACAACAACACCTCTTCTCCCAGCTGTCTCCTCTGGAGGTAAAGTGTGGCAGCACCAACAACAAAACCTCTTCTCCCAGCTGTCTCCTCTGGAGGTAAAGTGTGGCAACACCAACAACAACACCTCTTCTTCCAGCTGTCTCCTCTGGTGGTAAAGTGTGGCAGCACTAACAACAACGCCTCTTCTCCCAGCTCTCTCCTCTGGAGTTTAACTTGTGGCAGCACCAACAACAACACCTCTTCCCCCCAGCTGTCTCCTCTGGAAGTAAAGTGTGGCAGCACCAACAACAACACCTCTTCTCCCAACTGTCTCCTCTGGCGGTAAAGCGTGGCAACACCAACAACAACACAACAATACCTCTTCTCCCAGCTGTCTCCTCTGGAGGTAAAGTGTGGCAGCACCAACAACAACACCTCTTCTCCCAACTGTCTCCTCTGGAGGTAAAGCGTGGCAACACCAAAAACAACACAACAAAACCTCTTCTCCCAGCTGTCTCCTCTGGAGGTAAAGTGTGGCAGCACCAACAACAACACATCTTCTCCCAGCTGTCTCCTCTGGTGGTAAATTGTGGCAGCACCAACAACAACGCCTCTTCTCCCAGCTATCTCCTCTGGAGTTTAACTTGTGGCAGCACCAACAACAACACCTCTTCTCCCAGCTGTCTATTCTGGTGGTAAAGTGTGGCAGGACCAACAACAACACCTCTTCTCCCAGCTGTCTCCTCTGGAGTTTTAACTTGTGGCAGCACCAACAACAACACCTCTTCTCCCAGCTTTCTCCTCTGAAGGTAAAGTGTGGCAGCACCAACAACAACACCTCTTCTCCCTGCTGTCTCCTTTGCAGTTTAACTTGTGGCAGCACCAACAACAACACCTCTTCTTCCAGCTGTCTCCTCTGGTGGTAAAGTGTGGCAGGACCAACTACAACACCTCTTCTCTCAGCTGTCTCCTCTGGAGTTCAACTTTTGGCAGCACCAACAACAACACCTCTTCTCCCAGCTGTCTCCTCTGGAGGTAAAGTGTGGCAGCACCAACAACAACATCTCTTCTCCCAGCTGTTTCCTGTGGAGGTAAAGTGTGGCAACACCAACAACAACACCTCTTCTCCCAGCTTTCTTCTCTGATGGTAAGGTGTGGCAGCACCAACAACAACACCTCTTCTCCCTGCAGTCTCCTCTGGAGTTTAACTTGTGGCAGCACCAACAATAACACCTCTTCTCCCAGCTATCTCCTCTGAAGTTTAACTTGTGGCAGCACCAACAACAACACCTCTTCTCCCAGCTGTCTCCTCTGGAGTTTAACTTGTGGCAGCACCAACAACAAAACCTCTTCTCCCAGCTTTCTTCTCTGGAGGTAAAGTGTGGCTGCACCAACAACAACACCTCTTCTCCCAGCTGTCTCCTCCGGTGGTAAAGGGTGGCAGCACCAACAACAACACCTCTTCTCCCAGCTGTCTCCTCTGGAGTTTAACTTGTGGCAGCACCAACAACAACACCTGTTCTCCCAGCTGTCTCCTCTGCAGTTTAACTTCTGGCAGTACCAACAACAACACCTCTTCTTCCAGCTGTCTCCTCTGGTGGTAAAGTGTGACAGGACCAACAACAACACCTCTTCTCCCAGCTGTCTCCTCTGGAGTTTAACTTTTGGCAGCACCAACAACAACACATCTTCTCCCAGCTGTCTCCTCTGAAGGTAAAGTGTGGCAGCACCAACAACAACGCCTCTTCTCCCAACTGTCTCCTCTAAAGTTTAACTTGTGGCAGCACCAACAACAACACCTCTTCCCCCAGCTGTCTCCTCTGGAGGTAAAGTATGGCAACACCTACAACAACACCTCTTCTCCCAGCTGTCTCCCCTGGAGGTAAAGTGTGGCAGCACCAACAACAACACCTCTCCTCCCAGCTGTCTCATTTGGTGGTAAAGTGTGGCCGGACCAACAACAACACCCCTTCTCCCAGCTGTCTCCTCTGGAGTTCAACTTGTGGCAGCACCAACAACAACACCTCTTCTTGCAGCTGTCTCTTCTGGTGGTAAAGTGTGGCAGGTCCAACAACAACACCCCTTCTCCCAGCTGTCTCCTCTGAAATTTAGCTTGTGGCAGCACTAACAACAACACCTCTTTTCCCAGCTGTCTCCTCTGGAGGTAAAGTGTGGCAGCACCAACAACAACATCACTTCTCCCAGCTGTTTCCCGTGGAGGTAAAGTGTGGCAACACCAACAAAAACGCCTCTCTCCCAGCTGTCTCCTCTGGTGGTAAAGTGTGGCAGCACCAACTACAACGCCTCTTCTCCCAGATGTCTCCTCTGGAGTTTAACTTGTGGCAGCACCAACAACAACACTTCTTCTCCCTGCTGTCTCCTCTGGATTTTACCTTGTGGCAGCACCAACAACAACGCCTCTTCTCCCAGCTGTCTCCTCTGGAGTTTAACTTGTGGCAGCACCAACAACAACACCTCTGCTCCCAGCTGTCTCCTCTGGAGGTAAAGTGTGGCAACACCAACAGCAACACAACAACACCTCTTCTCCCAGCTGTCTCCTCTGGAGGTAAAGTGTGGCAGCACCAACAACAAAACCTCTTCTCCCAGCTGTCTCCTCTGGAGGTAAAGTGTGGCAACACCAACAACAACATCTCTTCTCCCAGCTGTCTCCTCTGGTGGTAAAGTGTGGCAGCACCAACAACAACGCCTTTTCTCCCTCCTGTCTCCTCTGGAGTTTAACTTGTGGCAGCATCAACAACAATACCTCTTCATCCGGTTGTCTCCTCTGGTGGTAAAGTGTGGCAGCACCATCAACAACATTTCTTCTTCCACCTGTCTCCTCTGGAGGTAAAGTGTGGCAGCACCAACAACAACACCTCTTCTCCCAGCTGTCTCCTCTGGAGTTTAACTGGTGGCAGCATCAACAACAACACCTCTTCTTCCAGCTGTCTCCTCTGGTGGTAAAGTGTGGCAACACAAACAACAACACCTTTTCTCCCAGCTGTCTCCTCTGGAGATTAACTTGTGGCTGCACCAACAAGAACACCTCTTCTCCAAGCTGTATCCTCTGGAGGTAAAGTGTGGCAACACCAACAACAACACAACAACACCTCTTCTCCCAGCTGTCTCCTCTGCAGGTAAAGTGTGGCAGCACCAACAACAACACCTCTTCTCCCTGCTGTCTCCTCTGGAGTTTAACTTGTGGCAGCGTCAACAACACCACCTCTTCTTCCAGCTGTCTCCTCTGGTGGTAAAGTGTGGCAGCACCAACAACAACACCTCTTCTCCCAGCTGTCTCCTCTGGAGTTTAACTGGTGGCAGCATCAACAACAACACCTCTTCTTCCAGCTGTCTCCTCTGGTGGTAAAGTGTGGCAACACAAACAACAACACCTTTTCTCCCAGCTGTCTCCTCTGGAGATTAACTTGTGGCTGCACCAACAAGAACACCTCTTCTCCAAGCTGTATCCTCTGGAGGTAAAGTGTGGCAACACCAACAACAACACAACAACACCTCTTCTCCCAGCTGTCTCCTCTGCAGGTAAAGTGTGGCAGCACCAACAACAACACCTCTTCTCCCTGCTGTCTCCTCTGGAGTTTAACTTGTGGCAGCGTCAACAACACCACCTCTTCTTCCAGCTGTCTCCTCTGGTGGTAAAGTGTGGCAGCACCAACAACAACACTTCTTCTCCCAGCTGTCTCCTCTGGAGTTTAACTGGTGGCAGCATCAACAACAACACCTCTAATTCCAGCTGTCTCCTCTGGTGGTAAAGTGTTACAGCAACAAAAACAACACCTCTTCTTGCAGCTGTCTCTTCTGGAGGTAAAGTGTGGCAGCACCAACAACAACGCCTCTTCTCCCACCTGTCTCCTCTGGAGTTTAACTTGTGGCAGCACCAACATCAACACCTCTTCTACCAGCTGTCTCCTCTGGAGGTAAAGTGTGGCAGCACCAACAACAACAACTCTTCTCCCAGCTGTCTCCTCTGGTGGTAAAGTGTGGCAGCACCAACAAGAACACCTCTCCTCCCTGCTGTCTCCTCTGGTGGTAAAGTGTGGCAGCACCAACAACAACGCCTCTTCTCCCACCTGTCTCCTCTGGAGTTTAACTTGTGGCAGCACCAACATCAACACCTCTTCTCCCAGCTGTCTCCTCTGGAGGTAAAGTGTGGCAGCACCAGCAAATACACCTCTTTTCCCTGCTGTCTCCTCTGGAGTTTAACTTGTGGCAGCACCAACAAAAACACCTCTTCTCTCATCTGTCTCCTCTGGAGGAAAAGTGTGGCAGCACCAAAAACAACACCCCTTCTTCCAGCTATATCCTCTAGAGTTTAACTTGTGGCAGCACCAGCAACAACACCTCTTCTTCCAGCTGTCTCCTCTGGTGGTAAAGTGTGGCAGGACCAACAACAACACCTCTTCCCCCAGCTGTCTCCTCTGGAGGTAAAGTGTGGCAACACCTACAACAACACCTCTTCTCCCAGCTGTCTCCTCTGGAGGTAAAGTGTGGCAGCACCAACAACAACACCTCTCCTCCCAGCTGTCTCCTCTGGTGGTAAAGTGTGGCAGCACCAACAACAACGCCTCTTCGCATACCTGTCTCCTCTGCATTTTAACTTGTGGCAGTACCAACAACAACACCTCCTCTTCCAGCTGTCTCCTCTGGTGGTAAAGTGTGGCAGGACCAACAACAACACCTCTTCCCCCAGCTGTCTCCTCTGGACGTAAAGTGTGGCAGCACCATCAACAACACCTCTTCTTCCAGCTGTCTCCTGTGGAAGTAAAGTGTGGCAGCACCAACAACAACAATTCTCCCTGCTGTCTCCTCTGGAGTTTAACTTGTGGCAGCACCAACATCAACACCTCTTCTTCCAGCTGTTTCCTCTGGAGGTAAAGTGTGGCAACACCAACAACAACAACTCTACTCCCAGCTGTCTCCTCTGGTGGTAAAGTGTGGCAGCACGAACAAGAACACCTCTTCTCCCTGCAATCTCCTCTGGAGTTTAACTTGTGGCAGCATCAACAACAACACCTCTACTTCCAGTTGTCTCCTCTGGTGGTAAAGTGTGACAGCACCAAAAACAACACCTCTTCTCCCAGCTGTCTCCTCTGGTGGTAAAGTGTGGCAGCACCAACAACAACTCCTCTTCTTCCAGCTGTCTCCTCTGGAGTTTTAACTTGTTTCAGTACTAACAACAACACCTCTTCTCCCAGCTGTCTCCTCTTGAGGAAAAGTGTGGCAGCACCAACAACAAAACCTCTTCAGCCTGCTGTCTCCTCTGCAGTTTAACTTGTGGCAGCACCAACAACAACACCTCTTCTTGCAGCTGTCTCCTGTGGAGTTAAAGTGTGGCACGACCAACAACATCACCTCTGCTCCCAGCTGTCTCCTCTGGAGTTTTAACTTGTTTCAGCGCCAACAACAACACCTCTTCTCCCAGCTTTCTCCTCTGGTGGTAAGGTATGGCAGCACCAACAAAAACACCTCTTCTCCCAGCTGTCTCCTCTGGAGTTTAACTTGTGGCAGCACCAACAACAACACCTCTTCTTCCAGCTGTCTCCTCTGGTGGTAAAGTGTGGCAGGTCCAACAACAACACCCCTTCTCCCAGCTGTCTCCTCTGGAGTTTAGCTTGTGGCAGCACCAACAACAACACCTCTTCTTCCAGCTGTCTCCTCTGGTGGTAAAGTGTGGCAGGTCCAACAACAACACCCCTTCTCCCAGCTGTCTCCTCTGGAGTTTAGCTTGTGGCAGCACCAACAACAACACCTCTACTTCCAGCTGTCTCCTCTGGAGGTAAAGTGTGGCAGGACCAACAACATCACCTCTGCTCCCAGCTGTCTCCTCTGGAGTTTCACTTGTGTCAGCACCAACAACAACCTCTTCTCCCAGCTGTCTCCTCTGGAGGTAAGGGTGTGGCAACACCAACAACAACACAACAACACCTCTTCTCCCTGCTGTCTCCTCTGGAGTTTAACTTGTGGCAGCACCAACAACAACGCGTCTTCTCCCAGCTGTCTCCTTTGGAGATTAAATTGTGGCAGCACCAAAAACAAAACCTCTTCTTCCGGCTGTCTCCTCTGGTGGTAAAGTGTGGCAACACCAACAACAACACCTCTTCTCCCAGCTGTCTCCTCTGGTGGTAAAGTGTGGCAACACAAACAACAACACCTTTTCTCCCAGCTGTCTCCTCTGGAGTTTAACTTGTGGAAGCATCAACAAAAACACCTCTTCCCCAAGCTGTGTCCTCTGGAGGTAAAGTGTGGCAGCACCAAGAACAACACCTCTTCTCCCAGCTGTCTCCTCTAGAGGTAAAGTGTGGCAACATCAACAACAACACCTCTTCTCCCAGCTGTCTTCTCTGGAGTTTAACTTGTGGCAGCACCAACAACAACACCACTTCTTCCAGCTGTCTCCTCTGGTGGTGAAGTGTGGCAGCACCAACAACAACACCTCTTCTCCCAGCTGTCTCCTCTGGAGTTTTAACTTGTCGCAGCACCAACAACAACACCTCTTCTCCCAGCTGTCTTCTATGGAGGAAAAGTGTGGCAGCACCAACAACAACACCTCTTCTCCCTGCTGTCTCCTCTGCTGTTTAACTTGTGGCAGCACCAACAACAGCACCTATTATTCCAGCTGTCTCCTCTGGTGGTAAAGTGTTGCAGGACCAAAAATAACACCTCTTCTCCCAGCTGTCTCCTCTGGAGTTTAACTTTTGGCAGCACTAACAACAACACCTCTTCTCCCAGCTGTCTCCTCTGGAGTTTAACTTTTGGCAGCACTAACAACAACACCTCTTCTCCCAGCTGTCTCCTCTGGAGGTAAAGTGTGGCAGCACTAACAACAACGCCTCTTCTCCCAGCTCTCTCCCCTGGAGTTTAACTTGTGGCAGCACCAACAACAACACCTCTTCCCCCCAGCTGTCTCCTCTGGAGGTAAGGTGTGGCAGCACCAACAACAACACCTCTTCTCCCAACTGTCTCCTCTGGAGGTAAAGCGTGGCAACACCAACAACAACACAACAACACCTCTTCTCCCAGGTGTCTCCTCTGGAGGTAAAGTGTGGCAGCACCAACTACAAAACCTCTTCTCCCAGCTGTCTCCTCTGGAGGTAAAGTGTGGCAACACCAACAACAACACCTCTTCTTCCAGCTGTCTCCTCTGGTGGTAAAGTGTGGCAGCACTAACAACAACGCCTCTTCTCCAAGCTCTCTCCTCTGGAGTTTAACTTGTGGCAGCACCAACAACAACACCTCTTCCCCCCAGCTGTCTCCTCTGGAAGTAAAGTGTGGCAGCACCAACAACAACACCTCTTCTCCCAACTGTCTCCTCTGGAGCTAAAGCGTGGCAACACCAACAACAACACAACAATACCTCTTCTCCCAGCTGTCTCCTCTGGAGGTAAAGTGTGGCAGCACCAACAACAACACCTCTTCTCCCAACTGTCTCCTCTGGAAGTAAAGCGTGGCAACACCAAAAACAACACAACAAAACCTCTTCTCCCAGCTGTCTCCTCTGGAGGTAAAGTGTGGCAGCACCAACAACAACACATCTTCTCCCAGCTGTCTCCTCTGGTGGTAAAATGTGGCAGCACCAACAACAACGCCTCTTCTCCCAGCTATCTCCTCTGGAGTTTAACTTGTGGCAGCACCAACAACAACACCTCTTCTCCCAGCTGTCTAATCTGGTGGTAAAGTGTGGCAGGACCAACAACAACACCTCTTCTCCCAGCTGTCTCCTCTGGAGTTTTAACTTGTGGCACCACCAACAACAACACCTCTTCTCCCAGCATTCTCCTCTGAAGGTAAAGTGTGGCAGCACCAACAACAACACCTCTTCTCCCTGCTGTCTCCTTTGCAGTTTAACTTGTGGCAGCACCAACAACAACACCTCTTCTTCCAGCTGTCTCCTCTGGTGGTAAAGTGTGGCAGGACCAACTACAACACCTCTTCTCCCAGCTGTCTCCTCTGGAGTTCAACTTTTGGCAGCACCAACAACAACACCTCTTCTCCCAGCAGTCTCCTCTGGAGTTTAACTTGTGGCAGCACCAACAATAACACCTCTTCTCCCAGCTGTCTCCTCTGGAGTTTAACTTGTGGCAGCACCAACAACAACACCTCTTCTCCCAGCTGTCTCCTCTGGAGTTTAACTTGTGGCAGTACCAACAACAAAACCTCTTCTCCCAGCTTTCTCCTCTGGAGGTAAAGTGTGGCTGCACCAACAACAACACCTCTTCTCCCAGCTGTCTCCTCCGGTGGTAAAGGGTGGCAGCACCAACAACAACACCTCTTCTCCCAGCTGTCTCCTCTGGAGTTTAACTTGTGGCAGCACCAACAACAACACCTCTTCTCCCAGCTGTCTCCTCTGCAGTTTAACTTCTGGCAGTACCAACAACAACACCTCTTCTTCCAGCTGTCTCCTCTGGTGGTAAAGTGTGACAGGACCAACAACAACACCTCTTCTCCCAACTGTCTCCTCTGGAGTTTAACTTTTGGCAGCACCAACAACAACACATCTTCTCCCAGCTGTCTCCTCTGAAGGTAAAGTGTGGCAGCACCAACAACAACGCCTCTTCTCCCAACTGTCTCCTCTAAAGTTTAACTTGTGGCAGCACCAACAACAACACCTCTTCCCCCAGCTGTCTCCTCTGGAGGTGAAGTGTGGCAACACCTACAACAACACCTCTTCTCCCAGCTGTCTCCTCTGGAGGTAAAGTGTGGCAGCACCAACAACAACACATCTCCTCCCAGCTGTCTCATTTGGTGGTAAAGTGTGGCCGGACCAACAACAACACCTCTTCTCCCAGCTGTCTCCTCTGGAGTTCAACTTGTGGCAGCACCAACAACAACACCTCTTCTTGCAGCTGTCTCCTCTGGTGGTAAAGTGTGGCAGGTCCAACAACAACACCCCTTCTCCCAGCTGTCTCCTCTGAAGTTTAGCTTGTGGCAGCACTAACAACAACACCTCTTTTCCCAGATGTCTCCTCTGGAGGTAAAGTGTGGCAGCACCAACAACAACATCACTTCTCCCAGCTGTTTCCCGTGGAGGTAAAGTGTGGCAACACCAACAAAAACGCCTCTCTCCCAGCTGTCTCCTCTGGTGGTAAAGTGTGGCAGCACCAACTACAACGCCTCTTCTCCCAGATGTCTCCTCTGGAGTTGAACTTGTGGCAGCACCAACAACAACACTTCTTCTCCCTGCTGTCTCCTCTGGATTTTCCCTTGTGGCAGCACCAACAACAACGCCTCTTCTCCCAGCTGTCTCCTCTGGAGTTTAACTTGTGGCAGCACCAACAACAACACCTCTTCTCCCAGCTGTCTCCTCTGGAGGTAAAGTGTGGCAACACCAACAGCAACACAACAACACCTCTTCTCCCAGCTGTCTCCTCTGGAGGTAAAGTGTGGCTTCACCAACAACAAAACCTCTTCTCCCAGCTGTCTCCTCTTGATTTTTCCTTGTGGCAGCACCAACAACAACGCCTCTTCTCTCAGCTGTCTCCTCTGACGTTTAACTTGTGGCAGCACCAACAACAACACCGCTTCTCCCAGCTGTCTCCTCTGGAGGTAAAGTGTGGCAGCACCAACAACAACGCCTCTTCTCCCAGATGTCTCCTCTGGAGTTTAACTTGTGGCAGCACCAACAACAACACCTCTTCTCCCAGCTGTCTCCTCAGGAGGTAAAGTGTGGCAACACCAACAGCAACACAACAACACCTCTTCTCCCAGCAGTCTCCTCTGGAGGTAAAGTGTGGCAGCACCAACAACAAAACCTCTTCTCCCAGCTGTCTCCTCTGGAGGTAAAGTGTGGCAACACCAACAACAACATCTCTTCTCCCAGCTGTCTCCTCTGGTGGTAAAGTGTGGCAGCACCAACAACAACGCCTCTTCTCCCAGCTGTCTCCTTTGGAGTTTAACTTGTGGCAGCACCAAAAACAAAACCTCTTCTTCCGGCTGTCTCCTCTGGTGGTAAAGTGTGGCAGCACCATCAACAACACCTCTTCTTCCACCTGTCTCCTCTGGAGGTAAAGTGTGGCAGCACCAACAACAACACCTCTTCTCCCAGCTGTCTCCTCTGGAGTTTAACTGGTGGCAGCATCAACAACAACACCTCTTCTTCCAGCTGTCTCCTCTGGTGGTAAAGTGTGGCAACACAAACAACAACACCTTTTCTCCCAGCTGTCTCCTCTGGAGATTAACTTGTGGCTGCACCAACAAGAACACCTCTTCTCCAAGCTGTATCCTCTGGAGGTAAAGTGTGGCAACACCAACAACAACACAACAACACCTCTTCTCCCAGCTGTCTCCTCTGCAGGTAAAGTGTGGCAGCACCAACAACAACACCTCTTCTCCCTGCTGTCTCCTCTGGAGTTTAACTTGTGGCAGCGTCAACAACACCACCTCTTCTTCCAGCTGTCTCCTCTGGTGGTAAAGTGTGGCAGCACCAACAACAACACTTCTTCTCCCAGCTGTCTCCTCTGGAGTTTAACTGGTGGCAGCATCAACAACAACACCTCTAATTCCAGCTGTCTCCTCTGGTGGTAAAGTGTTACAGCACCAAAAACAAAACCTCTTCTCCCAACTGTCTCTTCTGGAGGTAAAGTGTGGCAGCATCAACAACAACACCTCTTCTTCCAGCTGTCACCTGAGGAGGTAAAGTGTGGCAGCACCAACAACAACGCCTCTTCTCCCACATGTCTCCTCTGGAGTTTAACTTGTGGCAGCACCAACATCAACACCTCTTCTACCAGCTGTCTCCTCTGGAGGTAAAGTGTGGCAGCACCAACAACAACAACTCTTCTCCCAGCTGTCTCCTCTGGTGGTAAAGTGTGGCAGCACCTACAAGAACACCTCTCCTCCCTGCTGTCTCCTCTGGTGGTAAAGTGTGGCAGCACCAACAACAACGCCTCTTCTCCCACCTGTCTCCTCTGGAGTTTAACTTGTGGCAGCACCAACATCAACACCTCTTCTCCCAGCTGTCTCCTCTGGAGGTAATGTGTGGCACCACAGGCAAATACACCTCTTTTCCCTGCTGTCTCCTCTGGAGTTTAACTTGTGGCAGCACCAACAAAAACACCTCTTCTCTCACCTGTCTCCTCTGGAGGAAAAGTGTGGCAGCACCAAAAACAACACCCCTTCTTCCGGCTATATCCTCTGGAGTTTAACTTGTGGCAGCACCAGCAACAACACCTCTTCTTCCAGCTGTCTCCTCTGGTGGTAAAGTGTGGCAGCACCAACAACAACGCCTCTTCGCTTACCTGTCTCCTCTGCATTTTAACTTGTGGCAGTACCAACAACAACACCTCCTCTTCCAGCTGTCTCCTCTGGTGGTAAAGTGTGGCAGGACCAACAACAACACCTCTTCCCCCAGCTGTCTCCTCTGGAGGTAAAGTGTGGCAACACCTACAACAACACCTCTTCTCCCAGCTGTCTCCTCTGGAGGTAAAGAGTGGCAGCACCAACAACAACACCTCTCCTCCCAGCTGTCTCCTCTGGTGGTAAAGTGTGGCAGCACCAACAACAACGCCTCTTCGCATACCTGTCTCCTCTGCATTTTAACTTGTGGCAGTACCAACAACAACACCTCCTCTTCCAGCTGTCTCCTCTGGTGGTAAAGTGTGGCAGGACCAACAACAACACCTCTTCCCCCAGCTGTCTCCTCTGGACGTAAAGTGTGGCAGCACCATCAACAACACCTCTTCTTCCAGATGTCTCCTGTGGAAGTAAAGTGTGGCAGCACCAACAACAACAATTCTCCCTGCTGTCTTCTCTGGAGTTTAACTTGTGGCAGCACCAACATCAACACCTCTTCTTCCAGCTGTTTCCTCTGGAGGTAAAGTGTGGCAACACCAACAACAACAACTCTACTCCCAGCTGTCTCCTCTGGTGGTAAAGTGTGGCAGCACGAACAAGAACACCTCTTCTCCCTGCAATCTCCTCTGGAGTTTAACTTGTGGCAGCATCAACAACAACACCTCTACTTCCAGTTGTCTCCTCTGGTGGTAAAGTGTGACAGCACCAAAAACAACACCTCTTCTCCCAGCTGTCTCCTCTGGTGGTAAAGTGTGGCAGCACCAACAACAACACCTCTTCTCCCAGCTGTCTCCTCTGGTGGTAAAGTGTGGCAGCACCAACAGCAACACCTCTTCTCCTTCCTGTCTCCTCTGGAGTTTAACTTGTGGCAGCATCAACAACAACACCTCTACTTCCGGCTGTCTCCTCTGGTGGTAAAGTGTGGCAGCACCAACAACAACACCTCTTCTTCCAGCTGTCTCCTCTGGAGGTAAAGTGTGGCAGCACCAACAACAACACATCATCTCCCTGCTGTCTCCTCTGGACTTTAACTTGTGGCAGTGTCAACAACAACACCTCTTCTCCCAGCTGTCTCCTCTGGAGGTAAAGTGTGGCAACACCAACAGCAACACAACAACACCTCTTCTCCCAGCTGTCTCCTCTGGAGGTAATGTGTGGCAGCACCAACAACAAAACCTCTTCTCCCAGCTGTCTCCTCTTGATTTTTCCTTGTGGCAGCACCAACAACAACGCCTCTTCTCTCAGCTGTCTCCTCTGACGTTTAACTTGTGGCAGCACCAACAACAACACCTCTTCTCCCAGCTGTCTCCTCTGGAGGTAAAGTGTGGCAGCACCAACAACAATGCCTCTTCTCCCAGATGTCTCCTCTGGAGTTTAACTTGTGGCAGCACCAACAACAACACCTCTTCTCCCAGCTGTCTCCTCAGGAGGTAAAGTGTGGCAACACCAACAGCAACACAACAACACCTCTTCTCCCAGCAGTCTCCTCTGGAGGTAAAGTGTGGCAGCACCAACAACAAAACCTCTTCTCCCAGCTGTCTCCTCTGGAGGTAAAGTGTGGCAACACCAACAACAACATCTCTTCTCCCAGCTGTCTCCTCTGGTGGTAAAGTGTGGCAGCACCAACAACAACGCCTCTTCTCCCAGCTGTCTCCTTTGGAGTTTAACTTGTGGCAGCACCAAAAACAAAACCTCTTCTTCCGGCTGTCTCCTCTGGTGGTAAAGTGTGGCAGCACCATCAACAACACCTCTTCTTCCACCTGTCTCCTCTGGAGGTAAAGTGTGGCAGCACCAACAACAACACCTCTTCTCCCAGCTGTCTCCTCTGGAGTTTAACTGGTGGCAGCATCAACAACAACACCTCTTCTTCCAGCTGTCTCCTCTGGTGTTAAAGTGTGGCAACACAAACAACAACACCTTTTCTCCCAGCTGTCTCCTCTGGAGATTAACTTGTGGCTGCACCAACAAGAACACCTCTTCTCCAAGCTGTATCCTCTGGAGGTAAAGTGTGGCAACACCAACAACAACACAACAACACCTCTTCTCCCAGCTGTCTCCTCTGCAGGTAAAGTGTGGCAGCACCAACAACAACACCTCTTCTCCCTGCTGTCTCCTCTGGAGTTTAACTTGTGGCAGCGTCAACAACACCACCTCTTCTTCCAGCTGTCTCCTCTGGTGGTAAAGTGTGGCAGCACCAACAACAACACTTCTTCTCCCAGCTGTCTCCTCTGGAGTTTAACTGGTGGCAGCATCAACAACAACACCTCTAATTCCAGCTGTCTCCTCTGGTGGTAAAGTGTTACAGCACCAAAAACAAAACCTCTTCTCCCAACTGTCTGTTCTGGAGGTAAAGTGTGGCAGCATCAACAACAACACCTCTTCTTCCAGCTGTCACCTGAGGAGGTAAAGTGTGGCAGCGCCAACAACAACGCCTCTTCTCCCACATGTCTCCTCTGGAGTTTAACTTGTGGCAGCACCAACATCAACACCTCTTCTACCAGCTGTCTCCTCTGGAGGTAAAGTGTGGCAGCACCAACAACAACAACTCTTCTCCCAGCTGTCTCCTCTGGTGGTAAAGTGTGGCAGCACCTACAAGAACACCTCTCCTCCCTGCTGTCTCCTCTGGTGGTAAAGTGTGGCAGCACCAACAACAACGCCTCTTCTCCCACCTGTCTCCTCTGGAGTTTAACTTGTGGCAGCACCAACATCAACACCTCTTCTCCCAGCTGTCTCCTCTGGAGGTAAAGTGTGGCAGCACCAGCAAATACACCTCTTTTCCCTGCTGTCTCCTCTGGAGTTTAACTTGTGGCAGCACCAACAAAAACACCTCTTCTCTCATCTGTCTCCTCTGGAGGAAACGTGTGGCAGCACCAAAAACAACACCCCTTCTTCCAGCTATAACCTCTGGAGTTTAACTTGTGGCAGCACCAGCAACAACACCTCTTCTTCCAGCTGTCTCCTCTGGTGGTAAAGTGTGGCAGCACCAACAACAACGCCTCTTCGCTTACCTGTCTCCTCTGCATTTTAACTTGTGGCAGTACCAACAACAACACCTCCTCTTCCAGCTGTCTCCTCTGGTGGTAAAGTGTGGCAGGACCAACAACAACACCTCTTCCCCCAGCTGTCTCCTCTGGAGGTAAAGTGTGGCAACACCTACAACAACACCTCTTCTCCCAGCTGTCTCCTCTGGAGGTAAAGTGTGGCAGCACCAACAACAACACCTCTCCTCCCAGCTGTCTCCTCTGGTGGTAAAGTGTGGCAGCACCAACAACAACGCCTCTTCGCATACCTGTCTCCTCTGCATTTTAACTTGTGGCAGTACCAACAACAACACCTCCTCTTCCAGCTGTCTCCTCTGGTGGTAAAGTGTGGCAGGACCAACAACAACACCTCTTCCCCCAGCTGTCTCCTCTGGACGTAAAGTGTGGCAGCACCATCAACAACACCTCTTCTTCCAGATGTCTCCTGTGGAAGTAAAGTGTGGCAGCACCAACAACAACAATTCTCCCTGCTGTCTTCTCTGGAGTTTAACTTGTGGCAGCACCAACATCAACACCTCTTCTTCCAGCTGTTTCCTCTGGAGGTAAAGTGTGGCAACACCAACAACAACAACTCTACTCCCAGCTGTCTCCTCTGGTGGTAAAGTGTGGCAGCACGAACAAGAACACCTCTTCTTCCCTGCAATCTCCTCTGGAGTTTAACTTGTGGCAGCATCAACAACAACACCTCTACTTCCAGTTGTCTCCTCTGGTGGTAAAGTGTGACAGCACCAAAAACAACACCTCTTCTCCCAGCTGTCTCCTCTGGTGGCAAAGTGTGGCAGCACCAACAACAACTCCTCTTCTTCCAGCTGTCTCCTCTGGAGTTTTAACTTTTTTCAGTACTAACAACAACACCTCTTCTCCCAGCTGTCTCCTCTGGAGGAAAAGTGTGGCAGCACCAACAACAAAACCTCTTCAGCCTGCTGTCTCCTCTGCAGTTTAACTTGTGGCAGCACCAACAACAACACCTCTTCTTGCAGCTGTCTCCTGTGGAGGTAAAGTGTGGCACGACCAACAACATCACCTCTGCTCCCAGCTGTCTCCTCTGGAGTTTTAACTTGTTTCAGCGCCAACAACAACACCTCTTCTCCCAGCTTTCTCCTCTGGTGGTAAGGTATGGCAGCACCAACAACAACACCTCTTCTCCCAGCTGTCTCCTCTGGAGTTTAACTTGTGGCAGCACCAACAACAACACCTCTTCTTCCAGCTGTCTCCTCTGGTGGTAAAGTGTGGCAGGTCCAACAACAACACCCCTTCTCCCAGCTGTCTCCTCTGGAGTTTAGCTTGTGGCAGCACCAACAACAACACCTCTTCTTCCAGCTGTCTCCTCTGGTGGTAAAGTGTGGCAGGTCCAACAACAACACCCCTTCTCCCAGCTGTCTCCTCTGGAGTTTAGCTTGTGGCAGCACCAACAACAACACCTCTACTTCCAGCTGTCTCCTCTGGAGGTAAAGTGTGGCAGGACCAACAACATCACCTCTGCTCCCAGCTGTCTCCTCTGGAGTTTCACTTGTGTCAGCACCAACAACAACCTCTTCTCCCAGCTGTCTCCTCTGGAGGTAAGGGTGTGGCAACACCAACAACAACACAACAACACCTCTTCTCCCTGCTGTCTCCTCTGGAGTTTAACTTGTGGCAGCACCAACAACAACGCGTCTTCTCCCAGCTGTCTCCTTTGGAGATTAACTTGTGGCAGCACCAAAAACAAAACCTCTTCTTCCAGCTGTCTCCTCTGGTGGTAAAGTGTGGCAACACCAACAACAACACCTCTTCTCCCAGCTGTCTCCTCTGGTGGTAAAGTGTGGCAGCACCAACAGCAACACCTCTTCTCCTTCCTGTCTCCTTTGGAGTTTAACTTGTGGCAGCATCAACAACAACACCTCTTCTTCCGGCTGTCTCCTCTGGTGGTAAAGTGTGGCAGCACCAACAACAACACCTCTTCTTCCAGCTGTCTCCTCTGGAGGTAAAGTGTGGCAGCACCAACAACAACACATCATCTCCCTGCTGTCTCCTCTGGACTTTAACTTGTGGCAGTGTCAACAACAACACCTCTTCTTCCAGCTGTCTCCTTTGGTGGTAAAGTGTGGCAGCACCAACAACAACACCTCTTCTCCCAGCTGTCTCCTCTGGAGTTTAACTTGTGGCAGCATCAACAACAACACATCTTCTTCCAGCTGTCTCCTCTGGTGGTAAAGTGTGGCAACACAAACAACAACACCTTTTCTCCCAGCTGTCTCCTCTGGAGTTTAACTTGTGGCAGCACCAACAACAACACCTCTTCCCCAAGCTGTGTCCTCTGGAGGTAAAGTGTGGCAGCACCAAGAACAACACCTCTTCTCCCAGCTGTCTCCTCTAGAGGTAAAGTGTGGCAACATCAACAACAACACCTCTTCTCCCAGCTGTCTTCTCTGGAGTTTAACTTGTGGCAGCACCAAAAACAACACCACTTCTTCCAGCTGTCTCCTCTGGTGGTGAAGTGTGGCAGCACCAACAACAACACCTCTTCTCCCAGCTGTCTCCTCTGGAGTTTTAACTTGTCGCAGCACCAACAACAACACCTCTTCTCCCAGCTGTCTTCTATGGAGGAAAAGTGTGGCAGCACCAACAACAACACCTCTTCTCCCTGCTGTCTCCTCTGCTGTTTAACTTGTGGCAGCACCAACAACAGCACCTATTATTCCAGCTGTCTCCACTGGTGGTAAAGTGTTGCAGGACCAAAAATAACACCTCTTCTCCCAGCTGTCTCCTCTGGAGTTTAACTTTTGGCAGCACTAACAACAACACCTCTTCTCCCAGCTGTCTCCTCTGGAGGTAAAGTGTGGCAGCACTAACAACAACGCCTCTTCTCCCAGCTCTCTCCCCTGGAGTTTAACTTGTGGCAGCACCAACAACAACACCTCTTCCCCCCAGCTGTCTCCTCTGGAGGTAAGGTGTGGCAGCACCAACAACAACACCTCTTCTCCCAACTGTCTCCTCTGGAGGTAAAGCGTGGCAACACCAACAACAACACAACAACACCTCTTCTCCCAGGTGTCTCCTCTGGAGGTAAAGTGTGGCAGCACCAACTACAAAACCTCTTCTCCCAGCTGTCTCCTCTGGTGGTAAAGTGTGGCAACACCAACAACAACACCTCTTCTTCCAGCTGTCTCCTCTGGTGGTAAAGTGTGGCAGCACTAACAACAACGCCTCTTCTCCAAGCTCTCTCCTCTGGAGTTTAACTTGTGGCAGCACCAACAACAACACCTCTTCCCCCCAGCTGTCTCCTCTGGAAGTAAAGTGTGGCAGCACCAACAACAACACCTCTTCTCCCAACTGTCTCCTCTGGAGCTAAAGCGTGGCAACACCAACAACAACACAACAATACCTCATCTCCCAGCTGTCTCCTCTGGAGGTAAAGTGTGGCAGCACCAACAACAACACCTCTTCTCCCAACTGTCTCCTCTGGAAGTAAAGCGTGGCAACACCAAAAACAACACAACAAAACCTCTTCTCCCAGCTGTCTCCTCTGGAGGTAAAGTGTGGCAGCACCAACAACAACACATCTTCTCCCAGCTGTCTCCTCTGGTGGTAAAGTGTGGCAGCACCAACAACAACGCCTCTTCTCCCAGCTATCTCCTCTGGAGTTTAACTTGTGGCAGCACCAACAACAACACCTCTTCTCCCAGCTGTCTAATCTGGTGGTAAAGTGTGGCAGCACCAACAATAACACCTCTTCTCCCAGCTGTCTCCTCTGGATTTTAACTTGTGGCAGCACCAACAACAACACCTCTTCTCCCAGCTGTCTCCTCTGGAGTTTAACTTGTGGCAGTACCAACAACAAAACCTCTTCTCCCAGCTTTCTCCTCTGGAGGTAAAGTGTGGCTGCACCAACAACAACACCTCTTCTCCCAGCTGTCTCCTCCGGTGGTAAAGGGTGGCAGCACCAACAACAACACCTCTTCTCCCAGCTGTCTCCTCTGGAGTTTAACTTGTGGCAGCACCAACAACAACACCTCTTCTCCCAGCTGTCTCCTCTGCAGTTTAACTTCTGGCAGTACCAACAACAACACCTCTTCTTCCAGCTGTCTCCTCTGGTGGTAAAGTGTGACAGGACCAACAACAACACCTCTTCTCCCAACTGTCTCCTCTGGAGTTTAACTTTTGGCAGCACCAACAACAACACATCTTCTCCCAGCTGTCTCCTCTGAAGGTAAAGTGTGGCAGCACCAACAACAACGCCTCTTCTCCCAACTGTCTCCTCTAAAGTTTAACTTGTGGCAGCACCAACAACAACACCTCTTCCCCCAGCTGTCTCCTCTGGAGGTAAAGTGTGGCAACACCTACAACAACACCTCTTCTCCCAGCTGTCTCCTCTGGAGGTAAAGTGTGGCAGCACCAACAACAACACATCTCCTCCCAACTGTCTCATTTGGTGGTAAAGTGTGGCCGGACCAACAACAACACCTCTTCTCCCAGCTGTCTCCTCTGGAGTTCAACTTGTGGCAGCACCAACAACAACACCTCTTCTTGCAGCTGTCTCCTCTGGTGGTAAAGTGTGGCAGGTCCAACAACAACACCCCTTCTCCCAGCTGTCTCCTCTGAAGTTTAGCTTGTGGCAGCACTAACAACAACACCTCTTTTCCCAGCTGTCTCCTCTGGAGGTAAAGTGTGGCAGCACCAACAACAACATCACTTCTCCCAGCTGTTTCCCGTGGAGGTAAAGTGTGGCAACACCAACAAAAACGCCTCTCTCCCAGCTGTCTCCTCTGGTGGTAAAGTGTGGCAGCACCAACTACAACGCCTCTTCTCCCAGATGTCTCCTCTGGAGTTGAACTTGTGGCAGCACCAACAACAACACTTCTTCTCCCTGCTGTTTCCTCTGGATTTTCCCTTGTGGCAGCACCAACAACAACGCCTCTTCTCCCAGCTGTCTCCTCTGGAGTTTAACTTGTGGCAGCACCAACAACAACACCTCTTCTCCCAGCTGTCTCCTCTGGAGGTAAAGTGTGGCAACACCAACAGCAACACAACAACACCTCTTCTCCCAGCTGTCTCCTCTGGAGGTAAAGTGTGGCAGCACCAACAACAAAACCTCTTCTCCCAGCTGTCTCCTCTTGATTTTTCCTTGTGGCAGCACCAACAACAACGCCTCTTCTCTCAGCTGTCTCCTCTGACGTTTAACTTGTGGCAGCACCAACAACAACACCTCTTCTCCCAGCTGTCTCCTCTGGAGGTAAATTGTGGCAGCACCAACAACAACGCCTCTTCTCCCAGATGTCTCCTCTGGAGTTTAACTTGTGGCAGCACCAACAACAACACCTCTTCTCCCAGCTGTCTCCTCAGGAGGTAAAGTGTGGCAACACCAACAGCAACACAACAACACCTCTTCTCCCAGCAGTCTCCTCTGGAGGTAAAGTGTGGCAGCACCAACAACAAAACCTCTTCTCCCAGCTGTCTCCTCTGGAGGTAAAGTGTGGCAACACCAACAACAACATCTCTTCTCCCAGCTGTCTCCTCTGGTGGTAAAGTGTGGCAGCACCAACAACAACGCCTCTTCTCCCAGCTGTCTCCTTTGGAGTTTAACTTGTGGCAGCACCAAAAACAAAACCTCTTCTTCCGGCTGTCTCCTCTGGTGGTAAAGTGTGGCAGCACCATCAACAACACCTCTTCTTCCACCTGTCTCCTCTGGAGGTAAAGTGTGGCAGCACCAACAACAACACCTCTTCTCCCAGCTGTCTCCTCTGGAGTTTAACTGGTGGCAGCATCAACAACAACACCTCTTCTTCCAGCTGTCTCCTCTGGTGGTAAAGTGTGGCAACACAAACAACAACACCTTTTCTCCCAGCTGTCTCCTCTGGAGATTAACTTGTGGCTGCACCAACAAGAACACCTCTTCTCCAAGCTGTGTCCTCTGGAGGTAAAGTGTGGCAACACCAACAACAACACAACAACACCTCTTCTCCCAGCTGTCTCCTCTGCAGGTAAAGTGTGGCAGCACCAACAACAACACCTCTTCTCCCTGCTGTCTCCTCTGGAGTTTAACTTGTGGCAGCGTCAACAACACCACCTCTTCTTCCAGCTGTCTCCTCTGGTGGTAAAGTGTGGCAGCACCAACAACAACACTTCTTCTCCCAGCTGTCTCCTCTGGAGTTTAACTGGTGGCAGCATCAACAACAACACCTCTAATTCCAGCTGTCTCCTCTGGTGGTAAAGTGTGGCAGCACCAACAACAACGCCTCTTCTCCCAGCTGTCTCCTTTGGAGTTTAACTTGTGGCAGCACCAAAAACAAAACCTCTTCTTCCGGCTGTCTCCTCTGGTGGTAAAGTGTGGCAGCACCATCAACAACACCTCTTCTTCCACCTGTCTCCTCTGGAGGTAAAGTGTGGCAGCATCAACAACAACACCTCTTCTCCCAGGTGTCTCCTCTGGAGGTAAAGTGTGGCTACACCAACAACAACACAACAACACATCTTCTCCCAGCTGTCTCCTCTGGAGGTAAAGTGTGGCAGCACCAACAACAGAACCTCTTCTCCCAGCTGTCTCCTCTGGAGGTAAAGTGTGGCAACACCAACAACAACACCTCTTCTTCCAGCTGTCTCCTCTGGTGGTAAAGTGTGGCAGCACCAAAAACAACACCCCTTCTTCCAGCTATATCCTCTGGAGTTTAACTTGTGGGAGCACCAGCAACAACACCTCTTGTTCCAGCTGTCTCCTCTGGTGGTAAAGTGTGGCAGCACCAACAACAACGCCTCTTCGCTTACCTGTCTCCTCTGCATTTTAACTTGTGGCAGTACCAACAACAACACCTCCTCTTCCAGCTGTCTCCTCTGGTGGTAAAGTGTGGAAGGACCAACAACAACACCTCTTCCCCCAGCTGTCTCCTCTGGAGGTAAAGTGTGGCAACACCTACAACAACACCTCTTCTCCCAGCTGTCTCCTCTGGAGGTAAAGTGTGGCAGCATCAACAACAACACCTCTTCTCCCAGTTGTCTCCTCTGGAGGTAAAGTGTGGCTACACCAACAACAACACAACAACACATCTTCTCCCAGCTGTCTCCTCTGGAGGTAAAGTGTGGCAGCACCAACAACAGAACCTCTTCTCCCAGCTGTCTCCTCTGGAGGTAAAGTGTGGCAACACCAACAACAACACCTCTTCTTCCAGCTGTCTCCTCTGGTGGTAAAGTGTGGCAGCACCAAAAACAACACCCCTTCTTCCAGCTATATCCTCTGGAGTTTAACTTGTGGGAGCACCAGCAACAACACCTCTTCTTCCAGCTGTCTCCTCTGGTGGTAAAGTGTGGCAGCACCAACAACAACGCCTCTTCGCTTACCTGTCTCCTCTGCATTTTAACTTGTGGCAGTACCAACAACAACACCTCCTCTTCCAGATGTCTCCTCTGGTGGTAAAGTGTGGAAGGACCAACAACAACACCTCTTCCCCCAGCTGTCTCCTCTGGAGGTAAAGTGTGGCAACACCTACAACAACACCTCTTCTCCCAGCTGTCTCCTCTGGAGGTAAAGTGTGGCAGCACCAACAACAACACCTCTCCTCCCAGCTGTCTCCTCTGGTGGTAAAGTGTGGCAGCACCAACAACAACGCCTCTTCGCTTACCTGTCTCCTCTGCATTTTAACTTGTGGCAGTACCAACAACAACACCTCCTCTTCCAGCTGTCTCCTCTGGTGGTAAAGTGTGGCAGGACCAACAACAACACCTCTTCCCCCAGCTGTCTCCTCTGGAGGTAAAGTGTGGCAGCACCATCAACAACACCTCTTCTTCCAGCTGTCTCCTGTGGGAGTAAAGTGTGGCAGCACCAACAACAACACCTCTTCTCCCTGCTGTCTCCTCTGGAGTTTAACTTGTGGCAGCACCAACATCAACACCTCTTCTTCCAGCTGTTTCCTCTGGAGGTAAAGTGTGGCAGCACCAACAACAACAACTCTACTCCCAGCTGTCTCCTCTGGTGGTAAAGTGTGGCAGCACGAACAAGAACACCTCTTCTCCCTGCAATCTCCTCTGGAGTTTAACTTGTGGCAGCATCAACAACAACACCTCTACTTCCAGTTGTCTCCTCTGGTGGTAAAGTGTGACAGCACCAAAAACAACACCTCTTCTCCCAGCTGTCTCCTCTGGTGGTAAAGTGTGGCCGCACCAACAACAACACCTCTACTTCCAGCTGTCTCCTCTGGAGTTTTAACTTGTTTCAGCACCAACAACAACACCTCTTCTCCCAGCTGTCTCCTCTGGAGGAAAAGTGTGGCAGCACCAACAACAAAACCTCTTCAGCCTGCTGTCTCCTCTGCAGTTTAACTTGTGGCAGCACCAACAACAACACCTCTTCTTGCAGCTGTCTCCTGTGGAGGTAAAGTGTGGCACGACCAACAACATCACCTCTGCTCCCAGCTGTCTCCTCTGGAGTTTTAACTTGTTTCAGCACCAACAACAACACCTCTTCTCCCAGCTTTCACCTCTGGTGGTAAGGTATGGCAGCACCAACAACAACACCCCTTCTCCCTGCTGTCTCCTCTGGAGTTTAACTTGTGGCAGCACCAACAACAACACCTCTTCTCCCAGCTGTCTCCTCTGCAGTTTAACTTGTGGCAGCACCAACAACAACACCTCTTCTCCCAGCTGTCTCCTCTGGAGTTTAACTTGTGGCAGCACCAACAACAACACCTCTTCTCCCAGCTGTCTCCTCTGGTGGTAAAGTGTGGCAGGACCAACAAACATCACCTCTTCTCCCAGCTGTCTCCTCTGGAGTTTAACTTGTGGCAGCACCAACAACAACAACTCTTCTCCCAGCTGTCTCCTCTGTAGTTTAACTTGTGGCAGCACCAACAACAACTCCTCTTCCCCAAGCTGTATTCTCTGGTGCAAAAGTGTGGGAGGACCAACAACATCACCTTTTCTCCCAGCTGTCTCCACTGGAGTTTTAACTTGTTTTAGCACCAACAACAACACCTCTTCTCCCAGCTGTCTCCTCTGGAGGAAAAGTGTGGCAGCACCAACAACAACACCTCTTCAGCCTGCTGTCTCCTCTGCAGTTTAACTTGTGGCAGCACCAACAACAACACCTCCTCTTGCAGCTGTCTCCTCTGGTGGTAAAGTGTGGCAGGTCCAACAACAACACCCCTTCTCCAAGCTGTCTCCTCTGGAGTTTAGCTTGTGGCAGCACCAACAAAAAACCTCTTCAGCCTGCTGTCTCCTCTGCAGTTTAACTTGTGGCAGCACCAACAACAACACCTCCTCTTGCAGCTGTCTCCTCTGGTGGTAAAGTGTGGCAGGTCCAACAACAACACCCCTTCTCCCAGCTGTCTCCTCTGGAGTTTAGCTTGTGGCAGCACCAACAACAACACCTCTTCCCCAAGCTGTTTTCTCTGGTGGTAAAGTGTGGCAGGACCAACAACATCACCTCTTCTCCCAGCTGTCTCCTCTGGAGTTTTAACTTGTTTCAGCACCAACAACAACACCTCTTCTCCCAGCTTTCTCCTCTGGTGGTAATGTGTGGCAGCACCAACAACAACACCTCTTCTCCCTGCTGTCTCCTCTGGAGTTTTACTTGTGGCAGCACCAACAACAACACCTCTTCTCCCAGCTGTCTCCTCTGGAGTTTAACTTGTTGCAGCACCAACAACAACACCTCTTCTCCCAGCTGTCCCCTCTTGAGTTTAACTTGTGGCAGCACCAACAAAAACATTTCTTCTCCCAGCTGTCTCCTCTGGTGGTAAAGTGTGGCAGCACCAACAACAACACCTCTTCTCCCAGCTGTCTCCACTGGAGTTTAACTTGTGGCAGCACCAACAACATCACCTCTTCCCCAAGCTGTCTTCTCTGGTGGTAAAGTGTGGCAGGACCAACAACATCACCTCTTCTCCCAGCTGTCTCCTCTGGAGTTTTAACTTGTTTCAGCACCAACAACAACACCTATTCTCCCAGCTGTCTCCTCTGGAGGAAAAGTGTGGCAGCACCAACAACACCTCTTCAGCCTGCTGTCTCCTCTGCAGTTTAACTTGTGGCAGCAACAACAACAACACCTCTTCAGCCACCTGTCTCCTCTGGTGGTAAAGTGTGGCAGTACAAACAACAACACATCTTCTCCCAGCTGTCTCCTCTGGAGTTTAACATTTGGCAGCACCAACAACAACACCTCTTCTCCCAGCTGTCTCCTCTGGAGGTAAAGTGTGGCAGCACCAACAACAACGCCTCTTCACCCAGCTGTCTCCTCTAAAGTTTAACTTGTGGCAGCACCAACAACAACACCTCTTCCCCCAGCTGTCTCCTCTGGAGGTAAAGTGTGGCAACACCTACAACAACTCCTCTTCTCCCAGCTGTCTCCTCTGGAGGTAAAGTGTGGCAGCACAAACAACAACACCTCTCCTCCCAGCTGTCTCCTCTGGAGTTTAACTTGTGGCAGCACCAACAACAACACCTCTTCTTCCAGCTGTCTCCTCTGGTGGTAAAGTGTGGCAGGTCCAACAACAACACCCCTTCTCCCAGCTGTCTCCTCTGGAGTTTAGCTTGTGGCAGCACCAACAACAACACCTCTTCTTCCAGCTGTCTCCTCTGGTGGTAAAGTGTGGCAGGTCCAACAACAACACCCCTTCTCCCAGCTGTCTCCTCTGGAGTTTAGCTTGTGGCAGCACCAACAACAACACCTCTACTTCCAGCTGTCTCCTCTGGAGGTAAAGTGTGGCAGGACCAACAACATCACCTCTGCTCCCAGCTGTCTCCTCTGGAGTTTCACTTGTGTCAGCACCAACAACAACCTCTTCTCCCAGCTGTCTCCTCTGGAGGTAAGGGTGTGGCAACACCAACAACAACACAACAACACCTCTTCTCCCTGCTGTCTCCTCTGGAGTTTAACTTGTGGCAGCACCAACAACAACGCGTCTTCTCCCAGCTGTCTCCTTTGGAGTTTAACTTGTGGCAGCTCCAAAAACAAAACCTCTTCTTCCGGCTGTCTCCTCTGGTGGTAAAGTGTGGCAACACCAACAACAACACCTCTTCTCCCAGCTGTCTCCTCTGGTGGTAAAGTGTGGCAGCACCAACAGCAACACCTCTTCTCCCTCCTGTCTCCTCTGGAGTTTAACTTGTGGCAGCATCAACAACAACACCTCTTCTTCTGGCTGTCTCCTCTGGTGGTAAAGTGTGGCAGCAGCAACAACAACACCTCTGCTTCCAGCTGTCTCCTCTGGAGGTAAAGTGTGGCAGCACCAAAAACAACACATCATCTCCCTGCTGTCTCCTCTGGACTTTAACTTGTGGCAGTGTCAACAACAACACCTCTTCTTCCAGCTGTCTCCTCTGGTGGTAAAGTGTGGCAGCACCAACAACAACACCTCTTCTCCCAGCTTTCTCCTCTGGAGTTTAACTTGTGGCAGCATCAACAACAACACATCTTCTTCCAGCTGTCTCCTCTGGTGGTAAAGTGTGGCAACACAAACAACAACACCTTTTCTCCCAGCTGTCTCCTTTGGAGTTTAACTTGTGGCAGCACCAACAACAACACCTCTTCCCCAAGCTGTGTCCTCTGGAGGTAAAGTGTGGCAGCACCAAGAACAACACCTCTTCTGCCAGCTGTCTCCTCTAGAGGTAAAATGTGGCAACATCAACAACAACACCTCTTCTCCCAGCTGTCTTCTCTGGAGTTTAACTTGTGGCAGCACCAACAACAACACCACTTCTTCCAGCTGTCTCCTCTGGTGGTAAAGTGTGGCAGCACCAAGAACAACACCTCTTCTCCCAGCTGTCTCCTCTGGAGCTTTAACTTGTCGCAGCACCAACAACAACACCTCTTCTCCCAGCTGTCTTCTATGGAGGAAAAGTGTGGCAGCACCAACAACAACACCTCTTCTCCCTGCTGTCTCCTCTGCTGTTTAACTTGTGGCAGCACCAACAACAGCACCTATAATTCCAGCTGTCTCCTCTGGTGGTAAAGTGTTGCAGGACCAAAAATAACACCTCTTCTCCCAGCTGTCTCCTCTGGAGTTTAACTTTTGGCAGCACTAACAACAACACCTCTTTTCCCAGCTGTCTCCTCTGGAGGTAAAGTGTGGCAGCACTAACAACAACGCCGCTTCTCCCAGCTCTCTCCCCTGGAGTTTAACTTGTGGCAGCACCAACAACAACACCTCTTCCCCCCAGCTGTCTCCTCTGGAGGTAAAGTGTGGCAGCACCAACAACAACACCTCTTCTCCCAACTGTCTCCTCTGGAGGTAAAGCGTGGCAACACCACCAACAACACAACAATACCTCTTCTCCCAGCTATCTCCTCTGGAGGTAAAGTGTGGCAGGACCAACTACAACACCTCTTCTCCCAGCTGTCTCCTCTGGAGTTCAACTTTTGGCAGCACCAACAACAACACCTCTTCCCCCCAGCTGTCTCCTCTGGAGGTAAAGTGTGGCAGCACCAACAACAACACCTCTTCTCCCAACTGTCTCCTCTGGAGGTAAAGCGTGGCAACACCAACAACAACACAACAACACCTCTTCTCCCAGCTGTCTCCTCTGGAGGTAAAGTGTGGCAGCACCAACAACAAAACCTCTTCTCCCAGCTGTCTCCTCTGGAGGTAAAGTGTGGCAACACCAACAACAACACCTCTCCTTCCAGCTGTCTCCTGTGGTGGTAAAGTGTGGCAGCACTAACAACAACGCCTCTTCTCCCAGCTCTCTCCTCTGGAGTTTAACTTGTGGCAGCACCAACAACAACACCTCTTCCCCCCCGCTGTCTCCTCTGGAAGTAAATTGTGGCAGCACCAACAACAACACCTCTTCTCCCAACTGTCTCCTCTGGAGGTAAAGCGTGGCAACACCAACAACAACACAACTATACCTCTTCTCCCAGCTGTCTCCTCTGGAGGTAAAGTGTGGCAGCACCAACAACAACACATCTTCTCCCAACTGTCTCCTCTGGAGGTAAAGCGTGGCAACACCAAAATCAACACAATAAAACCTCTTCTCCCAGCTGTCTCCTCTGGAGGTAAAGAGTGGCAGCACCAACAACAACACATCTTCTCCCAGCTGTCTCCTCTGGTGGTAAAGTGTGGCAGCACCAACAACAACGCCTTTTCTCCCAGCTATCTCCTCTGGAGTTTAACTTGTGGCAGCACCAACAACAACACCTCTTCTCCCAGCTGTCTATTCTGGTGGTAAAGTGTGGCAGGACCAACAACAACACCTCTTCTCCCAGCTGTCTCCTCTGGAGTTTTAACTTGTGGCAGCACCAACAACAACACCTCTTCTCCCAGCTTTCTCCTCTGAAGGTAAAGTGTGGCAGCACCAACAACAACACCTCTTCTCCCTGCTGTCTCCTTTGCAGTTTAACTTGTGGCAGCACCAACAACAACACCTCTTCTTCCAGCTGTCTCCTCTGGTGGTAAAGTGTGGCAGGACCAACTACAACACCTCTTCTCCCAGCTGTCTCCTCTGGAGTTCAACTTTTGGCAGCACCAACAACAACACCTCTTCTCCCAGCTTTCTCCTCTGGAGGTAAAGTGTGGCAGCACCAACAACAACATCTCTTCTCCCAGCTGTTTCCTGTGGAGGTAAAGTGTGGCAACACCAACAACAACACCTCTTCTCCCAGCTTTCTTCTCTGATGGTAAGGTGTGGCAGCACCAACAACAACACCTCTTCTCCCTGCAGTCTCCTCTGGAGTTTAACTTGTGGCAGCACCAACAATAACACCTCTTCTTCCAGCTGTCTCCTCTGGAGTTTAACTTGTGGCAGCACCAACAACAACACCTCTTCTCCCAGCTGTCTTCTCTGGAGTTACCTTGTGGCAGCACCAACAACAACACCACTTCTTCCAGCTGTCTCCTCTGGTGGTAAAGTGTGGCAGCACCAATAACAACACCTCTTCTCCCAGCTGTCTCCTCTGGAGTTTTAACTTGTCGCAACACCAACAACAACACCTCTTCTCCCAGCTGTCTTCTATGGAGGAAAAGTGTGGCAGCACCAACGACAACACGTCTTCTCCCTGCTGTCTCCTCTGCTGTTTAACTTTTGGCAGCACCAACAACAGCACCTATTATTCCAGCTGTCTCCTCTGGTGGTAAAGTGTTGCAGGACCAAAAATAACACCTCTTCTCCCAGCTGTCTCCTCTGGAGTTTAACTTTTGGCAGCACTAACAACAACACCTCTTCTCCCAGCTGTCTCCTCTGGAGGTAAAGTGTGGCAGCACTAACAACAACGCCTCTTCTCTCAGCTCTCTCCCCTGGAGTTTAACTTGTGGCAGCACCAACAACAACACCTCTTCCCCCCAGCTGTCTCCTCTGGAGGTAAAGTGTGGCAGCACCAACAACAACACCTCTTCTCCCAACTGTCTCCTCTGGAGGTAAAGCGTGGCAACACCAACAACAACACAACAACACCTCTTCTCCCAGCTGTCTCCTCTGGAGGTAAAGTGTGGCAGCACCAACAACAAAACCTCTTCTCCCAGCTGTCTCCTCTGGAGGTAAAGTGTGGCAACACCAACAACAACACCTCTCCTTCCAGCTGTCTCCTCTGGTGGTAAAGTGTGGCAGCACTAACAACAACGCCTCTTCTCCCAGCTCTCTCCTCTGGAGTTTAACTTGTGGCAGCACCAACAACAACACCTCTTCCCCCCAGCTGTCTCCTCTGGAAGTAAAGTGTGGCAGCACCAACAACAACACCTCTTCTCCCAACTGTCTCCTCTGGAGGTAAAGCGTGGCAACACCAACAACAACACAACAATACCTCTTCTCCCAGCTGTCTCCTCTGGAGGTAAAGTGTGGCAGCACCAACAACAACACCTCTTCTCCCAACTGTCTCCTCTGGAGGTAAAGCGTGGCAACACCAAAAACAACACAACAAAACCTCTTCTCCCAGCAGTCTCCTCTGGAGGTAAAGTGTGGCAGCACCAACAACAACACATCTTCTCCCAGCTGTCTCCTCTGGTGGTAAAGTGTGGCAGCACCAACAACAACGCCTCTTCTCCCAGCTATCTCCTCTGGAGTTTAACTTGTGGCAGCACCAACAACAACACCTCTTCTCCCAGCTGTCTATTCTGGTGGTAAAGTGTGGCAGGACCAACAACAACACCTCTTCTCCCAGCTGTCTCCTCTGGAGTTTTAACTTGTGGCAGCACCAACAACAACACCTCTTCTCCCAGCTTTCTCCTCTGAAGGTAAAGTGTGGCAGCACCAACAACAACACCTCTTCTCCCTGCTGTCTCCTTTGCAGTTTAACTTGTGGCAGCACCAACAACAACACCTCTTCTTCCAGCTGTCTCCTCTGGAGGTAAAGTGTGGCAGGACCAACTACAACACGTCTTCTCCCAGCTGTCTCCTCTGGAGTTCAACTTTTGGCAGCACCAACAACAACACCTCTTCTCCCAGCTGTCTCCTCTGGAGGTAAAGTGTGGCAGCACCAACAACAACATCTCTTCTCCCAGCTGTTTCCTGTGGAGGTAAAGTGTGGCAACACCAACAACAACACCTCTTCTCCCAGCTTTCTTCTCTGATGGTAAGGTGTGGCAGAACCAACAACAACACCTCTTCTCCCTGCAGTCTCCTCTGGAGTTTAACTTGTGACAGCACCAACAATAACACCTCTTCTTCCAGCTGTCTCCTCTGGAGTTTAACTTGTGGCAGCACCAACAACAACACCTCTTCTCCCAGCTGTCTCCTCTGGAGTTTAACTTGTGGCAGCACCAACAACAAAACCTCTTCTCCCAGCTTTCTCCTCTGGAGGTAAAGTGTGGCAGCACCAACAACAACACCTCTTCTCCCAGCTGTCTCCTCCGGTAGTAAAGGGTGGCAGCACCAACAACAACACCTCTTCTCCCAGCTGTCTCCTCTGGAGTTTAACTTGTGGCAGCACCAACAACAACACCTCTTCTTCCAGCTGTCTCCTCTGCAGTTTAACTTCTGGCAGTACCAACAACAACACCTCTTCTTCCAGCTGTCTCCTCTGGTGGTAAAGTGTGACAGGACCAACAACAACACCTCTTCTCCCAGCTGTCTCCTCTGGAGTTTAACTTTTGGCAGCACCAACAACAACACATCTTCTCCCAGCTGTCTCCTCTGAAGGTAAAGTGTGGCAGCACCAACAACAACGCCTCTTCTCCCAACTGTCTCCTCTAAAGTTTAA
The DNA here is from genome assembly GCA_026315105.1 of Locusta migratoria. NCBI lineage: Eukaryota > Metazoa > Arthropoda > Insecta > Orthoptera > Acrididae > Locusta > Locusta migratoria. The sequence goes on along the minus strand of CM048753.1, from coordinate 15,076,992 downwards.
CTTGTGGCAGCACCAACAACAACACCTCTTCCCCCAGCTGTCTCCTCTGGAGGTAAAGTGTGGCAACACCTACAACAACACCTCTTCTCCCAGCTGTCTCCTCTGGAGGTAAAGTGTGGCAGCACCAACAACAACACCTCTCCTCCCAGCTGTCTCATTTGGTGGTAAAGTGTGGCCGGACCAACAACAACACCTCTTCTCCCAGCTGTCTCCTCTGGAGTTCAACTTGTGGCAGCACCAACAACAACACCTCTTCTTGCAGCTGTCTCCTCTGGTGGTAAAGTGTGGCAGGTCCAACAACAACACCCCTTCTCCCAGCTGTCTCCTCTGAAGTTTAGCTTGTGGCAGCACTAACAACAACACCTCTTTTCCCAGCTGTCTCCTCTGGAGGTAAAGTGTGGCAGCACCAACAACAACATCACTTCTCCCAGCTGTTTCCCGTGGAGGTAAAGTGTGGCAACACCAACAAAAACGCCTCTCTCCCAGCTGTCTCCTCTGGTGGTAAAGTGTGGCAGCACCAACTACAACGCCTCTTCTCCCAGATGTCTCCTCTGGAGTTTAACTTGTGGCAGCACCAACAACAACACTTCTTCTCCCTGCTGTCTCCTCTGGATTTTACCTTGTGGCAGCACCAACAACAACTCCTCTTCTCCCAGCTGTCTCCTCTGGAGTTTAACTTGTGGCAGCACCAACAACAACACCTCTTCTCCCAGCTGTCTCCTCTGGAGGTAAAGTGTGGCAACACCAACAGCAACACAACAACACCTCTTCTCCCAGCTGTCTCCTCTGGAGGTAAAGTGTGGCAGCACCAACAACAAAACCTCTTCTCCCAGCTGTCTCCTCTTGATTTTTCCTTGTGGCAGCACCATAAACAACGCCTCTTCTCCCAGCTGTCTCCTCTGACGTTTAACTTGTGGCAGCACCAACAACAACACCTCTTCTCCCAGCTGTCTCCTCTGGAGGTAAAATGTGGCAGCACCAACAACAACGCCTCTTCTCCCAGATGTCTCCTTTGGAGTTTAACTTGTGGCAGCACCAACAACAACACCTCTTCTCCCAGCTGTCTCCTCTGGAGGTAAAGTGTGGCAGCACCAACAACAACACCTCTTCTCCCAGCTGTCTCCTCTGGAGTTTTAACTTGTCGCAGCACCAACAACAACACCTCTTCTCCCAGCTGTCTTCTATGGAGGAAAAGTGTGGCAGCACCAACAACAACACCTCTTCTCCCTGCTGTCTCCTCTGCTGTTTAACTTGTGGCAGCACCAACAACAGCACCTATTATTCCAGCTGTCTCCTCTGGTGGTAAAGTGTTGCAGGACCAAAAATAACACCTCTTCTCCCAGCTGTCTCCTCTGGAGTTTAACTTTTGGCAGCACTAACAACAACACCTCTTCTCCCAGCTGTCTCCTCTGGAGGTAAAGTGTGGCAGCACTAACAACAACGCCTCTTCTCCCAGCTCTCTCCCCTGGAGTTTAACTTGTGGCAGCACCAACAACAACACCTCTTCCCCCCAGCTGTCTCCTCTGGAGGTAAAGTGTGGCAGCACCAACAACAACACCTCTTCTCCCAACTGTCTCCTCTGGAGGTAAAGCGTGGCAACACCAACAACAACACAACAACACCTCTTCTCCCAGCTGTCTCCTCTGGAGGTAAAGTGTGGCAGCACCAACAACAAAACCTCTTCTCCCAGCTGTCTCCTCTGGAGGTAAAGTGTGGCAACACCAACAACAACACCTCTCCTTCCAGCTGTCTCCTCTGGTGGTAAAGTGTGGCAGCACTAACAACAACGCCTCTTCTCCCAGCTCTCTCCTCTGGAGTTTAACTTGTGGCAGCACCAACAACAACACCTCTTCCCCCCAGCTGTCTCCTCTGGAAGTAAAGTGTGGCAGCACCAACAACAACACCTCTTCTCCCAACTGTCTCCTCTGGAGGTAAAGCGTGGCAACACCAACAACAACACAACAATACCTCTTCTCCCAGCTGTCTCCTCTGGAGGTAAAGTGTGGCAGCACCAACAACAACACCTCTTCTCCCAACTGTCTCCTCTGGAGGTAAAGCGTGGCAACACCAAAAACAACACAACAAAACCTCTTCTCCCAGCAGTCTCCTCTGGAGGTAAAGTGTGGCAGCACCAACAACAACACATCTTCTCCCAGCTGTCTCCTCTGGTGGTAAAGTGTGGCAGCACCAACAACAACGCCTCTTCTCCCAGCTATCTCCTCTGGAGTTTAACTTGTGGCAGCACCAACAACAACACCTCTTCTCCCAGCTGTCTATTCTGGTGGTAAAGTGTGGCAGGACCAACAACAACACCTCTTCTCCCAGCTGTCTCCTCTGGAGTTTTAACTTGTGGCAGCACCAACAACAACACCTCTTCTCCCAGCTTTCTCCTCTGAAGGTAAAGTGTGGCAGCACCAACAATAACACCTCTTCTCCCTGCTGTCTCCTTTGCAGTTTAACTTGTGGCAGCACCAACAACAACACCTCTTCTTCCAGCTGTCTCCTCTGGTGGTAAAGTGTGGCAGGACCAACTACAACACCTCTTCTCCCAGCTGTCTCCTCTGGAGTTCAACTTTTGGCAGCACCAACAACAACACCTCTTCTCCCAGCTGTCTCCTCTGGAGGTAAAGTGTGGCAGCACCAACAACAACATCTCTTCTCCCTGCAGTCTCCTCTGGAGTTTAACTTGTGGCAGCACCAACAATAACACCTCTTCTTCCAGCTGTCTCCTCTGGAGTTTAACTTGTGGCAGCACCAACAACAACACCTCTTCTCCCAGCTGTCTCCTCTGGAGTTTAACTTGTGGCAGCAGCAACAACAAAACCTCTTCTCCCAGCTTTCTCCTCTGGAGGTAAAGTGTGGCTGCACCAACAACAACACCTCTTCTCCCAGCTGTCTCCTCCGGTAGTAAAGGGTGGCAGCACCAACAACAACACCTCTTCTCCCAGCTGTCTCCTCTGGAGTTTAACTTGTGGCAGCACCAACAACAACACCTATTCTCCCAGCTGTCTCCTCTGCAGTTTAACTTCTGGCAGTACCAACAACAACACCTCTTCTTCCAGCTGTCTCCTCTGGTGGTAAAGTGTGACAGGACCAACAACAACACCTCTTCTCCCAGCTGTCTCCTCTGGAGTTTAACTTTTGGCAGATCCAACAACAACACATCTTCTCCCAGCTGTCTCCTCTGAAGGTAAAGTGTGGCAGCACCAACAACAACGCCTCTTCTCCCAACTGTCTCCTCTAAAGTTTAACTTGTGGCAGCACCAACAACAACACCTCTTCCCCCAGCTGTCTCCTCTGGAGGTAAAGTGTGGCAACACCTACAACAACACCTCTTCTCCCAGCTGTCTCCTCTGGAGGTAAAGTGTGGCAGCACCAACAACAACACCTCTCCTCCCAGCTGTCTCCTCTGGAGTTCAACTTGTGGCAGCACCAACAACAACACCTCTTCTTGCAGCTGTCTCCTCTGGTGGTAAAGTATGGCAGGTCCAACAACAACACCCCTTCTCCCAGCTGTCTCCTCTGAAGTTTAGCTTGTGGCAGCACTAACAACAACACCTCTTTTCCCAGCTGTCTCCTCTGGAGGTAAAGTGTGGCAGCACCAACAACAACATCACTTCTCCCAGCTGTTTCCCGTGGAGGTAAAGTGTGGCAACACCAACAAAAACGCCTCTCTCCCAGCTGTCTCCTCTGGTGGTAAAGTGTGGCAGCACCAACTACAACGCCTCTTCTTCCAGATGTCTCCTCTGGAGTTTAACTTGTGGCAGCACCAACAACAACACTTCTTCTCCCTGCTGTCTCCTCTGGATTTTACCTTGTGGCAGCACCAACAACAACTCCTCTTCTCCCAGCTGTCTCCTCTGGAGTTTAACTTGTGGCAGCACCAACAACAACACCTCTTCTCCCAGCTGTCTCCTCTGGAGGTAAAGTGTGGCAACACCAACAGCAACACAACAACACCTCTTCTCCCAGCTGTCTCCTCTGGAGGTAAAGTGTGGCAGCACCAACAACAAAACCTCTTCTCCCAGCTGTCTCCTCTTGATTTTTCCTTGTGGCAGCACCATAAACAACGCCTCTTCTCCCAGCTGTCTCCTCTGACGTTTAACTTCTGGCAGCACCAACAACAACACCTCTTCTCCCAGCTGTCTCATCTGGAGGTAAAATGTGGCAGCACCAACAACAACGCCTCTTCTCCCAGATGTCTCCTCTGGAGTTTAACTTGTGGCAGCACCAACAACAACACCTCTTCTCCCAGCTGTCTCCTCTGGAGGTAAAGTGTGGCAGCACCAACAACAACACCTCTTCTCCCAGCTGTCTCCTCTGGAGTTTTAACTTGTCGAAGCACCAACAACACTACCTCTTCTCCCAGCTGTCTCCTCTGGAGGAAAAGTGTGGCAGCACCAACAACAACACCTCTTCTCCCTGCTGTCTCCTCTGCTGTTTAACTTGTGGCAGCACCAACAACAGCACCTATTATTCCAGCTGTCTCCTCTGGTGGTAAAGTGTTGCAGGACCAAAAATAACACCTCTTCTCCCAGCTGTCTCCTCTGGAGTTTAACTTTTGGCAGCACTAACAACAACACCTCTTCTCCCAGCTGTCTCCTCTGGAGGTAAAGTGTGGCAGCACTAACAACAACGCCTCTTCTCCCAGCTCTCTCCCCTGGAGTTTAACTTGTGGCAGCACCAACAACAACACCTCTTCCCACCAGCTGTCTCCTCTGGAGGTAAAGTGTGGCAGCACCAACAACAACACCTCTTCTCCCAGCTGTCTCCTCTGGAGGTAAAGAGTGACAGCACCAACAACAACACCTCTTCTCCCAACTGTCTCCTCTGGAGGTAAAGCGTGGCAACACCAAAAACAACACAACAAAACCTCTTCTCCCAGCTGTCTCCTCTGGAGGTAAAGTGTGGCAGCACCAACAACAACACATCTTCTCCCAGCTGTCTCCTCTGGTGGTAAAGTGTGGCAGCACCAACAACAACGCCTTTTCTCCCAGCTATCTCCTCTGGAGTTTAACTTGTGGCAGCACCAACAACAACACCTCTTCTCCCAGCTGTCTATTCTGGTGGTAAAGTGTGGCAGGACCAACAACAACACCTCTTCTCCCAGCTGTCTCCTCTGGAGTATTAACTTGTGGCAGCACCAACAACAACACCTCTTCTCCCAGCTTTCTCCTCTGAAGGTAAAGTGTGGCAGCACCAACAACAACACCTCTTCTCCCTGCTGTCTCCTTTGCAGTTTAACTTGTGGCAGCACCAACAACAACACCTCTTCTTCCAGCTGTCTCCTCTGGTGGTAAAGTGTGGCAGGACCAACTACAACACCTCTTCTCCCAGCTGTCTCCTCTGGAGTTCAACTTTTGGCAGCACCAACAACAACACCTCTTCTCCCAGCTGTCTCCTCTGGAGGTAAAGTGTGGCAGCACCAACAACAACATCTCTTCTCCCAGCTGTTTCCTGTGGAGGTAAAGTGTGGCAACACCAACAACAACACCTCTTCTCCCAGCTTTCTTCTCTGATGGTAAGGTGTGGCAGCACCAACAACAACACCTCTTCTCCCTGCAGTGTCCTCTGGAGTTTAACTTGTGGCAGCACCAACAATAACACCTCTTCTTCCAGCTGTCTCCTCTGGAGTTTAACTTGTGGCAGCACCAACAACAACACCTCTTCTCCCAGCTGTCTTCTCTGGAGTTTAACTTGTGGCAGCACCAACAACAACACCACTTCTTCCAGCTGTCTCCTCTGGTGGTAAAGTGTGGCAGCACCAACAACAACACCTCTTCTCCCAGCTGTCTCCTCTGGAGTTTTAACTTGTCGCAGCACCAACAACAACACCTCTTCTCCCAGCTGTCTTCTATGGAGGAAAAGTGTGGCAGCACCAACGACAACACCTCTTCTCCCTGCTGTCTCCTCTGCTGTTTAACTTGTGGCAGCACCAACAACAGCACCTATTATTCCAGCTGTCTCCTCTGGTGGTAAAGTGTTGCAGGACCAAAAATAACACCTCTTCTCCCAGCTGTCTCCTCTGGAGTTTAACTTTTGGCAGCACTAACAACAACACCTCTTCTCCCAGCTGTCTCCTCTGGAGGTAAAGTGTGGCAGCACTAACAACAACGCCTCTTCTCCCAGCTCTCTCCCCTGGAGTTTAACTTGTGGCAGCACCAACAACAACACCTCTTCCCCCCAGCTGTCTCCTCTGGAGGTAAAGTGTGGCAGCACCAACAACAACACCTCTTCTCCCAACTGTCTCCTCTGGAGGTAAAGCGTGGCAACACCAACAACAACACAACAACACCTCTTCTCACAGCTGTCTCCTCTGGAGGTAAAGTGTGGCAGCACCAACAACAAAACCTCTTCTCCCAGCTGTCTCCTCTGGAGGTAAAGTGTGGCAACACCAACAACAACACCTCTCCTTCCAGCTGTCTCCTCTGGTGGTAAAGTGTGGCAGCACTAACAACAACGCCTCTTCTGCCAGCTCTCTCCTCTGGAGTTTAACTTGTGGCAGCACCAACAACAACACCTCTTCCCCCCCGCTGTCTCCTCTGGAAGTAAAGTGTGGCAGCACCAACAACAACACCTCTTCTCCCAACTGTCTCCTCTGGAGGTAAAGCGTGGCAACACCAACAACAACACAACAATACCTCTTCTCCCAGCTGTCTCCTCTGGAGGTAAAGTGTGGCAGCACCAACAACAACACCTCTTCTCCCAACTGTCTCCTCTGGAGGTAAAGCGTGGCAACACCAAAAACAACACAACAAAACCTCTTCTCCCAGCAGTCTCCTCTGGAGGTAAAGTGTGGCAGCACCAACAACAACACATCTTCTCCCAGCTGTCTCCTCTGGTGGTAAAGTGTGGCAGCACCAACAACAACGCCTCTTCTCCCAGCTATCTCCTCTGGAGTTTAACTTGTGGCAGCACCAACAACAACACCTCTTCTCCCAGCTGTCTATTCTGGTGGTAAAGTGTGGCAGGACCAACAACAACACCTCTTCTCCCAGCTGTCTCCTCTGGAGTTTAAACTTGTGGCAGCACCAACAACAACACCTCTTCTCCCAGCTTTCTCCTCTGAAGGTAAAGTGTGGCAGCACCAACAACAACACCTCTTCTCCCTGCTGTCTCCTTTGCAGTTTAACTTGTGGCAGCACCAACAACAACACCTCTTCTTCCAGCTGTCTCCTCTGGTGGTAAAGTGTGGCAGGACCAACTACAACACCTCTTCTCCCAGCTGTCTCCTCTGGAGTTCAACTTTTGGCAGCACCAACAACAACACCTCTTCTCCCAGCTGTCTCCTCTGGAGGTAAAGTGTGGCAGCACCAACAACAACATCTCTTCTCCCAGCTGTTACCTGTGGAGGTAAAGTGTGGCAACACCAACAACAACACCTCTTCTCCCAGCTTTCTTCTCTGATGGTAAGGTGTGGCAGAACCAACAACAACACCTCTTCTCCCTGCAGTCTCCTCTGGAGTTTAACTTGTGGCAGCACCAACAATAACACCTCTTCTTCCAGCTGTCTCCTCTGGAGTTTAACTTGTGGCAGCACCAACAACAACACCTCTTCTCCCAGCTGTCTCCTCTGGAGTTTAACTTGTGGCAGCACCAACAACAAAACCTCTTCTCCCAGCTTTCTCCTCTGGAGGTAAAGTGTGGCTGCACCAACAACAGCACCTCTTCTCCCAGCTGTCTCCTCCGGTAGTAAAGGGTGGCAGCACAAACAACAACACCTCTTCTCCCAGCTGTCTCCTCTGGAGTTTAACTTGTGGCAGCACCAACAACAACACCTCTTCTCCCAGCTGTCTCCTCTGCAGTTTAACTTCTGGCAGTACCAACAACAACACCTCTTCTTCCAGCTGTCTCCTCTGGTGGTAAAGTGTGACAGGACCAACAACAACACCTCTTCTCCCAGCTGTCTCCTATGGAGTTTAACTTTTGGCAGCACCAACAACAACACATCTTCTCCCAGCTGTCTCCTCTGAAGGTAAAGTGTGGCAGCACCAACAACAACGCCTCTTCTCCCAAGTGTCTCCTCTAAAGTTTAACTTGTGGCAGCACCAACAACAACACCTCTTCCCCCAGCTGTCTCCTCTGGAGGTAAAGTGTGGCAACACCTACAACAACACCTCTTCTCCCAGCTGTCTCCTCTGGAGGTAAAGTGTGGCAGCACCAACAACAACACCTCTCCTCCCAGCTGTCTCATTTGGTGGTAAAGTGTGGCCGGACCAACAACAACACCTCTTCTCCCAGCTGTCTCCTCTGGAGTTCAACTTGTGGCAGCACCAACAACAACACCTCTTCTTGCAGCTGTCTCCTCTGGTGGTAAAGTGTGGCAGGTCCAACAACAACACCCCTTCTCCCAGCTGTCTCCTCTGAAGTTTAGCTTGTGGCAGCACTAACAACAACACCTCTTTTCCCAGCTGTCTCCTCTGGAGGTAAAGTGTGGCAGCACCAACAACAACATCACTTCTCCCAGCTGTTTCCCGTGGAGGTAAAGTGTGGCAACACCAACAAAAACGCCTCTCTCCCAGCTGTCTCCTCTGGTGGTAAAGTGTGGCAGCACCAACTACAACGCCTCTTCTCCCAGATGTCTCCTCTGGAGTTTAACTTGTGGCAGCACCAACAACAACACTTCTTCTCCCTGCTGTCTCCTCTGGATTTTACCTTGTGGCAGCACCAACAACAACTCCTCTTCTCCCAGCTGTCTCCTCTGGAGTTTAACTTGTGGCAGCACCAACAACAACACCTCTTCTCCCAGCTGTCTCCTCTGGTGGTAAAGTGTGGCAACACCAACAGCAACACAACAACACCTCTTCTCCCAGCTGTCTCCTCTGGAGGTAAAGTGTGGCAGCACCAACAACAAAACCTCTTCTCCCAGCTGTCTCCTCTTGATTTTTCCTTGTGGCAGCACCATAAACAACGCCTCTTCTCCCAGCTGTCTCCTCTGACGTTTAACTTGTGGCAGCACCAACAACAACACCTCTTCTCCCAGCTGTCTCCTCTGGAGGTAAAATGTGGCAGCACCAACAACAACGCCTCTTCTCCCAGATGTCTCCTCTGGAGTTTAACTTGTGGCAGCACCAACAACAACACCTCTTCTCCCAGCTGTCTCCTCTGGAGGTAAAGTGTGGCAGCACCAACAACAACACCTCTTCTCCCAGCTGTCTCCTCTGGAGTTTTAACTTGTCGCAGCACCAACAACAACACCTCTTCTCCCAGCTGTCTTCTATGGAGGAAAAGTGTGGCAGCACCAACAACAACACCTCTTCTCCCTGCTGTCTCCTCTGCTGTTTAACTTGTGGCAGCACCAACAACAGCACCTATTATTCCAGCTGTCTCCTCTGGTGGTAAAGTGTTGCAGGACCAAAAATAACACCTCTTCTCCCAGCTGTCTCCTCTGGAGTTTAACTTTTGGCAGCACTAACAACAACACCTCTTCTCCCAGCTGTCTCCTCTGGAGGTAAAGTGTGGCAGCACTAACAACAACGCCTCTTCTCCCAGCTCTCTCGCCTGGAGTTTAAGTTGTGGCAGCACCAACAACAACACCTCTTCCCCCCAGCTGTCTCCTCTGGAGGTAAAGTGTGGCAGCACCAACAACAACACCTCTTCTCCCAACTGTCTCCTCTGGAGGTAAAGCGTGGCAACACCAACAACAACACAACAACACCTCTTCTCCCAGCTGTCTCCTCTGGAGGTAAAGTGTGGCAGCACCAACAACAAAACCTCTTCTCCCAGCTGTCTCCTCTGGAGGTAAAGTGTGGCAACACCAACAACAACACCTCTCCTTCCAGCTGTCTCCTCTGGTGGTAAAGTGTGGCAGCACTAACAACAACGCCTCTTCTCCCAGCTCTCTCCTCTGGAGTTTAACTTGTGGCAGCACCAACAACAACACCTCTTCCCCCCCGCTGTCTCCTCTGGAAGTAAAGTGTGGCAGCACCAACAACAACCCCTCTTCTCCCAACTGTCTCCTCTGGAGGTAAAGCGTGGCAACACCAACAACAACACAACAATACCTCTTCTCCCAGCTGTCTCCTCTGGAGGTAAAGTGTGGCAGCACCAACAACAACACCTCTTCTCCCAACTGTCTCCTCTGGAGGTAAAGCGTGGCAACACCAAAACCAACACAACAAAACCTCTTCTCCCAGCTGTCTCCTCTGGAGGTAAAGTGTGCCAGCACCAACAACAACACATCTTCTCCCAGCTGTATCCTCTGGTGGTAAAGTGTGGCAGCACCAACAACAACGCCTCTTCTCCCAGCTATCTCCTCTGGAGTTTAACTTGTGGCAGCACCAACAACAACACCTCTTCTCCCAGCTGTCTATTCTGGTGGTAAAGTGTGGCAGGACCAACAACAACACCTCTTCTCCCAGCTGTCTCCTCTGGAGTTTTAACTTGTGGCAGCACCAACAACAACACCTCTTCTCCCAGCTTTCTCCTCTGAAGGTAAAGTGTGGCAGCACCAACAACAACACCTCTTCTCCCTGCTGTCTCCTTTGCAGTTTAACTTGTGGCAGCACCAACAACAACACCTCTTCTTCCAGCTGTCTCCTCAGGTGGTAAAGTGTGGCAGGACCAACTACAACACCTCTTCTCCCAGCTGTCTCCTCTGGAGTTCAACTTTTGGCAGCAACAACAACAACACCTCTTCTCCCAGCTGTCTCCTCTGGAGGTAAAGTGTGGCAGCACCAACAACAACATCTCTTCTCCCAGCTGTTTCCTGTGGAGGTAAAGTGTGGCAACACCAACAACAACACCTCTTCTCCCAGCTTTCTTCTCTGATGGTAAGGTGTGGCAGCACCAACAACAACACCTCTTCTTCCTGCAGTCTCCTCTGGAGTTTAACTTGTGGCAGCACCAACAATAACACCTCTTCTTCCAGCTGTCTCCTCTGGAGTTTAACTTGTGGCAGCACCAACAACAACACCTCTTCTCCCAGCTGTCTTCTCTGGAGTTTAACTTGTGGCAGCACCAACAACAACACCACTTCTTCCAGCTGTCTCCTCTGGTGGTAAAGTGTGGCAGCACCAACAACAACACCTCTTCTCCCAGCTGTCTCCTCTGGAGTTTTAACTTGTCGCAGCACCAACAACAACACCTCTTCTCCCAGCTGTCTTCTATGGAGGAAAAGTGTGGCAGCACCAACAACAACACCTCTTCTCCCTGCTGTCTCCTCTGCTGTTTAACTTGTGGCAGCACCAACAACAGCACCTATTATTCCAGCTGTCTCCTCTGGTGGTAAAGTGTTGCAGGACCAAAAATAACACCTCTTCTCCCAGCTGTCTCCTCTGGAGTTTAACTTTTGGCAGCACTAACAACAACACCTCTTCTCCCAGCTGTCTCCTCTGGAGGTAAAGTGTGGCAGCACTAACAACAACGCCTCTTCTCCCAGCTCTCTCCCCTGGAGTTTAACTTGTGGCAGCACCAACAACAACACCTCTTCCCCCCAGCTGTCTCCTCTGGAGGTAAAGTGTGGCAGCACCAACAACAACACCTCTTCTCCCAACTGTCTCCTCTGGAGGTAAAGCGTGGCAACACCAACAACAACACAACAACACCTCTTCTCCCAGCTGTCTCCTCTGGAGGTAAAGTGTGGCAGCACCAACAACAAAACCTCTTCTCCCAGCTGTCTCCTCTGGAGGTAAAGTGTGGCAACACCAACAACAACACCTCTCCTTCCAGCTGTCTCCTCTGGTGGTAAAGTGTGGCAGCACTAACAACAACGCCTCTTCTCCCAGCTCTCTCCTCTGGAGTTTAACTTGTGGCAGCACCAACAACAACACCTCTTCCCCCCAGCTGTCTCCTGTGGAAGTAAAGTGTGGCAGCACCAACAACAACACCTCTTCTCCCAACTGTCTCCTCTGGAGGTAAAGCGTGGCAACACCAACAACAACACAACAATACCTCTTCTCCCAGCTATCTCCTCTGGAGGTAAAGTGTGGCAGCACCAACAACAACACCTCTTCTCCCAACTGTCTCCTCTGGAGGTAAAGCGTGGCAACACCAAAAACAACACAACAAAACCTCTTCTCCCAGCAGTCTCCTCTGGAGGTAAAGTGTGGCAGCACCAACAACAACACATCTTCTCCCAGCTGTCTCCTCTGGTGGTAAAGTGTGGCAGCACCAACAACAACGCCTCTTCTCCCAGCTATCTCCTCTGGAGTTTAACTTGTGGCAGCACCAACAACAACACCTCTTCTCCCAGCTGTCTATTCTGGTGGTAAAGTGTGGCAGGACCAACAACAACACCTCTTCTCCCAGCTGTCTCCTCTGGAGTTTAAACTTGTGGCAGCACCAACAACAACACCTCTTCTCCCAGCTTTCTCCTCTGAAGGTAAAGTGTGGCAGCACCAACAACAACACCTCTTCTCCCTGCTGTCTCCTTTGCAGTTTAACTTGTGGCAGCACCAACAACAACACCTCTTCTTCCAGCTGTCTCCTCTGGTGGTAAAGTGTGGCAGGACCAACTACAACACCTCTTCTCCCAGCTGTCTCCTCTGGAGTTCAACTTTTGGCAGCACCAACAACAACACCTCTTCTCCCAGCTGTCTCCTCTGGAGGTAAAGTGTGGCAGCACCAACAACAACATCTCTTCTCCCAGCTGTTACCTGTGGAGGTAAAGTGTGGCAACACCAACAACAACACCTCTTCTCCCAGCTTTCTTCTCTGATGGTAAGGTGTGGCAGAACCAACAACAACACCTCTTCTCCCTGCAGTCTCCTCTGGAGTTTAACTTGTGGCAGCACCAACAATAACACCTCTTCTTCCAGCTGTCTCCTCTGGAGTTTAACTTGTGGCAGCACCAACAACAACACCTCTTCTCCCAGCTGTCTCCTCTGGAGTTTAACTTGTGGCAGCACCAACAACAAAACCTCTTCTCCCAGCTTTCTCCTCTGGAGGTAAAGTGTGGCTGCACCAACAACAACACCTCTTCTCCCAGCTGTCTCCTCCGGTAGTAAAGGGTGGCAGCACAAACAACAACACCTCTTCTCCCAGCTGTCTCCTCTGGAGTTTAACTTGTGGCAGCACCAACAACAACACCTCTTCTCCCAGCTGTCTCCTCTGCAGTTTAACTTCTGGCAGTACCAACAACAACACCTCTTCTTCCAGCTGTCTCCTCTGGTGGTAAAGTGTGACAGGACCAACAACAACACCTCTTCTCCCAGCTGTCTCCTATGGAGTTTAACTTTTGGCAGCACCAACAACAACACATCTTCTCCCAGCTGTCTCCTCTGAAGGTAAAGTGTGGCAGCACCAACAACAACGCCTCTTCTCCCAACTGTCTCCTCTAAAGTTTAACTTGTGGCAGCACCAACAACAACACCTCTTCCCCCAGCTGTCTCCTCTGGAGGTAAAGTGTGGCAACACCTACAACAACACCTCTTCTCCCAGCTGTCTCCTCTGGAGGTAAAGTGTGGCAGCACCAACAACAACACCTCTCCTCCCAGCTGTCTCATTTGGTGGTAAAGTGTGGCCGGACCAACAACAACACCTCTTCTCCCAGCTGTCTCCTCTGGAGTTCAACTTGTGGCAGCACCAACAACAACACCTCTTCTTGCAGCTGTCTCCTCTGGTGGTAAAGTGTGGCAGGTCCAACAACAACACCCCTTCTCCCAGCTGTCTCCTCTGAAGTTTAGCTTGTGGCAGCACTAACAACAACACCTCTTTTCCCAGCTGTCTCCTCTGGAGGTAAAGTGTGGCAGCACCAACAACAACATCACTTCTCCCAGCTGTTTCCCGTGGAGGTAAAGTGTGGCAACACCAACAAAAACGCCTCTCTCCCAGCTGTCTCCTCTGGTGGTAAAGTGTGGCAGCACCAACTACAACGCCTCTTCTCCCAGATGTCTCCTCTGGAGTTTAACTTGTGGCAGCACCAACAACAACACTTCTTCTCCCTGCTGTCTCCTCTGGATTTTACCTTGTGGCAGCACCAACAACAACTCCTCTTCTCCCAGCTGTCTCCTCTGGAGTTTAACTTGTGGCAGCACCAACAACAACACCTCTTCTCCCAGCTGTCTCCTCTGGAGGTAAAGTGTGGCAACACCAACAGCAACACAACAACACCTCTTCTCCCAGCTGTCTCCTCTGGAGGTAAAGTGTGGCAGCACCAACAACAAAACCTCTTCTCCCAGCTGTCTCCTCTTGATTTTTCCTTGTGGCAGCACCATAAACAACGCCTCTTCTCCCAGCTGTCTCCTCTGACGTTTAACTTGTGGCAGCACCAACAACAACACCTCTTCTCCCAGCTGTCTCCTCTGGAGGTAAAATGTGGCAGCACCAACAACAACGCCTCTTCTCCCAGATGTCTCCTCTGGAGTTTAACTTGTGGCAGCACCAACAACAACACCTCTTCTCCCAGCTGTCTCCTCTGGAGGTAAAGTGTGGCAGCACCAACAACAACACCTCTTCTCCCAGCTGTCTCCTCTGGAGTTTTAACTTGTCGCAGCACCAACAACAACACCTCTTCTCCCAGCTGTCTTCTATGGAGGAAAAGTGTGGCAGCACCAACAACAACACCTCTTCTCCCTGCTGTCTCCTCTGCTGTTTAACTTGTGGCAGCACCAACAACAGCACCTATTATTCCAGCTGTCTCCTCTGGTGGTAAAGTGTTGCAGGACCAAAAATAACACCTCTTCTCCCAGCTGTCTCCTCTGGAGTTTAACTTTTGGCAGCACTAACAACAACACCTCTTCTCCCAGCTGTCTCCTCTGGAGGTAAAGTGTGGCAGCACTAACAACAACGCCTCTTCTCCCAGCTCTCTCGCCTGGAGTTTAAGTTGTGGCAGCACCAACAACAACACCTCTTCCCCCCAGCTGTCTCCTCTGGAGGTAAAGTGTGGCAGCACCAACAACAACATCTCTTCTCCCAACTGTCTCCTCTGGAGGTAAAGCGTGGCAACACCAACAACAACACAACAACACCTCTTCTCCCAGCTGTCTCCTCTGGAGGTAAAGTGTGGCAGCACCAACAACAAAACCTCTTCTCCCAGCTGTCTCCTCTGGAGGTAAAGTGTGGCAACACCAACAACAACACCTCTCCTTCCAGCTGTCTCCTCTGGTGGTAAAGTGTGGCAGCACTAACAACAACGCCTCTTCTCCCAGCTCTCTCCTCTGGAGTTTAACTTGTGGCAGCACCAACAACAACACCTCTTCCCCCCCGCTGTCTCCTCTGGAAGTAAAGTGTGGCAGCACCAACAACAACACCTCTTCTCCCAACTGTCTCCTCTGGAGGTAAAGCGTGGCAACACCAACAACAACACAACAATACCTCTTCTCCCAGCTGTCTCCTCTGGAGGTAAAGTGTGGCAGCACCAACAACAACACCTCTTCTCCCAACTGTCTCCTCTGGAGGTAAAGCGTGGCAACACCAAAACCAACACAACAAAACCTTTTCTCCCAGCTGTCTCCTCTGGAGGTAAAGTGTGGCAGCACCAACAACAACACATCTTCTCCCAGCTGCATCCTCTGGTGGTAAAGTGTGGCAGCACCAACAACAACGCCTCTTCTCCCAGCTATCTCCTCTGGAGTTTAACTTGTGGCAGCACCAACAACAACACCTCTTCTCCCAGCTGTCTATTCTGGTGGTAAAGTGTGGCAGGACCAACAACAACACCTCTTCTCCCAGCTGTCTCCTCTGGAGTTTTAACTTGTGGCAGCACCAACAACAACACCTCTTCTCCCAGCTTTCTCCTCTGAAGGTAAAGTGTGGCAGCACCAACAACAACACCTCTTCTCCCTGCTGTCTCCTTTGCAGTTTAACTTGTGGCAGCACCAACAACAACACCTCTTCTTCCAGCTGTCTCCTCAGGTGGTAAAGTGTGGCAGGACCAACTACAACACCTCTTCTCCCAGCTGTCTCCTCTGGAGTTCAACTTTTGGCAGCACCAACAACAACACCTCTTCTCCCAGCTGTCTCCTCTGGAGGTAAAGTGTGGCAGCACCAACAACAACATCTCTTCTCCCAGCTGTTTCCTGTGGAGGTAAAGTGTGGCAACACCAACAACAACACCTCTTCTCCCAGCTTTCTTCTCTGATGGTAAGGTGTGGCAGCACCAACAACAACACCTCTTCTTCCTGCAGTCTCCTCTGGAGTTTAACTTGTGGCAGCACCAACAATAACACCTCTTCTTCCAGCTGTCTCCTCTGGAGTTTAACTTGTGGCAGCACCAACAACAACACCTCTTCTCCCAGCTGTCTTCTCTGGAGTTTAACTTGTGGCAGCACCAACAACAACACCACTTCTTCCAGCTGTCTCCTCTGGTGGTAAAGTGTGGCAGCACCAACAACAACACCTCTTCTCCCAGCTGTCTCCTCTGGAGTTTTAACTTGTCGCAGCACCAACAACAACACCTCTTCTCCCAGCTGTCTTCTATGGAGGAAAAGTGTGGCAGCACCAACAACAACACCTCTTCTCCCTGCTGTCTCCTCTGCTGTTTAACTTGTGGCAGCACCAACAACAGCACCTATTATTCCAGCTGTCTCCTCTGGTGGTAAAGTGTTGCAGGACCAAAAATAACACCTCTTCTCCCAGCTGTCTCCTCTGGAGTTTAACTTTTGGCAGCACTAACAACAACACCTCTTCTCCCAGCTGTCTCCTCTGGAGGTAAAGTGTGGCAGCACTAACAACAACGCCTCTTCTCCCAGCTCTCTCCCCTGGAGTTTAACTTGTGGCAGCACCAACAACAACACCTCTTCCCCCCAGCTGTCTCCTCTGGAGGTAAAGTGTGGCAGCACCAACAACAACACCTCTTCTCCCAACTGTCTCCTCTGGAGGTAAAGCGTGGCAACACCAACAACAACACAACAACACCTCTTCTCCCAGCTGTCTCCTCTGGAGGTAAAGTGTGGCAGCACCAACAACAAAACCTCTTCTCCCAGCTGTCTCCTCTGGAGGTAAAGTGTGGCAACACCAACAACAACACCTCTCCTTCCAGCTGTCTCCTCTGGTGGTAAAGTGTGGCATCACTAACAACAACGCCTCTTCTCCCAGCTCTCTCCTCTGGAGTTTAACTTGTGGCAGCACCAACAACAACACCTCTTCCCCCCAGCTGTCTCCTCTGGAAGTAAAGTGTGGCAGCACCAACAACAACACCTCTTCTCCCAACTGTCTCCTCTGGAGGTAAAGCGTGGCAACACCAACAACAACACAACAATACCTCTTCTCCCAGCTATCTCCTCTGGAGGTAAAGTGTGGCAGCACCAACAACAACACCTCTTCTCCCAACTGTCTCCTCTGGAGGTAAAGCGTGGCAACACCAAAAACAACACAACAAAACCTCTTCTCCCAGCTGTCTCCTCTGGAGGTAAAGTGTGGCAGCACCAACAACAACACATCTTCTCCCGGCTGTCTCCTCTGGTGGTAAAGTGTGGCAGCACCAACAACAACGCCTCTTCTCCCAGCTATCTCCTCTGGAGTTTAACTTGTGGCAGCACCAACAACAACACCTCTTCTCCCAGCTGTCTATTCTGGTGGTAAAGTGTGACAGGACCAACAACAACACCTCTTCTCCCAGCTGTCTCCTCTGGAGTTTTAACTTGTGGCAGCACCAACAACAACACCTCTTCTCCCAGCTTTCTCCTCTGAATGTAAAGTGTGGCGGCACCAACAACAACACCTCTTCTCCCTGCTGTCTCCTTTGCAGTTTAACTTGTGGCAGCACCAACAACAACACCTCTTCTTCCAGCTGTCTCCTCTGGTGGTAAAGTGTGGCAGGACCAACTACAACACCTCTTCTCCCAGCTGTCTCCTCTGGAGTTCAACTTTTGGCAGCACCAACAACAACACCTCTTCTCCCTGCTGTCTCCTCTGGAGGTAAAGTGTGGCAGCACCAACAACAACATCTCTTCTCCCAGCTGTTTCCTGTGGAGGTAAAGTGTGGCAACACCAACAACAACACCTCTTCTCCCAGCTTTCTTCTCTGATGGTAAGGTGTGGCAGCACCAACAACAACACCTCTTCTCCCTGCAGTCTCCTCTGGAGTTTAACTTGTGGCAGCACCAACAATAACACCTCTTCTTCCAGCTGTCTCCTCTGGAGTTTAACTTGTGGCAGCACCAACAACAACACCTCTTCTCCCAGCTGTCTCCTCTGGAGTTTAACTTGTGGCAGCACCAACAACAAAACCTCTTCTCCCAGCTTTCTCTTCTGGAGGTAAAGTGTGGCTGCACCAACAACAACACCTCTTCTCCCAGCTGTCTCCTCCGGTGGTAAAGGGTGGCAGCACCAACAACAACACCTCTTCTCCCAGCTGTCTCCTCTGGAGTTTAACTTCTGGCAGCACCAACAACAACACCTCTTCTCCCAGCTGTCTCCTCTGCAGTTTAACTTCTGGCAGTACCAACAACAACACCTCTTCTTCCAGCTGTCTCCTCTGGTGGTAAAGTGTGACAGGACCAACAACAACACCTCTTCTCCCAGCTGTCTCCTCTGGAGTTTAACTTTTGGCAGCACCAACAACAACACATCTTCTCCCAGCTGTCTCCTCTGAAAGTAAAGTGTGGCAGCACCAACAACAACGCCTCTTCTCCCAACTGTCTCCTCTAAAGTTTAACTTGTGGCAGCACCAACAACAACACCTCTTCCCCCAGCTGTCTCCTCTGGAGGTAAAGTGTGGCAACACCTTCAACAACACCTCTTCTCCCAGCTGTCTCCTCTGGAGGTAAAGTGTGGCAGCACCAACAACAACACCTCTCCTCCCAGCTGTCTCATTTGGTGGTAAAGTGTGGCCGGACCAACAACAACACCTCTTCTCCCAGCTGTCTCCTCTGGCGTTCAACTTGTGGCAGCACTAACAACAACACCTCTTCTTGCAGCTGTCTCCTCTGGTGGTAATGTGTGGCAGCACCAACAACAACATCACTTCTCCCAGCTGTTTCCCGTGGAGGTAAAGTGTGGCAACACCAACAAAAACGCCTCTCTCCCAGCTGTCTCCTCTGGTGGTAAAGTGTGGCAGCACCAACTACAACGCCTCTTCTCCCAGATGTCTCCTCTGGAATTTAACTTGTGGCAGCACCAACAACAACACTTCGTCTCCCTGCTGTCTCCTCTGGAATTTACCTTGTGGCAGCACCAACAACAACGCCTCTTCTCCCAGCTGTCTCCTCTGGAGTTTAACTTGTGGCAGCACCAACAACAACACCTCTTCTCCCAGCTGTCTCCTCTGGAGGTAAAGTGTGGCAACACCAACAGCAACACAACAACACCTCTTCTCCCAGCTGTCTCCTCTGGAGGTAAAGTGTGGCAGCACCAACAACAAAACCTCTTCTCCCAGCTGTCTCCTCTTGATTTTTCCTTGTGGCAGCACCATAAACAACGCCTCTTCTCCCAGCTGTCTCCTCTGACGTTTAACTTGTGGCAGCACCCACAACAACACCTCTTCTCCCAGCTGTCTCCTTTGGAGGTAAAGTGTGGCAGCACCAACAACAACGCCTCTTCTCCCAGATGTCTCCTCTGGAGTTTAACTTGTGGCAGCACCAACAACAACACCTCTTCTCCCAGCTGTCTACTCTGGAGGTAAAGTGTGGCAACACCAACAGCAACACAACAACACCTCTTCTCCCAGCAGTCTCCTCTGGAGGTAAAGTGTGTCAGCACCAACAACAAAACCTCTTCTCCCAGCTGTCTCCTCTGGAGGTAAAGTGTGGCAGCACCAACAACAACGCCTCTTCTCCCAGCTGTCTCCTTTGGAGTTTAACTTGTGGCAGCACCAAAAACAAAACCTCTTCTTCCGGCTGTCTCCTCTGGTGGTAAAGTGTGGGAACACCAAAAACAACACCTCCTCTCCCAGCTGTCTCCTCTGGTGGTAAAGTGTGGCAGCACCAACAACAACACCTCTTCTCCCTCCTGTCTCCTCTGGAGTTTAACTTGTGGCAGCATCAACAACAACACCTCTTCATCCGGTTGCCTCCTCTGGTGGTAAAGTGTGGCAGCACCATCAACAACACCTCTTCTTCCACCTGTCTCCTCTGGAGGTAAAGTGTGGCAGCACCAACAACAACACCTCTTCTCCCAGCTGTCTCCTCTGGAGTTTAACTGGTGGCAGCATCAACAACAACACCTCATCTTCCAGCTGTCTCCTCTGGTGGTAAAGTGTGGCAACACAAACAACAACACCTTTTCTCCCAGCTGTCTCCTCTGGAGATTAACTTGTGGCTGCACCAACAACAACACCTCTTCTCCAAGCTGTGTTCTCTGGAGGTAAAGTGTGGCAACACAAACAACAACACAACAACACCTCTTCTCCCAGCTGTCTCCTCTGGAGGTAAAGTGTGACACCACCAACAACAACACCTCTTCTCCCTCCTGTCTCCTCTGGAGTTTAACTTGTGGCAGCATCAACAACAATACCTCTTCATCCGGTTGTCTCCTCTGGTGGTAAAGTGTGGCAGCACCATCAACAACACCTCTTCTTCCACCTGTCTCCTCTGGAGGTAAAGTGTGGCAGCACCAACAACAACACCTCTTCTCCCAGCTGTCTCCTCTGGAGTTTAACTGGTGGCAGCATCAACAACAACACCTCTTCTTCCAGCTGTCTCCTCTGGTGGTAAAGTGTGGCAACACAAACAACAACACCTTTTCTCCCAGCTGTCTCCTTTGGAGATTAACTTGTGGCTGCACCAACAAGAACACCTCTTCTCCAAGCTGTGTCCTCTGGAGGTAAAGTGTGGCAACACCAACAACAACACAACAACACCTCTTCTCCCAGCTGTCTCCTCTGCAGGTAAAGTGTGGCAGCACCAACAACAACACCTCTTCTTCCTGCTGTCTCCTCTGGAGTTTAACTTGTGGCAGCGTCAACAACACCACCTCTTCTTCCAGCTGTCTCCTCTGGTGGTAAAGTGTGGCAGCACCAACAACAACACTTCTTCTCCCAGCTGTCTCCTCTGGAGTTTAACTGGTGGCAGCATCAACAACAACACCTCTAATTCCAGCTGTCTCCTCTGGTGGTAAAGTGTGACAGCACCAAAAACAAAACCTCTTCTCCCAACTGTCTCTTCTGGAGGTAAAGTGTGGCAGCATCAACAACAACACCTCTTCTCCCAGGTGTCTCCTCTGGAGGTAAAGTGTGGCAACACCAACAACAACACAACAACACATCTTCTCCCAGCTGTCTCCTCTGGAGGTAAAGTGTGGCAGCACCAACAACAGAACCTCTTCTCCCAGCTGTCTCCTCTGGAGGTAAAGTGTGGCAACACCAACAACAACACCTCTTCTTCCAGCTGTCTCCTCTGGTGGTAAAGTGTGGCAGCACCAAAAACAACACCCCTTCTTCCAGCTATATCCTCTGGAGTTTAACTTGTGGCAGCACCAGCAACAACAGCTCTTCTTCCAGCTGTCTCCTCTGGTGGTAAAGTGTGGCAGCACCAACAACAACGCCTCTTCTCCCACCTGTCTCCTCTGGAGTTTAACTTGTGGCAGCACCAACATCAACACCTCTTCTCCCAGCTGTCTCCTCTGGAGGTAAAGTGTGGCAGCACCAGCAAATACACCTCTTTTCCCTGCTGTCTCCTCTGGAGTTTAACTTGTGGCAGCACCAACAAAAACACCTCTTCTCTCATCTGTCTCCTCTGGAGGAAAAGTGTGGCAGCACCAAAAACTACACCCCTTCTTCCAGCTATATCCTCTGGAGTTTAACTTGTGGCAGCACCAGCAACAACACCTCTTCTTCCAGCTGTCTCCTCTGGTGGTAAAGTGTGGCAGCACCAACAACAACGCCTCTTCGCTTACCTGTCTCCTCTGCATTTTAACTTGTGGCAGTACCAACAACAACACCTCCTCTTCCAGCTGTCTCCTCTGGTGGTAAAGTGTGGCAGGTCCAACAACAACACCCCTTCTCCCAGCTGTCTCCTCTGGAGTTTAGCTTGTGGCAGCACTAACAACAACACCTCTTCTCCCTGCTGTCTCCTCTGCTGTTTAACTTGTGGCAGCACCAACAACAGCACCTCTTCTTCCAGCTGTCTCCTCTGGTGGTAAAGTGTTGCAGGACCAAAAATAACACCTCTTCTCCCAGCTGTCTCCTCTGGAGTTTAACTTTTGGCAGCACTAACAACAACACCTCTTCTCCCAGCTGTCTCCTTTGGAGGTAAAGTGTGGCAGCACTAACAACAACGCCTCTTCTCCCAGCTCTCTCCCCTGGAGTTTTACTTGTGGCAGCACCAACAACAACACCTCTTCCCCCCAGCTGTCTCCTCTGGAGGTAAAGTGTGGCAGCACCAACAACAACACCTCTTCTCCCAACTGTCTCCTCTGGAGGTAAAGCGTGGCAACACCAACAACAACACAACAACACCTCTTCTCCAAGCTGTCTCCTCTGGAGGTAAAGTGTGGCAGCACCAACAACTAAACCTCTTCTCCCAGCTGTCTCCTCTGGAGGTAAAGTGTGGCAACACCAACAACAACACCTCTTCTTCCAACTGTCTCCTGTGGTGGTAAAGTGTGGCAGCACTAACAACAACGCCTCTTCTCCCAGCTCTCTCCTCTGGAGTTTAACTTGTGGCAGCACCAACAACAACACCTCTTCCCCCCAGCTGTCTCCTCTGGAAATAAAGTGTGGCAGCACCAACAACAACACCTCTTCTCCCAACTGTCTCCTCTGGAGGTAAAGCGTGGCAACACCAACAACAACACAACAATACCTCTTCTCCCAGCTGTCTCCTCTGGAGGTAAAGTGTGGCAGCACCAACAACAACACCTCTTCTCCCAACTGTCTCCTCTGGAGGTAAAGCGTGGCAACACCAACCACAACACAACAAAACCTCTTCTCCCAGCTGTCTCCTCTGGAGGTAAAGTGTGGCAGCACCAACAACAACACATCTTCTCCCAGCAGTCTCCTCTGGTGGTAAAGTGTGGCAGCACCAACAACAACGCCTCTTCTCCCAGCTATCTCCTCTGGAGTTTAACTTGTGGCAGCACCAACAACAACACCTCTTCTCCCAGCTGTCTCCTCTGTTGGTAAAGTGTGGCAGGACCAACAACAACACCTCTTCTACCAGCTTTCTCCTCTGGAGGTAAAGTGTGGCAGCACCAGCAAATACACCTCTTTTCCCTGCTGTCTCCTCTGGAGTTTAACTTGTGGCAGCACCAACAAAAACACCTCTTCTCTCATCTGTCTCCTCTGGAGGAAAAGTGTGGCAGCACCAAAAACTACACCCCTTCTTCCAGCTATATCCTCTGGAGTTTAACTTGTGGCAGCACCAGCAACAACACCTCTTCTTCCAGCTGTCTCCTCTGGTGGTAAAGTGTGGCAGCACCAACAACAACGCCTCTTCGCTTACCTGTCTCCTCTGCATTTTAACTTGTGGCAGTACCAACAACAACACCTCCTCTTCCAGCTGTCTCCTCTGGTGGTAAAGTGTGGCAGGTCCAACAACAACACCCCTTCTCCCAGCTGTCTCCTCTGGAGTTTTAATTTGTGGCAGCACCAACGACAACACTTCTTCTCCCAGCTTTCTCCTCTGGAGGTAAAGTGTGGCAGCACCAGCAAATACACCTCTTTTCCCTGCTGTCTCCTCTGGAGTTTAACTTGTGGCAGCACCAACAAAAACACCTCTTCTCTCATCTGTCTCCTCTGGAGGAAAAGTGTGGCAGCACCAAAAACTACACCCCTTCTTCCAGCTATATCCTCTGGAGTTTAACTTGTGGCAGCACCAGCAACAACACCTCTTCTTCCAGCTGTCTCCTCTGGTGGTAAAGTGTGGCAGCACCAACAACAACGCCTCTTCGCTTACCTGTCTCCTCTGCATTTTAACTTGTGGAAGTACCAACAACAACACCTCCTCTTCCAACTGTCTCCTCTGGTGGTAAAGTGTGGCAGGTCCAACAACAACACCCCTTCTCCCAGCTGTCTCCTCTGGAGTTTAGCTTGTGGCAGCACTAACAACAACACCTCTTCTCCCTGCAGTCTCCTCTGCTGTTTAACTTGTGGCAGCACCAACAACAGCACCTCTTCTTCCAGCTGTCTCCTCTGGTGGTAAAGTGTTGCAGGACCAAAAATAACACCTCTTCTCCCAGCTGTCTCCTCTGGAGTTTAACTTTTGGCAGCACTAACAACAACACCTCTTCTCCCAGCTGTCTCCTTTGGAGGTAAAGTGTGGCAGCACTAACAACAACGCCTCTTCTCCCAGCTCTCTCCCCTGGAGTTTTACTTGTGGCAGCACCAACAACAACACCTCTTCCCCCCAGCTGTCTCCTCTGGAGGTAAAGTGTGGCAGCACCAACAACAACACCTCTTCTCCCAACTGTCTCCTCTGGAGGTAAAGCGTGGCAACACCAACAACAACACAACAACACCTCTTCTCCAAGCTGTCTCCTCTGGAGGTAAAGTGTGGCAGCACCAACAACTAAACCTCTTCTCCCAGCTGTCTCCTCTGGAGGTAAAGTGTGGCAACACCAACAACAACACCTCTTCTTCCAGCTGTCTCCTCTGGTGGTAAAGTGTGGCAGCACTAACAACAACGCCTCTTCTCCCAGCTCTCTCCTCTGGAGTTTAACTTGTGGCAGCACCAACAACAACACCCCTTCCCCCCAGTTGTCTCCTCTGGAAATAAAGTGTGGCAGCACCAACAACAACACCTCTTCTCCCAACTGTCTCCTCTGGAGGTAAAGCGTGGCAACACCAACAACAACACAACAATACCTCTTCTCCCAGCTGTCTCCTCTGGAGGTAAAGTGTGGCAGCACCAACAACAACACCTCTTCTCCCAACTGTCTCCTCTGGAGGTAAAGCGTGGCAACACCAACCACAACACAACAAAACCTCTTCTCCCAGCTGTCTCCTCTGGAGGTAAAGTGTGGCAGCACCAACAACAACACATCTTCTCCCAGCAGTCTCCTCTGGTGGTAAAGTGTGGCAGCACCAACAACAACGCCTCTTCTCCCAGCTATCTCCTCTGGAGTTTAACTTGTGGCAGCACCAACAACAACACCTCTTCTCCCAGCTGTCTCCTCTGTTGGTAAAGTGTGGCAGGACCAACAACAACACCTCTTCTCCCAGCTGTCTCCTCTGGAGTTTTAACTTGTGGCAGCACCAACAACAACACTTCTTCTCCCAGCTTTCTCCTCTGGAGGTAAAGTGTGGCAGCACCAACAACAACACCTCTTCTCCCTGCTGTCTCCTTTGCAGTTTAACTTGTGGCAGCACCAACAACAACACCTCTTCTTCCAGCTGTCTCCTCTGGTGGTAAAGTGTGGCAGGACCAACTACAACACCTCTTCTCCCAGCTGTCTCCTCTGGAGTTTAACTTGTGGCAGCACCAACAACAACACCTCTTTTCCCAGCTGTCTCCTCTGGAGTTTAACTTGTGGCAGCACCAACAACAAAACCTCTTCTCCCAGCTGTCTCCTCTGGAGGTAAAGTGTGGCTGCACCAACAACAACACCTCTTCTCCCAGCTGTCTCCTCCGGTTGTAAAGGGTGGCAGCACCAACAACAACACCTCTTCTCCCAGCTGTCTCTTCTGGAGTTTAACTTGTGGCAGCACCAACAACAACACCTCTTCTCCCAGCTGTCACCTCTGCAGTTTAACTTGTGGCAGTACCAACAACAACACCTCTTCTTCCAGCTGTCTCCTCTGGTGGTAAAGTGTGACAGGACCAACAACAACACCTCTTCTCCCAGCTGTCTCCTCTGGAGTTTAACTTTTGGCAGCACCAACAACAACACCTCTTCTCCCAGCTGTCTCCTCTGAAGGTAAAGTGTGGCAGCACCAACAACAACACCTCTTCTCCTAGCTGTCTCCTCTAAAGTTTAACTTGTGGCAGCACCAACAACAACACCTCTTCCCCCAGCTGTCTCCTCTGGATGTAAAGTGTGGCAACACCTACAGCAACACCTCTTCTCCCAGCTGTCTCCTCTGGAGGTAAAGTGTGGCAGCACCAACAACAACACCTCTCCTCCCAGCTGTCTCCTCCAGTGTTAAAGGGTGGCAGCACCAACAACAACACCGCTTCTCCCAGCTGTCTCCTCTGGAGTTTAACTTGTGGCAGCACCAACAACAACACCTCTTCTCCCAGCTGTCTCCTTTGCAGTTTAACTTGTGGCAGTACCAACAACAACACCTCTTTTTCCAGCTGTCTCCTCTGGTGGTAAAGTGTGACAGGACCAACAACAACACCTCTTCTCCCAGCTGTCTCCTCTGGAGTTTAACTTTTGGCAGCACCAACAACAACACCTCTTCTTGCAGCTGTCTCCTCTGGTGGTAAAGTGTGGCAGGTCCAACAACAACACCCCTACTCCCTGCTGTCTCCTCTGAAATTTAGCTTGTGGCAGCACTAACAACAACACCTCTTTTCCCAGCTGTCTCCTCTGGAGGTAAAGTGTGGCAGCATCAACAACAACATCACTTCTCCCAGCTGTTTCCCGTGGAGGTAAAGTGTGGCAACACCAACAAAAACGCCTCTCTCCCAGTTGTCTCCTCTGGTGGTAAAGTGTGGCAGCACCAACTACAACGCCTCTTCTCCCAGATGTCTCCTCTGGAGTTTAACTTGTGGCAGCACCAACAACAACACTTCTTCTCCCTGCTGTCTCCTCTGGATTTTACCTTGTGGCATCACCAACAACAACGCCTCTTCTCCCAGCTGTCTCCTCTGGAGTTTAACTTGTGGCAGCACCAACAACAACACCTCTTCTCCCAGCTGTCTCCTCTGGAAGTAAAGTGTGGCAACACCAACAGCAACACAACAACACCTCTTCTCCCAGCTGTCTCCTCTGGAGGTAAAGTGTGGCAGCACCAACAACAAAACCTCTTCTCCCAGCTGTCTCCTCTTGATTTTTCCTTGTGGCAGCACCAACAACAACGCCTCTTCTCCCAGATGACTCCTCTTGAGTTTAACTTGTGGCATCACCAACAACAACACCTCTTCTCCCAGCTGTCTCCTCTGGAGGTAAAAGGTGGCAGCACCAACAACAACGCCTCTTCTCCCAGATGTCTCCTCTGGAGTTTAACTTGTGGCAGCACCAACAACAACACCTCTTCTCCCAGCTGTCTCCTCAGGAGGTAAAGTGTGGCAACACCAACAGCAACACAACAACACCTCTTCTCCCAGCAGTCTCCTCTGGAGGTAAAGTGTGGCAGCACCAACAACAAAACCTCTTCTCCCAGCTGTCTCCTCTGGAGGTAAAGTGTGGCAACACCAACAACAACATCTCTTCTCCCAGCTGTCTCCTCTGGTGGTAAAGTGTGGCAGCACCAACAACAACGCCTCTTCTCCCAGCTGTCTCCTTTGGAGTTTAACTTGTGGCAGCACCAAAAACAAAACCTCTTCTTCCGGCTGTCTCCTCTGGTGGTAAAGTGTGGGAACACCAACAACAACACATCCTCTCCCAGCTGTCTCCTCTGGTGGTAAAGTGTGGCAGCACCAACAACAACACCTCTTCTCCCTCCTGTCTCCTCTGGAGTTTAACTTGTGGCAGCATCAACAACAACACCTCTTCATCCGGTTGTCTCCTCTGGTGGTAAAGTGTGGCAGCACCATCAACAACACCTCTTCTTCCACCTGTCTCCTCTGGAGGTAAAGTGTGGCAGCACCAACAACAACACCTCTTCTCCCAGCTGTCTCCTCTGGAGATTAACTTGTGGCTGCACCAACAACAACACCTCTTCTCCAAGCTGTGTCCTCTGGAGGTAAAGTGTGGCAACACCAACAACAACACAACAGCACCTCTTCTCCCAGCTGTCTCCTCTGGAGGTAAAGTGTGGCAGCACCAACAACAACACCTCTTCTCCCTGCTGTCTCCTCTGGAGTTTAACTTGTGGCAGCGTCAACAACACCACCTCTTCTTCCAGTTGTCTCCCTGGTGGTAAAGTGTGGCAGCACCAACAACAACACCTCTTCTCCCAGCTGTCTCCTCTGGAGTTTAACTGGTGGCAGCATCAACAACAACACCTCTATTTCCAGCTGTCTCCTCTGGTGGTAAAGTGTGACAGCACCAAAAACAAAACCTCTTCTCCCAACTGTTTCTTCTGGAGGTAAAGTGCGGCAGCTCCAACAGCAACACCTCTTCTTCCAGCTGTCTCCTCTGGTGGTAAAGTGTGGCAGCACCAAAAACAACATCCCTTCTTCCAGCTATATCCTCTGGAGTTTAACTTGTGTCAGCACCAGCAACAACACC
Source organism: Locusta migratoria (assembly GCA_026315105.1). Taxonomy (NCBI): domain Eukaryota; kingdom Metazoa; phylum Arthropoda; class Insecta; order Orthoptera; family Acrididae; genus Locusta; species Locusta migratoria. The sequence goes on along the minus strand of CM048753.1, from coordinate 15,048,897 downwards.
TCTTCTTCCAGCTGTCTCCTCTGGTGGTAAAGTGTGGCAGCACCAACAAAACGCCTCTTCTCCCACCTGTCTCCTCTGGAGTTTAACTTGTGGCAGCACCAACATCAACACCTCTTCTCCCAGCTGTCTCCTCTGGAGGTAAAGTGTGGCAGCACCAGCAAATACACCTCTTTTCCCTGCTGTCTCCTCTGGAGTTTAACTTGTGGCAGCACCAACAAAAACACCTCCTCTCTCATCTGTCTCCTCTGGAGGAAACGTGTGGCAGCACCAAAAACAACACCCCTTCTTCCAGCTATATCCTCTGGAGTTTAACTTGTGGCAGTACCAGCAACAACACCTCTTCTTCCAGCTGTCTCCTCTGGTGGTAAAGTGTGGCAGCACCAACAACAACGCCTCTTCGCTTACCTGTCTCCTCTGCATTTTAACTTGTGGCAGTACCAACAACAACACCTCCTCTTCCAGCTGTCTCCTCTGGTGGTAAAGTGTGGCAGGACCAACAACAACACCTCTTCCCCCAGCTGTCTCCTCTGGAGGTAAAGTGTGGCAACACCTACAACAACACCTCTTCTCCCAGCTGTCTCCTCTGGAGGTAAAGTGTGGCAGCACCAACAACAACACCTCTTCTCCCAGCTGTCTCCTCTGGAGGTAAAGTGTGGCAACACCAACAGCAACACAACAACACCTCTTCTCCCAGCTGTCTCCTCTGGAGGTAAAGTGTGGCAGCACCAACAACAAAACCTCTTCTCCCAGCTGTCTCCTCTTGATTTTTCCTTGTGGCAGCACCAACAACAACCCTTTTCTCCCAGCTGTCTCCTCTTGAGTTTAACTTGTGGCAGCACCAACAACAACACCTCTTCCCCCAGCTGTCTCCTCTGGAGGTAAAGTGTGGCATCACCAACAACAACACCTCTTCTCCCAGCTGTCTCCTCTGGAGGTAAAGTGTGGCAGCAACAACAACAACGCCTCTTCTCCCAGATGTCTCCTCTGGAGGTAAAGTGTGGCAGCACCAACAACAACGCCTCTTCTCCCAGATGTCTCCGCTGGAGTTTAACTTGTGGCAGCACCAACAACAACACCTCTTCTCCCAGCTGTCCTCTCTGGAGGTAAAGTGTGGCAACACCAACAGCAACACAACAACACCTCTTCTCCCAGCAGTCTCCTCTGGAGGTAAAGTGTGGCAGCACCAACAACAAAACCTCTTCTCCCAGCTGTCTCCTCTAAAGTTTAACTTGTGGCAGCACCAACAACAACACCTCTTCCCCCAGCTGTCTCCTCTGGAGGTAAAGTGTGGCATCACCAACAACAACACCTCTTCTCCCAGCTGTCTCCTCTGGAGGTAAAGTGTGGCAGCACCAACAACAACGCCTCTTCTCCCAGATGTCTCCGCTGGAGTTTAACTTGTGGCAGCACCAACAACAACACCTCTTCTCCCAGCTGTCCTCTCTGGAGGTAAAGTGTGGCAACACCAACAGCAACACAACAACACCTCTTCTCCCAGCAGTCTCCTCTGGAGGTAAAGTGTGGCAGCACCAACAACAACGCCTCTTCTCCCAGCTGTCTCCTCTAAAGTTTAACTTGTGGCAGCACCAACAACAACACCTCTTCCCCCAGCTGTCTCCTCTGGAGGTAAAGTGTGGCATCACCAACAACAACACCTCTTCTCCCAGCTGTCTCCTCTGGAGGTAAAGTGTGGCAGCACCAACAACAACGCCTCTTCTCCCAGATGTCTCCGCTGGAGTTTAACTTGTGGCAGCACCAACAACAACACCTCTTCTCCCAGCTGTCCTCTCTGGAGGTAAAGTGTGGCAACACCAACAGCAACACAACAACACCTCTTCTCCCAGCAGTCTCCTCTGGAGGTAAAGTGTGGCAGCACCAACAACAAAACCTCTTCTCCCAGCTGTCTCCTCTGGAGGTAAAGTGTGGCAACACCAACAACAACATCTCATCTCCCAGCTGTCTCGTCTGGTGGTAAAGTGTGGCAGCACCAACAACAACGCCTCTTCTCCCAGCTGTCTCCTTTGGAGTTTAACTTGTGGCAGCACCAAAAACAAAACCTCTTCTTCCGGCTGTCTCCTCTGGTGGTAAAGTGTGGGAACACCAACAACAACACATCCTCTCCCAGCTGTCTCCTCTGGTGGTAAAGTGTGGCAGCACCAACAACAACACCTCTTCTCCCTCCTGTCACCTCTGGAGTTTAACTTGTGGCAGCATCAACAACAACACCTCTTCATCCGGTTGTCTCCTCTGGTGGTAAAGTGTGGCAGCACCATCAACCACACCTCTTCTCCCAGCTGTCTCCTCTGGTGGTAAAGTGTGGCAGCACCAAAAACAACACCCCTTCTTCCAGCTATATCCTCTGGAGTTTAACTTGTGTCAGCACCAGCAACAACACCTCTTCTTCCAGCTGTCTCCTCTGGTGGTAAAGTGTGGCAGCACCAACAACAACACCTCTTCTCCCAGCAGTCTCCTCTGGAGTTTAACTTGTGGCAGCACCAATAACAACGCCTCTTCTCCCACCTGTCTCCTCTGGAGTTTAACTTGTGGCAGCACCAACATCAACACCTCTTCTCCCAGCTGTCTCCTCTGGAGGTAAAGTGTGGCAGCACCAGCAAATACACCTCTTTTCCCTGCTGTCTCCTCTGGAGTTTAACTTGTGGCAGCACCAACAAAAACACCTCTTCTCTCATCTGTCTCCTCTGGAGGAAAAGTGTGGCAGCACCAAAAACAACACCCCTTCTTCCAGCTATATCCTCTGGAGTTTAACTTGTGGCAGCACCAGCAACAACACCTCTTCTTCCAGCTGTCTCCTCTGGTGGTAAAGTGTGGCAGCACCAACAACAACGCCTCTTCGCTTACCTGTCTGCTCTGCATTTTAACTTGTGGCAGTACCAACAACAACACCTCCTCTTCCAGCTGTCTCCTCTGGTGGTAAAGTGTGGCAGGACCAACAACAACACCTCTTCCCCCAGCTGTCTCCTCTGGAGGTAAAGTGTGGCAACACCTACAACAACACCTCTTCTCCCAGCTGTCTCCTCTGGAGGTAAAGTGTGGCAGCACCAACAACAACACCTCACCTCCCAGCTGTCTCCTCTGGTGGTAAAGTGTAGCAGGACCAACAACAACACCTCTTCTCCCAGCTGTCTCCTCTGGAGTTTAACTTGTGGCAGCACCAACAACAACACCTCTTCTTGCAGCTGTCTCCTCTGGTGGTAAAGTGTGGCAGGTCCAACAACAACACCCCTTCTCCCAGCTGTCTCCTCTGGAGTTTAGCTTGTGGCAGCACTAACAACAACACCTCTACTCCCAGGTGTCTCCTCTGGAGGTAAAGTGTGGCAGCACCAACAACAACATCTCTTCTCCCATCTGTTTCCCGTGGAGGTAAAGTGTGGCAACACCAACAACAACACCTCTTCTCCCTGCTGTCTCCTCCGGATTTTACCTTGTGGCAGCACCAACAACAACGCCTCTTCTCCCAGCTGTCTCCTCTGGAGTTTAACTTGTGGCAGCACAAACAACAATACCTCTTCTCCCAGCTGTCTCCTCAGGAGGTAAAGTGTGGCAGCACCAAAAACAACGCCTCTTCTCCCAGATGTCTCCTCTGGACTTTAACTTGTGGCAGCACCAACAACATCAACTCTTCTCCCAGCTGTCGCCTCTAGAGGTAAAGTGTGGCAACACCAACAACAACACAACAACACCTCTTCTCCCAGCTGTCTCCTCTGGAGGTAAAGTGTGTCAGCACCAACAACAAAACCACTTCTCCCAGATGTCTCCTCTGGAGGTAAAGTGTGGCAACACCAACAACAACATCTCATCTCCCAGCTGTCTCCTCTGGTGGTAAAGTGTGGCAGCACCAACAACAACGCCTCTTCTCCCAGCTGTCTCCTTTGGAGTTTAACTTGTGGCAGCACCAAAAACTAAACCTCTCCTTCCGTCTGTCTCCTCTGGTGGTAAAGTGTGGCAGCACCAAAAGCAACACCTCTTCTCTCTCCTGTCTCCCCTGGAGATTAACTTGTGGCAGCATCAACAACAACACCTCTTCTTCCGGTTGTCTCCTCTGGTGGTAAAGTGTGGCAGCACCATCAACAACACCTCTTATTCCAGCTGTCTCCTCTGGAGGTAAAGCGTGGCAGCACCAACAACAACACCTCTTCTCCCTGCTGTCTCCTCTGGAGTTTAACTTGTGGCAGCGTCAACAACAACACCTCTTCTTCCAGCTGTCTCCTCTGGTGGTAAAGTGTGGCAGCACCAACAACAACACCTCTTCTCCCAGCTGTCTCCTCTGGAGTTTAACTTGTGGCAGCATCAACAACAACAGCTCTTCTTCCAGCTGTCTCCTCTGGTGGTAAAGTGTGGCAACACGAACAACAACACCTTTTCTCCCAGCTGTCTCCTCTGGAGTTTAACTTGTGGCAGCACCCACAACAACACCTCTTCCCCAAGCTGTGTCCTCTGGAGGTAAAGTGTGGCAGCACCAACTACAACACCTCTTCTCCCAGCTGTCTCCTCTAGAGGTAAAGTGTGGCAACATCAACAACAACACCTCGTCTCACAGCTGTCTCCCCTGGAGTTTAAGTTGTGGCAGCACCAACAACAACAACACTTCCTCCAGCTGTATCCTCTGGTGGTAATGTGTGGCAGGACCAACAACAACACCTCTTCTCCCAGCTGTCTCCTCTGGAGTTTTAACTTGTCGCAGCACCAACAACAACACCTCTTCTCCCAGCTGTCTCCTATGGAGGCAAAATGTGGCAGCACCAACAACAACACCTCTTCTCCCTGCTGTCTCCTCTGCTGTTTAACTAGTGGCAGCACCAACAGCAGCACCTCTTCTTCCAGCTGTCTCCTCTGGTGGTAAAGTGTGGCAGGACCAACAACAACACCTCTTCTCCCAGCTGTCTCCTCTGGAGTTTAACTTTTGGCAGCACCAACAACAACACCTCCTCTCCCAGCTGTCTCCTCTCGAGATAAAGTGTGGCAGCACTAACAACAACGCCTCTTCTCCCAGCTCTCTCCTCTGGAGTTTAACTTGTGGCAGCACCAACAACAACATCTCTTCCCCCAGCTGTCTCCTCTGGAGGTAAAGTGTGGCAGCACCAACAACAACACCTCTTCTCCCAGCTGTCTCCTCTGGAGGTAAAGTGTGGCAGCACCAACAACAACACCTCTTCTCCCTGCTGTCTCCTCTGGAGTTTAACTTGTGGCAGCATCAACAACAACACCTCTACTTCCAGCTGTCTCCTCTGGTGGTAAAGTGTGACAGCACCAAAAACAAATCCTCTTCTCCCAACTGTCTATTCTGGAGGTAAAGTGTGGCAGCACCAACAACAACACCTCTTCTCCCAGCTGTCTCCTCTGGAGGTAAAGTGTGGCAACACCAACAACAACACAACAACACCTCTTCTCCCAGCTGTCTCCTCTGGTGGTAAAGTGTGGCAGCACCAAAAACAACACCCCTTCTTCCAGCTATATCCTCTGGAGTTTAACTTGTGGCAGCACCAACAACAAAACCTCTTCTCCCAGCTGTCTCCTCTGGAGTTTAACTTGTGGCAGCACCAACAACAAAACCTCTTCTCCCAGCTGTCTCTTCTGGAGGTAAAGTGTGGCTGCACCAACAACAACACCTCTTCTCCCAGCTGTCTCCTCCGGTGGTAAAGGGTGGCAGCACCAACAACAACACCTCTTCTCCCAGCTGTCTCCTCTGGAGTTTAACTTGTGGCAGTACCAACAACAACACCTCTTCTCCCAACTTTCTTCTCTGATGGTAAGGTGTGGCAGCACCAACAACAAAACCTCTTCTCCCAGCTGTCTCTTCTGGAGGTAAAGTGTGGCTGCACCAACAACAACACCTCTTCTCCCAGCTGTCTCCTCCGGTGGTAAAGGGTGGCAGCACCAACAACAACACCTCTTCTCCCAGCTGTCTCCTCTGGAGTTTAACTTGTGGCAGTACCAACAACAACACCTCTTCTCCCAACTTTCTTCTCTGATGGTAAGGTGTGGCAGCACCAACAACAACACCTCTTCTCCCTGCTGTCTCCTCTGGAGTTTAACTTGTGGCAGCACCAACAATAACACCTCTTCTCCCAGCTGTCTCCTCTGGAGTTTAACTTGTGGCAGCACCAGCAACAACACCTCTTCTTCCAGCTTTCTCCTCTGGTGGTAAAGTGTGACAGCACCAACAAAAACGCCTCTTTCCCACCCGTCTCCTCTGGAGTTTAACTTGTGGCAGCACCAACATCAACACCTCTTCTCCCAGCTGTCTCCTCTGGAGGTAAAGTGTGGCAGCACCAACAACAACACCTCTTCTCCCTGCTGTCTCCTCTGGAGTTTAACTTGTGGCAGCGTCAACAACACCACCTCTTCTTCCGGCTGTCTCCTCTGGTGGTAAAGTGTGGCAGCACCAACAACAACACCTCTTCTCCCAGCTGTCTCCTCTGGAGTTTAACTGGTGGCAGCATCAACAACAACACCTCTACTTCCAGCTGTCTCCTCTGGTGGTAAAGTGTGACAGCACCAAAAACAACACCCCTTCTTCCAGCTATATCCTCTGGAGTTTAACTTGTGGCAGCACCAACAACAAAACCTCTTCTCCCAGCTGTCTCCTCTGGAGGTAAAGTGTGGCAACACCAACAACAACACCTCTTCTTCCAGCTGTCTCCTCTGGTGGTAAAGTGTGGCAGCACTAACAACAACGCCTCTTCTCCCAGCTCTCTCCTCTGGAGTTTAACTTGTGGCAGCACCAACAACAACACCTCTACCCCCCAGCTGTCTCCTCTGGAAATAAAGTGTGGCAGCACCAACAACAACACCTCTTCTCCCAACTGTCTCCTCTGGAGGTAAAGCGTGGCAACACCAACAACAACACAACAATACCTCTTCTCCCAGCTGTCTCCTCTGGAGGTAAAGTGTGGCAGCACCAACAACAACACCTCTTCTCCCAACTGTCTCCTCTGGAGGTAAAGCGTGGCAACACCAACAACAACACAACAAAACTTCTTCTCCCAGCTGTCTCCTCTGGAGGTAAAGTGTGGCAGCACCAACAACAACACATCTTCTCCCAGCAGTCTCCTCTGGTGGTAAAGTGTGGCAGCACCAACAACAACGCCTCTTCTCCCAGCTATCTCCTCTGGAGTTTAACTTGTGGCAGCACCAACAACAAAACCTCTTCTCCCAGCAGTCTCCTCTGGTGGTAAAGTGTGGCAGGACCAACAACAACACCTCTTCTCCCAGCTGTCTCCTCTGGAGTTTGAACTTGTGGCAGCACCAACAACAACACCTCTTCTCCCAGCTTTCTCCTCTGGAGGTAAAGTGTGGCAGCACCAACAACAACACCTCTTCTCCCTGCTGTCTCCTTTGCAGTTTAACTTGTGGCAGCACCAACAACAACACCTCTTCTTCCAGCTGTCTCCTCTGGTGGTAAAGTGTGGCAGGACCAACTACAACACCTCTTCTCCCAGCTGTCTCCTCTGGAGTTCAACTTTTGGCAGCACCAACATCAACACCCCTTCTCCCATCTGTCTCCTCTGGAGGTAAAGTGTGGCAGCACCAACAACAACATCTCTTCTCCCAGCTGTTTCCTGTGGAGGTAAAGTGTGGCAACACCAACAACAACACCTCTTCTCCCAGCTTTCTTCTCTGATGGTAAGGTGTGGCAGCACCAACAACAACACCTCTTCTCCCTGCTGTCTCCTCTGGAGTTTAACTTGTGGCAGCACCAACAATAACACCTCTTCTCCCAGCTGTCTCCTCTGGAGTTTAACTTGTGGCAGCACCAACAACAACACCTCTTCTCCCAGCTGTCTCCTCTGGAGTTTAACTTGTGGCAGCACCAACAACAAAACCTCTTCTCCCAGCTGTCTCTTCTGGAGGTAAAGTGTGGCTGCACCAACAACAACACCTCTTCTCCCAGCTGTCTCCTCCGGTGGTAAAGGGTGGCAGCACCAACAACAACACCTCTTCTCCCAGCTGTCTCCTCTGGAGTTTAACTTCTGGCAGTACCAACAACAACACCTCTTCTCCCAACTTTCTTCTCTGATGGTAAGGTGTGGCAGCACCAACAACAACACCTCTTCTCCCTGCTGTCTCCTCTGGAGTTTAACTTGTGGCAGCACCAACAATAACACCTCTTCTCCCAGCTGTCTCCTCTGGAGTTTAACTTGTGGCAGCACCAACAACAACACCTCTTCTCCCAGCTGTCTCCTCTGGAGTTTAACTTGTGGCAGCACCAACAACAATACCTGTTCTCCCAGCTGTCTCCTCTGGAGGTAAAGTGTGGCTGCACCAACAACAACACCTCTTCTCCCAGCTGTCTCCTCCCGTGGTAAAGTGTGGCAGCACCAACAACAACACCTCGTCTCCCAGCTGTCTCCTCTGCAGTTTAACTTGTGGCAGTACCAACAACAACACCTCTTCTTCCAGCTGTCTCCTCTGGTGGTAAAGTGTGACAGGACCAACAACAACACCTCTTCTCCCAGCTGTCTCCTCTGGAGTTTAACTTTTGGCAGCACCAACAACAACACCTCTTCTCCCAGCTGTCTCCTCTGAAGGTAAAGTATGGCAGCACCACAACAACACCTCTTCTCCCAGCTGTCTCCTCTAAAGTTTAACTTGTGGCAGCACCAACAACAACACCTCTTCCCCCAGCTGTCTCCTCTGGACGTAAAGTGTGGCAACACCCACAACAACACCCCTTCTCCCAGCTGTCTCCTCTGGAGGTAAAGTGTGGCAGCACCAACAACAACACCTCTCCTCCCAGCTGTCTCCTCCAGTGGTAAAGGGTGGCAGCACCAACAACAACACCTCTTCTCTTAGCTGTCTCCTCTGGAGTTTAACTTGGGGCAGCACCAAAAACTACACCTCCTCTCCCAGCTGTCTCCTCTGCAGTTTAACTTGTGGCAGTACCAACAACAACACCTCTTCTTCCAGCTGTCTCCTCTGGTGGTAAAGTGTGACAGGACCAACAACAACACCTCTTCTCCCAGCTGTCTCCTCTGGAGTTTAACTTGTGACAGCACCAACAACAACACCTCTTCTCTTAGCTGTCTCCTCTGGAGTTTAACTTGTGGCAGCACCAACAACTACACCTCCTCTCCCAGCTGTCTCCTCTGCAGTTTAACTTGTGGCAGTACCAACAACAACACCTCTTCTTGCAGCTGTCTCCTCTGGTGGTAAAGTGTGGCAGGTCCAACAACAACACCTCTTCTCCCTGCTGTCTCCTCTGAAATTTAGCTTGTGGCAGCACTAACAACAACACCTCTTTTCCCAGCTGTCTCCTCTGGAGGTAAAGTGTGGCAGCACCAACAACAACATCACTTCTCCCAGCTGTTTCCCATGGAGGTAAAGTGTGCCAACACCAACAAAAACGCCTCTCTCCCAGCTGTCTCCTCTGGTGGTAAAGTGTGGCAGCACCAACTACAACGCCTCTTCTCCCAGATGTCTCCTCTGGAGTTTAACTTGTGGCAGCACCAACAACAACACTTCTTCTCCCTGCTGTCTCCTCTGGATTTTACCTTGTGGCAGCACCAACAACAACGCCTCTTCTCCCAGCTGTCTCCTCTGGAGTTTAACTTGTGGCAGCACCAACAACAACACCTCTTCTCCCAGCTGTCTCCTCTAGAGGTAAAGTGTGTCAACACCAACAGCAACACAACAACACCTCTTCTCCCAGCTGTCTCCTCTGGAGGTAAAGTGTGGCAGCACCAACAACAAAACCTCTTCTCCCAGCTGTCTCCTCTTGATTTTTCCTTGTGGCAGCACCAACAACAACGACTCTTCTCCCAGCTGTCTCCTCTTGAGTTTAACTTGTGGCAGCACCAACAACAACACCTCTCCTCCCAGCTGTCTCCTCTGGAGGTAAAGTGTGGCAGCACCAACAACAACGCCTCTTCTCCCAGATGTCTCCTCTGGAGTTTAACTTGTGGCAGCACCAACAACAACACCTCTTCTCCCAGCTGTCCCCTCTGGAGGTAAAGTGTGGCAACACCAACAGCAACACAACAACACCTCTTCTCCCAGCAGCCTCCTCTTGAGGTAAAGTGTGGCAGCACCAACAACAAAACCTCTTCTCCCAGCTGTCTCCTCTGGAGGTAAAGAGTGGTAACACCAACAACAACATCTCTTCTCCCAGCTGTCTCCTCTGGTGGTAAAGTGTGGCAGCACCAACAACAACGCTTCTTCTCCAGGCTGCCTCCTTTGGAGTTTAACTTGTGGCAGCACCAAAAACAAAACCTCTTCTTCCGGCTGTCTCCTCTGGTGGTAAAGTGTGGGAACACCAACAACAACACATTATCTCCCAGCTGTCTCCTCTGGTGGTAAAGTGTGGCAGCACCAACAACAACACCTCTTCTCCCTCCTGTCTCCTCTGGAGTTTAACTTGTGGCAGCATCAACAACAACACCTCTTCATCCGGTTGTCTCCTCTGGTGGTAAAGTGTGGCAGCACCATCAACAACACCTCTTCTTCCACCTGTCTCCTCTGGAGGTAAAGTGTGGCAGCACCAACAACAACACCTCTTCTCCCAGCTGTCTCCGCTGGAGTTTAACTGGTGGCAGCATCAACAACAACACCTCTTCTTCCAGCTGTCTCCTCTGGTGGTAAAGTGTGTTAACACAAACAACAACACCTTTTCTCCCAGCTGTCTCCTCTGGAGATTAACTTGTGGCTGCACCAACAACAACACCTCTTCTCCAAGCTGTGTCCTCTGGAGGTAAATTGTGGCAACACCAACAACAACACAACAACACCTCTTCTCCCAGCTGTCTCCTCTGGAGGTAAAGTGTGGCAGCACCAACAACAACACCTCTTCTCCCTGCTGTCTCCTCTGGAGTTTAACTTGTGGCAGCGTCAACAACACCACCTCTTCTTCCAGTTGTCTCCCTGGTGGTAAAGTGTGGCAGCACCAACAACAACACTTCTTCTCCCAGCTGTCTCCTCTGGAGTTTAACTGGTGGCAGCATCAACAACAACACCTCTACTTCCAGCTGTCTCCTCTGGTGGTAAAGTGTGACAGCACCAAAAACAAAACCTCTTCTCCCAACTGTCTCTTCTGGAGGTAAAGTGCGGCAGCTCCAACAACAACACCTCTTCTCCCAGGTGTCTCCTCTGGAGGTAAAGTGTGGCAACACCAACAACAACACAACAACACCTCTTCTCCCAGCTGTCTCCTCTGGAGGTAAAGTGTTGCAACACCAACAACAACACCTCTTCTTCCAGCTGTCTCCTCTGGTGGTAAAGTGTGGCAGCACCAAAAACAACACCTCTTCTTCCAGCTATATCCTCTGGAGTTTAACTTGTGTCAGCACCAGCAACAACACCTCTTCTTCCAGCTGTCTCCTCTGGTGGTAAAGTGTGGCAGCACCAACGACAACGCCTCTTCGCTTACCTGTCTCCTCTGCATTTTAACTTGTGGCAGTACCAACAACAACACCTCCTCTTCCAGCTGTCTCCTCTGGTGGTAAAGTGTGGCAGGACCAACAACAACACCTCTACCCCAGCTGTCTCCTCTGGAGGTAAAGTGTGGCAACACCTACAACAACACCTCTTCTCCCAGCTGTCTCCTCTGGAGGTAAAGTGTGGCAGCACCAACAACAACACCTCTCCTCCCAGCTGTTTCCTCTGGTGGTAAAGTGTAGCAGGACCAACAACAACACCTCTTCTCCCAGCTGTCTCCTCTGGAGTTTAACTTGTGGCAGCACCAACAACAACACCTCTTCTTGCAGCTGTCTCCTCTGGTGGTAAAGTGTGGCAGGTCCAACAACAACACCCCTTCTCCCAGCTGTCTCCTCTGGAGTTTAGCTTGTGGCAGCACTAACAACAACACCTCTTCTCCCAGCTGTCTCCTCTGGAGGTAAAGTGTGGCAGCACCAACAACAACATCTCTTCTCCCATCTGTTTCCCGTGGAGGTAAAGTGTGGCAACACCAACAACAACACCTCTTCTCCCTGCTGTCTCCTCCGGATTTTACCTTGTGGCAGCACAAACAACAATACCTCTTCTCCCAGCTGTCTCCTCTGGAGGTAAAGTGTGGCAGCACCAAAAACAACGCCTCTTCTCCCAGATGTCTCCTCTGGACTTTAACTTGTGGCAGCACCAACAACATCACCTCTTCTCCCAGCTGTCTCCTCTAGAGGTAAAGTGTGGCAACACCAACATCAACACAACAACACCTCTTCCCCCAGCTGTCTCCTCTGGAGGTAAAGTGTGTCAGCACCAACAACAAAACCTCTTCTCCCAGCTGTCTCCTCTGGAGGTAAAGTGTGGCAACACCAACAACAACATCTCATCTCCCAGCTGTCTCCTCTGGTGGTAAAGTGTGGCAGCACCAACAACAACGCCTTTTCTCCCAGCTGTCTCCTTTGGAGTTTAACTTGTGGCAGCACCAAAAACTAAACCTCTCCTTCCGTCTGTCTCCTCTGGTGGTAAAGTGTGGCAGCACCAAAAGCAACACCTCTTCTCTCTCCTGTCTCCCCTGGAGATTAACTTTTGGCAGCATCAACAACAACACCTCTTCTTCCGGTTGTCTCCTCTGGTGGTAAAGTGTGGCAGCACCATCAATAACACCTCTTATTCCAGCTGTCTCCTCTGGAGGTAAAGCGTGGCAGCACCAACAACAACACCTCTTCTCCCTGCTGTCTCCTCTGGAGTTTAACTTGTGGCAGCGTCAACAACAACACCTCTTCTTCCAGCTGTCTCCTCTGGTGGTAAAGTGTGGCAGCACCAACAACAACACCTCTTCTCCCAGCTGTCTCCTCTGGAGTTTAACTTGTGGCAGCATCAACAACAACTGCTCTTCTTCCAGCTGTCTCCTCTGGTGGTAAAGTGTGGCAACACGAACAACAACACCTTTTCTCCCAGCTGTCTCCTCTGGAGTTTAACTTGTGGCAGCACCCACAACAACACCTCTTCCCCAAGCTGTGTCCTCTGGAGGTAAAGTGTGGCAGCACCAACAACAACACCTCTTCTCCCAGCTGTCTCCTCTAGAGGTAAAGTGTGGCAACATCAACAACAACACCTCGTCTCACAGCTGTCTCCCCTGGAGTTTAAGTTGTGGCAGCACCAACAACAACAACACTTCCTCCAGCTGTATCCTCTGGTGGTAATGTGTGGCAGGACCAACAACAACACCTCTTCTCCCAGCTGTCTCCTCTGGAGTTTTAACTTGTCGCAGCACCAACAACAACACCTCTTCTCCCAGCTGTCTCCTATGGAGGCAAAATGTGGCAGCACCAACAACAACACCTCTTCTCCCTGCTGTCTCCTGTGCTGTTTAACTAGTGGCAGCACCAACAACAGCACCTCTTCTTCCAGCTGTCTCCTCTGGTGGTAAAGTGTGGCAGGACCAACAACAACACCTCTTCTCCCAGCTGTCTCCTCTGGAGTTTAACTTTTGGCAGCACCAACAACAACACCTCCTCTCCCAGCTGTCTCCTCTCGAGATAAAGTGTGGCAGCACTAACAACAACGCCTCTTCTCCCAGCTCTCTCCTCTGGAGTTTAACTTGTGGCAGCACCAACAACAACATCTCTTCCCCCAGCTGTCTCCTCTGGAGGTAAAGTGTGGCAGCACCAACAACAACACCTCTTCTCCCAGCTGTCTCCTCTGGAGGTAAAGTGTGGCAGCACCAACAACAACACCTCTTCTCCCTGCTGTCTCCTCTGGAGTTTAACTTGTGGCAGCATCAACAACAACACCTCTACTTCCAGCTGTCTCCTCTGGTGGTAAAGTGTGACAGCACCAAAAACAAATCCTCTTCTCCCAACTGTCTATTCTGGAGGTAAAGTGTGGCAGCACCAACAACAACACCTCTTCTCCCAGCTGTCTCCTCTGGAGGTAAAGTGTGGCAACACCAACAACAACACAACAACACCTCTTCTCCCAGCTGTCTCCTCTGGAGGTAAAATGTGGCAGCACCAACAACAAAACCTCTTCTCCCATCTGTCTCCTCTGGAGGTAAAGTGTGGCAACACCAACAACAACACCTCTTCTTCCAGCTGTCTCCTCTGGTGGTAAAGTGTGGCAGCACCAAAATCAACACCCCTTCTTCCAGCTATATCCTCTGGAGTTTAACTTGTGGCAGCACCAGCAACAACACCTCTTCTTCCAGCTTTCTCCTCTGGTGGTAAAGTGTGACAGCACCAACAAAAACGCCTCTTTCCCACCCGTCTCCTCTGGATTTTAACTTGTGGCAGCACCAACATCAACACCTCTTCTCCCAGCTGTCTCCTCTGGAGGTAAAGTGTGGCAGCACCAACAACAACACCTCTTCTCCCTGCTGTCTCCTCTGGAGTTTAACTTGTGGCAGCGTCAACAACACCACCTCTTCTTCCGGCTGTCTCCTCTGGTGGTAAAGTGTGGCAGCACCAACAACAACACCTCTTCTCCCAGCTGTCTCCTCTGGAGCTTAACTGGTGGCAGCATCAACAACAACACCTCTACTTCCAGCTGTCTCCTCTGGTGGTAAAGTGTGACAGCACCAAAAACAACACCCCTTCTTCCAGCTATATCCTCTGGAGTTTAACTTGTGGCAGCACCAACAACAAAACCTCTTCTCCCAGCTGTCTCCTCTGGAGGTAAAGTGTGGCAACACCAACAACAACACCTCTTCTTCCAGCTGTCTCCTCTGGTGGTAAAGTGTGGCAGCACTAACAACAACGCCTCTTCTCCCAGCTCTCTCCTCTGGAGTTTAACTTGTGGCAGCACCAACAACAACACCTCTTCCCCCCAGCTGTCTCCTCTGGAAATAAAGTGTGGCAGCACCAACAACAACACCTCTTCTCCCAACTGTCTCCTCTGGAGGTAAAGCGTGGCAACACCAACAACAACACAACAATACCTTTTCTCCCAGCTGTCTCCTCTGGAGGTAAAGTGTGGCAGCACCAACAACAACACCTCTTCTCCCAACTGTCTCCTCTGGAGGTAAAGCGTGGCAACACCAACAACAACACAACAAAACTTCTTCTCCCAGCTGTCTCCTCTGGAGGTAAAGTGTGGCAGCACCAACAACAACACATCTTCTCCCAGCAGTCTCCTCTGGTGGTAAAGTGTGGCAGCACCAACAACAACGCCTCTTCTCCCAGCTATCTCCTCTGGAGTTTAACTTGTGGCAGCACCAACAACAAAACCTCTTCTCCCAGCAGTCTCCTCTGGTGGTAAAGTGTGGCAGGACCAACAACAACACCTCTTCTCCCAGCTGTCTCCTCTGGAGTTTGAACTTGTGGCAGCACCAACAACAACACCTCTTCTCCCAGCTTTCTCCTCTGGAGGTAAAGTGTGGCAGCACCAACAACAACACCTCTTCTCCCTGCTGTGTCCTTTGCAGTTTAACTTGTGGCAGCACCAACAACAACACCTCTTCTTCCAGCTGTCTCCTCTGGTGGTAAAGTGTGGCAGGACCAACTACAACACCTCTTCTCCCAGCTGTCTCCTCTGGAGTTCAACATTTGGCAGCACCAACAACAACACCCCTTCTCCCATCTGTCTCCTCTGGAGGTAAAGTGTGGCAGCACCAACAACAACATCTCTTCTCCCAGCTGTTTCCTGTGGAGGTAAAGTGTGGCAACACCAACAACAACACCTCTTCTCCCAGCTTTCTTCTCTGATGGTAAGGTGTGGCAGCACCAACAACAACACCTCTTCTCCCTGCTGTCTCCTCTGGAGTTTAACTTGTGGCAGCACCAACAATAACACCTCTTCTCCCAGCTGTCTCCTCTGGAGTTTAACTTGTGGCAGCACCAACAACAACACCTCTTCTCCCAGCTGTCTCCTATGGAGTTTAACTTGTGGCAGCACCAACAACAAAACCTCTTCTCCCAGCTGTCTCTTCTGGAGGTAAAGTGTGGCTGCACCAACAACAACACCTCTTCTCCCAGCTGTCTCCTCCGGTGGTAAAGGGTGGCAGCACCAACAACAACACCTCTTCTCCCAGCTGTCTCCTCTGGAGTTTAACTTGTGGCAGTACCAACAACAACACCTCTTCTCCCAACTTTCTTCTCTGATGGTAAGGTGTGGCAGCACCAACAACAACACCTCTTCTCCCTGCTGTCTCCTCTGGAGTTTAACTTGTGGCAGCACCAACAATAACACCTCTTCTCCCAGCTGTCTCCTCTGGAGTTTAACTTGTGGCAGCACCAACAACAACACCTCTTCTCCCAGCGGTCTCCTCTGGAGTTTAACTTGTGGCAGCACCAACAACAATACCTCTTCTCCCAGCTGTCTCCTCTGGAGGTAAAGTGTGGCTGCACCAAAAACAACACCTCTTCTTCCAGCTATATCCTCTGGAGTTTAACTTGTGTCAGCACCAGCAACAACACCTCTTCTTCCAGCTGTCTCCTCTGGTGGTAAAGTGTGGCAGCACCAACGACAACGCCTCTTCGCTTACCTGTCTCCTCTGCATTTTAACTTGTGGCAGTACCAACAACAACACCTCCTCTTCCAGCTGTCTCCTCTGGTGGTAAAGTGTGGCAGGACCAACAACAACACCTCTACCCCAGCTGTCTCCTCTGGAGGTAAAGTGTGGCAACACCTACAACAACACCTCTTCTCCCAGCTGTCTCCTCTGGAGGTAAAGTGTGGCAGCACCAACAACAACACCTCTCCTCCCAGCTGTTTCCTCTGGTGGTAAAGTGTAGCAGGACCAACAACAACACCTCTTCTCCCAGCTGTCTCCTCTGGAGTTTAACTTGTGGCAGCACCAACAACAACACCTCTTCTTGCAGCTGTCTCCTCTGGTGGTAAAGTGTGGCAGGTCCAACAACAACACCCCTACTCCCTGCTGTCTCCTCTGGAGTTTAGCTTGTGGCAGCACTAACAACAACACCTCTTCTCCCAGCTGTCTCCTCTGGAGGTAAAGTGTGGCAGCACCAACAACAACATCTCTTCTCCCATCTGTTTCCCGTGGAGGTAAAGTGTGGCAACACCAACAACAACACCTCTTCTCCCTGCTGTCTCCTCCGGATTTTACCTTGTGGCAGCACAAACAACAATACCTCTTCTCCCAGCTGTCTCCTCTGGAGGTAAAGTGTGGCAGCACCAAAAACAACGCCTCTTCTCCCAGATGTCTCCTCTGGACTTTAACTTGTGGCAGCACCAACAACATCACCTCTTCTCCCAGCTGTCTCCTCTAGAGGTAAAGTGTGGCAACACCAACAACAACACAACAACACCTCTTCCCCCAGCTGTCTCCTCTGGAGGTAAAGTGTGTCAGCACCAACAACAAAACCTCTTCTCCCAGCTGTCTCCTCTGGAGGTAAAGTGTGGCAACACCAACAACAACATCTCATCTCCCAGCTGTCTCCTCTGGTGGTAAAGTGTGGCAGCACCAACAACAACGCCTTTTCTCCCAGCTGTCTCCTTTGGAGTTTAACTTGTGGCAGCACCAAAAACTAAACCTCTCCTTCCGTCTGTCTCCTCTGGTGGTAAAGTGTGGCAGCACCAAAAGCAACACCTCTTCTCTCTCCTGTCTCCCCTGGAGATTAACTTTTGGCAGCATCAACAACAACACCTCTTCTTCCGGTTGTCTCCTCTGGTGGTAAAGTGTGGCAGCACCAACAACAACACCTCTTCTCCCAGCTGTCTCCTCTGGAGTTTAACTTGTGGCAGCATCAACAACAACAGCTCTTCTTCCAGCTGTCTCCTCTGGTGGTAAAGTGTGGCAACACGAACAACAACACCTTTTCTCCCAGCTGTCTCCTCTGGAGTTTAACTTGTGGCAGCACCCACAACAACACCTCTTCCCCAAGCTGTGTCCTCTGGAGGTAAAGTGTGGCAGCACCAACAACAACACCTCTTCTCCCAGCTGTCTCCTCTAGAGGTAAAGTGTGGCAACATCAACAACAACACCTCGTCTCACAGCTGTCTCCCCTGGAGTTTAAGTTGTGGCAGCACCAACAACAACAACACTTCCTCCAGCTGTATCCTCTGGTGGTAATGTGTGGCAGGACCAACAACAACACCTCTTCTCCCAGCTGTCTCCTCTGGAGTTTTAACTTGTCGCAGCACCAACAACAACACCTCTTCTCCCAGCTGTCTCCTATGGAGGCAAAATGTGGCAGCACCAACAACAACACCTCTTCTCCCTGCTGTCTCCTCTGCTGTTTAACTAGTGGCAGCACCAACAACAGCACCTCTTCTTCCAGCTGTCTCCTCTGGTGGTAAAGTGTGGCAGGACCAACAACAACACCTCTTCTCCCAGCTGTCTCCTCTGGAGTTTAACTTTTGGCAGCACCAACAACAACACCTCCTCTCCCAGCTGTCTCCTCTCGAGATAAAGTGTGGCAGCACTAACAACAACGCCTCTTCTCCCAGCTCTCTCCTCTGGAGTTTAACTTGTGGCAGCACCAACAACAACATCTCTTCCCCCAGCTGTCTCCTCTGGAGGTAAAGTGTGGCAGCACCAACAACAACACCTCTTCTCCCAGCTGTCTCCTCTGGAGGTAAAGTGTGGCAGCACCAACAACAACACCTCTTCTCCCTGCTGTCTCCTCTGGAGTTTAACTTGTGGCAGCATCAACAACAACACCTCTACTTCCAGCTGTCTCCTCTGGTGGTAAAGTGTGACAGCACCAAAAACAAATCCTCTTCTCCCAACTGTCTATTCTGGAGGTAAAGTGTGGCAGCACCAACAACAACACCTCTTCTCCCAGCTGTCTCCTCTGGAGGTAAAGTGTGGCAACACCAACAACAACACAACAACACCTCTTCTCCCAGCTGTCTCCTCTGGAGGTAAAATGTGGCAGCACCAACAACAAAACCTCTTCTCCCATCTGTCTCCTCTGGAGGTAAAGTGTGGCAACACCAACAACAACACCTCTTCTTCCAGCTGTCTCCTCTGGTGGTAAAGTGTGGCAGCACCAAAATCAACACCCCTTCTTCCAGCTATATCCTCTGGAGTTTAACTTGTGGCAGCACCAGCAACAACACCTCTTCTTCCAGCTTTCTCCTCTGGTGGTAAAGTGTGACAGCACCAACAAAAACGCCTCTTTCCCACCCGTCTCCTCTGGAGTTTAACTTGTGGCAGCACCAACATCAACACCTCTTCTCCCAGCTGTCTCCTCTGGAGGTAAAGTGTGGCAGCACCAACAACAACACCTCTTCTCCCTGCTGTCTCCTCTGGAGTTTAACTTGTGGCAGCGTCAACAACACCACCTCTTCTTCCGGCTGTCTCCTCTGGTGGTAAAGTGTGGCAGCACCAACAACAACACCTCTTCTCCCAGCTGTCTCCTCTGGAGCTTAACTGGTGGCAGCATCAACAACAACACCTCTACTTCCAGCTGTCTCCTCTGGTGGTAAAGTGTGACAGCACCAAAAACAACACCCCTTCTTCCAGCTATATCCTCTGGAGTTTAACTTGTGGCAGCACCAACAACAAAACCTCTTCTCCCAGCTGTCTCCTCTGGAGGTAAAGTGTGGCAACACCAACAACAACACCTCTTCTTCCAGCTGTCTCCTCTGGTGGTAAAGTGTGGCAGCACTAACAACAACGCCTCTTCTCCCAGCTCTCTCCTCTGGAGTTTAACTTGTGGCAGCACCAACAACAACACCTCTTCCCCCCAGCTGTCTCCTCTGGAAATAAAGTGTGGCAGCACCAACAACAACACCTCTTCTCCCAACTGTCTCCTCTGGAGGTAAAGCGTGGCAACACCAACAACAACACAACAATACCTCTTCTCCCAGCTGTCTCCTCTGGAGGTAAAGTGTGGCAGCACCAACAACAACACCTCTTCTCCCAACTGTCTCCTCTGGAGGTAAAGCGTGGCAACACCAACAACAACACAACAAAACTTCTTCTCCCAGCTGTCTC